>OX344762.1:69806980-71006980 GCA_947034895.1 Rhytidiadelphus loreus
AGAAAGCGGAAGATTCTGAAGATGCAGAAATGGATACGGGCTCACCGTCCTCTGACCAAGCGGCCGATGTAATTTTAGACCCTATAGATCATAAACCCAAACCGGAGGCCGTCAGCGCGGATGCTACTCCCACTTCGTCCGGCCCTTCGTCTAGGTCTCCGAAAGTCCTTGGATTTGATTTGAACATGGACTTGGACGAGAATGGCGAAATAGCTCCCGAAGCACCTGCGAAAGAGGAGGAGGAGCAAGAGTTGGACGGACCTCCCAAAGATTCGGATGTAGATAGTGAGAATGTCTTAGGGGTCACACTGCCTTTACAAGGGAGCGAAGGTCGCCCCTCCGTGCATCCCGATGAGGACGATTACGACTGTGAAGATGAAGAAGATGGTTAGTTAGGTCGCTTTGCTTTCGTGACTGCCATGTGTGATTCTCGTGGCTTTTGCTTTACTGACTACACTGACCGCTTGTATGGAACACTCTTGGGGTTGATTCATCCCCTGCGACTACATTTTACAAATGTAAATACAATCCTTCTTCACAGCGTCGGGTCGTTGTGCTTTTGCTTTGGTTGAGGGTCGATCTGAAATAGTTTGTTATATTGCAGAAGATGGGGAGCTTTTTATGTTAGATAGTGTTCATATTTAAGAGTTTTGTCCTGCTGGGTGTAAATCACTGACGGAATTGATGACCCATTTTAGTAATCCTGCGGTGGCCAGAAGGTGGAAGTGTGATCCTCCGGACAGCTGCAAGCCCGTGGTGACAGTGATCTGCAGCTTTAGTCTCTTGCCTTTTTTCTTTTTCTTTTTTTGGTTTCTATTGGGTTTTTTTCAATTACCGCGTGCAAAATGCTGTAGTCAAAATCGCCATGTGGGATTTCGCACAAAAGAAAACATTAGAACACAGTGCACCAAAATACAAGGACATGAAATGAACACTACACTCCAATGATATTTAGAGTTACCTCTACACTAATTGGTTTTTAAAAGCTCTACATCTTCCTCTTTGATGAATATTTTTACCAACTATGTTTATGGAGATCTTCCTCTTTCAATAATGATGATATCAATGTTCTCATAGCATTTTAAAATTATTTAGTATGGATAGTATCAAATATTATTATTAGTGCAGTGATGTTTACCAAATAATGATGAAACAAAGTTAGTTTATAAACAAAAGTGTTAAGGAATACATATGAAAAAATGAAAAAGAAATGGATTTGCTTGTCAACATAACATTCTTGAACTTCAAGGTAGAGACCCTTTGCTTTCCATGAATCAAGGCTTTTTTTACTATGAATGCAAATTTATCTATGCATTGTGGGTCACTATAACAAGCCTCCCCCTACCAATAGCTAATTAACCCTAGAAGGCTTGGAAGGTCAAAAATAGCCTTGGAATGTCATTTAGTACCTATGGAGATTGGAAAAAACAATTTTTCATCCAATTCTTTTTGAGGACTTGGTTGAATACTTTTTGAAGGGGTAGGGGGGTGAAATCCTCTTTTTATGATATTGTTGACTTTTCTACATAGGAAGATGTCTAATCCTTGGATGACCCACGTGTAGAGTATTTTTGGCAACTTCAAACTACTTGTTCTTGATGTGAATTTGAGCCATAAAAGTAATCTTGTTTTGAATATTAGCCCAACTACTGAAATGTAATGAAGTGTAGTTTCTAATCCAACTTGAAATTTTGAAAAATTCCTAAAAGTAAATATTTTATTGCAATTTCAACTTTTGGGTCTATAACCATAGTCTATTGATTCTTTCTGATTATAAAAATACATAATAAATATTTTGACAACATTGTACTGTACATTATTATATACACCAATGGAGATATTTTTAGACTTTTAAAGATTTTTTATATTTGATATGAATTTTTTGTACTTTTTTCCTTAAAAACATCATAGTGATTTCAAGTCTTCACAAAAAATCTGAAAATTTTATGACTTTGCAAATGACATGTGGTGTCATCTCTTGAAAATTAAAAAAAAAAAATTCAAAGATAAATAGTTAGAACATGGAAATATACAAATTGTTAGGATTTTGCAATTCAAAATTGGAATCATAGGCTTGTCTTTTCATGGTTAAAGAAAGAGCAGTATGCAAACTCTTTGAGTGGGATCTCCAGGGTATCCTACGCAGAGCCAGGGTGACATCGTTAGACATATATTTTGTTATTTTAATGGTGAAAATCTTCATTTTTTGTATAAGATAGTATACTCTTAAAATAACGTTATAAGAGTTGATTGCCATTTAGCAAAAGCAAAAGTCCTTGAAACAATTTTCAATAAATTTTTGTAGATAGAAAAATAGAATTGGTATATAATCCAAGTCATTTCATATTTTTTTGACCTTTGTGGAATTAGTTACAAATTTTCAAAGTTGAAATGCAATAATTACCTAAAGCAACCACTTTCTAAAATGTACACTATTGATACATCAAAGGAAAGAAAATATACCCCTGTGTTAGTAGTCAATTAAAATAAAAAAATTCTTGCGTCTTAATCTTTCAATCCATGCAATCAAGTGGTCTAAATTTTTTTTCACATTGCTTGTTTAACCCCTAAAGTCCCAAGGCCTTTTTCCATCAAAGATCAGTTGAAATTTCCATTTCTATTGCAAAGAGAATTTAAAAAATTAAATTAAATTAAATTAAAATTTTATATCTAACCATAGTATCTTGCACTAGACTGGTATAAGAATGTGTGGAAGAAATTTCAGAAACTTTGACCATGTAAATTGTAAGATATTTGCATTTAAAGTGAAGAAAACATGACGTTTTACACCTTGTTGGACTAGATACTTTGACTTTATATCTTCTTAACTTAAAATTTTGGCACTACTAATTTTGATTTTATAATTCATTGTGGTGAATAATTGAATTGAAAATATTAAAAAAAAAATCAACAAAAAAATACTTAATTTTCACTCATTAAAAAACTGTTAAGTAGAAGTATATTCAAGATTGAGAGGAAAACTAAACCATTAATAGCTCTCAATGATGGAATTGAAATACAATAATTACAATAGTGAGATTATTCTAGTAAGCAAACTTAACTATGTTTAATAATTTTTTTGAAAAAATTATAAAAATTGCATTCAACAATGAATTTTGTAAGTTATTTTTTCAAGAAGATGCTTACATTGTCCAAAAAACAAGATTGTTCATAACTTTCTCATCGCTATTCCAAATAGAATGAATCAAAGCTTCAGATGTAGACAAAAATATAATCTTTGAGAAAAAAATCAAAGCTTCAGATGTAGACAAAAATATAATCTTTGAGAAAAAAATCAAAGATTAAAAAAACTGTTTTTTTGTGATTTCTTTTGGGCTGCCCTTGGAGTTGTTTTTGGACTTAGGGTGGCATAACTTTTGCTCTGGCACCGCTTGAAAAAATATATATTCCTAGAAAGATAATCTAAATTTCTATCTTCAAAAATAGTTTCAAATAATCATGTCAAAAAATAAAATCACATAAGCCTACCCAAAATTCCAATACTCCTCTGTATAAACTTTGGGACTTTAGGGGTTAACCCTAAACGTCCAAACAATGTCCAACGTCCAACTTTGGGACTTTGGGACTTTAGGGCCACATTACACTAGGGACATCAAATTGGAGAGGTTGTGGCATTTAGGTGTCAAACTTTGTTGAGAATTCAAAGAAATTAGCAATAAATAGGCAATAAATAATAGAAATTGGAGCCTTTGGCCGGCCATAGTGTGAAGCCTGCAAAGGCCAAGCCCAAATTCCAAACCCTTGGCAATGAACTCGTATGGCCTCTCAACTTGAATGACCATAATGTGAAGCTTCCAAAGGCCAAGCCCAAAGTTCAAAGTCTTAGTAATGAACTCCCACCTACCAATCTTAAGGTTGAGATCTTGTCATAAGTTGATGGCCTCTCGGCCATAGTTTGGGCATCCATTTCTAGCCAACCCAAACTTTCTTTGAGAGTTTGTCGCCATGTAGGCAATTTTTTTGTCATGTAGGTAGTTGGAGGGTAATGACCTTTGAACTTGTGCCATCTAGTGTGAAGGGTTGAGAGGCCAAACTTTTGGTGGTTGAAATTTGATTGGTAGAAACCTACAGCCTCTCGACCTTTGGCCATAGTGTGAAGTGGCCTTTAAATAATCAGAAAACATTCATTGGTTATAAAATAGCACAAAATTCCAAGGTTGAACACTTGCACTACTATCTCACATTTGTGATTAACTCCTAAATGCTCGAGGAACCCAATTTTGGTGTCGGCAATACTTTGAAGTTAAACAAAGCCTAACTAACCTACAATTTTTAGTCATTTATATTTTTGAAGTCTAGTTTTTTTAATCAAAAATTTGATTCTAAAAGTGATTAATTATGATTTTTCTATTCAACATTTTGTGAAAGGGAGTCCATTGCAATCTTGACTTTCCATAGTGTTGAGGGCTCTTGGAAATGAGTCTCAAAATACACTAGACCTTGGGGGAAAATCACATTAGAAATTCATTCAAAAAAAATTCAAAGTAGATTTTGAGAAGCCATAAATTGATTGGAATTATTCATGTTAGTCCCTTCAACCTCAATTTTTTTTGGTAACCAACTGTTTAGATTTAACATGTGAAAAGAGGATTGAATTATTTCAAATCACTCTTGCAAGTGATCACTCTTTAACACCCTCATGATCAAACTTTATAATCTTTCAATCTATAAATGATATTGTTGTGTTTTAATTTCCTATGTAATCTCTAACATGTCTAGTTTAAATTTGTATGGTTACAATTCCCAAAAAATTGATACAACTTATTAAAATGTTGGTTTTTTGTTTAATTTAGAATAAATTCCTAAAAGCTCAAAAAAGGCTTTGGGCATTTAGGGGTTAAAGGGACACTTTGTCTCTACAATGGCTTTACATGGATAAGTTTATACATTTTCACCCTTCTAGTAGTCACTTTGAGAGTTTGTAAAAGGTTGAGACATATCAACATGGTACTTTTCTAAATATGATATTGATTTTTGGATCAATAGATGCATTCTTCATTTTGACATTGATTTGGAAGGTCGTGCATTATGCCATCCTTACAAAAGTGTATTAACCCCTAAACGTCAGACTATGTTTTCACCAAAAACGCTCCAAAACTGCCCTTACATTTATAAGCACCAAATTTTAGATGAAAAACATTTTTAGACAAATAAAACCATAGGATATTGTTGTAAAATAGTTAGAGAAGATGTGGAAAAAGTTTCAGAATTTTCCACTGTGTAGATTGCAAGATAATAACGTTTGAAGTGACAAAAATCCTTTTTTTGGCCCTGTGAAAATACGGGCAGATGCACTTCACAAGGTCACAATTGTAGGAAAAAATGTCCAAATAATGGTGGTTAATCTTTGGATTAGTTCCTCAAGTCAAGTTGGCTACATGATTGAAAAAATTTAGATCATTTGGAATTGTGCAACATATAGGAAAAGAATAGTAAGTAGAAAGAAGTAGAAAATGATTAAAAATACTAAACTGTTAACAATTTAATTATAGAATTGAAAAATGCCAATTCCACTGGTTTTAATGTTGTAATAAACAATATACACCTTTTTTTTTTTTAAATTCCAAAAATATTTGAAATTGAGTTAAATAAAGGACTTCAAAATTTATTTTACAATAGAGATTCCATAACTACCCACAAACTAAAATTCCTCATAACTTTCATCTCATTAATCAGAATGGAAGAATTCAAAGCTTACTACATATATAAAAATATAGAGAATTAATTTCAAATTTTTTTTTGTTTTTAAAAGAGATTTTCAAAGAAGTTTTTTTTTCTGCTTGGGCTGCCCGCTAAACACTGAAAATTACATATCATGCAATAACTTTTGAACCATGTAGTCAAAAGTTATGAAAATTGTTGGGCCTTAAAGCTACTCCTTGTCCCCATATTGTGTGAAATTTTCAAAGAAAAAAGAAAAAAACTCCGTCCGTAGTGAGCTACCCAAAATTACTATGTTGCCAAAAAACGTTGTTTGGACGTTTAGGGTTAACCCCTAAAGTCCCAAAGTTTATACAGAGGAGTATTGGAATTTTGGGTAGGCTTATGTGATTTTATTTTTTGACATGATTATTTGAAACTATTTTTGAAGATAGAAATTTAGATTATCTTTCTAGGAATATATATTTTTTCAAGCGGTGCCAGAGCAAAAGTTATGCCACCCTAAGTCCAAAAACAACTCCAAGGGCAGCCCAAAAGAAATCACAAAAAAACAGTTTTTTTAATCTTTGATTTTTTTCTCAAAGATTATATTTTTGTCTACATCTGAAGCTTTGATTTTTTTCTCAAAGATTATATTTTTGTCTACATCTGAAGCTTTGATTCATTCTATTTGGAATAGCGATGAGAAAGTTATGAACAATCTTGTTTTTTGGACAATGTAAGCATCTTCTTGAAAAAATAACTTACAAAATTCATTGTTGAATGCAATTTTTATAATTTTTTCAAAAAAATTATTAAACATAGTTAAGTTTGCTTACTAGAATAATCTCACTATTGTAATTATTGTATTTCAATTCCATCATTGAGAGCTATTAATGGTTTAGTTTTCCTCTCAATCTTGAATATACTTCTACTTAACAGTTTTTTAATGAGTGAAAATTAAGTATTTTTTTGTTGATTTTTTTTTTAATATTTTCAATTCAATTATTCACCACAATGAATTATAAAATCAAAATTAGTAGTGCCAAAATTTTAAGTTAAGAAGATATAAAGTCAAAGTATCTAGTCCAACAAGGTGTAAAACGTCATGTTTTCTTCACTTTAAATGCAAATATCTTACAATTTACATGGTCAAAGTTTCTGAAATTTCTTCCACACATTCTTATACCAGTCTAGTGCAAGATACTATGGTTAGATATAAAATTTTAATTTAATTTAATTTAATTTTTTAAATTCTCTTTGCAATAGAAATGGAAATTTCAACTGATCTTTGATGGAAAAAGGCCTTGGGACTTTAGGGGTTAAACAAGCAATGTGAAAAAAAATTTAGACCACTTGATTGCATGGATTGAAAGATTAAGACGCAAGAATTTTTTTATTTTAATTGACTACTAACACAGGGGTATATTTTCTTTCCTTTGATGTATCAATAGTGTACATTTTAGAAAGTGGTTGCTTTAGGTAATTATTGCATTTCAACTTTGAAAATTTGTAACTAATTCCACAAAGGTCAAAAAAATATGAAATGACTTGGATTATATACCAATTCTATTTTTCTATCTACAAAAATTTATTGAAAATTGTTTCAAGGACTTTTGCTTTTGCTAAATGGCAATCAACTCTTATAACGTTATTTTAAGAGTATACTATCTTATACAAAAAATGAAGATTTTCACCATTAAAATAACAAAATATATGTCTAACGATGTCACCCTGGCTCTGCGTAGGATACCCTGGAGATCCCACTCAAAGAGTTTGCATACTGCTCTTTCTTTAACCATGAAAAGACAAGCCTATGATTCCAATTTTGAATTGCAAAATCCTAACAATTTGTATATTTCCATGTTCTAACTATTTATCTTTGAATTTTTTTTTTTTAATTTTCAAGAGATGACACCACATGTCATTTGCAAAGTCATAAAATTTTCAGATTTTTTGTGAAGACTTGAAATCACTATGATGTTTTTAAGGAAAAAAGTACAAAAAATTCATATCAAATATAAAAAATCTTTAAAAGTCTAAAAATATCTCCATTGGTGTATATAATAATGTACAGTACAATGTTGTCAAAATATTTATTATGTATTTTTATAATCAGAAAGAATCAATAGACTATGGTTATAGACCCAAAAGTTGAAATTGCAATAAAATATTTACTTTTAGGAATTTTTCAAAATTTCAAGTTGGATTAGAAACTACACTTCATTACATTTCAGTAGTTGGGCTAATATTCAAAACAAGATTACTTTTATGGCTCAAATTCACATCAAGAACAAGTAGTTTGAAGTTGCCAAAAATACTCTACACGTGGGTCATCCAAGGATTAGACATCTTCCTATGTAGAAAAGTCAACAATATCATAAAAAGAGGATTTCACCCCCCTACCCCTTCAAAAAGTATTCAACCAAGTCCTCAAAAAGAATTGGATGAAAAATTGTTTTTTCCAATCTCCATAGGTACTAAATGACATTCCAAGGCTATTTTTGACCTTCCAAGCCTTCTAGGGTTAATTAGCTATTGGTAGGGGGAGGCTTGTTATAGTGACCCACAATGCATAGATAAATTTGCATTCATAGTAAAAAAAGCCTTGATTCATGGAAAGCAAAGGGTCTCTACCTTGAAGTTCAAGAATGTTATGTTGACAAGCAAATCCATTTCTTTTTCATTTTTTCATATGTATTCCTTAACACTTTTGTTTATAAACTAACTTTGTTTCATCATTATTTGGTAAACATCACTGCACTAATAATAATATTTGATACTATCCATACTAAATAATTTTAAAATGCTATGAGAACATTGATATCATCATTATTGAAAGAGGAAGATCTCCATAAACATAGTTGGTAAAAATATTCATCAAAGAGGAAGATGTAGAGCTTTTAAAAACCAATTAGTGTAGAGGTAACTCTAAATATCATTGGAGTGTAGTGTTCATTTCATGTCCTTGTATTTTGGTGCACTGTGTTCTAATGTTTTCTTTTGTGCGAAATCCCACATGGCGATTTTGACTACAGCATTTTGCACGCGGTAATTGAAAAAAACCCAATAGAAACCAAAAAAAGAAAAAGAAAAAAGGCAAGAGACTAAAGCTGCAGATCACTGTCACCACGGGCTTGCAGCTGTCCGGAGGATCACACTTCCACCTTCTGGCCACCGCAGGATTACTAAAATGGGTCATCAATTCCGTCAGTGATTTACACCCAGCAGGACAAAACTCTTAAATATGAACACTATCTAACATAAAAAGCTCCCCATCTTCTGCAATATAACAAACTATTTCAGATCGACCCTCAACCAAAGCAAAAGCACAACGACCCGACGCTGTGAAGAAGGATTGTATTTACATTTGTAAAATGTAGTCGCAGGGGATGAATCAACCCCAAGAGTGTTCCATACAAGCGGTCAGTGTAGTCAGTAAAGCAAAAGCCACGAGAATCACACATGGCAGTCACGAAAGCAAAGCGACCTAACTAACCATCTTCTTCATCTTCACAGTCGTAATCGTCCTCATCGGGATGCACGGAGGGGCGACCTTCGCTCCCTTGTAAAGGCAGTGTGACCCCTAAGACATTCTCACTATCTACATCCGAATCTTTGGGAGGTCCGTCCAACTCTTGCTCCTCCTCCTCTTTCGCAGGTGCTTCGGGAGCTATTTCGCCATTCTCGTCCAAGTCCATGTTCAAATCAAATCCAAGGACTTTCGGAGACCTAGACGAAGGGCCGGACGAAGTGGGAGTAGCATCCGCGCTGACGGCCTCCGGTTTGGGTTTATGATCTATAGGGTCTAAAATTACATCGGCCGCTTGGTCAGAGGACGGTGAGCCCGTATCCATTTCTGCATCTTCAGAATCTTCCGCTTTCTCAACCCCGTTTGTGCGCGTACTTGCAGTCCCGTTGGACCCTCTTCCTCTTCCTCGGCCTCTACCCCGGCCTCGGCCTCGACCTCGACCTGAAGTGGACTGAACCTCCTGCACACACAGGTCAAACCCATAAGCGTCTCGCAAATTGCAGACCTTCCAACCCACGCGGATTTCTCGCCGTTCAAGGCTGGAGTACGATCCCTGAAGACATCTCACAGATACCGCCAAAACCATAGAAACGCAGAAGCGCAAAGCACGTTCACAAAAAATGATGTGCATGCACGAGTGCCCGTACTCGGAAATGATACAGGCAGAGCGAAGAAACCACATACCGCTTTCGGCCGTTTCACCACCTCCTCCTCGTCGCTATCATCCCCATCGGACTGCTTTCTGCACAAAGACAACGGCCCAGAACAGGTTATTATATGACTCATCAAAGGCGGACACATTTGGCTCCAACAAACCTACTGAAAACATTCCCGGATGTGAACATCAGCAACAAAGGAAGTCAAATAGCTCGAGCCCGCTGTCGACCCACACGGCAGGTACGTTTGCGCAAATACAAACCAACAGGATCGGATACCACAAAAAGATTCACATGTGAGGTACTGACTCCAACGCGTGCGAAGAGATGGAACTTGAACACCACATACCTCCTCCTTCCAGGATTCCTCTCATCATGGTAAGATTCGGGCCCGATATCGGGAACCTTCGAAACAATCTCTTGAAGAAAGTCAAACACACTGTTCGTCTGAACACACTGTTTCCTGCGGGGTCAACACGGGAAAAAAATAAATCAGGATCAGCGTACTCTAATTTGTCGACGAACTCACTTACGACGAGAGAAACTATAGTTTTAGTAGTAGACCGTCAGATCTACATGAAAGGAGTTCAGGTACCACTTTCCAAATGGAAACGAAACGAATGGTGGCTTCGACGACGTAAACATCGTTCCACCCCCCACCCCTGACAAGCAAAGACAGGCGCGCTGTCACTTACAAGTGGATCGAACTCATTGTCTTTGCGCCCCTCCGAAGAGTGATCTCATAAGTTTTGTCGCAGAGGTTCTGAAGAAACAGCTCCAAAGCTTTAGCTGCACCAAAAAAGAGAAACTCCGGGTCAACTCTGGAATACCGTAAAACAGCTGGAAGACTCATTTACAAGCTAAACAACTTTTCATCAGCTACGTACAGTTATTGCTAGCACGAGGACTTGGAGTGCAGTCTTGACCTTATGACTATTCAGTCACAAAGTCTCGGACCGTGCATGACGCCTGGAAACACAATGTACGGCAGTGACAACCTGCCACCACTGCCCACTGACTTCATCAGCTCCCCGTTGTGGATGCATAAAACGAAACGGGAAAAACGCTATTCACTTCTACCACACCTCAAGAGAAGCAAAATGGCAGGGAGCATGTTCCACTAGCTTCAACCATCGAGCCCAACATCCTTGTAAGCACCAAGCGCCTTCCAGATCGGCCACGCAGGAGAGTTTACGAAGAGAGATAAGGCTTAGAGGAACATACAGATCAACACCGGTGTCGCCATAGCGATCTTCCCCACCTCTTCATCGGCTTGCATAATCTTTTTTATCCGTGCCTGAGACAGAGGAAAGGAGGTTACTCAATCTCGCTGTTACTTGGATGATAACTTAGAAGCGCTACATCTCTCCCAAAGAAGGATTACGTGCGGTGAAGCAAGATCCAATCCACGTAAGAAACAAACTTCATGTTCGAGGAATAATGTAGTAACCAAAAAAATACGCGCAGCTCGCGAACTCACTATATAAAACATCGAATCGTCCATCCTAAACCCCGCCCTACCCTTCAAACATAACTTCCCCGAAAAATCACACATCGGACTCCTACTTCCAAACCTCGTGACAGATCACCGGGAAAATGTCTACCAGACCAAACCCGTGCCAGCACAACCCCAAAATCATTCTTCGAGGTTTCTCTCCCGCAATCACGACTCGCAACTGATAGTTTCATTTCCGAAAATTGACGACTAAAATAAGAAGCTAGTCAAGCGGCTGCACAGGCATCTTTCGGCAAGACCCGTATTACACCTACTTCGACAAAGAAAACAGGAGCTCTCTCTCTTGCGGCCGTCGGTGGTAGAACAGAAGCTGGAAAAACGGTCCATCTTCTTCAATCATTACTCGTATGCCATATCAAACCTTTAAAGGCGTTTACATAAAAACACACTCTTGCGATAACAGCCCAAAGCCAAACTCTAGTGCTGGTTTCCACAAAACCAAAGATGCTTGCCCCTCTGTCACTCTCATCCATCTGCTGCCGAAGGTTCGCTTTTCAGTTCAATATTTCGTCATCTCAAAGCCGAAAAGCAATATTTTCTTTCAAAGTGCTAGGGTTTGTAAACTTACAGCCGGAAAGCGTGTATCCAGTTTCTTCTTCATTTTTTGCCAAGTAAGAGTGGCGCTCGCTTGCTGCTCCCTTCCTTCGCGATCCAAGAGTATCCACACTTCCACCTCCAGAATAAACCCTACGCTCCGCTCGTGCAGAGTAACCTCGCCATAGCCACGGAGACGGAAAACTTCGACGAAACTGGACGCACTAGAGTGTGTTGCACCAAAACCTACATACTGACTGTTCCGAGCCTGTTCAGTGCATGAAAAAACCGTCCCTAACCTTCTCGAGCCTTTTCTTAACCATACTGGGAATTTCACAGAACTCAAAGGAGCCGGTCCTGGCCTCAAAATTTCGAGTTTCGGGTTTCACATCGAACCAAGAGGAAGTCACCCTGAACCCTAAGCCTCCTCCCGGCTGCGTACACACCGACAACGGCAGCAACCGCCGGAACCGTCTGCTCAAGAAGCCAACGCTCCAGACACCTACCAAGCCTTAACAAGTACACGGCCGACCACACCTGCGTGACACTGAATCCCAGGAACTCGTTTGGAAACACCGCGAAAGCACGAAGAGCGCGAACAAATAAATACTCCTACAGAAATAACAAACCCCCGAGACCGGACGCCACACGCAGAAACTCCGGCACCGCAAGAAAGAATGTCGAAGATGGGCTTCGCTTTCAGCGGCTCGTCGAAACGACCTCCTCGCGCCACGGACGCACGCCAATGCGAAGACGACGGCGAAGAAGCACGGCACGAACCTCGTACCCCGACGTCCACGCACCAGACCGCACAGTGGCACCGAAAACGCACCAAAAAAACTCCCCGAGAGCTCGTTGGAAAGGCCACGCGACGGACGACGCGACGGGGATGGATACGAGGCCAGAAGGGAGCGAGAGAGTGAGGCAAAGACGGGCGAAGGCGGGTAGAAATGGGCTATGGCGAGGAGCTCCTCTTCCGCAGCGACGACGCGGCCGTGAAGAAAGGCCGCGCAACAGAGCGACCGGAAACAGACGGTGAACCGGTCATATCAACCGGTCAATGTGGTTAGTGCTCCGCATTGCTTGTGTTCTCTTCCGTCGTTTTCGGTTCCTTCTTCGCCCCTACAAGGCTACGTGTCAGTTGTACTATGTGCAGTAATGTCTTCTTGGAATCTCATCTTATTTGGATGCCGGTCGTCCCTGTTGGGCTGAACTGTATGCCTTCATTTTAGAATGTGGAGTGTGACGTTTCTGGGGATATGAATGGACAGTGAGAGTAGGTTTCGCGTTGGAGGTGTTCAAGGAATTCAAAGAAATGTGTGAAAGCTGTCTTGTTTTATGGGGTGCTACAGTCTTCATTTTATTTCATTTTTTCTTCCCCGCTATCCCGTATCAGTAAATTAATATTATTGTTCACCTAGGATAGAGTCTCGTAATTATACTATCCTTGTATTTGTTTGTTTGTTATGGTGAGTTCTTTCGAACTATGCGTCCCCTAGTGGCAAATAAGTGGCATATTTGGTACTATTAGAAAGTTCTTTGCAAGGAAGGGTGTACTATCTTTGTTTTGTGGCATTTGGGACTGCAACGTGAAAATTAAGAAATTTTGAGTTATATTTTAATTAATAATTGAATTGAATTATCCTTTACCTCAGGCCAACATCACTAGGCTACGCTATTGTAGTTTATATTGCACATTAATGGTTGTTTAACATCTGGAGGCGTGTCCAATTTGCTATGTCAAAGGTCAAGAATCCTCACTTGTAATTGGACAAACGTTGAAATTGGTCCCACACCCTTTATACCTAGAGGCAAGATCAATTTGGTGGAATTATTTTTTTATTAAAAAAAACATGATTTGACATGGCCTAAGCTTGCTAAATTGGGTGCACCAAAATTAGGAGGTCAATTCTTGGCATCAAGGCCAATGTCAAATATCAATCAAAAACCCTTTTTTGTTCAACAATTAGATCCGTTGGATTTTGTGCAATCAGCCTCTTAGGGAATCATTTGGCCTAGCATCCAAGTGTATTGTGCAATCAGCCTAGCCTAGCATCCAAGTGTATAACAACCTTAAAAATTTCAGACCCTTTCTCTCTCTCTTTTCTAGGTTTTATTGAACTAGCCCACTAGTCTTCTTGTATAAGGAATCCTATTAGGTTTGCCATCTGTCTTAAACTTAGTGATTTTCTAATCTCTTAACTTGTAAATTACTTGTTTATTGTGTGTTTGTCATTTCAAAAGTAGAACAAAATAACTCCCTCCAAAGTGTAAAAAACCAGCTTGTAGTTACGCAAGCTATCAAGAGTGTCATATGTGACACATGTGTTGTGTTCTAGACACATGAATGAGAAGTAAAGTCTGGAATGGGGCTCCTATACTTGGAACTATCTAGATATTGGGATCTTTCACACTGACAAGAAGTGCTAGTTCTTCGAAGTTTCTCCTTTGATCACTCGGCCACCACATTGTGGCAACGCTATTGCTCTTCTTTTCTAGTCTTTTACTTTGTTTGCTTTGATCAAGTTCAATTGCTTATTCTACCTCGTGGAAGTACTATATGTTCTTGTAGTAGAGCTTCAAAACAATTTTGAGACTTGAGAGGAGATGAAGCTTGGGGGCTATCTTTTTACTAAAGGATCTATGACTTTTGAATTTCATGTTTGCTTGTAAATCACTAGATTGTGCGTGTGTTTTTGCTTGTGATATTTCTATATCACTCAAGACTTGATGCTTACAATTATCATGGTGGCAACAATGTGCGTCTAGTCATGGAGTTCTCCATTGGAACTTTGGAGCAGAAGATGGACATGAGCTTTGGTACACTTGCATCTTTCTCCTAACCTATCTTGTATTTTGCATTGATTTTGTATAAGTTTTGGTTTTCTTGAATTGGATATGTTTTGTTTCTTTAAGAGTGTCATTGGAAAACTCTTATAGAATTTGCCTTCGAATGCACTTTGTTTTGAAGTTGATTTTGTAGTCTCGAATAGAAACTTTTAGTTTCGTATGTTTATACATAGCGGATTTTTATTTTTATTTTTTTATTGCACTACTAGGTTATGTCATTTGTATGATTGTCTAGGCCTAAGATTCTCTTTGATTTTGATTTTGTTTGATAAACTCTTTATTTCTCTAACCTTGAGGCGCACGATATAAAGCTTAGTATCTTAATCCACCTACATTCCCATTGTCCCTATGGGGGACAAAATGGATTTCGGGAAGGCTCTTATGATCTCAATTTTTACTGAATTTTTTTGAAACTTTCTCATAAGATAGATAAACTTATGAGCTTTTTGGAAATATAATTTTTATTCCAATCGGTGTCCAGGAGAAAAAGTTATGCTACAACAACCTCAAAATGGGGGAGACCAGGCAACAAAAAAAATTCACAAAAAATTGAAATAAAAATTTTAATATTTTTTTTCTTGTAGATTATATTTTTTCTAAATGTGAAGCTTTGATTCATTCCATTTGGATTAGTGATGTGAAAGTTATGGAGTTTCTTGTTTTGCGGGCAATCATAGCAACTTCTTGAAAGAAATTTTTTCTTCCACTTTGAATGCTAATATCTTTCAATCTACACAAAAAACATCACAAAATTTTTATCACGTGATCTAAGACAAGTGTAGAACAATATACTACGGTTAGATTCTAAAAAATATTTAAAAAATTTATTTTATAGGTGAACATAGCAAAAGTAGAAGTTTTGAGTGGTTTTGGCAGAAAAATGGCCTTGGGACTTTGGGGATTAAATGCTTGAATTTCCTAGTGCATCTTTTTGCTAGAGGCTTTTATATAGTTTTACTTCACTAAGTGTTGAACATGTTGCAGATACATAGCTGCAATGAATGGTGAAACATCATCTAAATTGTTATCTTGGTGGTAGGAAGAAGCATAAAAGGCATCATAACGGAACAAGAACCTAGTTGTAGAAAGTCTATGTCCAAAAAATGGAAGCATGTGTGGTAGTAGCTGCAATCATTGTATCGAATAGAAATTGTAGAAGCATTGGAGGCCATTGTGTAGCTTGACAATAATTTTAGGTATACTATAGAGATTTGCCAACATTATGCTAATGCAAATAGGGGTGGTTTGAAGAAGGTAGGCGCTTTTAGAGCATACTATCCTTGATACTACCTTATGTTTAGTCAAAAACTAGAAGTCAAGTCTCTCTTCAACCCCTAAATGTCCAAAGCCTGTTTTGAGCCTCTTAGAATTTGCTTTAAATTGAACAAAAAGTCAACATTTTGATAAATTGAATCAATTTTTTTGAATTGTAAAAGTTGCCTATATCCAAAAGTGCCATTAGAGATTGATATTCAACAATCAATACTACAACAAAGTTAAGACTAAGAAGGTATTTCTTAAATCTAAAGTTTTCTTCATTATTTCTAGTCCATTACAACACAATTACGTGTTTCATTTGTTGTCTCCTTGAATCCTCACTCTCTTTGGAGGTTGCAAGATCCTCTAGAATCTTTTATAGTTTCTTTAAGGTCTCCCTTATTATCAAGACTTCTAGTTTAAATGTTTATGTTCTTATGTGTTGTTTTTTAAAAATTGATTCTTTTTAAATCTTATTGCATATGTTGGACATGAAGGCATCACTTGTGTTAGTAATTATTAAAATTTCATTTTTCTAGAATTGAGTGTCATGGCCTATGCAACTTCCTCATCTTATTCATGATGTGATTTGATTGTTGTTGTTAAGGCGATTGCATAAAAAGATGATAATTTTGCTTTCAATTGAGCTTGCAATGTGAATTAAATGCTATAAGAATCTTTACTCTATCGCTTTGAGCTTCATATCCTAAAAGTGGTGATGGCCTAAAAGATTCACTATAGGAATCACTATTGGAATCCAATGTATCGGAGTGACTTAATTTTTCATGTTTTAAAACTTGTATTCCATAATAGATTTTTCAACACTCTACATTCAACTCGTGTCACTTGCATTCTAAATCTTTGCAGTTCTTTACTCAATCAATCGCACTAGATCCATTGTTGATGATCTTGTAGGAAAGGCCTTGTTAGGTTGTGTAGGGGGAATGTTGGTACGTGAGCGGGGAACGGCGAGCGGCGAGCAGGGAGCAGGGATTGGTGAGCGGGAAGAGACTATTTTGAAATTTTTGATCAAATAGACAAGAAAAAATGGATGATAATTGGAACAAAAGTTTAGGAAAATTTCTATAAAAGTTAAAAAAAGAATACATGGAAGGGTCACTAAAATGGATGAGATTTTGCAGCAAAAGTTTTGGGTTTAGGATTGAAGGTAAACTAATGAAAGTGCTTAAGAAAATGGGTGCACGAAGTTTAAAAAAATGGATGAAAGTGGATGAAAAAAATGAATGAATGTAGATGATGAGAGTGGATGAAAAAAATGGATGAATGTAGATGATGAAAGTGGATGGAAAACATGGATGAATGTAGATGATGAAAGTGGATGGAAAACATGGATGTAACTCGGGGAAGTGGATGAAAATAATGGATGATATTGGATGCATGAAATCAATGTAGGGTCTTCTAACGAGATTAAAAGCATGCATAAGTGACGCTAAATAATACAAAGA
Organism: Rhytidiadelphus loreus; assembly: GCA_947034895.1. Taxonomy (NCBI): domain Eukaryota; kingdom Viridiplantae; phylum Streptophyta; class Bryopsida; order Hypnales; family Hylocomiaceae; genus Rhytidiadelphus; species Rhytidiadelphus loreus. The sequence goes on from OX344762.1 coordinate 69,824,453, forward strand.
AAATCATAGAAAATTCCTCCGTGAAGAAAAGCATACACCATAATCATGAATAGCACGCTGTAGAAGGTCCGACAGGAACTCCATGTCCAACAGAGAACTGTGTGTAGAGAATGAAGGCTACATTGTAAGAAAACACTTCGTAGGACTATACAATACATGCCCTTGGAATTTATTAAATAGGTGGTTTTAGAAACCCGAACTATATGTCTTGGAACTTCCAAGATTCAACAAATTTCAACAAATTTGAATATAAGTACATTGCAGAATTGAATACGTCTTGAAATCTTTAAGCTTACCATGTTATAACATTCATCATACACTTTCTTTGCCATATATTGATATTGGCTATTATTACTCTTGAACTAATGAATTGAAGAAGAGATAGATCACAAAACGAATTGTGTGCAAATTTTTTGGAAACGAAGTCTAAATCAAGCGAGTTGGGATCAGTGTCGAACTATAATTCAAAAATTCAAAAGTTGTAATGGACAATTACGTCATTTGGCTGAAGAAAATGCATGATGAATGTTAGAAGATGGTGTTCTTGTATGATATTTTTCCTCTCTAGTAGCACATGTAACTTATACAATCGGTTTGTAAGCTGGAAGCGGACCAACAACCTGGACAAGCAAGTAACGTGAATAAGTATTGCTAGGAATACATTCATGTACATGTAATTGAGCTTCAGTTACTCTATACTGAACTGTTGTATTTGAATCCTACTTCAAGATCGTATTGTGCAATACCAAGTAATTGAAGATCAAGGCAAGTATTTAGCAAATGGGGTGTATTACTCACAGGGGGGGAAATATCCGGGTGTATCTCTTCCCCGTATAGCAGTAGCAAAATCATTGTAGTTGGGCATACAAGACCTATGCTTTGGCAGGCCCTGTGCAACTGAGACATTGCTCGAACACTACTCTGCCTACACAAACATGAAAACCAAATCTTAGATAATAAGATGTATACACTGTGAACGTAGTCGGCTTGACAAGAATCAAGAAAAAAGTGACATACTGGTTAACGAGGACTTCAGAAAACATACAATGGATATGTGGTGTTGTCTAGAACTCTAGATATATAGTCTGGACCCCGGGGCACACAAATTCTATCGACAAACTACAGCCAGTCAGTCCCCGCAGAGCTATTAGGGCTTTAAAGATAACCTTATCATTTGAAGAAGCTACAACATTGCAACACATGGCACGAGGAGCATCGATGCAGGGACCCACATTTACCGAGAACAAGAATAATGAAAATTGAAGTGAAGGTTACAATGTTATTTGAAAAAAGCGATATGCAAGCTGAAAACTGGAAAATACAATGCAATATTGTAATCTATTAAAAACTGTAGCAAAATAGAATCGTCGGCTCCTAACCGCGCATGTCGAACTTGCAGGATTAATTGACCCGAGTCATTAGAAATTTCAGAAGATTTATTCTTTTTACTGTAATCTATAAAAAACTGTAGCAAAATAGAATCCTCGGCTTCTAAACCCGCGGGTTTAGGGCAACCTCCCGCGAGGGGCTGCCTTAAGGTAGCATAGTTCCCTCGCGAGGGACATCCTTCGGGTAGCATAGTTCCCCCCGTGAAGGGCTGCCCAAGGCAACACAGGCCCCCTGCAAGCGGCTGCCCCGCGGCAGCACAGTCACTGTGAGGGGTTGCCCCAAGGCAGTACAGTCTCCTTGCAAGCGGCTGCCCCACAAGGGGCTGCCGCGGGGCAGCACAGTCCCCCCGCAAGGAGCTGCCCCAAGGCAGCACAGTCATTGTGAGGGGCTGCCCCAAGGCAGTACAATCTCCTTGCAAGCGGCTGCCCTAGGAAGGGCTGTCACGGGGCAGTACAGTCCCCCCGCGAGGAGCTGCCCCAAGGCAGCACAATTGCCCCGCGAGGGGCAGCACAGTCCCCCCGCGGCACCACAGACCCCGCGAGGGGCTGCCCCGCGGCAGCACAGACCCCGCGAGAGGCTGCCGCGGGGCATCACAGTCCCCCCGCAAGGAGCTGCCCCAAGGCAGCACAATTGCCCCGCGAGGGGCAGCACAGTCCCCCCGCGGCACCACAGACCCCGCGAGGGGCTGCCCCGCGGCAGCACAGACCCCGCGAGAGGCTGCCGCGGGGCATCACAGTCCCCCCGCAAGGAGCTGCCCCGCGGCAGCACAGACCACATGAGGGGCTGCCCAAGCCAATACAGTTGCCCCGTGAGGGGTTGCAGCAGGGCAGTACAGTCCCCCCTGCAAAGAGTTGCCCCGCAGCAGCACAGACCCCGCGAGGGGCTGCCCCAAGGCAGCACAGTCCCCCCGCAAGCGGCTGCTGCGGGGCAGCACAGACCCCGCGAGGGGCTACCGCATGGCAGCGCCATCCCCGCGAGGTTCTGCCGCGGGGCAACACAACCCCGCGAGGGGCAGCGCCGTCCCCAAGAGGTGCTGCTGTAGGACAGCGCAGTCTGCTTGAGGAGGGCTGCCACAGGGCAGTCCAATCTCCCTGGGAGGGGTTGTCGCGGGGCAGCGCAGCCCCCTTGGGGAAGGTTGCCGAGGGGCAGTGCAACCTCTCTCGGAGGGCTTCCGCGAGCAGCTGAAATCCTTGGCTGTCTTGCCGCGGGGCAGTACAAACCCCTAGTGGGGATACTGCGCTACAGCACATGCACTGCCGACCGGGGTTACCAGAGGTAGCTTAGAGCCTCGAATAGGACTGCAGAAGGGAGCATAAACCTTTGGCAAGGCTGCTTTAGGGTAGCGTATATTCTTGAGCCCGGGTTGGGGTGTGTGTGGAGAGGGGGAGTAGAGACCCTGGAAGAGGTTGGCTTGGGGTTATCTAAACCCGGGAGCGGCCAGACACTGATATTAGGAAGGGAATAAGATAGACCTGTGAAACGAGATGTCAACAACCACACACATGACCAAAGAGATAAGGGTTTGCATGATAGTCTGATCTTTCTGGAGTATTGCAATAATGGAATAATGCTATAACTATAGCGGTAGGTAAAGTTGCATGATTCCACATTGACCACTTATGAAAATTATTGGAATATCATTGATCTCCAAATATGATATTGATAAAGTACAATATGCTTCTAGAAGTAAATTAATTACGATAATAATACTATTTGTCATTGTGTAGTCCATGAATTCACATTGAAGGGCAGTAACTTATTAGTGAAGGAAATCAAGTAAAAGCCTGGAATTTTCTTGGGGGGGCAGACTATGTTCAGGGAAGGACTAGGTCTCGGGACCAAGACCAATGTTTCAAATGCATTCGGCTTGCTCTGTCCAATCAATGATTCATTGATGGGGACAGAAATTCGAGAAACAGCAATTGAAGAAAATGCTCGTTGATCATGATCGACAAATCCTGAACCCCGCGAAGAACTCTAGTATCATCTTAAATTACAGTGTCTACAATTATCCCCCCTACTCAACAAATCAAATAAGCGAGAGATTATTAGAATTAGTCAAATTACAGAAGAATGCATGAATGATATTAAAATAGAATGCAAAAGTGAGTCACAGTTTCAATTTTGAATTAGGGTTTAGGATCATTGAATTTGTTTGTTACATCACAACCACTAGCAACAACTTTGGGATAACAAGTGAGAAACGAGATAGAGGACTTAGTAGGTATACGGAAATGAACCCTGACTGTGGCGGAGCTGAATTACCGGAGGCATAGTAATAAGAAGCGGAACAACAAAGATGTAATGTCTATTCGATTATGACCAATATAAAGTACCATTGATGCGAACCAATAGACAAAACAAATGGAATAGATGAAAAAAGTAATCCGCATCACAGACAAGCATATAAAATAAGGGAATGTGATGTTTTGACTGTCGCCCTAGTCAAATGATTTGGAACTGCCCTCACTGTTGATGTTTCCATATTTGACTCCACAGCACTGTCATCAATAAACTGGAGAACTCGAGGATCTACCAGATTTGCCCTACAACTAGGCCTAGGGTCGATGGCAACATAATCTGTGGAAAGAGATTCAGAGTATTCGGGAAGTTGAAACGGCTTTGGTGGGCTTGGAAAGAAGGCACGGTTTAGAAAGAACGAAACATGTGATTCGGATCTCATTTTTGCCGCTTGCCTACACAATGAAGTAAATAAGAAATTAGATTAAGATGATATAATATTCAAAGATATGATTCAATGAATAAGTTGAAATGAAGGCTTACTTACTGAAGAATGAAGTTTTCACAATTTGTTGTGCCGGCACCTCTTCCTCATCCATATCACTTGCGGCATCAACGACACCTGTGGCTACGGCTGAAAGAACCGGATTTTGACGAATCACCGGTTTGATTAGGGCCTCAAAGATAGCTTGATCTTCCTCGAAGGCTAAAACATGACGCCTAGTGGCTCGACATGCGAGAATGCTAGTACCTCCATATTCGATATGTTAGACATACATTCATTAGATGTCATCCAAATTTGACAAATTGAAGATGATTGCACTAAGTATGTAATACTCTTGAAGATATACCTGTAGCTGCCGTGTAGTCGACGACAACGGATCCGGCTTCGCAACACCCTTCCACAAGCATTGCCATGAAAGCAGAGGCCTTCTCTCTTGGACCGCGCCATGGTTTCTCACCATTCATGGTGACCTCTTCGGCAAAGCATAGGTTCCTAAGGCAGTCATCCTTGCCCACGGTGATGCCAACCTTTGCATGAGAGGGAACATGCTGGAATGGGAAGTTGTCCTCAATTGTGGGGCCGGACTTTTTGACCACAAGAGAGATTGAAAACCTCTGCGTCTGGAACAAGTGAGAAGTCATGGATTAATAAAGGCAAGTTGCAAATTTTTGAGGAAGACGAAAATGACAAGGTGATATGGCTATTACCGTCTTCTTGGGATCAATGGCCGATGTCAAGTGAAGATGGTTCATACCCCACCAATCGCAAAGAATCTTGAATCCATATTCCTTGCAACATCCTACAAGTTGACTTCTGTGCGCTTTGGAGGAAGATGGGTACATAACGAGAAGTGTTGCATTGTCGTGTAAATAACCACCGGCAAAGTCAAAGACTGGAATCAACCAGTCCGATGAAAACTGATTCCACGTAGGAATAGGTGCAGGAGGAGCAGATATGGTAGGCACATGGAGTCCTTCAGGTACATCAACAATAATCAAGTCGACTGCGGACTCTGTAGTCAAGACTCCGTCAAAGTATCATTGTTTGTCGCTTGCATGCTACACCATGAAACAACAAGAAAGTAGTGAGAAGTGATATATAATTCAGTATGGAGAAACATAATTAATGAACAGAAAATGAACTAAAAGGAATGTGATGGGAATGGGTTTTGATTCAAATTCCACATAGAATCAATTGAAGAGAAGGAAGACAACAAATTTACCATGGATAAGAAGGCTTCAACGGCTTCTAGGGCCTTCTTATCATGGGTAAGTCCATGCAACGATATATTGAGAATGCATTCGTCAATGGCAGGGTCAGAATCCAAGTGATGAACTGTTGGAGTGAGACCATGCTTAAGGCGGTCCTGAGTGAGTGAAAAGCTAGATGATGTGTCCTTCACGTCAGCAGCACTTGTAGCCGGTTCCTGCAAAGGAGTTTCTGCCTTCCTCTTCTTGCCCATCTTGATTGCCTTCTCTTGCTCCTTTTCAGCCTTGGCGGAAAATCTCTTGAGCTTCATATCCTCCATCTTCTTCTTTGCCTCCTCCAGCCGCTCCACTTTCTTCTTGTCAAATGCATCCCGTTTGGCAATGGCTTTGGCTTGTGCTTCCGGATCAAGACCGGCAAACTCATCAAACTCAAGCTTCGCCACCGGTGTTTCCTTGAATGTCTTGAACAAAGGTGCCTCCTCTTGTGGAATGGATCCCAAGTTGCATTTGATGTACCATGGGCAAGCTTGAAGATGTGGAGTCGTCCAATTTCTAAGCTGCCAGGGTGAGAACATGCAATCATCCCTAGCTCTATCCAACCAGGTGGTCAAGAACGGTGGCAAGTCCGACTTGGCTATGGCTTTCTTGGCATACAACTCGAACTTGAAATACCTGTGAAGATAAGATGAAAAATGACCACGATGGAAGATGTCAGATTCGAATGCCCTACAATTAGTTACACCAATTTGAAGTCCTCCAACCTGATTAATTGAATGAGAGGACCAAATCCTTTCCAGCAAAAACTGAAGATCCAAGAACAATTTCAGGAAAAAATAGGAATATGAATAAAAGTCAGGCAAACCATGTTGCAAGACTCAGTCCCTGAGTATTAGAGTCTCGGCCCCGAGACTACCAATTGAAGTTCCCAACGCTTGCACAAAAGGATTGAATGGATCCGAAAATTACATGAAAGAAGGACCACAAAATACCTGTAAATGACGCGGTGAACCGCAAGCATTGCCCCTTTGTAATCCTTGAAGTTGTCAGACTTTTTGTAAGCGTCTGCTCCTCTAAACATTCCCGTGTAGGCAATATCCCAAACCTTCATTCTCCAACCCTCTATATATTCCTTCAGAGTTTACGGCTCAGTTAGAACAGACATGTTCACAGGAATATTATCTACTCGCATTACCGAATCTAGCAACTCAGATGCTGCCTCCTCCAACTATTACGCACAAATGTACATTAGTCAGATGTGAAAGTAAACAAACCTCGAGATCAAAAAAGACATAAATTACAGAAGGACAGTCAAAAAGAATTTTCAAAATTCATACCCTCAAGTACCAACAAGCCCTAGCCAGAAACAAAGCCAATTTCTCCTCGTTTACAGGCCTCGGTGGAAATCGACGCGCCTCTCTAGTTGGCCCTGATGCATTCATCCACTTCAACCATTTCACTTTGGATTCCGCAGTGGCATTAGCAGTGGCCATCATCTACAATTTCTCCAGAGTTAACTCTGGATTGGAAAACAGATTCCAATGCCGTTGGATCTGCAGAAATCCAATTGAATATTATTTAATCGTAATTTTCATCACAGAGTTTCATGAAATACATCACAGAGTATCTGGAAATAGTAATTAGTCAAGTATACCTCCAATAGCCAATCAGGTCCAAGAGCGGGGTTTGCTACTGCCACAATCTTTGAGAGTTTCTTCTGGTACTTCTCATTTGAATCTTTGATGGAGACCCTCATAGCCGTGGCAACTCCGTCTGCTGTCACCTCTTCAGGCGAAGTGTCCTCCTTATGTTTACGAATGGCTATCTCAGCCGCAACAGAAATCTCTTGTTGAGAGAATGCACATCACCCTTTAGAAATGAAAAAGGAAACCATATGATAAGATTTGCTAATTGAATACTGTGATGAGAATTGCATACCTTGAAGATAAATGAGGAGAAGACCTCCAATGGCATAGTATACCATTTCGTTCGAGTATTGTTCCTACAAATTGTTAACTCTTCGGCGGATAACAATTCAGTGAACTTATCCAGCTCCATCATCCTGTATTTTTGGACATGGAAAAGAGTGTGCACGAGATTAGTCTTGACATGATAGTTTCGGTATGCCTGGAGATCATAAATGAAAACAGTCAAGACATGAAATTAATATAGATCGAAAGTGTTTATATATAAAAGAAACAAATGAAAACAATGATTAAAACTATTTGAAATGGAATGCTCACTTGTTGATGTCGTGCATAGCCTGCATTGCAACCCCAATACGACCTCTTGTATCAAGAACGATAGAGTCGACGCTGATGTGCCAACTCCTCTTCGTGGCATGTAGGTGAGTAATGTAGTTCATCCACGCAATCCTTCGGTGGTTTCCATCACAAATAAAAAACTTCTGATCCACCAAATGCTTGAGTACAAGATCGGCCCTTGTGGGCACTTAATTACCCACCCTTGGTAATTAATCGGACACAACCAGGTTCTAGGGGTTAACTAAATTCTAACCTAACGGGTGACTAAGCGTAGGTCCATTGTGCCTTCCAAGCAATGGATCTTCTTTACTAAGTTCCCAGTTTCCGCAGGTGACAACGGAGTTGCCCCAATTGGCGAGGGATTAGTTCGGGCTAACCGTCCCCTAACGGCAACCTATGCGAACTACCACCGAATCTATCCTAATCTATGGGAATCTGAGGCTAAATGACCTCCCCTAAGACTAAGGGAGGATTACCTAAGTCCCCTCCATGGTTTCCTAAGTTGATTGGGTTTTTTCCTAATCTAAGTTATCTTCCTTCTAATTTAATTTATCGTTTCGCTAATTTATCTCCTAATTTAAATTACCTTTTCCCTAATTTATCTTCTAATTTAATTTATCTTTTTTCCTAATTGATCTTCTAATTTAATTTATCTTTTTTCCTAATTTAACTTATCTTTTTTCCTACTCTAAGTCTTTATTACCTAAGGCAATTTTTGATTTGCTAATTTAACCCTAACCCCTAATTGGATTATTTTGTCCTAATCTAATGTTTACTTCCTGGTTGAGTTCTGACTTTAACAGTTACTAATTCCTAGCCCTATCCGATCTTAGTCTAATTTGGTTGCTTTTATGGTCAACTTCTATGTATGAGATGGGTTGGATACTTCTAGTCCTATTGATAAACTTCTATGTCTAAACTTAAGGTCCCCCCTTAATTCCTATTTGCTAATCAAAATTAATCACTACTTAACAGAGTTTAGTGTAAATTAAAGGAAAAGCACAGGGGGTTAGTTTATTGACTCACCTGATCGTTGTTGGCATGCGCGACATTTTCCTCCGTACCTCCGGCCGCGTGCTTGTATTCCATAGTAGACACGTATGTTGAAGCGGTCAAATGCCTACGGCTTAGTCTTTGGCGAAGTAGTGCACTCTAACGACCCTTAATGGTCCCTTTCTTTCTCTTTGTCTCCCCCTCTTTTACTCCCACACTATTCCTACCAAACTCTTAATGGAGTCTTACAACTATGACACTAACTTCTTGTAAGCCTAACTACCCCCTTACGTTGTCATATTCCGCGTCATTCTCATCCTTCCTCTAATGGTTGGAGAGGCCCTTTTGGGGATTCCCTTACACCCCTAAGCCTACTTTACTATTGATCTTCTCTCTCCTTCCTCCCCTACTTAGTCATGTCCCTCTCTAATCTCGCTCCATTGTTTGTTTTGTCTTGTTGGAGGGATGTGAGAGCGTTTGGTTGCATGTGCAGGTCGGGTGTGCGGACGGCAACTTCTTTTCCTCCCTCCTCCCTTTGTTTGCTCTTAGGATTGATCAGTTTTTTTTTTTATACCCACTAACTGGACCCCCAGTTTTTAGTCTTGTGGGGAAAAAATCCCAAAAAAAATAGATTGGGGCCCCGCAGGGCATCGTCCCGTTTGGTCTAGAGCAACCAGCTGTTGGACCGGCTGCTGGATCGCTTGCTGTACTGGCCGGTGGACTGGCTGAGCTGGCTTGGCTTAACTCCAAAATTCCTCACCCTCGGGTTCCCGTATGGGAACCCACTTACACAAAATTAAACCGGAAGCCGTTTGCCTAGGGTCAAGGTCAAAGCTTCGCCGTGGGGATTAACCTTGGACTTTGTGACTCCTAATCCCACTATCTCGTGACGGGGAGGGCTGCTACTTTCCTACAACCTAGGGCAACTCTTGGGGGCTAAACTTTGGCTTTTCCCAAGAAGATCTTGGGAACTAAACTTTGGAGCCAAAAAATGTATGGGGTGCAAAGCTTCGCCGTCAAATTGGTTTTGACACCAAGTCTAAGACTTGGAATGCCCCTGGGTCCAAAGCTCCGCTGTCTAAGGCCTGTTTTTGACACACACTCTAAGACTAGGGTAGTTTATAGGTTCAAAGCTTCGCCGCCTTCAGAGCAGTGGGGCCCACACCCAAACACACGGAAGGTTGACTATGGTTAGGACTGAAATACAAGGCAACCGTACCCACAAAGTAAGCATAAACAAGGCCAGACTTACATACTAAAGGCCCCCCCAAAGCGGCATCGCCAAGGTACGGTGGGGGGTGACTTTAGGATTAGTACAAGGTACAACGGGGACACGCAAGCGTAAGTGAAACTCACTCGACCCACAACAAGGTACAAGGTAAGATAGAAGGGCCCAAAGGGACCTTCGAAAGCTTGAAATAGAACAACAACGGGAGCCAAAAGTACTCCAAAAACACCGTAGAGGTTTTTTGGCTTGAAAGGCCAAAAATTCCAAGATAACTTGGACCCACGGACCCAAAACAAGTATTGGGGGTGTTTTGGGAGAGAGAAGGGCCCCCTTTTATAGGTTTCCAAGGGCCCACTCCCCCCCCTCGATGAGTAACCTCATCCATCCGGATTTTCATCCAAATTTGAGATTTTCACCTAATTTTGGGTTTTACGCTGGTCCTAACCTCTAACTTTTGGAGTTTAGCTCGGAATTGAAAATGGATTGCGCCAATGGCTTCAAAATGCCATTTTTAGCCTAAAAGACCCCCTACCCCCTATTTCTATCACAAAAAACCCATCGGAAACTAGTGCCAACTGGAGCCAATTAAAAGGGTAAAAACCTAACTTTTGGGGTTTACCTCCTTTGGCTTGGGTAACTAGCTAGGGTTGTTGGGGAGGCTCTAGGGAGTAATAAAAGGCTCCTTGATGTCTTCGTTCCGACTTCGTACGCTCCCGGGACGCCAGTCAACCCCGCAAAGATCCTGCCGTAATTATTAATTGGGGGGATGTTGTCAGTTTCGGCTGCTTCCCGCTATTGGAACATCATGAAATTTGTCGGGGCGCGTTATTAACATAAAAGATGCTAGTCTAATTTTTAGTGAGATTTTACCACGGCCTAGGTATTTCCCATGAATTTCCCAACGTGGCCTTTGGCAGTTGACTACTCGGAAAAAGATCCTTTGGAGATCAGAAAAAACCGAGACTTTTTGGGGAACCTCTCATGGAGTTCCCCAAGCCACGTGCCAAGTCTTGGGCTATTCTGGCACATAGTTGGTGGCGAGGTGAAAACTGACTTCGGTTGAATCACCGGCAGTCAGGGAATCTTTCACATGTGAGGGAATCTTGGCGAATGGATTTTGGTGTGGACACCCCGACATGTTCTAGATCCAAGAACACTATCCGGCGGCTGTGGATTCCTCCATGCGGCCTTTCTGGGACAAGTAACACCTGCAAGTTAACAATTTGGATTCTTAATGTTTCGTCGGTGGAATGGGGAAACTAGAACCTATCTTTGGAGATTTAAGTGGGGACCTCCCTAACTCTCCTAAGACTAATTTAGCCTATCATGGTCACATGCACTAGGTTTGGGCTATTTTGGGCAAGTTCCTAGTAGCCCTATTGTTTCCCACTAATTACGGGTTCTAACCTATATACAAGTGGGTTTATGGGTAATCTATGGAGAAAAGGCTATTTATGACCAAATGCTATACTGGTACGTGACATACCTATTTTGGTTCTACACTCTTTTGGGGGCTTTTTGTAGTACTTTATGCCTTAATTTGTAATAAACTAAAAAAAAGAAAACAATGAGTCCCAAGTGACGAATTTGGGGCTCACATATGGCAAGAAGCTGTTGAATCCATCATTGACGGAATTCCAATGTTCGCCCCATTCAATCTTCTCTGCAGCAGAGAAAACCTCACCGTCCCCAACTTCGTTTGGGATGCACTATAAGAAAACTGTTTTTTTTTGGATGTCGAATCCAAAACGTAGCATGTCTTTGGCTAGACATACTATGTCCACATGAACATTGAGATGTTTACTAAACAAATGCAATGAAAGTGTATGCTTATGTGGATGTTGTAGAAAATAGAGGAAAATTATGGTCATAGCATTAGGTGCTAGCAAAAACAACTATGCCGTTAAAGACATGACTGTAGACATAATGATGTTTCAAAGATTGTCCGAGGAAACAATAATTGCCACATCAGCATCCCTAGTTCATTTTAACCGTGGATAAATTAGTAGAAATTACTGAAGTCTAGAAGAAAATAACTGCCCAAGGTGAAAAAAAAAGATGATGGGCAGGTAGTTTGGAAAAAAAAAACTAATGTGGCATGTGACGTGGTATATGACATGAAAATTCAATGACGTGGACATGAAAAATGCTGACGTGGCATCTGATGTGACATTGTCTGAGAAGATTAATGTTGTTTTGAGTAACATCAACTTGGACATCAACAAAAAATTTGATACTGTTTTTGGCGACATCTATTCAGATGTCTTTTTATACATTTTTTGAGATGTCAGCTTTGACATTGAAACATTTTGCAACATCAACTTTGACATACACCATAAAAAATAGCCCATAAAAAATACATAGTACATTGTACAAAATACACAATACATTATACACAATACGCTATACACAATATTTGGTATTTATGTCACATGACTTAAAAGCCAATTATTGTGTGTAAATAGACATGAAAAGACATACTATTTATACAAGTAGGGCTGTAGGAGGCATGACAAACTATATGGGATATGTAATTTTTCAAAATTATACAAAGCTGTCAAATTTGACATCTTAGTTGATATTGCAAAAAACATCTAGACATCTCAATTGATGTCTTAGTTGATGTAAAAAAAAACACTGTTAAACTTTTTGAATGGTGTCTAGGTGTGCTGATGTGGCATGCCACCTCATCTTTACTGGGTGCCATATTTTTTGATATTTTTCGAATTTGAGTCTATTTAAGTGAAGTGAAATTTACCAAATTTAGTTTATACTATGCTTTATTTTTTATTATCATGGAGTTGGGATGCACCCAAGCCAAATGAAAATAAAAAATAAAAAATAAAAAGTAAATCAAATGCCACATCACTTGACACTTTAAAATTTTTAAAATTTTTTAAAATTAAAAAAAACAACTTGTCTAATGGCTGACCTAGTGACCTTCCCCTACATTTTATATTTGGTCAGGGTTTTACCTCAATCCATAGTAACTTTCTCTAATTTAACCAAAGTTAAACCAAAAGCTCTTGCCAACGTGGCATTTCTATGTTTTCTTGGACGTTGTACAAAATACAACTATGTTTTTCTTGATGTCTTTTAGAACATTACCGTTGCACAAGACATCAATTTGTTCCACCTATGACATGCAAACGTTTTTTGAAACATCGAACTCAATTCTACCTCCTATGGCTGCAATCCCATCTTTGTGCTCTTGTTTTGAAAAACATCCTTATTTGTTGCTAACGTTCAAAAAAATGCGGGCTTCTTATAGTGAACCTTCCTTGTTCAGATGATGTCACATACACATTACACCCAACATCCACAATCATTACTTTTGTCACCTGATGAATGTTTTCAAGACAACAGTTTCTTGTAGAAGACATAGAAGTAGACAAGCTGCCCTATCCTTCAGATGTTCTACATGACATTTGCAAGCTATCACACATATATACAAAGAACATGGACGTATTAACCCCTAAAGGACCATTGTCCCCTCGGGGGACAAATGTGTTTTTGGACAGATACCTACGAGGAGAATTTTTGTTGTGATTTTTTGAAACTTCTTTTGGAGATGGAAAAATTGATAAGCTTTGTGGGAATATAATTTTTTTCACAATTGGTGCCCGAGAACAAAAGTTATGACCAAATAAGCTCAAACGAGGGGATGGGCAGTCCGGGCAGCAAAAAAAAAATAGACAAAAATTTGAATTTTTTTTTAATATTTTTTTCTCATAGATTATATTTTTGTCTATCTAGAAAGCTTTGATTCATTTCATTTGGATTTGTTATGAGCAAGTTATGGACATTCTTGTTTTTCAGGCAGTTGGAGCATCTTCTTGAAAAAAATAACTTGTAGGATTCATTTTTTAATGCAATTTTTTTTTTTTTCAATTTTTTCTTACATGGTCTGATTTACTTTTTAGAACAATCCCACCATTGAGATTAGTGCATTTTAATTCCATCTAAAATATATTATAATTTTAGATTTTCCTTATATCTTGTACCTATTTTTATTTAACAATTTTTTTAAGAATGATTCTTAAGTTTTTTTGAATTTTTTTTCCCCTAGACTCTCAACTCAATTCTCCACCATAAAGATTTAAATCTCAAAACTCTGTAGTGCAAAAGTTTTAAGTTAAAAATGTTCAAAGTAAGAAAATCTAGTCCTACAAGGTGCTGAAAACTTATTTTTTTCACTTTAAACTCAGATATCTTGCAATCTGTACGGTCAAAAATTCTAAATTTTTTTCCACACACTCTCATACTAGTTAGATGTAAGATCCTACGGTTAGATATGAAAAAAAAACAATTTTCATTTTTTTCACTCTTTGCTATAGATATGGCAGTTTTGACTGTTTTTTGGCAGGAAAAAGACCTTGGTCCTTCAGGGGTTAAGCTTCAACCTTAGGAATTGCATTGTCACCCACAATGACAAAGTAGGCTCTTTTTTCATCTATGGAATGCTACATTGAGTCAACTTCTTGTATTGGTTGTAGTCTATCAAAGTCCCTATCATTTTGCAATTGAACCATGTTCAAGATGGATTGGGTAGAGTACGTATAGTGCCTTCCATTACTCTTAACCTCTATTCGGCACACAACTTTCCAAAATGTTCAATTTTCTTTCTCACAAATGTCAACCACTCCGCAAAAGGTAAGAATTTTATTTAGGGTGGATAACAAACAACTCTTTGTGGTTGCAAGAGCCTTGACTATAGACAAAAAACTCCACATCCTTTCCATCTCTAGGCCTTTGTCAAGATGTATTCCTTGCATGATACATTGCTTGGTATCATTTAGAGCACTGGTCTAAACAATTGTATGCAATGCCTTAATACCATATATGAGAACTACAAATGTCTACACTGATGCTTTTTGATCGGTGTCTAAGTTTGTAAAGACAACTACCTATGACATCTACTTATATATTAGTGTTGATACCAACATCATAGGAGACATCAACATGTACTTTTGATGTTTTCCATGACGTCTCAGAAAATGTCTAGACATTTAAATGCAGTCTGCATTTCTACTTGTAACAATTCTTGTGTATTCCATATCCCATATTGTTTGTCTAACTTTCCACCATCCCTCTTGTATAAAGAGGTTGTCTTCTCCTCTCTATATAATCACATCAAGTGGTTTTTAAGTCATGTACTATAATATCCAAATATGGTGTATTTTGTATGGTGTATTTTGTATTGTATATGGTGTACTATGTATGACATGTATTGGACATTTTTGAAATACATTTGGAGTCATATGACATAATTCTTAATACAGTGTATTTTGTATGGCATATTATGTATTGTATATGGTATATTATATATGGTGTATTATATATGGTGTATTATATATGAAATGTTGTATTGTATATTATGAAATTTGGATGTGCATTATGTAGGACTTGTGTAATTGTCCATATTGACATTATGCCAAATAGCACATTTGACCACTTAAATGTCAAAAGTGACATCATTTTGTTCTTCTAAATCATATTGGACGTTGCAAGAAATATTTATGGTGAAATTAGGACATCTACAATGACATCCCACAACATCTAGATGTTTAAGTTGACGTCTCAATAAATGTCTAGACATCTACAATGACATCTTAGAAAATGTCTAGACGTCTAAGTTGATGTCTTTCAAAACGTTTAGATGTCTAAGTTGATGTCTTTCAAAACGTTTAGATGTCTAAATTGATGTCTTTCAAAACGTCTAGATGTCTAAGTTGATGTCTTCAAAAACAATATTAAATTTCTTAAACAACAAGAAAATGCGTTGACGTGGCAAAGAAATGTGTTGACGTGGCATGCCACATCATCCTTACTAAATGCAATGTTAGATGCCACCTCAGATGCCACGTCATGGACGGGCATGGATGAAAAAAATCCTACATGGCTTCCCGCGCATGTGTGGCACTTAGGTGGCAGCCACATGGCGACCTTTCAGGACCCCGTTGACCCATGTTTTTTGTGATGTCTGGCGAAAAATTTGTGATGTCCGGCCAAATTTTCGATGTTTTTGGCATGTCTGCATGGGTGTGAGTGTTTTTAACCCCCCCCATGGTAAATAAATTCACAACAGGTTCTTGTTTATTTTCACTGGTTTTGCTAGGGGTGTCTAAGCGTCGTCCATTGTGCCTTCCAAGCAATGAACTCTTTCTTTAAATTCTTACATGTTCCTTCTTGTGTCAAAAGAAGTTTAGTCTTTACTTAACTAAGGTTATTCCTTTAATTGGTTCAAAGCTAAGGTCACGGTGGTTTCTAAGTATAAGTAATTACAGGCTAAATTTAACTACTTAAGTTTGTAGGTCATCTCATGCCATTTCTAAAAACATAAAATTCATCGAAATCCAACCTTCCTAGCCAAGGTTATGAGCGGATGAAGTTTTGTCCTAAAAGGACCCTGAAAACTTCATCCAGTGTTTTAAAATACTTACCTAATTCAATTAATTCTGAAATTTTACCTACTGGCTTAAGTTACTATTTAATATTTATGGTTTTAATTTCAAGTCATTTGAATGATTTCTACTCTGTGTCACCCAAATTCTTACCTATTTTTCATCCATTCATAACTTCTTCAATTTTGATCCAAATTAGCCGTATGATACCTTCTTAGAAAGATATGGACTTAAGCTTTAAGATCATACTCTAAAACTTTGGAATTGAAATAGTCTAGTCTGACTGACTTGATCCTCTAATTCGGTTCCTATGTCTAAATACTACTTTTAAAGATTAAAAAGGAAATTCAAGAACTCAAATTCATACCTCGGGGTTAATGTCATCGTGAAGGTTGTAGTGTACTCCCTCGATATCTTCATTGTTCGCCATCTTCCTTAGTCCTTTGATAATTTTGCCCACGGCTTAAAAAAAGTGTTAAATACAAGTCTAAGTTCTATTTCTCAACTTCTTCCTTCCCTTTTCTTTCTTTCTTCTTCTTTTACTTCTACACTATTTAGACTCTATTATTTGATCCTCTCTAAACAATAATTGACTTCCAAACCTTTCAAGTCAATTATTATTCTATCCTATTTCTAATGGTCTAAAATACTTTGCAAAGATTTCCAACCTAATCCTAATTGAATCCAAAACTCTTCAAATTCTAATTGTCACTTCATCTCTCTCATTCTAAGTTGGAGTTTGAACTCCCTTCTATGTGAAACGTGAGAGTGAAGAGCTTTGAGAGAGTTTTTGAAGACACTACTTCTATCTATTTCTTTGTATGCTTTTGAAGTCCTTTTTTAGCAATGGAAACGTTGCTAATTGGGACACTCTATCTTCTAATTCTATGTCTAATTGAGAGTTAGTCTACTTGCTTCCTATCTAATTTCTATTAGTCTTTTCTTATCGAATGTCAAAAGACACAATTAGTTTTCTTAAACTAGCAATTTAGACTTCCAGAAACAATCATAAATTTCCAACTAGTTCGGGTAGAAGCTGGCAGTTCAGTTCGAGCTAGAGGCTGGCAGTTCAGTTCGAGCCAAAGGCTGGCAGTTCAGTTCGAGCCAGAGGCTAGCAGTTCAGTTCGAGCTAGAGGCTGGCAGTTCAGTTCGAGACAAAGGCTGGCAGTTCAGTTCGAGCCAGACAGTACCCCTTCATTGTTACCCGCCGTCTGGGATTGATACCCGTCGTCTGGGATTGATACCCGCTTATTCAGCCCCCCAGCCAGTCCAGCAACTGCTCGTCTAGAATGTGACAGAATGTGATTTTTGGTGACAGAATGTGATTTTTTTGGAGATTTGGAATTCCTTAGTGGTTTTTTGCAAAACAAAACAAAAACACTCTTATGCTAATGGGAACTTTGACACACCCTTCCACAATTTCTTCTAATTCTAAGTTAGGATATGGACTATAACTTTTGGAGGCTAAACTTGATTTTTCCAAACAAATGTTTGGAGACTAAACTTGATGTGTTAAAAAACACACCCACTGGTTGGAAAGTCGTTCTAATTTTGTAAGAGGTTTGTGTGAGAAATACTAATATTTTTTTGGGAAGTAGCAAAGTCAAAGCTTCGCCGTATTTTGTAAAATCACGGGAAAAAAAAAATCTAAGTGCCTTAAACGTATGAAGTCAAAGCTTCGCCATAGCTTGGAAAAAACTCTAAAGAATCCTAACAAAAGGGAACCATAGCTCCGCCGTAATTCTAGAAAGTACTAACACATTTAGAACACTCCTAACCGTACAGCCAGAGCTTCGACGTGAGTTGGAATATGAGAGATTTCCTAGACAAGTTTCTAAAGAGTTTGGCTTGCCCAAGGGAAGAGATAGGACACAAAACACAACACTTAAGAAATTTACAACAAGTGAGTGTTAGTGATACAAAACACAAATATAATTAGTACAAATTGAGAAATAACAAGCTAAAGGACTTCCCTAAGCGGCATCGCCAATCACAAGGGAAGAACCTCTAGAGTTAGTACAAAGTTAGTCCCAAAACACCAACAAAAGTTGCCCAAAGAAGCAACACACAAAGTTAGAGCAACAAAACACAACTAATACTTGTCCAAAACTCCCAAAACATGCACAAATCAAACACAAGGTTTGAAGGGACCCCAAAGTCCTTCAAAGCTTGCAAAAACAACAACAAGATGAGCTTGAAATGCTCAAAAAACACACGTTGACAACTTTGGCTCAAAAAATGACCAAAAACTCCACGTTAATGGAGCATGTGTATAAATTTGCCAAAAAATGGCAAGAAGGGGTGAGAAGAGAGGAGAATGAGTGCCCTTTTATACGTTTCCAAGGGCACTCAACTCCTCTCATTTTCCTACGGTAATCTTATCACTTAGGATTTTCATCCTAATTTTCCCTATTTTCACTTCTACGTTGGACCTAACTTCTAACTTTTGGAGTTTAACTCCAAATCACAAACGGATTGCGCCATTGGCTTCAGAAGGTCATTTTTAGTCTAAAGATACCCCCTCCCCCTTTTCTATCACTAAAAACTCAATGAATCCTAACGCCAACTTAACGACCAAAAAGGGTAAAAACCCAACTTTTGGAGTTTGACTTTTCTATGAAAAGTAAGTGGCCTAGGCTCTTTAGTAGGTGTAAGGGAGTAAGAAAAGACCTAACTTTGACCTCATTCCGATTTCGTATGCTCCCGAAACGTTGGTCAACTCCACGGTAATCTTTAAATTTGCCGGTCTTAGAGGAATCTTGCAAGTTCGGGTACTTCTGGCTATCAGAATGTCTTGAAACTTGTTGAAGCATCTTATTAACATAAAACAAGCTACTCTAATTTTTAGTGAGATTTTACCGCAATTTGGGTAATTTCTAGGATTTCTAGAATTTCCCATCGTAGGTTTTGAGCGGTTGACTGCTCGGAAAAAGATCTTTGATGATCAGAAAAAACCGAGACTTTTTGTGGAACCTCTCATGGAATTCCACAACCCATGTGCAAGCTCATATTCTTACTTTGTACAATGGTCATAGGAGATTCGAAGGATGCCATCTCCTAGAATTACCGGTGTCTAGGGAATCTTTCACATAAAGAAGAATCTTGGTAAATCAACTTTGCCGTTGAGCTCCTAACGTGGTATAGACGCCAAAACACCATCCCTTGGCCATAGATTCTCTCTACTGGCCCGTCTTGAATTTGTGCCACCTGCAGGCTAACAATTGGGGTTTCTACTAAATTGGATAAACGTTTTGGAACTGAAACCTCTCTTTGGGAATTGACTTTAGGGTTCTCACCTAGGTTCCCTCGAACCAAATTGGCCATAGTTTGTCACAAGCAGGGTAGATTAGGCTATTATGGGCAATATCACTCAATATGTACAATTTGCCCTATTTCCCGGGTTTCAACCTATATACAAGCGGTTTTATGAACTAACTAAGCCAAAACACTCAATTTATGCCTATATACCGTATTGGTATGTGACATACTCATTTTGGCTTTCTACTCTTTGGGGGGCTTTTTGTACCTAAAACCTAACTTAATTTTGCAAAAATTGAAAAAAAGAAAATCATGAGTCCCAAATGACGAATTGGGAGCTCACAGCGGGACGCAAGTTTCAAGACGTCCTTGCAAACGTAGAAAAACGACATCACAGACGTGCGGATGTCTAAATCTCAAAATCTCAAAAAACACAGTTTTCTTATAGTGATGGAAACGTAAAATACCCTGGCTCCCTCTTCGTACCCCCCCGTGAACTGATTTTCGAGCAAAGTTAAGTCGCATGCCAGTGTAGGACGAACTATCGGCATGGGCACGAGCCTGCACAATGGGATCTTCATGCGTGATGCATCCGTGGATGTCAACCTCAAGCCATACAGAATTGAAACGGTGTCCAATTTCTAGGACTTCCTTATGTCATCCTCCAAAGCATCTTTCCGCACACCAGGGATATCGACATCTTCTAAATCTGAATCGGAGACCACATTTGGCTGCTGAGCGACCTCAACAATGGCATTACTAGTGGGGGGGGTCATAATCATTGTTTGAGACTCTATAATGGTCTGCGTCATAGTAAGAATGACAAACATAATTATTAGAATAAAATAATGAATAGTCGTTCTTGTTGTTCCATAAAAGTCCCGATTCAAATTTTATAGAGAAAACCAATGTCATACATGAATCACATCCACGGTCAAATCCCACAGTCGCATTTTTGATTGACTGATCTATAATGCCCACAACACCAAATGAAAATGTCCACATCCGTGTCATCTGCGGATGTCACCTCTAAATCATCGTGAACACATGTACAGTACTCAACACTCTATCGCGGTAAGGATATCGAGTCTCTCTCATCGGTTGATCCAATGGATGATCCCGAGGACAGAACACATTCAACACTATTGACTAATGCTCTATCACCATGTTGGGTAAACGTCTGAAGAGGCCTTACTAGTGGATGTAGGTGGTCTCCCGATCGCTTTGATGCAACCCCGGCTAGCGTGACCTCCTTCTTGAAACACGGGTGAAACTCTGGAGCCACCAGTACGTTAGTGGCCACTTGAACATCCGCACCTGTCTGCTCCTCAACCGCGAGAATACCCCCCTGTACACCAATTAATAGAGGTAAACATGACTAGATATTACATTTAATAATAAAGCAAGCGGACCTGTCAATCCCATTCAATCACCTTCCAAGCACAAGTCAGGGCTCCCCCCTAGGGGCTAGAAAAAAATTGCACTAGGGTAAGGGCGCAACTCATGCCCCTCACTCCGACCCCGTGCAAGTGAGGTCTCCCCACAGGGGTCCTCTCGGGGCCAAGACTAGCTGTATTGATAGAGGGTGTCTACTCACGCAGCCACCTCCCCGCAAAATCAAAACCAAACAACAAGATCAAAAAAATGAATTGCATTAGAGTAAGGGCCCAGTTCATGCCCCTCACTCCGACCCTGGGCAAGTGAGGTCTCCCCACAGGGGTCCTCTCGGGGTTGAGACTAGCTGCATTGACGGAGGAGGTGTGCTCACACAGCCACCTCCCCGCAAAATCAAAACCAAACAGCAAGATCAAAAAAATGAATTGCACTAGGGTAAGAGTGCAACCCATGCCCCTCACTCCGACCCCGTGCAAGTGAGGTCTCCCCACAGGGGTCCTCTCGGGGCCAAGACTGGCTGCATTGACGGAGGGGGGGTGCACAAGAGGCCACCTCCCCGCAAAATCAAAACCAAACAGCAAGATCAAAAAAATTAATTGCACTAGGGTAAGGGCGTAGCTCATGCCCCTCAATCCGACTCCATGCAAGTGAGGTCTCCCCACAGGGGTCCTCTCGGGGCCGAGACTAGCTGCATTGACGGAGGAGGTGTGCTCACGCAGCCACCTCCTCGCAAAATCAAAACCAAACAGCAAGATCAAAAAATAAATTGCACTAGGGTAAGGGCGCAACTCATGCCCCTCACTCCGACCCCGTGCAAGTGAGGTCTCCCCACAGGGGTCCTCTCGGGGCCGAGACTGGATGCATTGACGGAGGGGGGGTGGACAAGAAGCCACCTCCCCGCAAAATCAAAACCAAACAACAAGATCAAGAAAATGAATTGCACTAGGGTAAGGGCGCAGCTCATGCCCCTCACTCCGACCCCGGGCAAGTGAGGTCTCCCCACAGGGGTCCTCTCGGGGCCAAGACTAGCTGTATTGATAGAGGGTGTCTACTCACGCAGCCACCTCCCCGCAAAATCAAAACCAAACAACAAGATCAAAAAAATGAATTGCATTAGAGTAAGGGCCCAGTTCATGCCCCTCACTCCGACCCTGGGCAAGTGAGGTCTCCCCACAGGGGTCCTCTCGGGGTTGAGACTAGCTTCATTGACGGAGGAGGTGTGCTCACGCAGCCACCTCCCCGCAAAATCAAAACCAAACAGCAAGATCAAAAAAATGAATTGCACTAGGGTAAGGGCCCAGTTCATGCCCCTCACTCCGACCCCGGGCAAGTGAGGTCTCCCCACAGGGGTCCTCTCGGGGCCGAGACTGGCTGTATTGATAGAGGGTGTCTGCTCACGCAGCCACCTCCCTACAAAATCAAAACCAAACAACAAGATCAAAAAAATGAATTGCACTAGGGTAAGGGCCCAGTTCATGCCCCTCACTCCGACCCCGGGCAAGTGAGGTCTCCCCACAGGGGTCCTGTCGGGGTTGAGACTAGCTTCATTGATGGAGGGGGTGTGCACAAGAGGCCACCTCCTCGCAAAATCAAAACCAAACAGCAAGATCAAAGAAATGAATTGCATTAGGGTAAGGGCGCAGCTCATGCCCCTCACTTCGACCCCGGGCAAGTGAGGTCTCCCCACAGGGGTCCTCTCGGGGCCGAGACTGGATGCATTGACGGAGGGGGGGTGGACAAGAAGCCACCTCCCCGCAAAATCAAAACCAAACAACAAGATCAAAAAAATTAATTGCACTAGGGTAAGGGCGCAACTCATGCCCCTCACTCCGACCCCGTGCAAGTGAGGTCTCCCCACAGGGGTCCTCTCGGGGCCGAGACTGGATGCATTGACGGAGGGGGGGTGCACAAGGAGCCACCTCCCCGCAAAATCAAAACCAAACAACAAGATCAAAAAAATGAATTGCACTAGAGTAAGGGCGAAACTCATGCCCCTCACTCCGACCCCGTGCAAGTGAGGTCTCCCCACAGGGGTCCTCTCGGGGCCGAGACTGGATGCATTGACGGAGGGGGTGTGCACAAGAAGCCACCTCCCCGCAAAATCAAAACCAAACAACAAGATCAGAAAAATGAATTGCACTAGGGTAAGGGCGCAACTCATGCCCCTCACTCCGACCCCGTGCAAGTGAGGTCTCCCCACAGGGGTCCTCTCGGGGCCGAGACTGGATGCATTGACGGAGGGGGTGTGCACAAGAAGCCACCTCCCCGCAAAATCAAAACCAAACAGCAAGATCAGAAAAATGAATTGCACTAGGGTAAGGGCGCAACTCATGCCCCTCACTCCGACCCCGTGCAAGTGAGGTCTCCCCACAGGGGTCCTCTCGGGGCCGAGACTGGATGCATTGACGGAGGGGGTGTGCACAAGAAGCCACCTCCCCGCAAAATCAAAACCAAACAGCAAGATCAGAAAAATGAATTGCACTAGGGTAAGGGCGCAACTCATGCCCCTCACTCCGACCCCGGGAAAGTGAGGTCTCCCCACAGGGGTCCTCTCGGAGCCGAGACTGGCTGTATTGACGGAGGGTGCCTGCTCACGCAGCCACCTCCCCGCAAAATCAAAACCAAACAGCAAGATCAGAAAAATGAATTGCACTAGGGTAAGGGCGCAGCTCATGCCCCTCACTTCGACCCCGTGCATGTGAGGTCTCCCCACAAGGGTCCTCTCGGGGTGGAGACTGGCTGCATTGACGGAAAGTGTGTGTACAAGAGGCCACCTCTATGCAAAATCAAAACCAAACAACAAGATCAAAAAAATGAATTGCACTAGGGTATGAATTCTCTAAAACAATTCACTAATGACGGACACTCATATATTCCAAGAATGCAGACATTTCTTGAAATACATCCACGTCAAATGATTAGTGAATGGTACTAAATGTCATTTCATTTGTACCAAATGAAGTACACATAACTATGTCGACACGATTACTCTGGAATTGTAATGATCCCTGCTTTAACTAGAAGATGCTTCAATTCATTGAAGCTATAACTTGGTGCATGAATGAATTTGTCCTCATCTATGTTCATCTTGCAAAAGTAGCGGAACAAGTAGTACAAGTGTTTGCAATTCACGTACTGTTGGCGACCGCCAATAGATGAAACCGCCATGCTAATAAAGTCTAGGCAAGTGCACGACGGATACATACCCACTGTAATTCGGTACACATTTCGGTTATGCTCTGCCCTGGTCTCCAATGACACAATTGCACCTAGCCCCGGAAATGGCAACAATGTTACACCAAGTATTTCTCCTTTAACATTTCCAGCACTCTCCCACTTGTTCCGATGTTCTATAGTTGGTGCATTTGTGATTCGCCGTATTGTTCGATTATTTCGAACCGTTGGATACATATGACCATCACTTGGAGGTGGCTGATCATATAAAGCACTCTTGAATATGTTGGATATATTGAAGAATCGACGAGGAGATAAGATAGGCCGCTCTTGAAGTCGAAAGCCAGCATGCTGCAGTAATAATGTCTCCTCTCGACTTAGGTTTGTTCCAGTTAAAACAGGCCATTCCTCTGGTACCTCAGGCCAATCTATTACCCACTTGCGCTTATTTCCTTTGACACATCGTTCAATGTCATCTGCATAAAACCAGAAATCTGCTAGCACCTCACGCTTAGTGCCGTAATCTTTTTTTTTTCCGCGATAGGTGGGAGCAGGTGTCCCCTTCCGACCTTTCGAAATTCTTGTTGTGCACCTTATATTCGACCCCCGTTGTTGAGCATGACATTTTGCGTTCGATTTCTGACTGATCCTTGCAATGTGCTACTTTGAAGTGTCACAATCACTTTCAAAAGCAACAGTCACATGTGAAGAAGTGTTGCCTTCAGGTTGTTTATTGCTGTCCCCAGAGGAGTCAACAAATGCTGTTGTGGACCGCCTTCTAACACGAGGTTGTGAAAAATTCAATTTATCAGGTCTATGTGAATCTCCTGCATCGCCAATAGGTACGTCCAACTTCCTCTTCGTGCTTCCAAATACTTCTTCTCCTTCCAAATGGGGTATGCGAGTTCCAACACCTTCTGATCCCGGTAATGTGTTCAATGCCTCTGCTATTTTCTTAGGATCTCCACTACGTCTTGCAGCTCTCAACTTCAACTCTCCTTTTGATGGACCACATCCAGATGCATGTCCCTTCAAGTAAGCACGATAGTTTGTCATTTGCATCCATGCACGGATGCTGTCATCGCAAGTTGCGTCAAATAAATTGTTTCCTCGGTTCCCAGACATTTGAAGCCACTTGTTATGAACGGTTTCCGATAAGTTGCACGAAGGCATGTCTGCCATCTCTTCCAAACTCAAACCCTAGAAATGCAACATAATATACATTAAAGGTCTGACATTCAATAAAACATAATACAGTCCACTACAGTTTAACTATTACAGAACAAAATGCAATGAAAGGCTTACATGAAGTTAAGATGATTCTATAGAATTTGAAGATCATCTTATATTTAACATTCTAAAACAACCATTACAAGAAAATCCAACTCCACGTTCAGACATCCAAACCATTTCAAATGGCCATATTTATATTTTTTTCCTTTAACATAAACCAAAAATGGGGGTATTGAGTGGGGACCCGAAAACCTTAGTCGGGTCCGACTGAGGTTTCTGGGTTGCCTCACAGTACCCCCATTTCTGGTTTTGTTAGAAAAAAAAAAAAAAAAAAAAAGTTTAGGGTACTTTGAACTTCTTCCTCTTCACCCAGAATTGAAACCAAAAAAATTCAGATAAAATTCAAACACAATTTTACCAATGTCACAAAACATAATAAATCTCAAATGGAAATTGAGCGTACCATTTGCATGAAGCCTCCCCATTGCCTATAACGAAAATGCCAAAAGGCAAGCCAATGGTCTAAGTGTTGAAGTGCATCTTCAGTTGTAGCTCCAAATGATAACCACCATGACCGAATTGCAAGATACTTTGTCTCTGCGTCCCCCATACTCTTTGCATCTTTGTATTGTTTACACAGTACATTGTGTTGTTGTTGGAATGCTTCCTTGATGTACTTTTGTGTGTGCTTCTGAAGTGAAGTACTCCAATGCAACAAGCAAGTCCTCTCGCGATTTTCCATTTTTTGATTTGCAAAACCACTACCATAAATGATACGAACCGCATTCCAATTAGCCATAGCGCTATCTGCCATGAACCCCTTGAAGTTCGGGTGTTCTACTCCGTGTCGTGACATGACTGCATTCAAGCATTTCCAAAAAAGCACTTGTACCTCAGTATCTTTTGATTGCATATCACATGTTGCAATTGTCATCACTTTCTTGTAATCGGAATCGTACACGTGGCAAGCCATTGTGGTCCAGTCCTTCACACGCTTCACATGGTCAAACATCATCCACGCATTCTGCAGATTCCCTCCGGGTTGCATGCGCTTCACTAGGTCCACTCCACTTCCAGGTCCTTCG
The DNA here is from genome assembly GCA_947034895.1 of Rhytidiadelphus loreus. NCBI lineage: Eukaryota > Viridiplantae > Streptophyta > Bryopsida > Hypnales > Hylocomiaceae > Rhytidiadelphus > Rhytidiadelphus loreus. The sequence goes on from OX344762.1 coordinate 69,850,827, forward strand.
GTGAGCATCTTGAAAATGTACACCTTCTCCTTCCCTTGGCCAGGGAAGACGCTCTCATGAATGAACTCGAATTTTGACTCTTTCTTCATGATCATAATGTTGTCGATCACGCCGCCACGGTTGTTAGAGACTCAGAGCGAAAGGAAGATATCACATTGCGGATGTTCGGACTACTCAAATATTCAAACCTATCCATAACCTCTTCTAGTTCATGTCCTCTCAACATCTCTTTTTGTCCTTCACTGTTGTGAAACAAATACGTTGTCAAGAAATCTTTGCTAGCAGACAGAGCAATTGCCGAGTTTGTTGCAGTTGGTATTTTTGCCACTTGCTCTGCTACAGGGTTGACGAATTGGAGCGTCCAGCCCAAAATCACGTCCCAAAAGCGGACGTTCGGACGTTCGGACGTCCAGACGTGACGGACGCGAGGGACGCTGGATAAAATGGAGCCGTCCGTCCGATTTACCTCGGGGTAAATTCCGGCGTCGGAATTCCGACGCTGCCTCGGCCGTCCGAATTCTGACGCTGCCTTGGCCGTCCGAATTCCGACGCTGCCTTGGCCGTTCGAATTCCGACGTTGCCTCGGGCCGTCCGAATTCCGACGTTGCCTCGGGCCGTCGGAATTCCGACGCTGCCTTGGCCGTCCGAATTCCGACGCTACCTCGGGCCGTCGGAATTCTGACGCAGTCGCAGCTGTCCTCTTGAATTGCAACCCTGGTTGAAATAGGATTAACAATCATATCATCATGATCCTCTAGCCTTTCAAAAGCCTTTCAATTACCACAAGTATGAAGCCAAATTTTTTAATTTTTTTCATCATCTTGCAATATATCATGCTTCATTGTAGAAAAGCAACATACAAATGACACAATCAATTGATATTTTGGATTGAAATCATCTTTGGTTAAGTGCCCCCTTCAAAAATAATGGTATTACCACCATCAATAAGTTTAGGAGTATTACAATCAAAGTCTCTAACAATCAATTGTCAGTACGACAATCTGTGCTTTATGTAATATGAGCACATGAACATTTAAGCCTATGTCCTTTCTATTTCTAAGGATTGTAATCAAAATCTCCTTTCACCTCTGCCCCACTACTCTCACACCCATTTCCCAATCTTGCGTCTTCGTCGTCGGATGTGTCTTCCATATCATCTGATGAAGAGCCTAGACATGTCGTTCTTCCCTCTTGTACTTGCGTGGATGAAAGGCTTCTTCTTCGTTTGTCCTTTTTGAGTTCTTCTTTTACTCTTAATAAGGATTTCCCATTTTGTTCCTTAATGCCAACAACACTTTTCGTTTTCCTTTTTGAAACATGTGGACGTGCATCAAGAGGGTTTCCAATGGCTCTTGTTTTTTTCAACGGGGATATTGCAAAAGGTTGCATGACTCTCTTCTTATTGGCTCTAGGTGATCCCCCGCCCTCTAATTTTATTGTTGAGGGCCCTCCACTGCCTCCATGAATGATTATCTTCGGTGAGATTGAAGATTGTAGTTTAGGCACTGACATTGTTGGGGGCCGTCGTGGTGGTGCATTACGAGAATGCCGAATGAACATTGAAGCCAATGTCTCATCCGTGTCATCGTCCGTGGACGATAAAATACCTTGACTAGGCCACCTTTCTTTTGAAATATTTGCAATCCGTTTTCCAAGCCCTAAGCTCCCAACGCCATCCAAAATTTGACTAGGGGTTTTCAATTGTGCACGTGGAGGGATGCTAGATGGTGGTACTTCAAAATCTTGCATGAGTTCCTTCTTGACTTCTCCATTGATGCACAAAATTGGACTTCTAAACCCCACCACACATAGATCAACATTCTTCTCCGCTTCATTTGCCTTAGGGATTGGAATACTTGGGTGACCACTGTTTGCACTTGCCAATACAATGGTTGACTCAATACTCGTGTTGCCAACGTTCATTTTGACATTCACCTCCCAAGGCTCACGTCCTCCCGTGCCGATGTGTTTGTCATTTTCTTCCGCTTGCAACACTCCTCTAAACGGAGACTCAAGTGGAAAAAGATCTTCATCCATTCTTTGCGTACCATCATTGGGAATCGTTCTCTCATTGGCCTCTACATAAGCGTCTTCTTTTTCCGATAGAACTTTTTCGCTACTCATGAACCCACTTCCATCCACAAATCTAGCTATGGAAGGTACATCTTCATCATACCCATCATTATCCTCATCCAATGGAAAGTCATAGATGTCTCGATCATTGGCTCGAAGATCTTCATTGGGCCGACTTGGACTATCGAACATTTCATCATCAAAATTGTACCCGTCGTAATTCATGGCATCTTTGTCATCCAATAGAGGCCCAACTGACCCACCATCCTCCTCGTCGTCCGAGATAAACCCCTGTGAATCTTCCGAATCCACGTTGTCATCGTACCACTTCTTCTCATCTTTTTCCTTTGATGCTGCCAAGACCTTGGAATTGGTGTACACATACACCAAGTCTGCCGCCCTTTGCGTTGTCAACTTGTTCCGAGATTTGTTGTGAACAAAAGAATAACTACTCCAATTTCGTTCACATGAAGACGAGGATACCGGTTGTGCCAAAATTCGCTTGGCTATTGGAGCAATGAGCTTCCCACATGCACCTTCAAAATCCCACCAAGCATGCGCCGACAATTGTTGCTCATCCGGATTCAACATGTTGTGAAACGGAGGTTCCCTATGACGGAAGGCTACAAATTCTTTTACCACCGAGGCGTACTCTCCTTGTTTGCAAATTTTCATTAGAACACGCTTGCATGCGTCCATTGCATCTTGGTCGTCGGCTAGATCCTTATCATGCAGAAGGTATGGATTCAAAAGAGCTCCTGCATAATGTAAATCTGTCTCCCCCATTCCACGGCGTTTGAAAAAGGATCGCTCCAATGGTTTGGCGAGGTTTGTTGCCAAACAAAAAGGAGGCCCTTCTAGGCTAAGGACATGTTTCTCTAAATTCCTCATAATATGCAACACCTTACCCATGCATGGCGTCTTTGCATCCAAATCACGTAGACCATATACAACGGGGGCCACCAATTCTCGCAAATTTGTCTACCGGTCCCAATAATGCTCCTCTAGAATGAACCTCTTCACATCACGAGACTTCGTGCGAGATTTGGCTTTGCCATTGTCGTTGAGTGTATTCACATATGCCACCCACTGTGGATCCACCACACTTTGTTGCAATGCTCTTTTGACTTCCAACAAACGATCAATCATGATAAACACGAAGGCAAACCTTGTTTCCACCGGCTTCAACAAACTGTACTTTGTCTCATACTTCCGAAATATAGCAAGTGGCATGTGTCTTTTCTTGAAGAAATTCACTACGGTTTGGGCTCTCTTTACCGACTCTTCAATCCATTTCTCCTTTCCCCAATCATTGAGCAACAAATTCAAGGCATGCACCACGCATCCTTGAAAAAAAATGTGTAGATATTTAGTGGATACCAAATTCCATGCTGCCGGATTCACTGGAGCATTGTCTGCGCTCACTTGCACCACATTCGTAGGACCCACCTGCTCTATGAATTTTTCTAAAATTGTAGCCAAATATTGTGCTGTCTTTTCCACCCCACTAGTATCCACCGATCCAAGGAATTGCTCACCCGCTGAAGATACAAGCATGGCATTAATCAGTGGACGGTTTGTAACTGAGCTCCATCCATCAATGGACAATGTTGCTCCAAACTTCCTGACGTTGTCTTCGGTCCTTCTATGCACCTTCCCCACGACATTTGCCTTGGCTTGATCAAGCAATTTATGCCGTAGATTATGATATGATGGCGGAGTGTAGGCCTTACCATACTCGGAGGTTTTTTTCACCGCTTCTTTGAAAGCTACGTTTCGGGCCACTGAAAAGGGTATATTTGCCGCGTAGAAGAAATTGGCCCACATTGCATTCAAATTCTGTTTTTTGGTTTCTTGAAAGCCATCCAAAAGCCTACTTTGTGTTGGAGGCCTACTGCTTGAGGCCCTGCGAATGTCACGTCCGCTACATGTTTGCATACTTGGAGTTACTTCGGAACCCCCTCCAACGACTTCTTCCGGTGTTGTACAAGAATCTTCTTGCGTAGAACGTGGCATGCCCCTCCCATTTGACATATCGCTTTCAACCATAGGCAAGTTGTTGACATCCACATTTCCACGAACAGGTCTTTGTGGAAATGCCCCATTGCATCGAAGAAATAGACTTCGAGTTTTCGCTGACAATTTCGGATACAAACTCACTCCCCTATCACGAGAACCGGGAATCGATTCATATCCTAAGTGACTCAACATACGGCTCGTTTTCTTTGAAAACACGTTGTCGCAAGCCTTGCATTGTATTTTACTCGCCGAAAGGACGACATACCAAGAGGCAAGATCCTTGCTTATGGTCACAAGTTCCAAACTTAAACTTCTTCAAATTCGCAAGTTTTGGAAAATGTAAACACAAGTGAACCAATGTTTAAAATTGGGTTTACGGTCGTGCACAAAGCCTTGAAATTCAAGGCCCCCCTTCCACCAAACGATGCATTACCAAGCAAGGGACACAAAATAAATTGCAGCTCCTAGCCCTTGGAAATCGTAGCGTTCAGTGGATTTGGAGTGCCTTCATACGCCTTGTTTCTTCTACTTATACTTTGCAGCTGAATACAGGTGGCGCTGACCGTTATTCAGAAAGATGAATTTTAAAAACAGTATCAACAGACTCATTCTCCCCAGAATGGCCCGTCTGATTTGACCATCCCGTCCGAACATTTTGTCGGATCGGGCCAGCTCGTCGGAATAGGCCAACCCGTCGGAACAGGCTGTCGGAACAGGCCGTCGGAATAGGCCGTCGGAACTGGCCGTCCGATCTGACCAGGCCGTTGGATCTAGCCAGCCCGTCCGAATTGGCCGTCGGATCAGCACGTCCGATCTTTTTATCCAGATTCGGGACTTCTCGTAGTTCAGTTTCAAATAGAACTGTTTCACACTTTCAGCACAAGTGTCCAAGGCTTATCCAAACATTTGGACTTGCCTTCTTCCAATCGGGGAGGTCGCGGGTTCAAATCCCGGCTCTGATTAATACCTTCAAGCATGTGAGTGGTGCACAACACTAGTTGTGCAAAGCAATACTAACAAGTTTGTAGGAATTGATTAGAGCCTTTTGTGCCAAAAAATTTTGGAATTCATATTTTTGCAATGAAATAATGTTACAATGGAAAAAATACTACATATTCTATGAACAAATCATTATATCATAGCGAAAGAAGAAAAAGCGACATTTGACCAACCGATTCAACAAACTAGCATGCATTGAAAGATCCATACATATCATGAACATTGGAATACAAATAAATAAATATAGTTATATATTTATATATATTTATATATATGTATATATAAAAAAGACATACATACGTAGATATTAAAGGCAAAACAAGACATGCCGTGATTACAATTATTTACTACTATTTTCACCTCGTGACATTAAAACAAAAGTCTATCGAGTATAGAGTTCTATTTCTTCTATTGCAATAGACCTATTGATCCATTTCTATTTAATTCTATCATTGTTGCCATCTCCCGAACCACCAGACAGACCAGAGGACCCCTCTGTATTGCGTTGCGCCATTTGAGCGGCAATCCTTGGACTTCCGCGACGAGAAATTCCCCCAGGGCTTGTTGAGCTTAAGAACCGATTTGATTTGGTTGCCCTGTCCACAACGACAAATTGTCGTATTGTTTCCGGTGAATAGTCATCGTCATCTTCAATCTTCCGCTTCTGTTTGCGCTTCGGAGTCAAATCCACATCCATCGCCTTTAAGGCTCTCAGAGCAGCATCCACTCGATTTACCAACACATTCACCATATGGTCATCACTAGGGTTGTTTACCCTAAACCCTTCGGTGACTCCTTCCAATAGGAACGCCCTCCATTGACCTATGATGTCGGCCACCCTCCTATCAAATGCCCCGGCCACCTCCACGAACGAATCCCCTTTGTTTGATTCTCCATCCGTTTCCACCTGAACACGAATTGATGCAGCTTCTTCCAGCTTAGATAAGAACAGTGCCCTGCCTATGGGAACGTGATTGTATGCCTCGTACTGTTCACTGAAGCCAAGAGGATGCTCCACCTCTATCCAATTGCCATCTGGCCCTTTCTGTACTTCTTTTTCGGGAAACCGGAAAAATTTATGGTGTTGCATGCTCCAATGCCCTCCCATACTGCGACAAAACAATTCACGAGCCTCGCCATCATCAATGGCACAAGCCCGCAACTCCACTTCCATATTTTGGGTCATCTACATGAAGGAATCCACCGGTTGCATGGATGCATCATACAATTCATGCTTCTGTTCCTTTGGATCCCATATGAGGGGTTTCCCCCAATGCGAATAATTCTGAAATTTGTATGGCCCTTGGTCAAGTGGAAGAGTCCATCTATTGTATTCGTGGCCGGGGGGCATACCTTCCAAGATGCCAAACATCTCATAGAACCTCGGACTCAAAGGAGAACGGCACTCGGCACAAGCGGATCGAAACAGAGATGCTTGCACAACGCATTTGATATGAAAAACGTGGCGACAATGGCCCATGGTGAAGGCTCCTTCAGGCCCAAAAGGACCTTGGCAAATGCTACAATGACCCTTCAACATTTCATTGCCTGGATTAGAACCATGTACAACTATCTTCTCGTTCTTCTTTATGTGTGTTGAAAGCGTTGTGTAAGGAGTCCATCCTTCCTCTACTTCAAAAGTCCAATTGATGTCGCGATTGTGGGCTAGCGATTCCTTCTTGGCGTGGTTCAACCGCTCGTACATGGCATCCATATCTCCCCAACATGTCATTGGCATAGACCCCCAAGAATGTTGCTCGACCGCACTTTTGAATTTCTTCAAAGCAGCCTCAACGACATTGCAATCTTCATCCGACTTCATTGCAAGGGTGCGAACCCCAATCATTGCCCGAGATGCTAAAGACGGTTTGTCTTGAAGTTGTTGTATCCATGTCAACCACCGAGACTCCGATCCGCTCGCCGGTAGACATTCATCCATGTTCTCCACTCGTTTCATCCGGTCCAACCTCGATTGAAGAAGGGCATTTTCTTGGTTTACCTCATTCAATCTTCGATTCAACTCGCTCCAAGTTGGAACCTCATCCACCTTTCTGGTCTCAAGCTCCTCCACTGCTTTGGCCTTCTCAAATGGAAGAGAGAGTTGATCGCTTTCTTGAGTTTCTTGCGACCTCGGTAGTTGGATCTCCACTGTAGAGAAGCCCTTTTCTTCATTTCGTTCCTTCAAATATTTCTCGCTATACTTCCTCCTTGACGCCACCAATTGCCTTCCCAATGACTCACAATTTTCAACGACCCTTCCATACTTTTTACTCCACTCGTCATTCTTCTGCTCCAGCTCCACGATTGTCTTCAAGTAGTTGTACTTCTCATCAAGAAGTGTTAGCGCTCCACTAGCAAACTTGTGAAAAGCCAATCCACCCTTCAATAGTGGATGCGATAATGTGGATAAATTTCTGGCCAATTCCATAGCCAACGGGGCCATTTCCGCTACAGCTTCAGCAGAACATGTTATTGCTTGAGCGGATGTCACAAAATCGTGAAGCCCAAGTTTGTTTTCGGTTGCCGTAGAGCACTCGGCCTCGTTTACGGGTTCACCTTCTCTCGATCCATCCATTTGAGGTGGGTACTCAACTCCGCACCTAAGTATGATTTCAAGATGCTCCGGATTTGGGATTTGACCCACATATTGCAATCTTCTTGGAGTTAAAGTGCACAAGAGCGGATACTTGCGCACAATCTCCTCGCCATCAATATTGGAGGTCGTTGCCACGTTTTGAAGTCGCTCTACGAACAGACCTAACGGTTGAACTTCACGGATCGGGCTCAATATTGGACTAGGTGGTGTTGGCGAGTCCACGTTTGGAGGAACGTACTTCAAACTATCGAGAGCATCGCTGTCTATAAGCCGTTCAATTGTAGCATTTGCTCTTGCAACTTTGTCTTCATCCATGTCTTCTCGCGACGAGGAAGAGGGGGCAACTTCTTTCACGAGGTTGTGCTTGTTTGGAGCAATGCTTTGCTCACCCGTGATTGGTACATGAATCGAGGTGGGTAAACAAGTCTCTGGATCCTTGAAATTGACCTTCCGAAATACACCTCCCGAAGAGGCATTGGTGGCCTCCGCTCCTAGTTGTGTGGGGTCCAACTGTACTGCGTCGCCTACACCCTGTGAAACCTTCATTGTAGGCGTTCTAGTATTTTTTAATACTATTTTAGATTCAACTGTTTGTGCCCCGTGGTTATATAAATCGGGAATATCCTTTTGATTTTTCGGAAGTTGAAGCGTCAATTGCGATGTCGTTGGAAACGTGCTCCAATCCACCTTCCGACCCAATATGAGTTCTGCATACACCATAGATGCCGTGCTGTAATTTATGTATCCTTTACTCCTTGCCTTGTTGCCGAAGAGGGCCTTCCACACCTCGTCTGATCGATGTACAAAATGACTATCCTTGCAAGTCCACGGCTTACAATTGAAATATCTTGTGTGGGCTGCGTGGCAATCCCGAGGCCACAACTTGTCAATGTGGTACATTTTGACAAATTGTTTGCACATTTTAGAGCTCCAATATTCAGCCTCCACTTTCTCCCAGTCAGGCTCCGCTTTGATGTTCGGATCATCTAAAATGTCATACTGCAACGCATGTCCGGCCCCCCTTGTTTTAATTTTCTTCGGTAGAGGTTGTGTTGAAGTCGTCCCAATAGCCCCTCCATCACCTTCCGCGGCCATGCTTGGTACTTTGAATTGAAGAGCAATTCAAAGTAAAAAATTCGGTCAATTGAAATATACGTGTAGGTAATTTAAATCTGCCAAAGTCACACCGTAATAAAATATGTTGGACCCCTTCTCTCCACCAAGTAAGAGCAACTAGCGCCAGAGGCAACAGCAGCACCAGAGGCAACAGCAGCACATCTGACTTGGCAAGCTTGGAGAGAAGAAGTGAAAAGAAATGAAGGGCCCGTCCGATCATATAGCCGTCCGAAACCAACCCTAATACCGGTTCGGTTCCGGACCGCGATCCGTCCGACTTTGGGCCGTCGGATCGGACTTGGTCGTCCGATCGGGCGGACCGAACAGGCCGTCGCCGTCCGATCAGGCCGTCGGAAGAGGCCGTCCGATGAGGGCGTCGGAAGAGGCCGTCGGATCCGACGTCACCGGCCGATGAGGGCGTCGGATCGAACGCTGCCGTCGGATCGAACACGCCGGGGCCGTCGGATCGGGCCGTCGAATCAGGCCGTCGGATCGGGCCATCGGAAGACCAAGTTTCGGAGTCGCCTGCGCCCGATCAGGCGGACCGAACAGGCCGTCGGATGGATTTTAGGTCTTCAGGTCTTCGATCAGGCCATCGTCTCTTCTGCACGGACCTGCTGAACTGTCATCCTCCAGCTGTGTACGCACTGTTCAACCAACGGATCCTTGAAATAGTTAAATCACTGTAAAAAATAATCAATGAAATGTAGAAAGCATCCAATGTGTGAAAGCTTATTGTTCATTTTCTTCCCTACATTGTGAGATTGTTTTTAATGCTAAACCCTAGACCCTAAACCCTAAACCCTAAACCCTAAAAATTATTAAATTTCCATATAAAATATTCACGTGCTCAACAAAAAATTGGTGCAGCATGCGGCATCACTTTTACGATTTCACCGAGTATTCCCACCATCCCAATATCCACTAGTAGCAATTTTGGCTCGCCCTCTATACATGGTTACATGGATACATTATTACATTGCAATTTGAAGACATTTATTTTTTTGGATCCACAAAGTACATGACTTCTTCTATGATTTTAAGATATGATTTAAAAAGTCAATGTGGAAATGTTGGTTGAAAATTGAAATGTAATTTGAATGTAGAGACCATTGTGTAATTGATCCATTGAACTTGTAGTCTACATGTGATAATTTAAATGTACTATACATGTGAACCTTGTCGACTAATTAGTTCTTCATTTCTATGTTTCCGGGTATGAATTATTACATGGCACCGTGGAAATTCATAAAGTGAAAGGTTGTCCCACAAAATTGACAACTGAATATGATGATGAGATGATCACTCATGTACGAGAATTAATAGAAGGAGAACGTCACATATGATCATTTGAAAGTTTTTTATTTACTTGTAAAATGTACTACTCATTCATGAATTCATGACATTGTAATATGGAAAAAATTTCACCATATACCCTATATTGATATATTTTTTCATTTCATTGAGAAGGGGGAGAGAGGGGCCAACTTGAAGGCCTTCACCAATTTTTCTAAAGTTGAATTCATTAATCTATTAATTTAGGTTTCATTAATTATATGTATGACGAAATGTTAAGCTTTCATACCTTGCAGTATTGCACAAAAATATATTATATTATAGAATCATGGATAATCTCTTTATTCAAAGTTCTAGCCTATTAGAGCATGTTCTTGAGTGTTGCCAAAATAAATCTATAAATCGGTAGAGTTCATTTCTACATGCAATTGCTAGTGAGATTGATAACTATTAACTAGAGAAGAAGTTCTACATGTTTTTGTGGAACTGAAAGAGAGTGGGCACATTTGAGCAAAAAATAAATATTTCTTCAAATAAATTATGGAAAGGTAGTTTTTCTACTTTTACATGGTCAACAATTATGGAATCTCTCTTTCTTTACTCAAAAAATGCAGTTGTAAGTGCTCCATAAGGCCATAACCGTCTTGGGGGGTGCACTTAGTTCTACTATATTACTATAACAAATCACGTGTGAACAAGTGGTTCTCTAATAAACTATAATTTCAACCTAAAATTTTGAACATTGTTTAATAATGACTATAGCTTTCTATTGCCAAAATTTCCAACTCAAATAAAATATGAAATGATTTCTAGAAGAGGTTGAAACTTGAAAATGAACTAAAATGGCATGTTTTTCAATTGAAATAATTATAGAGGACACATTTAGATGACCATTGAGTCAATATTCAATTCAAAATGAGCTTTCAATAATGAGTTATTTTTAGGAATTTTTTGTTCATTTTTTAGACAATTTTGTCTTATATAATAGAGGGGTGTGAAAGCTATTTTTCAGTTCTACAGTGTATCTTTTTAGTTCAAAAATTTGTAACTAATTATTATTAACAAATAAAAATATCAATAATTCAAAACATAAACTTTTAAAGTAGGAAAATCTATTCATATTTTTTTAATTTTGTTTTATTTAAAATTCAAAAAGTATATAGGGGGTCCAAAGTTTTGTTCGCACTTGGTTTCTAATGGACACTCTAAATGACCCCCCGAGATAACCGTAGTTCATGAATTTCTACAATTATTTCAAGAAAGCGAATTAGAGGATGTACATGATTTATTAAAAAAATTACGCATTTCGAAGCAATGGGATCCTAATTTTTCAAGGGCATAGCCAAACCCTCATGAATTTGGGAATTCAAAAATTCCATACTTCTTTCTTCTTATTATTTTCCTTCTATATGTTATACAAGGGTTTAGTGTGTTACAAGCAACATTTTAGATCGTACTGTTCAGTCCCCAAATTTTTTACGTGCTCACAGGGGGGGCCAAAAAAGGGTACGTTGAATTGCCCCCTTCGTTGCCCCTGCTGCAGGGCAAAGCCTGCAATTTCGAAAGGGGCAAAACTTCCCTTGTTCTCCAAAATTCTCCTCGCCGGACGGCCCCTCCGCCCTTCCGACACCCCGTCCGAGCTGTTCGTCCACACTTTCTCGGTGACCGTGCGATCCATCGTGCGACAGTTTTGGGCCGCACGATGGGGGCGTCGGAAAACAGGCCGTCGGATTCGGACGGACCCTAAAGCGCCATCGGAAGCCATAAATAGCGTTTTCGACGCCTCATTTTTCCACAGCCGTTTCCCTCCCGAAGTGGGTTTTCCAGTGCCCGATGTGAATCTGTGGCTTTGCGCGCCCCTTTCGGTTTGGTGTGTGAACGGTTGTGCTTGGATACTTGGTGGTTTTAAGTGATTTGGTTTGAATAATTTCTTGTATGTGAGGAATTGTGAATTAGAAAACCGTTTCACTCCATTGCATTTGAATTTTGAAGTGAGAAGAACTTGGTGCACTTGGTGCAATGCTTTGGGAAAATTTGGACATCAATTATCTTCATTGTAATCAAGGTTATCATGTCTCGCCCTAAACCATCAAGTAAGAGTAAGAAAGGGAAATCTCAAGATATGAATTGGGTTGACTGGGAAAACCCTAATTGCGTAGCTGAAGATGGATGGGAAGAAGAGCCAAAGAAAGTTTGGGACTGCACCACATGCAAGAAGTACGTGAAGATGACTCACCTCTCTAAAATGTGGTCACGAGAACGTGCTGAAGGCCAAGTTCGTCGATGGGAAGGACAAATGTCCACATGTACGAGCCGACACTTTCTTCACCGTTACGAAGAAGTAACGCGTTCAGCGGGTTTACGTGACTCCAAACCTAATATAATGAACTATTCTAACATGGCTATGGTTTGGGCAGAGATTGTACTCCACAAAGATGTGGATTGGCGTACCATTTATGGGAAACATGTGGATAGTTTGAATCGGAATGATGCAATGATTTATACTAGCTGGACTGCTGCAAGTGATTGCCAGCCAGAGTGGTCCAATCGAGGGCAGTTTGGATTTCCTGCAGTTGTGGTGCCACATGGAGAAGATGAATGGTCGAGTGACGGTGATGAGGGTGAAGCTCCAGCACCAGTGACATTGGGAGAGGAGCATGAGTGTAAAAAAGATCGAGAAGACATTGAATACGAACAACAAATGCAAGAAGCGATGCGTAGAAGCGTAGAGGACTATGGTCAACAAGATGGGTATGATGGATTCTACCAACGTGACCGTGGTGCATATGACCCACCACATGGGTCCTATGGTTCACACTATGGCCATGACCCCCAACATGGCTCTCAAAACGTTGGAGGCTCTTATTATGGCGGTTCAACTCAAAGAGGATCACTCCACGGTGATTCAATTCCTCCTCCAACTTTTGGAGGTCATTCCTCCGCAAATTATGGACAAGGAGGTGGGCAAAGCGGATATGTTCCCGACTACTATGGCGGAGGACCATATCTCGGTGTTTATGGTGGTGGTCCTACAGGCCCAAGTCAGAGAGATGACACGGATTCAGATTCCGAATGAAGCCGAATCAAACACTAATACACTATTGTATTGTTTGTCTTACAATATGGGCTCTAAATTTAGATTTAGTTGTTTTCCATACAATGATGCAATATAGAATGTAGCAAGCATAGTGTAATGGTGTCAATGAGTGGTCGTCCGTCGTCACGTACAATGCAAAACCGCTACAATTGCGATGTATTGAAATATATTATTAGAATGATAGATTTCTCATGTTCATGGTATTATTGAATGCCATTGCTATGCAATGGATCAAGCCATGGTGTTTTGGAAGCTAAGTATAGCAATGGCCCAACTTTTACCATTATGTTTTTGTTGGTGTCCGTGCGCAATTTTTTTTGCACCATAACCTATTAACTTCTAAATGGGTGAGACCGAGCAACCCAAAAAATCCACTAGAAATTTGAATCAAAAATGATTTTTTTTTTTCTTGTATATTATATTGGATTTTTCTAAATGGGATGCTTTGATTCATTCCAATTGGATTCATGATGCGAAAGTTATGGATTTTCTTGTTTTGTGGGCTATCATAGAATTATCTTGAAAGAAATTCTTTTCTTCCACTTGGAATGCTAATTCATGATTTTAAGTTACAAACTTTGAATGTTCGTATCGTGGAAAGTATAATCTAAATGAAAAATTTCATTATATCATTAGCTTGAGTGAAGAATATTGCATGCAAATTCTCCATTTGTTTCAAGCAAAAAAAAAAAGAATATTGGATGCATTGGTTTAAAAGAAATATTTTTATTAAAATAAATAAAAATCTCCATATAAACTCTTCGAAATTGTTGCAAAAATGTGAGTCCGAAAATGGGCTTCTTAGGAAGTAAAGGATTAACCCTTTAGGGCCTAAGGAGCCCCAAGCAAACTCTTGAATTCTTTTGGAATCAAATTTTCATATCAAAATTTTATCATTTAATTTAAGTTATTATTTTTCACAAATAACCATTCATGTCTTCTATCAGATCTGAATTTTTTAAAAATTTTGGGAAAAAAATGAAATTTATAAGATTTTCTAGAGTTTCTATCTTTGAAAAATCGTAGTAATTACAAAAGAGCTCACTTTACGATGAAATTTTTATAGAAAATAGGAAAAATTATAATGAACATTATGGTGAAGTTTTCATGCTCCCTTTCGTTATATACAAATAAATTTGATAGAGAAACATGTCCCACAGTGTATTTTGAAACTTTCTAAATCCCAACTTCAAATTGCCATAGATAAGTCATTATTGCTCCAAATTTGATGGCCAATGGCTCATTGGAAGCGAAATTCCCGTGCCCTCACATCTCATTTACACCTCACAGTCAAATGAGGTTAGGAAAGTGTTTTAATTTCCAAAATTCTGTTTAAAACGACCAAATTTGGCATGCTCGGCCCCCCTAAAGGATTAAGGGGTGAAAATACCATTTATCGTAGCCGTCCGATCTGTCGTCCTGCCGCGCCATCCGATCTGTCGAACTGCCGCGCCGTCCAATCTGTCGCACGGCAGCCCGTCCGCCTCGCGGGGGCCGTCGGATCGATCGGCCGTCCGATCTGTCGGCCGCGTCGTGGGCATCGGATTTCCGACGCGGACTGTGCGTCGGAAAAGGGTGTCGGAAAAGGGCGTCGGAAAGGTATAAGAGAGTCGGATGGGCCCGTCCGATCCTCACTTTTGTTTTCCCCCTTGCATATTGCAAGAGTGAAGCGGAGAGCTTGGTGGTTCATGCCCCCATTGGTTCCTCTTCTTGGGAAAGCAAGAGTGCGATTTTGGGGGCCCCTTATTGCCATTTTTTTCAGTTTTGGTTCGAGTTTCACTTGAACTTGAAATTATCATTTCATTTTGCGAATATTCATTCGTACAAGAAGTTCATCACGATGCCACGAACAAAGAAGGCTGCAAAGAGGAAACAAATGGAGCATGAAGGAGGTTCACACAATGAGGCAAGTAGGGACATTCCCTCTGATGCATGCAAGAGATTTTTGATCAAGTTGATCGTCAATTTCTATGAGTCGGAAACGACGATGTCACTACACAACAAATACGTTAGGTACAACGAGGAGTGCTCGCAAAAATTCAAGGCGGACATGTGGCAACTGATGATGAATGCGCTTAGCGTTCCGGAATGGCACCACGAGACGGAGAAGAAAGGCTTTCCAAAATTCTTGGAGAATAGGGTCCACGATGCATTGTGGAATGCATCAATGGTGCTAGCAAGGTACGGCTCTCAATATCGGGAAAATGATGAGGATTTTCGTGAAGTCATTCTGAAAGCTGACTTGTTTGTTGCACAATGCAAGCCGTTTGCAAAGAGCCGTAATAGACGAGGATCTTTGGGTTGGTGGAATAGCACTGATGGAGTGGCTGAACTGGATCGGGGCAGACAACACCTCATAGCGCTTCCCGACACAGCACGAGTAATCGTTCAAGACCAAAAAACCATGAAGGGTGGATATGCAACAATTCGTAGGGTTCGAATTGAAGGGTGTCCAGGGATAGCTACATTTTGGGAGTTTGCAGCAAAGCTATCCAATCAACACCGCACACAACCTCATCTTGCGAGATTGGAACACCAGAACGAGTCAATGGCAGTGCGGATTCCACATCCTGGAGTTATACGGTTTGCTGCAGTTCATAGAACAACAAATGAAGGGTATTCGTATTGGTGGAATGGCGGAACACTACGGCACATGATGCACTTGGATAATGATTATCCAGACAACATTGCCATTCGGTTGCACTATTCGAGGCCAACAGAGGTAGAGTTGATTGAAGCTTACCGTCTCGGACGATTTAGGAAGAAGCGCACGCAACTCGCATGGGCATTATTGCACATCATAAATGCGGTGCACATTTCTGGACATCTTCACAATGACATCTCTCCAGACAACATAATGTTTCACTTTCCTGAAGACGAGTCACGCGTGTACATTGGAGTCTGCGATTGGGGCATGACTGCCGTAGCTTCTGAACCAATGAAGTCTTTGTACACGTTTACATGTGCGAGGGACATGGAGGAGGCTTTGAGAAAGAGGTGGTGGGTGGACCCGAAGATTGCATATGTGCACAAAAGAGATGCAGATGGGTCAATCATTCCAAATCTATCACGTGCATCAGAAGAATATGCGGTTTGTAAACTCGCTCAACGCATCAACAAGGATTGCATGTCTGAAGAATACTACAAGTTGCATCGGGAATCAGCTGAACTGACAAAGTTGAGTCACCACGTTTTGGCCCTTATGTTTCACTCATACATGGAGTGGCCTTGCAGTGAAGGTTCGAATTACCGTGGCGGTTTGTCTCACATCATCAATTTCTTTTCCGGTCGGTACAATTGGCCTGTGCCGGATGAGCACTTTCGCCATTCATATTAGTAGTTCAACGTACTTTATAGTAGCATAGAACTATAGAGGTATGTAGTAAATATAGAATGAGGATGTACGCGTGCACACTATATAGTGCCTAATTATGCAATGTCAATGTATGACCATATATGTGGAATATAATAATTATATATTTTGAAAGTTCGGTGTATTTGAGTAAGTAATGCTTATGATTTTTTGTCACATGAAACTATGAAAGATACATATGACTTGAATGAAAAAGGCACTACTTGTTGTTGTTGAATGCTGAGGTGGCAATTAGCAAGGGTGTGTGGAGATTGTTTTCATTTTAAGCTTTATAAACCCCATCGTCCAAGCAGCTTCAAACTTCAGAAGGTCATAGGAATCTCAGATTTTGAAATTTTCCCAAACAAAAATTTCTTGCTTGTCAAATATAAGTATGCCTTTGTATCCATCGTTCGGATTTTCAAAATCTCAAAGTATGTGGTGGGAAAACTGATTCAAAGATGACTTAGTGCATTGTCAATATTTGGGACATTGTGGCATAATGGCATTGCAAAATTTTTTTGGAGGTGTTAGGTGTGTTGGATTTCTTTGAAAATTGGTATGCATATGCCCAACTTCAATACCTACAAGAATTTTTTTTAATTTTATGGTGTGTAGTGCAAAAAAATTGAGCATGAGGCGGTCAAAGGCATCTGAAATTCTGGGGCATAGTGAAAAAAAAAAAAAAAAAAGACTTTGAATGCAAATATCTCTTTATCCGTACGGTGAAAACTCCCAAAAAGTTTACCACACCCTCTCATACAAGTTCACTTCAAGATCTTATGGTTACATTTTCAAAGAAAACATTTTCACAACATCGTGAATGATCGCAGCTGGAATGGCATTTTTCAATGATTTTGGACCCAAAAAATGGCTCGGTCCTTTAGGGCTTAAGAAAGAAATGGTTAGAATAAAAATGCGTTGAATTCTACAGTTGGGAACAATACAGAATTTTTAAGAATTTTAATTTTTTCCAAAGTCAAATTACTTTCATGAGTTCAAATGGGGATTCTTTCAGTACTCCCTAAAGTACAAGAATGGGTTAATTTTTGGGCCTAAATCCTTGTTAATTAAAAAAATGACATTTCTATAAAACCCTAAAAAAATAGTACCATCGTGCATTTCGACGCTATTTAGTATTTAGACCTTGACCCTTTTTCTTTTTCTTTTTGTTAGAATAATTTCCATGACCGTCAATAGGGACCTTAAACAAAACTTATTGTATACCGAAGTTCAACAATGGGTTCTATTTCTTTTCATAGCTCATTTGAACCCCTAAAGGACAAAGCGTCCCTTCCGTTGACAAATGGATTTCAGGTTGATACCTATGGGCTGAATTTGTCTCCTGATTTTCTTAAATTTTTTTTTAAGATAGAAAAATGGAAAACCTTTGTGAAAATATAATTTTTTTCTCAATCGGTACCCCTCTACAAAAGTTATGCCCATGTAACTCAAAACTTGGGAGATCGGGCAACACAAAGATTTTTCAGAATTAAAATTTTTTATTTCTAAATTTTTTTAACTCATACATTATACTTTTGTCAAGGAAAAGGGCTGGATTAAACCACGCCGTCGGATCGGATGTGGCCATCCGATCAGACCGTCGGAAGAGGATATCCGATCAACCCGTCCGATAAGGCCGTCGGATCGGACCTGGCCGTCGGATCAGGCCGTCTGATCGGATGTGGCCATCCGATCAGACCGTCGGAAGACCATACCCAATCGGACCGTTCGATTAGGCCGTCGGATCGAACCTGGCCGTCGGAAGAGGCCGTCCGATCAGGCCGTCGGATCGGGAGTGGCCATCCGATCGGCCAGGCCGTCAGAAGGTAACTTTTTATTTACCCTAGGTAAAAAACAGAAAAACTGGACGTCCGGGGGGGTCCGGACGCGGACGCTGGATGTCCGGACGTCCTAGTAACCCTGCTCTGCTATGATCCACAAATCTTGTCTGTAGAATCTCTATACATGCCTTTTGCTACTGGGTGTGAATGATCTCCAATATGAATAGCAGCCCTACTCATTTTTGGATTCTCACTATAACAGTAGTACATTCTAGCATCACATGTGTGCAAGCACGTAGGTTTCAATTTGCAGAGCTTGCAAACTAACGTACAATCTTTAGGAGCATTGTCCCCTTCTGCAAATGGGAAGGTCGTATAACCAGTCCACTCTGTTTCATTGCGTTTAGAAGCCCTCTTCAAGTAATCACACTCTGGATTCATACAAGCAAGATGACCAGCGCAATATGATTTACGGAACTTCAGGTTGTCAGAGTTGTGAATGTTTGAGGTCAATACCTTGCACCATGGATGCCCGTCATAACGCTTATCCATCCCTTCCAAATTCCTTGCTGTTGATGAAGACAAAGACACCCGACATGGAGGCAATTCGAAGATGACATCTCCGTTGAACACTGGTGGAAGGAATTGCACTTGATGGTGGTTAATGGCATTCAAATCCATTGTTGACAATTCGTTTCTAGACCGATGCATGCCGCTTAGTCTTCTCAAAGAATCCATTATACTTACTCTATCAACTGGACTTGGATACAATGGAGGACGGGACAGTAACAATGTTGCAGGACTAATTGATGGGGTGCCAGAAAACGAATGAACAACATGCTTTTCGTTTGGATCCTTTTCTAAACAACGTGGTTTCTTTTGTAGAGTAAGATCAGGTGACTCTCCTTCCGATTCGCTAGACAACTCAATGACGGGGTATAATTGCTCAACCTTCACCGCACAAAGACTTATAGTTGGAGAAGGAATGGGCAAAACTGGATGAGGAGGACTAGGCAGAGCTGCATGGTTCACATATGGCATATCAACTGTCGAATTATCAGATTGTCGACTTACAATCTCAGTTGATGCGGCTATCATGGAAAGAGGAAGACCATAAGCTCTATAGTTTCCAGAAGCAAGGTACCAACAATGGCCTCCCTCTTCTATGGACTTCACAACAGGAACAGACTCTTGGTGTTCACCGGATTCCGACTTCTTCTCTTCTTCAACATAGATGGAAGACTCAACAAATCTGAACCTTACATGAAGCAAATGACTTAGTACTCTAGCAAATCCTCCCTCCTCAACTGGAAACACAAGTGGAATCGTATGACCATCTACTCTAACACAAGCCATGATGATGAAATACACTCGTATAGAACATAAAACTCAAAAGACGATACTTAGACTGAAGTGGGGGAATGACTGAATTTAGTTAAGTACTACATCATGTATGCATATACATCCATTCAAAGTAGACCACATCATTTCCATGAATAGTGGATTCTATGTCATGCACTACGTGTAAATGGGGCTACCAAAGAAGCCGCCAAAAATTTAATCCCCTAACACTATTATAAAGCATGACATTCAGTGCATTTAGGCGGCTCTAGCATTTACCTTCCACCAAGGGACATGTAGTAGTTGGATTAGCATTTATTTTCCATAAATGGATACATAGATCATGTCTAAAGTAGCCACAATCCAACTTTAGTACCGCAATTTTTAAAGGTCATCTTCAAAGCGTTTGGGTGGCTCTGGCAAGGACCTTTACAGTGCATGCCATCAATTGATCTGACATAGTCATACTTATTATGAAAGATGCCTCCACTTTTCAACAACAATCTAGGAAAGCTTACTGTGAAAGTTAAGTTTACATTGCCAAGTGGGAGGACAGCTCATTAAATGAAATGTTAGCTATAATTACTTCTACATTCTTAAGGCGGCGCGTAAAAGTGTTATGACTTTTAAATTCTCAGGGCGACGTGTCAGAGGAATGTAATAAATGAGGGGATGCCACTACTGTGCTTCTGAGTATAAGTACTCTCTACTTCTCCACTAAAGGGACATTCCTGTTCTTGTTTTTTGAAACAACGTTTGCTTTTGAGAGGCTTTTACGTCCATTCCTTTCATGTATGAGTTTATGCCCATAGATAGTCATAGTGATACATTTGTTATCCCGAAGTTGAAAAGCAAACGCAAGAGGCGTAGTTCTTTGTATTTCTCATCTCCGAAAACGCTTAGGATATCTAGAATGAATCGCCCTAAGAGAGTAGCGTCTATGATAGCTCAAGCAACTCCAGGAAACTTGAAGAAAGTCCTTCGTTTTGAAGCTGGAGGGAGCGGTGTTGAAGAGAATGTGGAAGTGCAGAGCTTGGACTCACAACAAGCGATGTCGGAGGACACTAGTACTGTACACTACACTTCAAGAGATGAGTCTGTACTGCAAGTAAGCACATTCAAATTCCTTTTCCATTATTCAATTACCAATGAATTTTTATGATTATTATTTACCGAAACTGAATTCTTCCTTATACAATCAGTTGAACTGCATGTTTCATTGTAGTAGCATTATAGGAGCATATGAACATTAGTTACATGTGAACTCTGTATAATGAAGAGGGTACAATATTTAATACTAAATATGTGTAAAATGGGAAAAATAATCTGTGATAGCTATCATGTTGTCAACAATCATCATGTCCTGTCCATTACATCTTAGCAAGTTCCTTTCATTTGTAACACATACATTTGTGATGGATGACATGGATTCATTTGTACTTGTCTAAAAGCCTTTTATGTTGATAAATAATATAATATCATGAGCATTCTCTATAAAATAACAATTTCGGAAATTGTTATATAATTTTGTTAATATTAATAAAATGGTCAATATATTTCAAATAATGGTAAATCTATTTCATTGGATGATCAAAGTATTTTAGTGAATAGTTACTCTTTCCCAAAAATGTTGTATATGATATAGTATTGAAGTCAATGATTATTTAGAATAATTGAATTACAGTATGAACAAAACTCTTTGTGTGACTAGTACTTTACCCAATAGCGCTTCGACGTCTAATGATTTTCTAGATGTTCGACACATTGAGATCTGTGATTGTGTCTCATTCCTGCTTGGATGAAAGTCATCCTAATTTTTGGTGATACTTCATTTAGTTGTTGTCTTAATCATCGGTTGGATTTGGTGTTACTAGAATATATATATTTTTAAATTAAAAAATATGGATATATGTCAAGTGGTCAATTTGCGTTCACTTTAGATCAAAACTAAATTTGTAAAAATGAGGTGAAACATGTAAAGGTTAAAAAAATTAAAAAACCAGAACATGAAGATAACATTCCTTTAAATCAAGAAAACAAGTTTTATTCACAAAATGATAATATTTTAATTGTAATTCAATTGAGAAGGAATTTTGATATATTTTTTTAAAAATTCATAGGAAATAATTAGTGATAGTTTTAGTTGATTTAACTGTAAGGATTTAATTTAAAAATTAATATCTTCATTTGTCATTTGTATGCAGATTCCAAAATATTCTTCGAAACTTAAGTTTATCCTTTTTTTTTCCTGAATTCGTTGAAATTGACCATTTTCTCATTGGAAAATCCGAAGATATTATTTTGCTTACTCCATTTATAGTGTTTACTGTTAATTATAGACGAGTCTAGCCGAATGGCTGTAGTGAGGACAGCTCAGTACTTCCGGTTGTGTTTAGCATGTACGAAGAATGTTAGTGGGGACTCACAGCTAAAACAGGGAGAATAATCTTTCAAAGTAGCTTTACAAAAAAAAGAAATCTAAATCAAGAACTAGCAGTCATTGCGGGAGAATTTCCTTTCCGAGACTGAAGCTCATGCAGCGGCCGCTGAGCCTTTGCTTTCCGGTGAACCACACGTTCAAATTCTTCACATCATCTACATCATGGGGACGTGCTACGTGTTTCAAATATAAGATCTAGTCTAACATATACAACCATCTCTATCTGTATCTTTGCAACGCCAGGCAAGCCAGGCAGTTTTGGTGAGGGTCGGCACCATGAGAAACACGAGGTCGCGTTCCAAGGAAGGAGAAAGGTCTTCAGCGGAAGAGGAATCGGCAAATGCAGATCCTGCGCACATTCCAACTGAGGTATGAATTTTTTTTTTAATTTCCTACATTTGTTTCTAATATGCTTAAGTATAGGTTCCATTGCTACAAAAACAAGGGGTTATGCACAGTTAGGATCACTTACCTCACCGAAATGCTCACAGAGATGTCGTCCATTTTAAGTTCCTGAGATGTGCACTCATGTCGTCGCTGGTGAATCTGAAGATGCTCGCTGTGATCTTCATGTCTGTCTTTCTGGAGCGGCTGCCGAAGCTCCAACGTCAGATTTCTGAAGTACTAACTTACACAACGTCGTGGACTGTTGTCGATTCTGGTTCTGGAGATGATCTGGTCAGCTGAAGTTGTTTGTGGATCTTATCACCCAACATTTTTCCATGGATGCACCGATCTCTTTTTTTGTACTGTAGATGTTTCTGATCCCGACTAAGATTTCATATTTTCCCCCGAACTAGTCTCCTACTTGTAGTCCTGCTGTTCAATTCTGAAGTAGCTAGTTGTGTTGTTCGATTCAAAAGCAGCTTGTCATGTAGAAAATGTCGTCGAAGCTCCCATAGTCCCATCTTCTATAGCTCGTCGTCACAGTCTGTTTTGTTTTTTAAAAAATATTCAAAGACGGACAGGAGAATGAAGCAGCAGGCCAAGCTTGAACTTCCGAACCTCGCAGAAATTGTCAACAATAAAACTAATTAGTTTTCGAATATTGAATGAAAAGAAAATGTCTGATCGGTGAAGAGGCTCGAAGTCAGACGTCCCTCTGTCCTGGTGCGGAAACTCTTTTCCGAAATCTGGTATAACCTGTGATGAACAATATGTTAGTAGCTTGGTTTACAAATTCAAAATGTTTTGGTAAATGTATATTTCAGTTCGATTTACAGTTCTGTGAATTGAGTGGTTGCCTCCTCGCATCCGTCTGCATGCCTGCCAGCCTGCCTTCCGATGACTGGGTCTGGAAGCATCCGTCTGCATGCTTGCCAGCCTGCCTTCCGACGACTGGGTCTGGAAGCATCCGTTTGCATACTTGCCAGCCTGCCTTCCGACGACTGGGTCTGGATTGGTGGCTGGCGATGATCGCTAAAAATGGGTTGCGCCCGACGGTCGTTGATGGCGATGATTTTTTCCAGGCGCTGATCGTTCCTTCGGCCACCTTGTTTGCTGGCGTTGATTGTTCCTTAGGGCAGTCTCACAGAAACGTGTGAACTTCGGCAGGTCAGGACTGTAAGTTTGGGGTACCTTGCGGTACCCCCACTTTAATCATCATTTTCTTTATTGAAGACATTTAAATGCCAATTAAAATCAACATGTCCCGTAATTTATTGAAAGTACTTCTAGGAACTCACATTGAGGCATTGAGCAGTGAGTCGCTTGTTGTGGATGTCATCGACCAAGTGAGCTTGGTACCAAGCAGGATGTTTCCAGAAATGATATTGTTGTTTATCCAATGAGGTCATCGCCATTTGTTGGCAACGGACTGGATGATGTGGAAACCAAGTCACGATTTGAGAAACAACATGCTGATCTCGCTGGTATCGACTGCAGTTTCAAAGTTTGCTTGTTTTTAATGACTCCTTTTCGTCGTGGGTGAGACCGAAAGTTGAGGTACCACTAGGTACCCCCAAAACCCCAGTCGGGTCCGACTGGGGTTTTGGGGGTACCTAGTGGTACCCCAACTTCCGGCCTTTTAGACCTCATAATTAGAGAAATTTCCTTAATTTTATTGAAATTGCGAGAATGAGATCTTTATACTATATCTAGTCGTATTGATTAAGAAACACAATGACATCTGTCTTCCGTAGTCTGAACGTCTGATCTCGTCGATTAAAAATTTAAGACTTCTACAAGTAGTCTGACCCCAAACTAGTCTCCATCGATTAATATTATGAGACTTCTGTGCGTTGTCTGACCTTAAACTAGTCTCGTGGATTTTGCCGCACTGTCAAATGCAGAAGCTTTCATATTTGTTGAAGAAGCTAAAAAATGAATGTCGTCGTAGATGGATAGTTATGGTGAAGGTGCAGGCGCAGCATAAACTCCAGAGGTCCGCAGGTATGTACAGCAAGTTAAATTTTTTTTTTAAGTATTACTCCTCTTCGTCGCGGGGGAGACCGGAAGTTGGAGTACCGCAAGGTACCCCCAAAACCCCAGTCGGGTCCGACTGGGGTTTTGGGGGTACCTTGCGGTACCCCAACTTCCGGTCTCAAAAAAACTGGAAATGATGAAATAAGACGTGGCGCCTTTTCTAAGCGGCAAAAATTGCTCTTTTCCCTTGCAGGCGCCTGCGGCGGGTTTTCATTTATCGCACAAAAAAGTTGTCTCTTTTGTGCGTCAATTTTCATCCATACAAATTACTCTTCCGCGTACCGAAATTAGGGGTACCTTGCGGTACCCCTAATTTCGGTTTACAGATTTACCAATTATAGTTTGTTAGATTATATGGATGAAAATGATGGTTTTTAGTGTTTATTCACTTTATTGGCAATGACATGTCCCTCTTTATTTATTGACTATGGGTGGTTAATTTTCATATTGTATTATTTACATTCATAGTTTTACTATAGAATTTTATTGAATTGATGATAACTCATATTGTTTGAATTTTTGTTTTCCTTGTAAAGTATGCATGCTTCAATATGTTCTTGAATTATCCATTTAAATATATCTATAAAATATCAATTTATTTTTTAGTTCTATTTGTTTATTTTAATAAAGTATAGTGTAAGAAGTAGGCTAAATGTAAAGTTGTTTTGAAAGTCGTGTTTTAAATATTACATTAGAATGTAGTATCTATGGTAATAATGTGTACATGTTGTCATGCGCAGATGGAATGCACAAATGTTTCTACTCACCAAGCTTCTTCCTCGGTTGTTCCCACTACAGTTGTGGAGGTTGAAGTGGCTGAAGAATTGGTGCCTCAGACTCCAAGAACTGGAAGTGTAGAAGTGTGCAATGAATCCCAAGCACCAGAAGAGACAGATCTGGTAAGTTTGGGAGATATTTTGGATGCGTGTGATCGTGCTGCCGATCGTTTAGAGGTGCCCATGCATAGTCGTACTAGTGTTTCCAAGAAAAGGAAGCGGAGGATGCCGGTTTTCTCTGATGAAAGCTCAGAGACAGAGTACAGCTCAAAGACCGAGTGCACCTCTGAGTCCGAGTCTTCAGGATCGATTTCAAGTCCATGGGGTCCCAAATCATGTCAATGTTCTTGTCTTCGACCATTACGCAATAACGGGGTGGTGATCCTACACCAATGTGAAGATTTAGACGTTAGTGGCTACATAGATTGAATGTAAATGAAATCTTTACACAACAATAGATTGGAGTTACATATTGGAAATAGTAGTCATATTTTTGTATGATATATTATTTTTAATATGAATGATTTCTTGCCCAAACTCATTTCGTGCCCAAATTTATTATCTCTTGAAATTGAACATGTGTTAATCTTAGCAGAACTTGTGATTTATTGTATTTTGTTATATTTCATATAATTGTTCAACGATGTTTGACAACTGAAAATGTACTTGCAGATTGAGGAATCTCCGATACTTTTGTCA
This sequence comes from Rhytidiadelphus loreus, assembly GCA_947034895.1. NCBI lineage: Eukaryota > Viridiplantae > Streptophyta > Bryopsida > Hypnales > Hylocomiaceae > Rhytidiadelphus > Rhytidiadelphus loreus. The sequence continues at coordinate 69,876,839 of OX344762.1, forward strand.
CAAGAGGAACAACACCAGGATACACCGGGAGACAATGAGACACAACAACCCGAGATTGAAGGTGAAATGGAAGAAAATTTTCAAATGGAAGACATTGACGATGCCAAGGAAGAGAGAGAATTGCTGGAAGATGAGCTTCGGCGGTTGCAGAAGGTAGACTCCGTTGCAACCATTTCTAGTTTGAGAATAAAGCCAGAGAAGCACTCACGTCTACGAATTCTGCTTTGCAGGCTTGTGCCAATGTCCATGGTCAGGCCAACACTCTCTTCGGACTTGATAAAACTTGAACAAGAGTTTGTTCATGGTTACCGTGAAGGGGCTGCGGTGTTCTATGTCTCTACAACAAATGAGGCTGGAGAAAGTTCACATTTCACTGTGGATGAGGTGAACAAGTGGGATCCGTTTTGGAAGCAAGCAAGCGATGATTTCAACATGTTTGTAGAATCAAAGCCGGAACTGAAATTCATGAAGAACTTAAAGTTCTTTGTGTGCGATGGAAATCACCGTCGGATTTCCTGGATGAGTCACATAAATAGACGCTACCCTGCTGACCCAAATTGGCACATCTCCGTGGATTGCATCATTCTTGAAACTAAAGGAAGAATTGAGTTGGTCATGCAAGTGATGCATGACATTAACAAGTAAGTTATTCCATTACTTTTGACGTGAATTTCTAATTTATTTTTCACATTTTTAAGTATGCAAAATGCATTTTAATATTACTTTCCAATAATAAATTGTTTGGCTCGGTTTCAGGTCGACGGAGGATTCTCACGTGAAGACCAATCTAGTGCATACACTTTATCGTGTGCAAAAGTACGGGCTTCTACCGTTGGAGAAGTTCATGGAGATGCTAAGACCTTCAGAAAGGAAGCGTTGTAGTGTTCAAATTGGAAGGAAGTCTTGGTACTCTATGCCTACCGAAGTTTTCACAGCTTTCAACTTTAGGGTGAGTTATATAATTTATATTTGAAAACATTTACATACTTCTACGGTTTATTAAGTTATTGTATATTTTTATGAACGTTTTTATTGAGATTTTGTGGAATTTTGCAGCATGAGATTTCTCAAGCGGCAGATCTTGCTGCCCGGAAATACAATGACCTTACACCACTGGACGAGAAAACCGATCAAGGAATCGCAAATGCCATGAGGGTTGGTGCAAGAGAGAAGTCATCAAAGTTGTACATCAAGATGGTAAAGTTGCTAGCTGTGGCAAACCCGACTCTCGGTCCGGAATTCCTACAAGTGGTATATATTTCTGTGAATGAAGATGTTTTAAGATTTTAATTGACTACTTTGTAATGTAATTTTTTTAACATAAAATGGATTTCTTCAGGTGGAGAAGCATTGGACCATGAATGAGGTTCAAGAGATGACACTCGAGAAGTTACAAATGATTGCAACATGCAATACAACACCTGCCCAGAAATTGAAGTACATGAAGTGGTGGAACTCGTCCAATCCATCTCGTGAAGCTCGTAAATTTCCATTGCGGCCTGTGTCTGAAGAAAAATTATTGCCCTTCCTCCACAAGTGTGTGTGGTGGTCTGGGGTAAGTTGTTATTAGTTTTAAAAAACACTTTGTTGTGTATTTTGAATCCAAATTTTTTTTCTTCATATATATGAATTGAATTGTTATTATGTTTACGATTTTTACATGAATAAGTTTATTGTTTTATAGATTGAAGAAGGTGCTCAAGAGTACTTTGACAACGTGGTGAGTAGGGACAACCTCCAAATCAACATGGAGGTTCCACTCGAACTGGAGTCACTTGTACAGTACATAGAAGGTTGGAGAAGGAAAATTTGGGAGCAAGGTTTTGGCCCATTTCTGAAGGGGGCCAACTCTTTCAAGAAGTCTGATTCGTTTTCTACGTATGAAGGATCAGTGCAAGCCGTGCGAAGAGTTCTTTTCCGGTAAGTCTTTAAAGTTTTTCTATTTCTTAATTCATTACTTGATTGAATATCCCTAAACCAGAAATGAAAAAATGTACAATGACCCGGAAATGGGGGTACTATAAGGTATTTCCAAAACCTTGGTCGGGTCCGACTGAGGTTTTGTAGTTCCTTGCAGTACCCCCATTTCTAGTTTCATGAGATTTTATTTTATGTTTTCATATTTTTAATTTTCAGATTACAAATGTGATGCTCCTTATTTGTGTTTGATTTGTGACAATGTTGAGTAATAAGAACGTTTTGTTTTTTTTTTAATTTATTAAACATCGTAAAATATTAAGAATATATGAATTCTCAAACTATTGTTGGATTGAGTTTGTTGTTTTGGCAGGTACTTGAAGCTTGAGCTTGTAGCAAAGAATGCTTTAGCACGAGGGGATCTACCCCCGTTTCTATCGTCATGGCTGGATCGAAGTTCAGATGAATGCATGTTCACGCAGACTCAACTTCGAACCTTCACGACTGCCAATCTCAACGGTGGAGGGTGGTACTTGGATTGCCAACTGACATTCACTCATCCAACGGAGGTGGGGCTCCAAAAGTCCTTTGATGGTCTTGGTGTTATTGACTTGGAAGTCCCCGAGTTTGCTGATCTCAATGATATACAAAAGAAAAGGGCAATTTCACGAAGGACGATTGCTGACAAGAAGAAAGAAAGAAAGGAACAAGAGATTAGGGCCAACAAGGAGAAGAAGGAAGCAGAACGTTTAGCGAAGTTGGCAGAGAAGGAGAAAGAGGCCGAGAAGGAGGGGAAGACAAAAGGTAAGGGCAAGAAGAAGGTTAAAGGTACAGGCCAAGTTCCTGCGTCTTCAACGGTGGATCAGGGATCACAAATGGAATCTGGATCACGTAGTGGTATGAAGAGGAAGACTGTTTTGAAAGAGCTCACTGAAAAGATGGTCACACAGGGGACACAGGTAATTGTCATTGGTGATGATGATGAAGTGAACTCGGAGGAATTGATTCTCAACGTCTCCATCGTGGATGTAATGGAGAATGAGGAAGAAGAAGGGAAGACATGCTTCAAAGAAGTCATGGACTTTTTGGAAAAGGTAATTCTCTAGTTTTTCCGTTGTTGAATATTATGATTTCTATGAAACAACATGATTGGAAAATGTGTTAATTTTTGTTTGTTTGCACACCTTTATTTTGTAGTTGTCGGCTGGGAAGGTTCGGAAGTATGGTGGTAAAGTAATGCGACAGGCAGGAGTGGACCTTATTTTCTTTGACTGCCACGAGAATTTGCCAGTCCCCGGAGTGTCTTTCCCAAACTCTCATGTGCCTACATGGAACGCGGACAAGGAGTACGACAGAATTCAAGAGGCTTTTCATTTTGCAGATAAATATTTGCAAGATGATGGTTGTTTTGTGGTGTTTCATTCATGGAGCGTGGATGTGAAGGGCGTCATTGCTGGGCTGTGTGAGGTGTATCCGACAGTGAAGAAGAAAGAGTGGTTGGGAATCAACCGTGTCCACTTGACTTCAGCTGTGGACCCTTCAAATACGGTATAATCTTTTGATGATTTTTTTATTTCAGTAGCTATTTGCAACACCCAAAATATTATTCATTTCTAATGTGTTCTTGGTTTAATGGTACCAGACAATGAAATTTGGAGTCACCCTCTTGGTGAAAGACCTTGGCAGGGGAGAGAAATCGGAATTTGTTTTTCATCAAACAATTTCCATGAAGAAGGCCAAAGTGGATCTTCAACGAGATGACACACTCATCAACTATACGACAGAGGATACCATGCTCATGAATGAACAAGTACCTTGGCGTGGGCCTCGTGAGAAAGATGCGAGGTTTTTTCAGTTCCTCATAGAAGGGACAACAGTTGAAGGAGATGTAATTCTGGACTGCACATCAGCTACTGGTTAGTTTTGAATCTCATTATTTTAAATGAGTGTTATACTATACATCTAAATCATTAAATAAATCAATTGTGTATTGTTTGTAACAGGTGCATCAATTACAGCTTGCCGTGGCACAGGCCGGCACATTGTGGCATTGGAGGAGGACAAAGACATTTTCAATGCCATACTCTTGCCCATGCAAAAGACTAAACCAGACGTGGTGATTACAGAATCGGCAAAGGAAGCTACACCATCTCAAGATCCAGATGCGATGGACATTGTAGTTCACAAATTTGCACGGAAGACAAAATCTTGTAAGTAAGTTTTCATACATTTCTATTTCATATGTGTATGAAATATAAAATCATATATGTTTCATAATATTAACATACTTTACTGTGTTTGTGTAGCCGTCAAAGGTTGATGATGGCAGATGGAACTCAGCAAAAAAGAAGGCTTCTTTTGAGTCCGGACAAGTCTTTTGATTTGCCAATTTATGCAGAGCAGTTGGCATCAGCATTCGTAGAGTTTGGTTCTTCTAAGCCAAAGAAGCGTAGACCTAATTATGCTTTGAATGTTTTAGAGTTTGTAGATGTTAGTGCATCTGAGGGTAGAGAGACTTCTGAGTCCTCTACCAACGACGACTCTGCGACCGAGTCTACTGCTACCTAGACTCACGAGATTGACATATCTCGTGAGTTATTGTATTTTGTGTTGATTTTCATTATGAGTGGATTTGTGTGTTTTATGGCTACTTTTTTGTCTTCATTTGTCTCACTTCAAAGTTTTAGTTTTTGAGATATTTGTTTGACTGGAATAAAATCAGTTTCTGACATCAGAATTTTGGAAAGAAATTGTAAGTACACGTCATTTCTTCAAATGAATTCCCATGTATCTTAAATCTCAAATTTACTAGATTCACGGTCACAAGGCAATCATACATTTTTTCACCCACTAAACCTTAAACTGAAGATGAAGAAGATGAAACATGTAGCATTGTTGTTTACAATTAGTAGGAGGACATGGAAAAAGCTAGTAGTCTGTCATTGTATTCACCCTAAACACCCCATATACCTTTTACTATAACATCATGTTTTTGGTCAAGATATAAATAAAATTGAATTTGTTAAAATACCAAAATGAGGGGTAGCACTTAGTACTCCAAAAGCCTCAGTCGGACCCGACTTGGTTCTTGAAGGTTCCATGTAGCCCCCGTGTTTTGGTTAAAAAATAAAAAATATATATTTTTTTTTTTTTTCCTGAATACCAAAAACGGGGGTGCCACCAAGTACTCTCAAAACCCAAGTCGGACCCGACTAGGGTTCTGGAGGTACCAATCAGACCCCCCATTTCTGGTATTTGGAAAGAAAACAAAAACAAATTTGGGAATGCCGTTTTTCAGTTGAAGAGCATGAAGCTTGGCAATTATGGATTCAAGTTTAATTAGTGTTTGTGATCTGAACACTACAAACATGGCACATCCCCAAGATTGCTTACAAGTCAAAATTGTAGATGTAAACAAGCAATTTCTTGTTTCCTTTATTTTATATCTAGTCTTTAGTTCTACATGTTTAACATTTTTTAACATTTTTTTGTAATCATATAAAATTGATGTTTATAGATGGAATGATGAAGGCACAAAGTCATTTTATCAATTTAGTCAAGAATTTTCACCTTCCTGTGTTTGTCGAGCAGATGGCATCAACATCTAAGGGTTATACAACCAAGTCCATACAAATTGCACTCTTGAGATTGACATATCCCTTGTGCCAATTTATAATGTGTGGGTTTTAGAATTATTAGTGGATTTGTATGTTTTATGGCTACATTTTGAACATTTCCATTTTCCATTTGGATTTTATGTATTATCATGTCTATTAATAATGACTAAATATAAATTGGCAAAAAATATCCTTAACATACATTTGCAAGTACGTTAAACTTCATTTTAATAACTTCACATATCTTGAAATTTGTAACCCTAAAAAACCACGGTCATAGGTCCCGACAAGTTTATAGTACAAAAAAAAATTCCCGCTCTCAGGCTCACAGGCTCACAGGCTCACGCTCACAGGCTCACACGCTAGCAACCCTGAACTTGACGCCTCACTGGGTGAATGCAAGAAACACCAATACTATTTTGCATCACAATTGGAATGACGGAGTTGCCATTTGCCATATCTTTTGGGAAATGAAGTCCATGTACTTGAAATTTTTATTGGAGATGGCTAACTTGGAAGTCCTCAGATTCCTTATTTTTGAGAAATTTTGAAAAAAAATCCTTTAATTAAATTGTAATTTACCTAATTTGTCACACTTTGCGTTTTAGGGTTTTTTAGTACTATGGAGCATTCAAAAATGATGATGTACATCTAGGATTGTTGTGGGCTATTGCCACAATAGAAGGGCATGTGCCCACCAAAGGGCATTCAAAAAAACACAATTCTTTGTCCTCAACATGCATGCAAATAGGGGTCCCTTGCCCATAGCGCTCCAAACATTTATGATGGTTTCAACTTTTAGTTTTTGGTGAAATGTAATCACTATCAAGTCTCTATAAATGGCCAATTCTTAGTTTTTTTTATTCATGATTTTCTAATTATTATTAATTTATACTTAATTTTATCTACTTTTTGTAACAAACTGTCATTTTTTTTTAAGAGTATTGTTTCAGTATTATTAAGTACTCAAAAGTACTATTGGCCGTTTTTTTTTTGGATCAACGGCTGAGATTGCTCCGTTTTGTAGTACTACGAGTACTAGAAGTACTAGGTAGAAAAAACGCAGTTTTGGTAGAATGCTCCCTAAATCGTTTGGTGTTTCTTGCATCTACCCCACTTGGATTTGATTTGAAATAAACATCAATCATTGCATCACTACATTGGATCCTTTATAATATTTTGCATAGAATGCACATCAATTCTATTGGAATATCATTTGTAGACTTAATGCAAACATTAGATGTTTTTTCGGGCCTTTAGGAGACCACAAGTTATAATGTTGTGATAACCAGGGAACGTGACTACTGCAGTGACACCACAGTGGTCCTATGTGGTTGAGAGGCTGCCATCTCATTTTTCAATTATTTTTTTTTCAATTTTTTTTTTCAATTTTTTTTTTTCAATTTTTTTTTTCAATTTTTTTTTTTCAATTTTTTTCAATTTTTTTTTTGTCATTTCATTTCATTTGAAGAATTAAAATATTTTTTTCAATTTCTTTTCTTCTAAAAGCCGACCGTTCTTTCACTGCGAGGAGAACAATGAAGGGAATAGGCCTGAAATTCCAGAGGCCCCAAAGTAATGCTACATTTTTTTTTTTTTTTTTTTTTTTTTTTTTCCTTTTCCAATTTTTTTTGCTTCATTACAACTAGCAATTGGTAGTAAACGGTCTAATATATATACCTTCTTCTTCTTTCATACTTCTTTTTCAAATTTAATTTCCGATTTTTTATTTTTTTATTATTCATGTAGTATACGCAAAAGATTGAGAATAGATGTCTTCTCCAAAGCCGTCATCATTGATGTTCTTTGCACATGTGTTAACTACTTTCAAACCTTCACTTGAAACTCTTACAAGTTGTTGATTTTGTTGTGTAAATACAACATGTGCTGGAACTCTCTTCACCAATACATAAGCATTTTTTCTAATCCTAGTTCTTTCACCCACAATTTCCTCTTTGGTATCATAGTCATAAACCCTAAAATCAACTTGCTCCAATTCTTTCATCTTCAATTCATCAAAAGATGGCAAATCAATTGCATCCCGAATTGCATCCTTCAATTCCATTAGAAAAATGGAATCATGTACACATGGAATTGAGTAGCTCTTATTGAAAGTAAAAAAGGTAAAATGCACGGCCATGTTTGAAAAGCTTAGTGACACGAAGCAAATAGAAAGAAATATAATATAGAACTAAGCTACGATGAAGAAAAGGAGTGAATGGATATTTCTTTGAAATGGCAATACTCCACAAACTGTTTAGAACAAGAGTGAAGAGAAGAGTGAATACAACAAACAAGAGTGAAGAGAGAAGAGAAGCATTGTAGTGTTTTATACCATGTGCTTTTACTTTCACTTTTACTTTGATGTGAAGGGTAGCCCCAACTTTTACTTTCACTTTTACTTTGATGTGAATGGTAGCCCCAACTTTTACTTTCCTGTGAACTCCCCTGCTTTTACTTTAAGGGACTGAACGAGAGCAAAGGTAGCGCTTTCCATTCTCCAACAGAGCAATGGACTTATTCAGTGACCACGCAGAAATCAAAGAACCGTATGTGGAAATCCTCTCTTCCCGTCCTCCCTTCCGACCTTGAAGTGCAATTTTCTTTCTGTACCGATACTGCTAGAGCTCTGATCACCGGATTGTTCCAAATGTTTGAATTCCTGATTCCTGATGTTTGATTTCAATCTCGGAGAGCTGTTTCAATCTTGTCGAAGCTCCGCGAAATGAGATCTGGAATTTGAAGTTTGGAGTCTGTGCTGTGTCATTTTGTCGCTGAATTAGCAGACTGTGAGTTATTTTATAGATTGTATGACCCAAGGTCAGCCCACCCATTTATGTGTGTGATTTTACAATTCAAAGTGTTTTCTTAATTTTTAGGGCTACAAAAATCTCTTGATTTGGCAGGGAGTGTATGTGGGAAGAATCAATTTTTAGTATGCTGCAGAGATCAGGCTCCAATTCACGTTCAAAAGCACAGTAGCTTGCTGTTTCCGGTAAGGGTGTTGCATTTGTGACTTTCATGGTTTTGTGGGTTTGAGATTCAGGGTTTAGGTTCTGGAGAGAGATTTGTTTCGGAGGTTTGTACTTGGGAGCAGGGCTTTCTTTTGGCTTTCTGGCGCCAGATTGCACTAGAAAAAATAATCTGGCTAAAAAGTGGATGAAATCACCACAAAAATTCAAATTCAAATATATATTGGATGAAATTGCCAAATCGTGAATGAAAACCAAATTATAAACATGTGATATGTGAGTGAAGAAACCACTGGGGTCGCAATTCTTGACGATGGGATGCAGGTCAGGGTCTCACTCCTGGTATTGTTTTTTTCAGTTGCTTGTTAGTTGCTTCGTTTCATTGATTGTGGTTGCTGATGACGGTGACATCCATTTGAGCATTCTGCGTTTTGAGCTTGAAATTTGTGCATATTTTTCTAGTATTGTGAGAGAACTTGTGCCAAAGAAAGAAGATATCAGAGAATTGGATATCCTGATCATTCCTTGAATTAGCAGTTCGGCTCAAGGTGTTTGCCACTCTTTCAAGAATTTTATGATACTGTTCCATGTTTATTAACCGTGTTGACTGGATTTAAATCGATTCACACATACTGAATGCTTTGGTTGATGCAACACTGGGCACTGGAACGTAATTTGGAGATTGTGATTATCAATGCTGTGTTGTTGTGGGGAAATGGGAAACTTGTACCACGAGGACCTATGCGAGCGGGCACATATGGTGGTTCTCCACCATTCTAAATTGGTACGCTCACTGTTTTTTTTCTTCAATAATAGAAACCCTCAGCCTCCCTTGAACACCTAGCCATGTAAAACCCGTGTTAATTGTCTCAGAATTTAAGGCAGTTTCAAAGTAATCCTTGCCAATTGTAACACTTTTTTCTTAAAGCATAACGTCAATTGCCCATAACTTTTTGTTGGAGGCTCTAAACTTCAAAAGGATTTTTGGACATGAAAACTAGTTTGATTCTCCAACTTTATTTAGTTCAAAGGTTTTAGATAAAAATTATTATACTATGCCTAACTCCTATGAGGTCTGAAACTCTAGTTTTAACACAATTCCTATTTTAAACTTAACTATGAGCAGTTGAAAAACTACAAATTCTAAACTACATATTCCACATGGGTTGTTTTACCTCCTATCACCCCATGAGTACATAAAGAGATTCTCTTCTCATCATTATACATCCTAAACTAAGTGACTTAAAAGTTAGTTGGAAAATGTAAGAGTTTCCTAATTTTTTTGGCGACTAGCTTGAAAACTCACTTCATTTTGCTTAATTTCATTGAATTTGCTTAATTTCCCAATTAATCACCTCGTATGTTCACGCGGTTGATTATTAAACAGACTTCTACTACACTTTTATTATTGGAGTTCTCATGTCTTTCGTGATATTCACCCACTATGACAATGCACTGTGGCTATATGCCCCTACTAATTCTTACACGATTAATAGACTGGTTTGGTCACTATGGAGCGGCCCTCTAAAGGGCTGAGAATTTCTCTAATGGAATACTACCAATTTAACAACATTGATGCTTTGTAGATACTTTAAATTGTCTTACATATAAAATAGGTGCATTTTTGAAGTGTTTTTAGAAAATCCCACTAAAGACTTTTCATCATGATGCATGTGTAACTTAGTTATAAACTGTTAAATTTTCCTAATTGGTTCTTTAAGGTTATATTTGTTGAATGTCAAAAGACCCAATTATGACAAAATTAGGAGGGAAAATCCTTCTACTCTAATCATTCATCATTCATTTAGTTCATACATGGACAGATCCTATGACTATACTCAAAGTCAAACTCCAAATCCTTCATTTTGTGCACTTTTTCATCCAACTATATGTATGAGTGAATTTTTTAAAATCCAAAGATAAAATCATGAGTCTTTCTTCTATAAGTTTTAAAACTTTCATAGTCTTTTGAGATTTGAGAAGATTTGAATTTCAAGTAAATTTTTGAATAAAAAGTGAATTCATAAAAAATTTATTCAATACAAAATAAACTTACAATATCTAAATATTTACTATTGGGTGATTGCAAAAAAAATGGTAATTTTACATTGATATCCAAGTCCTGAAAGCATGATTAGTAGTACCAATTGGTGAATGACTCAAACCTCCTTTCATTGATGCAATTTTGCATGTATATTCTTATCATAAAAACAATGTAAGCTAACGTCTTGGGCAAGATGCCAAATGCAATGTCGAAAGCATGACTATTGGAAAGACTTAAGTTTGCATAGCAACCAAAAACACAACAACAAAAATCCCTTATATAGATCTATAATTTTTTTATAAATGTAAAAAAATGATTGAAGAGCAAATTTATGGCAAACATCATTCAAAAAACACATTTAAAAAAGAAAAGGAATGCTTTACTACTAGAAAATGAAAGCTATTAGATCAATCATAAGAGAAAGACAAGATCACATGCAACAATGCCAATACATACTCTATTTAAGAATAAATATAGAAAAATTGCATCTTATTGTACACTCTCTCCTCCCTTGTCACACATAATTCTCACCACAATATACTCAAAATCTTCAACTAAGTTCTCAAGTAGCATTGAGAAAACAAAACAAAATCCCAAATCTCACACTCCATACTTCAAATCTAACAATTATGTTCAAAATGACAAAATATTAAAGGAAGAACAAATTGATGAACCACATATTCATCAAAACTCACAATACTAACCAATACTACCAAATTCTTGAAGTAGAGAGATCTACTTCTTCTACACCTTCCAAAAATGAGCACCAATTTTTGAAAGCTAAACCAAAAAAGATATGTCCATGCTCTCTAAATGGTGAATGTAGTGATAGAAGCATCTACAAGTGACATCAAATTGTAAAGCTCTAGCAAGCAAGAACATCTTCTAAACATAGGTACACACAACAAAGAAGAAAATCCTTAATGATTGCCTTGTTCATGCAAACACCTTGACTCACTTCTACTACAAATCTATTTTTTCAATGCTCTTAGATTGTGCAATGGGATGGTAGGTAGGTAATTCACATGGGAAAAAATGAAGTAATAGTAAAACCATCAAATATTCCAAATGCTTATTTGGTCAATTTTAGGTGCTTGGTTTTAGGTTGGTAAAAAATGAAATGTAAAAATCTCATATAAAAATCTCCAAGGTTTGGGAAAAAGAAATTTATACAAAAATTGTCCTAGAATATTTTTTAGGATTCAAATATGTATTAGAAATTTTGCAAATTGCATCTTTTATTGGAGAGATTGCTTTTCAACTCTAAAAACACTTTTTTTAAATGCATAGATTTCTTTAGTATTTTATGTTAAGTTGTTAATGTTGAAACACTTGAGAAAACTTTTTCAATCCTTTGGATGATTTTAGAGAGAGCTCCTAGATGGAAAAATGAAGCTTTTCCATCCAATTTCTTACATGGACTTGCTTGAATTCATTTTCAATGAATGATGTTGAATATTCTTTGTTAGAAATATTTTCAACTTTCCAACATAAGAAAATGGCAAATTCATGGATTTAGCAAATTATGCGCATTTAACTTTATTATAATTTTAGCCATGAATCAAAATGTTCTTTTTTGAATTTGAATCTAGCTAATGAAATGAATCTTATCAAATTTAGTCTCTATCCCAATTTGAAATTTTGGAAAAATTAATTCCTATAATCAAATTTCTTGTAGCAATTTGAATTTTGGGCCTACAACCATGGAGTGTTGATTTTTTAATTTTAGAGAGATATTTTGAGCATACAATTGCAATTGATACAAATTGTTTCACTTTTTAATTTTTATTCCAAAAATCATGGTAATTTCAATTTTTCACAAAAAAACATCTATTTAGGACTAATAGAAGACATGTAATTATATCTCTAAAAAATAAATACCAAAATATCATATTCATAGATAGTTGCAAAATGAAGTTCGAAAAAAAATATTTTGGTTAAAAAAATATTAATCTCAATTTTTGGAAATTCATTAATTTTAATGCTCTACTAATTACCCATATTTTATTATTTTTTAAATATTTTTTCCAAAAGCTGGAGTCATGTAAATAGTCCTCCAAAATTCAACAAAATCAGCAAATATTTCATGATTTCACACTAACCTTGAATTGTTGTCCTTCTACTATCATTAGAAATATGTTTGTTATTACTCATGCTAGGCAATTGCAAATAATTTTATAATACTTGTTGCATTCACGTTTCTATTTTTGGAATTCAATAATGCAAAATACTACTTTGCTTAAATAATATGGAGTATTGGACAATAGGTCAAAAAGTCTCCACTATCCTTTTTAAGTTAAATTTACTACTATATTGACATCTGGGTCAAACCACACTCAAAGGTACCATTGGAATTACTTTGCTAGGATTGGTCTAGAGTCCTTTTCTGAAATTTGAAATTTCAAAGCAATAGGTTACTTTGATGTTGTCATTTTTCTTTTAAATTTATAGATGAATAGTATTGCAATGGGTTTCTTTGATAAGTTGGAGAAAAAATTTCATGGATAAAATCCTTAAAAAGACGTAAATCACCAATTTTAAAGCTAAATTTAGTATCTTTTTACAATATAGCACTTTAAGAAGACATTTTTATCTAATTTTTTTATACTTCTCAAAGATACAACTATTAAAAAAGATTTTACGTGATTAAATCTTAAACACCAAAATAGTAAAATTTCTTAATTAATTAAATGATTATTAATAAACTATTGATTTGTTCTATAAAAAAATTTAAACATTCAATTCCAAATATAACTTACATAGTGCCCTTGATGTGAATAATATATACATTGTTTATTTTGATACAATCATCATTTGGATTATTTTATATATTGAAAAGGACATTTATGTTTTTACTTCTGAATATTATAGAAAATAAAAAAAATATTGAAATTGTATCAAAGAAGTCATTTTCTACTTTATCATACAATTATATACACATGATTTTTGTGGATTCAATCACATTATTATTCTTTAGAAATTAGACTCATTTTTGCCTATTGAACAACATGACAGGTTGATACTTGAACTTATGTAAAGAATTTTTGTTTTTTTGATGAATAAAAAAATGTGAATCTTAACATGGCTTGAAGTACTTGTTGAAAAAAATTAGACTACCTATATTAATAGAATAGCTTTGCAAAACAATAGCAAAAATTTGTATTGCAAATTTCATTGGATTTGACCCCTTTTGCGGTCCATTTGAGTGTGATTTGACCCACCTATACATTTTCAAATCAACAAAATTGATAGATGAAGGTTGTTTTTCATCACTAAATCATTGCCTAGTATGTCATCATGAATTATGCCATCTATCAATCTAAAGAGTTTTATACTATGTTGGAGTATCATTGTAAAATAGGAACTTGGGAAGTTTATTTTTTGAAAAAAATTGCATCTTTTGACATTTTCATTCTTGTAATTAGAAGAAAACTATTCAAATTAGGAAAAAAATTCTAATATTAAAAGTTATAATTTTCTTTTAGTTGTTATTAGAGATCTTTAACTACAAGTGTAGAGGAGAAAAAAGAAACTCGTTGATTTATAGAAACTGAATGTGTCTATAAGTTAGGATATTAGGTATTATTAAAGTCAACTCCTAATTCCATGGAAAAGATGTTGAAAAGTACTAGATACTCTAAACCTACAAATGTAATATAATGGCATGTATTTGAAATTTGACTTTTCATAACAAATCATTTTCTAAAGTACCAAAAAATTATGGTAGGGTTATATATGCCATGTCCCTCAACTCCCCTCTTTGGTATAATATTCAGGCCCAAATGGGTAGTACTCCAAAAATATTGCAACTTGATAGCCTACTAAACTTGCAAAGCGTGACAAAAATAATACAAGTGTTTTTTACAATAGCACAAATCATTTTGGTTAAAGTATCATTAATTTGTTCATTTTTTGCCCAAAAGTAGGGATTCACATTCCACAACTAAGATTTGATTTCAATGGTACTTGAACACATAGTTTCCTTAAGCCCTAAAGTATGAACACCCAAAGTACCACTTTTTCTAATGTGCACCATTAGATTGTCCAAATTTTTATACTTTCTTTTTGGCAAATGAAAGGAAGTTCGAATTCACCAAAGAGCTCAACATGTGGATATTGTATGCAAAAGTTATGAAGAGTTTAAGCTTTTATGGTAGATGTTCTAAAATTGTTTCCTCAACAATAGTTATATATTGATTTTCAAGATATACACAAAGTGAGGATTTGTTGAAGTAGTGCTTTTAGATACAATCCAATTTTGGGTATACATACCTTAATAGAAGTCCAATTGTTCCCCCCTTGCCCCAAAGAAGTGAAATTGAAGAAGTTGAAGTATAATAATGCTATAATTCCTTCATACACAATCTTTCCGCCCATAGAATCTTAAGTTTTTTCTTAGCATTGAAACAATCTCAAATTGTCTAGGTTAATTAGCATTGATAAATTATGATTTTATTTGATTGATTGCATTCCATCAGTGTTACAATTTATATGGATACATTTGATACCAAAAGCTAAAATAAAATGTATAAATATACATTAAATTGATGCAACCATACATTCCCTCCCTTAATCTCTCCACTATTGTAATCAAATATCCAAAACATGCACAATTAGCTAGAATTAATGAATCACTCATTTGCCATTGGATTCATCAATACAACTTTGTATACATGCATTCCATCAATCTAGGGTTTGCAATCTCCTTTGCAACAATTGCAACAACTAGTTGCATCATCAAGTATGCTAGTGCAAGTGAAAGATGTTAATGCTACTAATTTTAATGGATTGGAGCAAGTGTTGTGTTGAAAACTTTAAAAAGTCAATAATGTTTTACAAATTGCATTAATTATTAGTGTACACAAATATGTGAGATTCAAGCTCAGTCCAAGTTGGCTAATTTTAAAAGCCACAAGAGTACTACTTGCTTTTAGTAATCAAATTCAATGCTCGATTCAATGGAAGCAAGTCTAGGTAGTGCAACTTGTTGCAAACATGGACCTCAATACATTGCTAGACATGTTGTGAATTAATTTGGAAGACTAATGTATACCTTTTCTTTTACTATTATTTATTATGTTGTAAATTTGTTGCAATGAGAACTAGAGAAGTGTTTCAGACAAAAAGGGTGTCTAATTGAACCCTTGGCATCTAAATTTATTGGTACTTAGCACAACTTATTATATAGGCATTGAGACTCCGAAGAATTTTTTGGATGATATGACATCGGGTTCAATTGCAACAAAACCTTTCAAGACTTTCACTCTATTTTGGATAAATTAATGTATGCATATTTGTGTGATTTAATGAATTATCATGATCCACATTTGGTTTGTTTCATCCATGTCTATAGATGTTTAAAGCTTCATGATGCCATGAAAAATCATCTTTTGCATTGCCCCAAAGAAAACTTGTTACTAATTATTTGTCATCTTTTCCATTGGATGTGTTTCAACCTGTTGGAGGGCCGTTTTAGGTTGGTTCTTGTTGTTGGAACCAACCATTGCTCTTGAAATTTTTTAAAGTAAAATAAAATTTAAAAAAAATATATATATATATAAAATAAAATTTTAATTAATTAAATATATATAAATATATATAATTATTATTATTTATTGACATGGTAGTTTCTTAGCCACGTCAGCAAGGTGCGTGGTTGCGTTCCCACAATCTGGGAACTTCCTTGCAGCTAGCCCTCCAAAGAAGCAAAATCCCTTCTAAATGTATTTCAATTTTCATAAATCAAGTGATTTCATACAAAGATTTTTGCCAGTTAAATGTCAAGAAGCTTCAAAATGAAAGGCTTAGAATTAATTCATGTCATAAATAATCTTGTACAAATGATTCCATAAAAAATGTTATTCTTGAAAAGATTGAAGCAATTTTTTTACTTATTGGAAAATTCTTGAACTCATTTTGAATAAATTAATGTTGAAAAATATTATTAGCAATTTTCTTCTCAAATGATGTTGAAATGTTTTCAATGAACTTTTCATTTTTGTAGTTGTTGAAATATCCTTGAGCATTTGTGTCTTCTCTCATATAGTTCAATAATTCTTAGGTGCAATTTTATACATGAATGTGAATTTTTTGAAATTTTTTGAAGTATGTTTAAGATAGTGTTGAAAAGTTTAATTTAGAAGGAACTTCTTTGACTATCCCTTGAAAAGATGTAGACTAAAAAGAAATCATGTTGTTGATCTATACAAAGGAAAATTTTGATTTAAGAAAACCCATGACGAAAATCAAAATGATTCCCTACCATTGATCAACATAGAAAAAAATTTGAACCCTCCAGACTGTCAATCTTACAAAAACCCATCGTCGTTGATCAACATTGCACTGAGAGAATATTTGGGTTGTTGAGAGGATAGGGTTCACGGCTTGTCTCTCTCACTAGCAAGTACAACCTTCCTACTACATGCAACTTCGTTATTGAACCGTAATAGAAGTTCAATTCTCCTACATTAGAGAAAATTTCAGGCCTCCAGAGGGCTGCTCTACAGCCCTCCAAGGTACCCTAAAATTTACTTTTTTTTTGCTCAAAAATTCATTTCCCCCCTATTTCTGCCCAGCTGTACCTGTAGCAATAGTGGCGTAGGAACCGAAATTTACGAATAATTTTTTTTTTTTTTTAATCTTAAAAAAAATCGCTTTTTTTGGTACATCGTGAACTAGTCAGGCACTGATCTACTTCTTTCCAGTTGAAAATTCTTGTAACTGGAGCAAGCCTAATTTCCAGTACATTGTCATACAAAGGTTTGTAAACTATAGTTCCTAATCATTGTCCATGTATGAATAGATATAATAGACAAGAATAGACAAGACTTAATAGATAGAGGTAGAATCAACAAAATAGAATAAATCCATGTAATAGAGTTTTGGCATAACCATTGAACATGGAGAACTTCTAAAACATAAAGCAACATCAAAGTATGACAGTATTGCAAATTATCACAATTATCTTGAGTCCAAAATTCCTCCAAGAGGTTTGGGGCCTCACCTGTGCCCATCCCCAAAACCAACACACAAAAATGCAAGGTTAGCGAGGATACAACAGGTGTCTTAAGCCCACAAATGCGTGTTATAGCTTTTGCTTGGAAAAACATGGACAACAACATGTATGCAATAATCTCAATCAACCAAAAAACCTGTGAAGCAGTGGTTTGGGAAGAAGCCATGATTTTTGTGTAGCAGTTAGGCAAAAATCCTTACCAGGTAGCAGTAAACAGAAAGCTCTGAAATGCACTCTTCAGAGTTCTACAACTAGTATAATCTAATGTTGCATCCAGGCATCCAGGCCGAAATTGCCTCAAGCCACAATAAGGTAGTCAAGTCTAGTACTGGTTTGTAATGCAGGTATAGTTGAAATAACGACTAGTTATTGTAAATGCCACAATATTCAATCTCATAACTCTTGCTAATGTGCTTAGATACCACCAAGCATCACATACAGATATTCAAGATCTAAAAAATAAATGCGTTTAGCTCTGTTGGTTAATTGCTACCAAAACAGCTCATAAATCTTTAAGCAAGCGGCAGAGTGGATTTAATTCCCAATTAGTAAGCCATGTTACTAATATGCTTAGTAAGTGGCTAGATGCATTTAGTTATCATTTCAAGTTTATTAGTACAATCAGCCCTATGAGGATTTCAATGGACCAACAAACTAGTAGTTTACTTACTAGTAGAGCCTTCAAAGAAAAAAAGTAGGAAATCAAAAAAATGTAAAACCATTGTTCAAACACATTCTATTTGAAGAAATAGAATGTAAAAAGGCTCTTGTGGATATTTAATTAAATTTCAGGGCTTTATTCTTCCAAGTATCAGTTTGGAAAATTAAATCCCTAAGCTTTTGTGACCATCTTGCTATTGTCAAGTTCTAGTATTCTTTCTTAAACACATGTCATGTGACTAGTGCTTAAAAATGAAAGCTAGAAAAAAAGAAAAAAGAAAAAAATTTATGGTGATTATTTACTATTTTGGTGAACACTCAGCCAAGCTGATTGCTCATTGCAGGATAGTTCTAGAGTGACAGGCCAAGCTTTGAAATAGCTTGGCTTGTCACTCCGAAGCAGCTCTCTAGAGGGCTGATATTTCTTCTAATGCTAGGCAATGAAGTTTGAGAAAATGGAATATAATTATGCTATTCCTCCACACACCTTGACCATCCACAACCTAGAACTCATTCAAATTTTCCTTCACTATGGAACCCATCCCATATTATTTGGTGACTCAATTCAAATTTGCATTGATAAGTTCATTTTATTTGACTAATTGCATTCCATCATTGCTACAACATGGACATGTATGATGGTTAAATTAAATGTACAAATATACATTAAGGTCATGCAACTATATGTGCATCCTCTTGACTCAATCAAAAACTGGAGGATGTTGACTTTTACAAAATTAAAAATATTTATAATTAGACAATCAAACATGTAGTTGATGTTGGTTCTCATGATATTAGAATATATTTTTTGAATTGAAAGCATGGAATTGCATTAGCCATTGTAGAGAGACTGTAGGTTGCAAAATGAACCATTGTTACACCTTAATGCCCTTGCATTTGAAATATTTGTTGAATTGGACAATGGGTTCAATTTAAATATGAGATTGCAAATCCTCAATTTTAGGATTAGATTTTTTTTTCCAAAGAGTTCAGTTCACAATGCACATAATTGATTCAACCGAAAAAATGTCAATGTTGTTAAATTGATGGTATTCCAATACTTTGGCACTTTTACAACTTGAGTTCTCAAACGCAAATCTACAATTGACCTAGAATTTAGCCCTTTCTGTACACTTACTTTGCAATTTTTGGCGCCATAATTAATCGTGCCAATTTAACGAAACTGACTATTTAAGTTTTAACTCAAGAAATTCACAGAAGTTGCCCAAATTCTCCTCCCCCACAAAAAAATTATATATATATTTATATATATTTATTTATTTATATTTTTGTTTGAAAAATTACCGGTTCACCTACGATTAAAAAATAGTCTCTGATTGTCAGTTTTAAGTTAGACTCTGTCCGTGCATCACTGGCTAAAACTAAAACTAGCGGCTTTACACAGAATGATCTACCTTAGACTGCGTTGAACGACCAACTGAATTTCCACCCTCGCGGACAGCGCTCCTTCTGAATCCCAAGATTTCAAGGTGAGAACTTCCCTTCCCACTTCCCAGAATGCAAACTTATCGAGAACCGATTTGGGGAAATGAAATTACGCATCCATGATCGAACAACATGCATTATGGCGACAGCGGCTGCTTCGAGACTTCTGAAGGGAATCGATTGAGTTTGCAAATCTACGCTGCAGCTTCCCCAGCTAGCAATTGCTACCTGACGTCCTGCCGGCACCCTCGAAGTCAAACACAGGCCGACATATCATCAAGCAACAACACCTTGAATTTCATCCTCTTGAATTTCGCTTCTAAAATTCCTAGGCATCAGAAAGTTTAAGCAAACGAGGCACAAAAAGATCGAAATTACGTGTCTGAGCTCAATCCGTTTTTAAGGAAATTTGCCCGGGCGTGGCGTGGCGGAGTGAGAGCCAACAAAATGTTCCGTTTCCTTTTTGTTACAAGACAAACTTTGTACAGTCATCTGAATTTCCTGATAACTCACTCCACAACTTCTGGAATATTCATGTTAGTGGCAGTTTTCAGTCATCTTCCCTGCCTGGGGAAAGTCTAAGATATCAGCATCCAAGGATTTGGTTTTGTGAATTGACGAGATGTTTGGTTCAATTGCCACAATTTCTCCTACTACCTCCTTGATCTAGCATCTTCACAGGATGTCTGAAGGCTTAACTTATACATCTAGATGTACAAGTAACAACTCAAATTATTGTCAAATTCTGCAACACTAGGCAAATCTATTTTGGAGCCACTCACAGGTGATAGAGAATCAGAGTAAGCTCGACAATCACTCTTTCAAACTGTCTGCAGGCTCAGTCTTGGTCGAACTTCACATAAGTTACTAGGAAATTCAATTTTGAGAGGCAAGTTACAGCAAAAAAAACTGTACTGGACATGACATACCAATCTGGAAATGAAGGTATATGAGTTAAGATATGTTCTAACTGAGCTGCTTGTTCTCTAATCAAAATCTGTCAGCAGTGAGTACAAAACACATTATGGATCCTCCATTTCCAAAAGCTAACTTATACAGGATTGTTCATTCGTCTTTCCGTCATCTGGCACTTGGTGACTGCTGTGTCTCTGACCTGAGAAGCAGCAGCAAAAGAAGAAGAAATGTCTAGTAGCAGTTTTGGAAATGATCTTAGCCAGCATGACTTACGTCAAACTTCATGCCCATGCTCACATTACGTTATGATACTATACCTTCGGTTCGATCAAAGATTCAGAAGGCCTAGGGTATCGAACAAAGATAAGTTTACATCCATCTTCGTGCATTGTTCTTTCCCCCAGACAGCATACCAAAAGTTTCCAGATGCTGTAAGTATCTGTTTGTTTGTTTGTTTCTTCTCAGTGAACAACACACAAGCACAGTGAGCTCACTTTGAATGGGATTTTGAATCTTCTGTTTAAAAATGTACATGCTGTAGCAGGTAGATGGTCGCAGTAAGTTAGTACTGCTGCGAGACCACAACAAACAATTTTCAACGCAAGGTGGGATTTATAAGTTACAACGGATTCAGTACGTTGTGAGCTGGCTGAAGTTGGAGCAGATCCTTAGAACTAAGCTGTCAAGATGACACACTAAGTTACTGTTGTTCTAGTGTGTATAGTACAGCAACACAATAAATGTAGTTTCAAAGGAGTAAGCGTACAACTACATGGTTTGCACAACATCCAAATGTTGTTTGAAATACTGTTCTATAGTGTTAAGGTAAGTTGCGTGATCCAATACTGAATTTTCTGTGAATTTGCACTTGCAGCCTGACACAAATTGACCAGTCAGTGATTTGCAGTGCTCATGGCTTTTTTGCCAAAGGTATGTTAAGTTAGGCAGGATGCTGCTTGCGTTCAATGTGTGGTTGCCTTCTCCTCTTAAGGTTTGTCTTTCAGAGACTCCATTTTGTTGTGGGGTTTTGTCCATTCTGTATTGTACAGCAAATTTAGTCGGTTTCATGAAGTGTTGATTATGGAATAATTAAATTGTGTGGTCTTGTCAATTGACAAATTGGTCACAGATAAGGGAAATCAACAAATAGCAATGAGATTTCTGGTGGTTTTTGTTGCCAATCTCTCAGCAATGCTCTTCAGAGAACGATAGAATATTTCCACCATGTGTGAAAGAACCAACCAAGAGCAGCCAGGTTTTTGGAAAGGAAGGAAAATTCAACAAATTTGTGACCCACTGAGACATCATCCTCACTTGAGTTCTTGTTTATTTGTTTATTTTTTAAATGCATGGAAAATTTTCATTGATAAGGGGAAACAATACACATAAGCAAAGGAACAAGTCCTAGGCAGAAATATTTTTGTTTTTCACCCAACCAAAGCAAGCAGCACAAAGGAAAATTGAGACCAAACACCAGAGTCAGAGAGTAGGCTAGAAGCCAAGCATCCAAACAAGCCAACACAAAACCAAAGAACATGGTCACCGGCTCGAAATCTACACCTCAGAAGCTCTAGAAATAGCCACCGCTTTAGTTGAAAGCAACCAACTTAGGATGAACCAGTTTCTAGCTCATCATAAGGTGGGATCTCTTGCCAAAAAAAATCTGATTGTAGCCAATTTTTGTCAAAATGCCGGAGAAAGGTACCCTCCTTGTCAAAGTATAGCTTGCAAAGTTTCGCGGTTTTGAACCATGCTCCCCTTGCATGGTCAACAAAGGCTTCCCATAGGACCTATTCAAGTTTTTTGGGCGGCCAAGGGTTGTTGTTAACCCCTAGGGGACCAAGGCCTTTTATTTGCCAAAAAACACTCAAAACTGCCATTTTTGTAGCAAAGAGTAAAAAAAATTGAATTTTTATTTATTTGCACATTTAGTCATAGGACCTTACACCTAACAATTATGAAAATATGTGGAAAAAAATTCAAAAATTTTGACTGCATAGATTGCAAGATATCTATGTTTAAAGTGAAAAAAAACAAGTTTTTCAGCACATTGCGGGATTAGATTATTTGACTTTGAACCATCTTAAATTAAATTTTTTACATTACAAAGTTTTGATCTTTAAATCTTTATTGTAGGGAATTGAATTGAGAATCTAGGGGGAATAAAAACTTCAAAAAAACTTAATTTTTATTCCTCAAAAAAATTATTAAATAGAAGTAGGTATGAGATAGAAGAGAAATCTAAATTGTTAATATCTCTAAAATGGAATTAAAATGCACTTATCTCAATGGTGAGATTGCTCTAGAAAGGAGACTAAACCATGTGGAACTTTTTTTCTTGGTAAATTGTAAAAATTGTGTTTAGAACTATTTGTCCTTTGAAGGGACAATGGTCTTTTAGAGGTTAAAGCAGAGTGCATTAATTGCGTTTTAGCCATGTAGTCCAAATCATTGATCCCCTAAAGAGAGATGAGAAGAGGGACCACATTGATGTCCCCCGTTTCAATCTCCTTGGCTATTTTGATCCAAGGATACATTGTTGCTAGGTGAGTAAAGGCCAATACCAAGCAACCAAAAGAATTTGTAGCGCATAGTATAGAATAGAGAGTGCAAAATTCCATACATGATGGAGGGGTCACAATGGTGAAACCAATGTAGAATAGATTTTTTGAGCTTGGTATGACAATTGGTAGAGTGTAGAGATGTTTGGGTTGGCAATTCTACGCTAATTGTAAAATGCCATCGCAAAGTGGTAGACCGACCAAAGTAAACCTACATCTTCTAGAAGACATGCTTTCTACCAAACTTCATTCCATCTAAACTAATACCCTACTACTAGTTTGCCATGCCATTTCTCACGAATAGGTTTAATTAGCTTCATGCGCTTGGTCAATAGAGTATGATCCAATTTAGCAGTGTATGAGTGAAGGGCCTTGAAGGGGCCCATATGCGTTCCAAACCCATCTTCCTAGATCAAATAAAGAATAGCTCAACTACTATGCCAACATAGAGTGAGAGACTAGACTTGGTCTCAATGACTCTGACCCATTTTAGCCAACTTGAGATCATCGAGTTGTCATGGGTCACATATAGTTCATTTCCTCAATGTGAAGGACAAAGGTCCAATCATGTAGCATTGAGAGTCTAATGGAAGTTCCACATTAATGCTATCATGAGATAGTTGAGGCTTGAAGGGAGGAGTGGTGACATCATTGTTAACATGAAAAACATGTGGATGTCTAAAAAAACATGGGTTTCTACTAGTGGATTTGCCACATACCATATTCCATAAGGTGAACAACCTTGTTGGCAGAAAAACCATGATGCCCTCAAATGAAATAGGTAGTCCACCATACTGAAGTTGTAAGGACTTCATCACAATTATGAAGAGGTGAAGTTGTGATATGTCTACTAAGTAGGCACCAAGCAAGCACACTTCAATTCCATGCTCTAGATCTTTTGCTTGCATGGAATTTGTGGGGAAAGCTCATTGAAGCATTGTTGGCCAAACCCTTTGAGATTGAAGCTGGAATTGAAGGAAACAAATCTTGAGGACAAATTGTAGATTAGACAACCCTAGGAGCATGACTTTTAGGATCTATTTGGCTATAAGAGTATGGAGGTCTTCTTTTAGATCTATAATGTTCAAACCTCCAATTTGCTTAGAAGCATAGAGTTTGACCAACTAACTCGAGCTCGACTACGGTTGGTAGATCATGACCAACAAAAATCCCACATTAAAGCTCAAAGTTTTAAATAATAGATAAGGACCCTCACCATATGGCAATGAAATACCATAGTGTACTTAGGAGAATGGAATTGACTATGACTATTCTACTTGCTAGAAACAAGTGAATACTAGTCCAATACGCTAGCTTCTTTCAAACCTTTCATGTTAGGAAATCATCTACATCCACAATATGTAAATCAATCCCAAATGGAGAGCCCAATAGTTTTGATGATTGGTGCTCTACTATCCAAGAGCAATAAATGTGTATAAGCCAATGTGGGGCAGGGGCAGTTTGACAGCTAGTATGCAAGGCTTTTAGGCCAATTTATCTAGAGCCCTGATACTCGGTCATATTTGTTTATAAGAAGGAAGAGGGAGCAAAAAAAATCCTTTTTTTGCCTTTTAGTGTGAAGTTAACATCATTTGCATACTAGCTAATGAATTATTCAGCGAAATCAGATGGAAGAATGATACCAACTAGTTCACCACTATGTAGCAGATTTTTGGCCACAACATTGAGAGCTTTCTCCACAAAAAGGAAAAGATAAGGGATAAGTAGACATCCTTGGGCATACTCTTTGAAGAACTAGGAAGGAGTCAATGTCATTGCTGTTGATACAAACCGACGTTTTTGCATTTACAAATAAAATCTTAATTAGGTTTAAGAAGCTAGAGGGTATTTCCATGGACTCCATTACTTTGAATAAAAAATGGAAGATGGACTATGTTATAAGACTTTTTGAAGTCTAACTTCAATCAAATCAAGTTTTGTTTAGATTCTTTTGCCCATGCAATAGATTCATGGAATAAACAAATATTACTGAGGATGTAGCAAGTTGGTATGAAGGATGTTTGGTCAAAGTTAATGATCTTAGTCAAGATAGGTTGCTTTTGCTTTTGAAGAGCTTTAGCCATGACCTTGTAGGCAACATTGAGAAGACTAATAGGTCTCTAGTTGCTAAGATTGTCCTTAGAGCCACTTTTGTGTAGCAAGGAAATTGTACCACAATTCATACCTTTAGGAAGGGACCCACTTAGAAGAGATTGATGTATTATGTCAATAAAAGCAGGCCCTATCATATCCCAATATTTCTTGTAAAATTCTATAATAACATCATCAAGACTTGAACATTTGTTGAGGGCCATATCTTCAATTGCAAGTTTAAACTCCTCTTCTCTTATGGGGCACGAGAGTGACAATTTGTCTACTTCCAAGACATTGTTTGGTAAAAGACATAAGAATTCATCCATGGCAGTAGATTGATCTGGAGTCTTAGGATTAATAGAGTTCATATGGATATAGAATTTAGAGCATACTTTGCTCATCCTTTTTTGATCATCAACAAGAAGACCTTGAGAATTTTGGAGGCCAATGATTTCAAATGATGCGGTTTTCTCACAGCTAGCTTTAAAAAATTCAACATAAATTATATCACCACAAAATTTCCATCTAATACAAGATTTGGTTATTTGTCTAGCTACCTTCCTAGTTTACACATCTTGAAGATGGAGTTGGGCCATGCCATGCCACCATGTGAGTTTTGAACAAGGATATCATCTAGAGTTGCTATAGCGTTGGAGAAATCTTTTTTAGCACCATCTTCCTCTGCTTGGAAATCCTTGAGATTACAGAAGACGGCTCTTTCATTTGTAGGGATCATACAGCCGCACAAGTTGGATCTTTTCATGTCTAGCTTCAACCATGTTGAAATCTCGTGCAAAAATCCAATGGTAAAAAGAAGTGGAGGGAGGATTTTGATAATAGACTCCTATAGTTGGCATCTAGAGTGAGAATTATTGGGGGTATAGACATTAATAATCCCCACATCACCATACGGAAGACCTTGTATCAATATCCATTGGGCCCTGTATCTAATATAGTGCCAAAATTAGTAACTATATGTGCTAACCTTGGAGCTATCATAGTGATGATTCCACCTTTGCTAGCACTAGAGCCCAAGGGGTCATTATTGTATTCTATAGTGGTGTCTGCTGACTATGAGGTAGCAGATCTCTAAATTTTTTTTCCTAGATTGTTGGAGTCATGATTGCGGTGTTTATGTCCTCGTAGAAGAACAATATTGTGTTGTGGCATAGAATGAAGATAGTAACAAAGCACAAAGATTGAGAATTTGTCATTAAGTCCTCTAACGTTAAATGACAAAAGATATACAATCATTAATGGGGATTGGGTTGAGATTATCTTTGAGTGGCATTCTCTATGTTTTGTTGGGGAAGATTGCTCCTAAATCCCTAGCTGTTAAAACTTGTTGGAATAGGAGTGATTGGTGGTGTAATAAGAGAAGACAAGAGAGCCTTAGTTATTGTATGGGTACTACAGACAGATAAGGTTGTAGTAGATTGGGATCTAACAACCTCTTGTTATGGAGGAGAATTGGCTATAGGCATGACTTGATTTGGCCAAGAAAGATCCGTTGTCATCTTTTGAATTGCCTTCATGCATTGTCTCATTCCTCTGCCATGCTAGTTTGTGATAGATGGTAGTGAGGTTCAAAGTCACGAGACAGGTCTTAGGAGGGCTCTCCATGTTCTATTGGCAAGAAAGAGATAGACCAAGGATAAAAAAAGTCAACTAAGGTGCTCTTGAACTCTTGCTTGATATTTTAATTGGTGAGAACTACATACTTCAAGTATCTTCAAAAGCCTCTTCCTCTAATAGAGAAAGCATTAGAAGGGATTTTACTTCTCTAGAGGACTACAAGTTCCGAGGTTGTAGAAACGCAGCTACAACCTACTGATGTGACTAAGAGATTTTCATGTCAATAAATAACAAATTAAAAAAACATATATTTAAAAAAAATTTAAAATTTAAATTTAAATTGATTTTCTTTTCAAACAGAGATGGCTAGTTCCCAGCAACGGGAACCAGCCTTAGATGGCCCTCCAAGCGGGTTTAAACACATTTAATGTTGTGATCAGAATCCCGCAAATGATTAACATTAACTTCGTCAATGAAAGAGAAACGTGTACCTTGGTTGACGTTAATGCTGAGCAATTCTAACGTGATACTTGTTGACTCTATTGAAATAGACTAGGAGACTTGTAAGGAATGAGGAGCCTAGATGACAATCGGGTTATTTGAGCTACCTACGATGCTCAAGTTGCTAGGGAAGAGGACCATAGTCTGAGTGTCAATGCTCAACTTGTCTAGAAGTTGGGCCGTAGATTAGACATTGATGCTCAATCTATCTAGGAGTTTGATCATAGTTTGGCCATTGACACTAGGCCTACCTTAAATTTGGATCGTGGTATGGGCATCAGTAATTGAGGACAAGTTGTCAATAACCAAGTTGTCAATAATCTAGAATGAACTTTGCACATTTGCTCCATAGCCAACTCAACATATATCTATGCAAGTCACAATCTTCTTATTCAAACTGACCACGTTTTGGATTGATCTCTACCCCTCATCACACTAGAAGAAAACTAGTAGAAACTGCGTTTTACTTCACAGAAACTGCGTTTTACTTAACAAAAAAGTATCATCTACATTTTGTTGAGGTCTCCCTTCATAACACAAAATTTTGCACCCTAATACAAAATTTTGTGTTTTACTTGTCAAAAATCTGCATTTTACTTGTCAAATACTGTATTGAACTGTTGGAACGAAGAATTTTGCATTACAAAGGGAGACCTCAACAAAATCCAGATGATACTTTTTTGTTGAATACAACACAATTTCTATGAAGTAAAACGCAGTTTCTTCTAGTTTTCTTCTAGTATCACGATGAGCCTTTGGTCAGAAATCTAGAAGGTTTTGGGATTCTTTGTTGTTGCTTTCAGGAATTTGAGGCAATCTTGACTCATTCTCACCGTGTGCATTGGGATGGTCTATTGGTCGTGGCGAGATCTCCTTAATTGCCATTGTTCATATATGGTACTTTCTAAATGTGACTTATTCAATGCATCATGTTCTTCCACTATTTGTAACATATGTTTTTCGATCTCATCTTTGAGTTCTATATTGGTGTCATCTTCAAGTGAAGGTTCATTGATGATGTCTAAGATGTGCAAGGGATTGTCAGCTGGTATTAACTCCTAAACGTCAAAGACTATGTTTTCACCAAAACCTTTAAATCGATGTAAAACTGTCATTTTTGGACAAGTACCAAATTTTAGAGGAAAAAAAATTTAGATACATGTAGACTGGTAGGATCTTGTAGTACGCTATTTTGAGAAGATGTGGAATTTTTTTTAGAATTTTCCTCCGTGTAGGTTGCAAGATACCTTTTGAAGTAATAAAAAAAATTGGGGCCCTACAAAACCCCAGGAAATTGCACTTCTCAAGGTCACATTTGTATGAAAAAATGTCTAAAATGTTTGATACTCTTTGGATTCCTTCTTCAAGGAAATTTGGCTACATGCTTGAAAATTCTCAAATCATTTGGAATTGTGCAATATATAGGAAAAAAATAGAGAATGATTAAAAATACTAAATTGTTAACTATTTATTTATGGAATTGGAAAATGCCAATCCCAATGGTTGTAATGTTGTAGTAAAAATCTACACCTTGATTTTTAAATTTTTCCAAAAATATTTAAAATTGAGTTAAATAAAGGACTTCAAAGTTTATTTTAGAGTAGAGATTCCATAACTATCTACAAACTACCTCAAACAAAAATTCTTCATAACTTTCATTTCATTAATCAAAATAGAATGGTTCAAAGCTTTCTCTCTCTATATATATTTAAATCTAGAGAACCAATTTCAAATTTTTATTTTTTTTAAGAGTGATTTTCAAAGAAGTTTTTTTGTTGCCAGGGTTGCCCAATGAGCAATGAAAACTACATATCATACAATAACTTTTTAACCATGTAGTCTAAAGTTATAAAAATTGTTGGGCATTAAAGCTACTCCTTGAGCACATGTTGTGTGAAAATTTCAAAGGAAAAAAATAAGAACTTCATTTGTAGTAAGTTGCCTAAAATCACTATGCTACCCCAAAAAATGCAGTTTGAGCGTTTAGGGGTTAAGGGAAGAGCAAGAAGGAGATGATGGTTTTCAGAAGCAACATGTTGGGGTGAATTGCATTGATGGTGGGGTTGGATAAATATTGACAATGGTTGTCGTTGTTGAAGATGAAGCGGTGGTGTTGATAATTGTAATAACTGGATTAAGAAACTTGAGGATGCTAGAGAGGCTAGGTCAATTGTCGAGTACTAGAGTCTTGAAGTATCACTAGGATTATGAAAGATCTCATGTGGGAAGTCCATGTCCATCGCTTTGGGACTGGCCATGAGATTGGTAGTACGACTAACGGGGACTTATGAACAATCCTCTCTATGGTGCAAGGTCTAACGTTGGTTTTGTTGAAGCCTAATGATTGATCCTCCTTGTAGTGCGAGTTCTATATATTGTCAACTTCAGGCCTTGGGCAATGTTGCTCTAGGTTTGGGGGATCTTTGCACAACTTGAATAAATCCTTTTTCATCAATGGAGGAAGTTTGTGCATTCAAAGGTTTATCCTATTGTTGATCCAAGGGTTGGAATGATTGTGCCTCTACAGATTGTAAAGATTGAACAGGCCTCCCATATGGCAGCTGGATGCTTGATGATGTTGAGAGTATTTGGGAAGAGGGAGGATCCCACGACTAGGGCAAGATGATTTGTCATGTTGTGCATCAAGGCAACGGTGGCAAGAAGTATCAGGGACTTTATCACCTCCACAAATTGTCCAGTAATTGTGGCTTCCGAGAGTTTTGCAACGTAGCCAGTGTTTGGGTTGATAACAATACAAAACTTGGAGTCCTCCTTAACTGACTTGCTACGATCTTCCTCAACAATGATCCCGACTATTGTAGCAAGATTTTTTGCCTCATGCTAATGGAACTCTAGAGGGAGATCCATAAGGTTTATCTAGCATGGGATGAAAAAGCCAAAATAATGGTTGGCTAGGGTTGAATCCAAAAATCCAACATTGAAAAATGATTGTGCCAGCTTTGAGATGGCAAGGCGTTAGATCTAAAACTTTATGGACTGACTCAAGTGAATCCACTTATTTAAGGAAGTGGAATCCACCATTTGCATCCTTGTGCAAAGCTACCCTTGTACAAATCAAGATTTCAAGTTTGTGAATTTAATGCTCCAAAAAGTCTAAAATGGGTAGATCAACCGCAAACTTGGCAATAATAACATGTTGCTTAAGGTATGCAAATTCACACTTGAGTGCCATCATATCAAGTGCAAAGGCTAGAATAAAATGCAATCCGTAATGAGGAAGTTGTTAGGGTTTCTAGAAGTACCCACAGGGAGATCTTCATCTCGAATCTTCCCACATACTCTCTAGTTCAACGTTTGATGGGGGCTTGCAAGATTTGTTGCTCCTATGTGGCAACGACAAGGAACATAGTCGTTTCCTAGAGGTGTGAACGTCAATGGATTAGGTGCCGGTGACTTGTTGCATACAACAGTGGCGTAGTTGGTTGCCCTACTAGTGGCCATATCAAGGTTCCTAAGAAAAGTTTGTGAAACTAGATTTGAGTAGTTTAAGTACTAAGACACGGATTACCAAATTGCATGCTCTTACATGAACGTAGACAAAGTCAACTCCAATGAACTATGACAAGCAGAAGCATATCAAAATATCGTAAAACAACACAAATCCATCATCCATGGTGCAACAATATTGTATGGCTCCTACTTTTGCTTCTCCAATGCATAGTATCATAAAATAGTTGAGTTTTGACTTTGAAAAACTTGATTTGTCTACTAGAGTACCTAGTATAGTAGAATAAGGTAGTATGTTGTAAAACCACTTGTCTCCTTCAAATCACCCCTATTATTAGCTAGAGAATGGAGATGAGGTGATTCTTAAATGGACCACTTTAGCAATTGAATGAATTAAGGAAAAAATATTTTTCTATTGCAAGAGCTAGTTGTTGTCTTTGATTTCTACACATCTCTTTACAAGTTGCAAGTGGACAGATTTTGGAAGACCTAGGGTTACAAATAGGTGCCTATGCCCCAAATCTTTGAAAATTTATAAATAATTCAAAAATGCTTAGAAAAACACAAAACCACTTATGTTAGGTTCCACATCTATTTTTCTTTCTTTGAAAAATGATCTAAAAATATTTTTCTCCATGAAAACCTATGAAAAAGGCAGACCAGACCATAAATGATCACTTTTAGTCAGACTACCTTAATAGCTGTTTTGACCTTTTCTTTTTTTAATTTTTATTGAAACACATGGACAATTTCCATTGGTAAAAGGAAACGGAACACAGAACCAAACGACACAGTCCTCAGCGGGATTATTTACATTTTCCAAAATCAAATCTCAAAACTAGCTGTTTTGACTTTTGACTCCTGTCACGAGTATAGTTCACCACTAAATCTCATTATAAACTTTCGAGAATTGAGATATCTAAAGATAAGTTAGAGCAACCTTGTCCTCTCCAGCGTTCCCAGAACCTATTTCCGAAATTTCGAGTGAAGGCTATACCCGTGGTACGAGAGGGAGCTATTTCCGCGACCCCTATTTCTTTTGGTGGAACAAGGGAGATAAACTGAATTTTTAAATGTGGAATTTTGCATATTTTTTTTTTCTGGTAGGGTACAAGTTGCGACATCTTGAAAATTTTGGTGCAAACATGAAGCGATTTTATGTGCATATTTGGAGCTTGAAATTACTAAGTGGGAAGAAAAAATGTCATACAATATCGAATTTTTGTAACCAAGGCAAAACATTCATGGAAAATCACATCATATTGCAAAAACAATTGTTGCACACTTCCATTTCCATCCCAAGGCAACACATTCATAAACAATACATTATATTGCCAAAAATTTGTTACATGCTTTCACATTGAAAATGTAAATGTAGAATTCTAAGTCACTAACAAGGGAATTGAACCCTTCTAGACTGCCCAATTGCAGTGTTAGTGTCCTGCACAACACAAAACAAGACACGTTAGGAAAAAAAATATCAAAAAAATGTACATCCAGCCAAGGATACTCCGAGCGCTCCAACAAGAATGCAGGTCGCCAAGTCGCCAAGCTCCAACAAGAATGCAGGTCGCCAAGTCACCAAGCTCCAATAGGAATGCAGGTCGCCAAGTCACCAAGCTCCAGCAATGGCTCCACGACAACAGCAGATTGCCGAAGAAACCAACAACACTAGATGACCTTCTCAGGCAGCACGATCCGCTAGATCTTCAGTGAAGGAAAGTTGAATTGCAAGGCACGCCTAATCTCATGAAAACTAAGGCAAAGTTTGGCATGATGAGGATACTGGTCCTACATAGAATCTACGCATCTCCTTGCCATCCCACCTTTACCGCACTTTTCCACGATTCGATGGCTTCCTTGTAAGGGAAATTCTCAAGCGAAAAGTATTTCTGCCCAAACATGCGTACAACCAACGGCAGGTGCTTTCCTAGCCTATTTCTTTGGCAAGATTTGAGAAACTTGAGTGTGGAAAAACACCTCTCATCCTCCACTGAACCAAGAACTAGACAACAACCTATTTCTGCAAGCTTAAAGTACTCCGGAATAAGCTTACTCAAATGCCGAGATTGGGAGAGTTTCCGCCACAATGCGATGACCGGATTCAAGTTAAACGGTGGCCCACAAGCTGCCTCAGCATTTGCTTTCATGGTCACTTTAAAAAGCCCTTGCTGATTGTCCAAAGCAGACGCTGAAAGCATCTCCGGACAAGTGTATGGAATCCCCCCATCACACAAAGGACGTCCTCCATTTACCAATTTCGAATTGCAATAGAACTCTTTGAGCACCGCCAAGTGATGTCCAAAACTGGCATCGGCACCATCCTGCCTCCAATACTGCGGATAGATGATGCCAAAAGCATCTAACAGCTCCTGCTGAGGAAACCTGCGGTCAAGCTCGTCAATGAGGTTGGAAGCAATCTCTGCAAAAATGCAACCAAACGTATTAGATGCACAAACATGCAGCCATGCACAGAATGTAACGAACAGCAGCAAGTACAGTCCAATCTGACCTGTAGCCGCGGTACAAATTGAAGGTGCGTTAAAAGAAAATGAAAAACAGAAAACCATAGTCTTCGACTCTCCACCAAAGCACCAGCACACATAAACAACGTGAATTCAAACAACAGAACAGGGAAATGGAAAACAACCTCAGTGTACGCCCCATGTGTCTGTGAAAACAAAGTGAAAACCTCAGTCTACGGCAGAAGCCTAAACCTTAGTCTAAGCCAACCTCAGTCTAAGCCAAACCTTAGTCTAAGGCAAAAGCAAACCAAAGTATGAACCTACACAGCCAAACATACAACATAAATCCTATAAGCAAGTAAGCAAGTAACCTATAAGCAAGTAAGTAAATAACAAGCAACTTGCCTTATCAAAAAAAATGTCTAACTGAAATTTAAAAAACTAACCCTCAACAAACATGAGCAAATATAAAAAAGCAAAATGACAAATCTGAAAAATTGCCTGAAAATTGCCGTTCGACATTGTCTTGCACCCGGTTGAACTCCTCCTGCGTCACAAACAGATGCTGACCACTTTGTTTATCGTGGCAGCGTGCAAAAACGCGAGTGATTTCAAAGTTAAACACCAAGTGGCAAATGCCGCTGTCTCCAGGCAGCGGAGACCACTCCAGGGGGATGTCCGCGCTGGACAATGAGACCAAGTCACTGTAATAGTGAAAATCAGCTTTGCTATAAGCAGTCGCGCCATCAACAAACATGCGTGCCAACTCGTCTTGACACAGCTTCACCGCGCTCAAGAAATCACAAATGAAGACATCACGAGACTGTGAAAGCTTTATGAGGCAATGCACAGCATTGACAAGAGGCACAAACAGAGACAGTGAAAGCAAGACTTCAACATCAGCCAACAGATCGAAGTTGTCTGCAGCTTGAGATTTAGAACAAGGTCCTGCCGTCATGTCCACCCCCATCTTGACGAGTAAAGTGCGGTACTCCGATAAAATTCTCGTTGCAGGACTCCGCATGGAAATCCATCGAGTTTCCACATTGCACACCATTTTGTTACCCTTAGTTTCCATGAGATCAGCGAGCCTCTGCAATTCAGCGTGATGCTTATTGCTTCGGCAGAAGTATGCATACACGGTCTGGAAGAGACCTTCAAGTCTCGACACCAAAGGAAATTTCGACATTGTTTCAACCACGAGGTTCAACCGATGACTCACACAACTGGCACCAATTAGAAATGGAGACCATTTCTCCCGAATCTGGGCTGTGACTCCGGTCCTGGACCCCTGAAATTTACTAACACCATCAGCACCAAAGCACACCAATTTTCGTGCAATTTCCTCACGCGTCAACCCTCCCTCCCCCATCAAACCATGCATGATCAAGTCAGTCAAGTGAGTTGCAGTACCACCCTCTGAAACAGAAGACAAGAGAAGGAGATGCGGTATTCTCTCCCATTGGTCCATGGCATAGACGTGGACCCCCAACCAAGACGTATTATCAATTGCAGTGACCTCATCGGCGCTTATGGAAATGACTGACGCAGATTGCACAACAAACTTCAGTGCCGCCAAGACAGAACCATGGAGATGTTCACTCATCTCCCAGCCAGTCGTCTCCGACCAATGTTTCTTGGGGAGATTCCTTACCTTCAGCTGCTTGAGCAACTCCTGATGACGCTCGTAATCGCACATTGGCCGACCGTAAGTTAGAATGTGAAAAAGGGTTGAGAATTGAACCTGCTTCCGCTTGAACTCACCGTCCAAGCCTCCAAGCAATTGGTCAGCAACAGTTGCGGATTGCCTTCGTCCAGCCCACAGTTTCACCAACTGCAAGTGTTTGCAATCGTGTTTGGTAAAAATGTCACCTTTCTTTAGATGAGGCAGGGGAACGCCATCCTCGCGGCATGTACGTTTACCCTCGTGTTTCTCCAGATTGTCAGCTTTAGGAACGAGGATCTTGCGTCGCCCCGTTATCGAAGTACAACTGCGACACAAAATCCCAACGACATCTCCATCGGAATTGAACTCACCCTCCGCCCAGGCAAATTTACATGCCCACACTTCCTGCCATCGACGGGTCACGGTCGTGGCGGCAGTCTTCGTCTTCTTCCGCCCCGAGACTCCACGCATTTTCGTCCTCTTCCCCAACGCATGTCCCTCGCCATCGCTTGCAAGATCAGTAATTGGAGAGATCACGGTTACATCAGAAGTGGGGCCGTCACGAGACATCGCATGTGTAGGAAGTTGAGAAAAACGCGTCTCCGAAACATGACTGATCTCGACGCAATCAGGAGCAATGGGATCAGCATTGGCAACCAAATACTTCCCCAAACTGCTTGTGTTGCGGCTGGACCCGAATGTGCGCACCCGAAAGTTCTCTGGAGCTTCAACCGTGGCGCCATTAGAAGAAAACTGCACCCCCAACACCCAAGCAAACAGTACAAAACAACCAACGCGCAGCCAAAAA
The DNA here is from genome assembly GCA_947034895.1 of Rhytidiadelphus loreus. Taxonomy (NCBI): domain Eukaryota; kingdom Viridiplantae; phylum Streptophyta; class Bryopsida; order Hypnales; family Hylocomiaceae; genus Rhytidiadelphus; species Rhytidiadelphus loreus. Next base: position 69,912,563 of record OX344762.1, read on the forward strand.
AATGTGATAAGAAAAGAACAGCACAGCGGCAAGGTAAGCAAGAAGGAACCACAGGTCGATGCAGCGCAAGAGCATCACTTTCAAGACTGAAGACTATCAACAATTCGACGTATGCAAAGACGCAGACCACAAGGAAGAGAAGCAAATCAAGCAATGCGTAAAAGCACAATTGCAAACCAGAGGAAGGGAAGATTAAATTCTCGATTGCAGCAAACAGCCGTAGCCCGTAAGCCGTTCAATTGCCGCCTGGCCCGCCTGGCCGCCTCCATTTCCAAATTGCAGTGAATGCAGGAGTCAGAGCAACAACAATTTTCAGTTCCACACTGGTTTCGGTATTCCACCGCAGCGAGGAAGTGGCGCAGTGGCGGCGGGGGCATTCCCGAAATCCAAAGTTCCAAAGCAGGAATTCAAATCGGGGAGCGAATGAGCGACTGAGCATCTGAGCGACCAAGCGAGGGAAATTGAGTTTTGAAAAGGAGTAATGGCAAAATTGATTCTGAGAATCCACACAAATGCAGGACTGCAGGCAGCGGCGGTCTGGCGATTGGCGGCCTGGCGGAAACACTGAAACTCTGATACTCACTAATCTCCGTCAGAGAGTAAGTCACTAATGGAAAAACCTAAACAAGGTAAGCGCTAAACTAAAACAACTTCTGGAGAAGAAGATGCTAACCCCCCTCCCCTTGTGCAGGTACTCAAACCCTACCCTCGCGAACCAGCACCCTCGGATTGCGCCGCCCGACTCCCAGATCGACGGTGCAGGCTGCAAGGCGGCGAACGAATGAAAAAAAATTCGTAAACTTCCTGCTCCCTCGCAACTGGATGAATTCGAACAACAGCGAATGGATGTCCTTGCTTCTGTAGATTTCTGCTCAAAATGTTTTCCAGGTGTGCATTTCTGCAATGTACTTTTAGCGAACAGGTTGAAAAGGTAGAATTCTGGCGCAATTTAGCCAGTTCTGAGATCCCTGGTCCTCTCATTCTCTCAAAGATTCTGTGCAAGTAAGTTATTATTTTCCTGATCTTATTTCTGATGAGTTGTAATAAGTTATTCTTTGTTTTGACAGGGCCAACGTTGATCATGGTCATATCAATAAAAATGACAAAAATTCAGAATCTTTTTACTTCTTTACTATTTTCGAGATATCCCATAAGGATCTTCAAATTTATATTTTTTTTAGGGCTTTGTGTACTTGAATGCTTCCTTATGAATACAGACAAGCATAACTAACATTAGGGTTGGACCACCCATACCTAATCACTTACGCATATGTGGAACAGGTGGTGAGCAGTTGAGTGCAATGGAAAAAAAATTCCTGTGTAGAGAGAAAGAAAATATTGGGATTGCAAAATTTTCAGAATTTTATTCGCAAAACTGAAATTTCTGTAAATTTAAAAAGGCAAAAAGTGTTCTGAACTAGTACACTACATCTAGAGTCTTGCAATTCCACTCATAGGGGAGACTACTTCCTTCTTATGCATACAAATTTCAAAATAATAAATGTTGTAATATATGGCATTCAACAATTGTTCCTCACAGCCTCGCTTATTGTACATGTCATTAAAACTAGACTCCCAAACATGGTTCACAAAGAAGTTTTGCCCTACCGGAAATAGTATATTACTAGTCAAGGACCCATCCCTGGTTGATAATGGGTGCTCTAACTCTACTCTATGCTAAAACAATTAATGCACAATGACTCCAAACACCAATACACTGTAGTGATTTATATTCTAAACAACTGAAAATTTAGTTGGATAGCTAATTGTAGATGTAGTTGTAAAATTATAATTTTCTTCTAGTGAATATATTGTCAAAAGCAAATTAAAGAAAAAAACTAACTAACTTGGTATTTCAAATCCTTCTAAAAAATATTAGCTTCTAGTGATAGCTCTTTGGAAAGCTATCACAACTCTCTACACTTCCTCCAAATCTCAACTCATTCCAACACTTTGTTCAATACCATGGCCATTCGAAATTTCGGCCTCTAAAAGTGAGGGCAGTAAACCCTCCTTCACTCCAACACTCACAATTCATTCATATGAATTCCAAATTGAATGAATAATATCTCCCTAGAAAGCTAACAACATTTACTACACTCACGCAAATTTTCATTGCAAACAAAAGACATGTCCGTCTTTTATGGTTGGTCAAAGTTTCAACCCCTTTTCATAGAAGGCAGCAAACCTCTCACCACTCAAACTTGCACAACTTTTGACTTACAACTTCAAATCAAGCAAGTGAGATTAATTTAAAAACTAAACACTATGATAAAAAATTCCACCAATTTTCATTTCAAAATTCTTCATACACACTTCACAATGGACCTTTAAACATTCAGATTTTTCAAAACTACAACGAGAGAGAAGATTAATAGTGTTCACCTTTTCCTCTATCTTATCAACAACTCTCCACCACATAAGCAAGTAGACAACAACCCTTAACTTGCTCCTAAGGCTAACTACAATTATTGGCCTTCATATTTGGTCCTACAACTATTTTTTGATCTTTAACTTAGAAGGAAAATCACTTCAAACTCCACTTAGAAAGCAAACTACTTCCATCTTTTCCTTTCTTAACTATAACCATACAAAATACTTCTATAAAATACTTCGAACATGATATAAGTACTAATATCACACCAATGTCTATTAAAGGTAAAAAAAACTACAATTTCAAGACAATCTTCACTCCATCTGCAAAAACTTGAAAATGCGTTTGATAGTCACAACGACATATTCAACACGATCCACCTCTGTTAAGGGATTGACCGGACCCTCTAACAATTGTTGGTGGCCGTGACTCCCCTTGATTGCCCTGACCATACAATAATATTAGTCGTTGTTTAGACCTTCAAAGCACCCTTCAAAGCACCCTTCAAATGTCACTTCACGGCTACCGGATTCAACACATCCAACTTGTAACAAGATTATCAACACATGAACATCCCACTAAAGGGTTTGTGCCACTGTTGTTCTATACGAGACTACTTTGGTGTTTGAAAAGACCATACTTCATCTCGTAGATGCACATAAGGCGATGCAAATCGTGTGTCAAAAGCAACTCATTTGACAAGTGCGACAATGAAAGCTCAAATTCAACCTCTGGTTGAGACTCTTCATTTTGAAACTAAAAAAATCCCTTCAAGTTCTACAGTTCTAATTCTAAAGTAAAAAACAAATAACAATATTTCAATTCAATGCAACACTCATATGGATCCTCCACGAGAAGGTGACACCTTGAAGCTACTCGTATAACATATAATATGTATTTTTATACTATATACGTATCTATAACACGACACTATACACATGGTCCGGAGAGGAATATAACATGAGATTCCTAGTGTACACACTCTGACAAAAACCTTGACGAATTAGTTTTAAAATAATTAAAAATAAGTTATCAATAATCTTAAGCAATGAAGTCTGAATTACTTCTTTGATTTTTGTCAAATTTGAAAAGAAATTTGCCAATGTTTGAATGTAAGCTACCCTGAAATTTCAAAATTTTGTTGAAGGCTCTACATTACAACTTCTAAGGGTCTTATTACAAATGAATACAAAATGAACAAAAATATTGTAAAATAATACCAGTTTCTCAAATTCTTTGACGACCAAAAGAAGCACTACGGTCATTTAAGTTGCAGCCCTTGCTACTGAACATTTCCAAAAATAATCATTAATTTCACATCCCAATTTCCAAGGGACTTAGGCACTCCAAAATTTCATCACAAACTAATAGTTGTGTACTTCACGATTTATAAAAAAATCATTTTAAAGACTTTATGCACCTTTGTCACACCCTTTAGTGATACTTATCACCTTAAGTTCATCTTCAAGTCCTTCTTGTAGCACTTAACTCGTAGTAACACCAAGGATCACAATCTCTTAATACTACACATGTCATACATATGCAACATTAGATTCTAACTTTAGTCACGGGATTCTCCATTCCTCCGTGACTCCCAACTATTCACTTCCAACACTTAACTCTCGCAAGATACTATGCATGTCATTTGATGACATGGGGCGAAACTTCCATTAATGTCTAAGCACTTGGTGGCGACATTACTTCCCACAGGTGCTAACCACCTTTGAATGAAATCCAATTCTCCACCACCATCTTACTACCTTTCCTTGAGACTCACCAAGCAAGACTCACAAATCGGGACTTACTAAGTAGGACTTCCACCATGGCTTAGTGTAAAGTGGGACACATCCGGAGACACATCCAATCAATATCGAAGAGCATACAAGCACTCTATGGCAACACACACATTGTGGTGAGGCTTCAACACCAACCTCACCAATCGTGGCCACTATGATTCACTATAGAACCATTCAAGAGGGAGGAGGGAGACCACACCTCTTTATAGTACCCTTTGCGGGATTTGGCATCCTCTTCATCCTAGAGGTCTCCGAAAACACCCAAGACACTCCCCATCTTGGAAGGCCATCCATTTTCAAAGTGTTTTGCCAAAATTAAGCCCCAAAAGACTTTTAATCTTCCCATCAAGATCAATTTTAGCTTTAGATCTCAAATCTAGAATGCGATCCCATTTTTATAATTAATTTTTTTCATAGATCACCATGGACTACTCACTAGTAGAAAAATCTACAACCCAAACAACCAAAAAGTGTTGTTTGTACCTATAGTTTTGGTTGCATTGTACTAGTCAAAATTGCACTTAAATTTGTTGATTTAGACAAAGCTAGAAAAAAATTTAATCTCAAAAAAAAAACTTAAAACTTTTGAATTGTTTTTTGGATATTTTTTTGTTGCCCAAATTATCAAAACCAAAGTTCTATATTGCTCAGGGTCTGCCACCATGGCAGCCTGCCACGTAGGCGAGCAAAGACTTGAAGGTTTGAATTTTGGACCTCATAGTTGAGGTTCAAGGTTCTAACCATTGCACCATTCAATGATTAATCATTTTTTGTAGAAGGTGATGAATTTTACTTAACTAGTTTTTTTGAATTATTTTTTGTTTACTTTGTAAACTCAACAGACTTTAGAGCCCATATTGGCATAGTATAACAATATTTTTCAGAAAACTTTGAACTAAAAAAAGTTATAAAATTAAGTTAAATTTCATTTTCAGAAATACTTTTGAGATTTTGAGCTTCCAATCAAAAGTTGTGGACAAAATTCAAAGAGGATGTTTGAATACGTCCAAAAAATTGTCCTTTTCAACCCCTATTTGAACTTTGCCTATAACTTTTGATTGGAGACTCAAAATCTCAAATTGATTTTTGGAAATGAAATTCAGCTTGACTTTATAACTTTTCTTAGATCAAAATTTTTTGGAAAAAATTATTTTACTATGCCAAAATGGCCGCCAAAGTCTGGTGAGTTTAAAGAACTCCAAATTGTGAATGGTTTAGTTCAAAAAAAAAATTCCAAGAAGTCTTGCAACCTCACTATGAAGTCCAACAAGAAATTTGTAAAACAAATTTTTCAAAATTATAATTAGGTTTGGCAAACCAATTAAACCATCATGCTCAAATGTTTAGTAGTCATAATACAAGGGTAAAGTATAATTACAATTTAGAAATATCTATTTAATAAAATTTGGGGAGGCAACACCTTGACATTGATTTCTCTCTAGTGTAAAATTTTTCTTAGGTAATGTGAATTTTCCTACAAAGTGAATGAGCACATTCGTATTTCTTAAAATTGATGTTTCTACAATAAAATTTGAAAACTTCATCACCAATATTTTCCAATCAATTATTATATAATACAATGAAAAACACACAAAATCATTTATCAAAAATTGAAATTTTGTTTTTTGACATTGAAATTTGGTGTGTTGATCATGACAGCATAAAATAATAAATTTAGAAGGATAGTTTTGATAGTGTATTTTTTTAAATGATAGCATATTCTTCAATCATGCCACCCAACAATCTTTGTAAGGAATGGAAAATGGAAAATGGAGGTGAAGAAAATGAATAACTAAAGGTTGAGATTTGGGCAATCACACTCTTTAGATTTTCAGGTTTTCACAAGATTTTTGAGATTACACTAATAATTGTATCATATGATGATTGGTCAAATTCCAAATTGTTCCTCATCAAACCCTTCATACCTAAATGCCCAAGGCCGTTTTTGAATTTCTTAAAATTTGCTCTATATTGAACAAAAACAAAACATTTTGATAAGTTTCATCAATATTTTTTTGATTTGTAACCATACAAATTCAAAATAGACATAGTAGGGATTACATAAGAAAAGAAAACACAACAATACCACTTAATATGGATTGAAAAATTTGAATGTTTGATAGAATACTCTTAAAATCAAATTAGATTTCAAAAAGATTTCGTATTCCTTAAAATTTTGTTGATTCAGTCATTGCACTACTCAAATCAACAGAAAAAGACATTATTTTGTTGATTTTTACAAAAAGTTCAAAAATTAGTGAAAATTGTCATTCCAATGCCCAAAACAACATGAATCAATTCATTTTCTGTTGTTTTGGTCATGGTTTTTTAGAAAGGATCATTTTCTCATATGCAATAAATATTAACCCTTAAAGGACAAAGGGGTGACCTTGGAAGTCATCCCTTTTCATTACCATACAAATCATAGGCTTTAGAAATAGCAAAAGCACTCATTGGAAGTCAAACTACTATAGAAGACCTCCCCTTTTCACAACAAAATTCCAAGGATGACTAGTTACACTTTTATTATACTACAAGGATTCATTGTCATCCATTAGATGCCAAACGTCCTCCTTGACGCTTAAGGGTTAAGTTATGGCCCTCCAAAGGTCCAAGTCCCCTAGGAGAATGGTTTTTTTGTGACTCCACTTTTTTTGGATGCCCATAATTTTTAGCACACATCTCATCTCTTCACGAGCCTTAGCATTCTAAAAATCTTGTCTCCTTAGCTTTCCAAAAACATGTGGCATGCTCTATTTGGATCAAAGGGATCCTCCCAAACCTTGTCCCATACCGTGGAACGCAATCACAACACTACCAACTTTGAGAAGGCCATAACTCTTGATTCCCAACTTGGATCTTTAGGACCTATGGATGCGTCTTCTTACAAGCTTTCCAAGTATGTTTGCCACGCCATCCAATTCATCCCAATTAGAGCGTTACAACTCTATGATTGCTCAAGACTCTCAACTCCTCACACTGCATCTCTTGCAAGGCTTAGGGAGTCACCCCCAACGTCTTCCTTGCTCACTAAGGTGGCATAGGCATGTCTCAAGATGAAGGTTGTGACAATTGTGCAATGCTCAACTACACAATGAGGATAAGAAAAAAAAACGAACAAAAATTGTTGCAGTCTCCGTGAGTCTTGAATTGCCCAATCTGTACATCGTCCATATTCTAGACGTTGGAGCATTTCAGAGTTAAAGCAAATGTTTTTTGTGTCTTGTGAATAAACTTAAAGTCGTATGGTTGGAGTTGATTAGTGGCTTAAAGTTGGATATAAAAAGTTATGAGTGAATAATTGTTTGTGTATTTGTATGTGAAAATCCCAATGATTGGATTATGAATGAAATTGTGATTGTATCTAGGAGTTGGATATAAAAAGTTATGAGTGAATAATTGTTTGTGTATTTGTACATGAAAATCCCAATGATTGGATTATGAATGAAATTGTGATTGTATGTAGGGATTGGATACTTGAGTTCTAAGTTGTAGCTTAAAGTTGTGTCCAACTATCTTGTTGAATGGTGTAATTTGTTGAAGGAATTTGGATGCTTGAGTTGCGTTAAGCTTAAAACAATTGTTTAGGCTACATGTCTATTGCTTGATCAAAATAAGAGAAAAACGCTATAAGAAATGGCAAGGTTGTGTTTAACTAATAGAGTCAAATGTAGTAATATGATTTGTGGAATGAAAGAGTGACGCTTTAAGCAATTATGGTGAGTCTATGTTTTAAGCAAATGGGACATGAAATGGCTACTATTGTGCTTTAAGCTATGTCTTTTGTTTTCTTTTGCTACTAAAACCGCATTTCATTTATGAGCCAATACACTTGAATAAGACAATGACAATATGTTGGTATTGTTACATCCATATGTATTGGATGGAAACTAGTAATAGGATGAGTGAATTATCCTTAAATTCTTGAAACCAATGGATTATCATAACTATATTTTCCATTAGAATCAAAACCAAAAGACACATCTATTTAAAAAGTGACTTTAGACACAAAACGATGGATTTATTGACCTTCCTTGTTATAAAATCCTTAGTTGCATAGTCATGGAGTTTTGTTGGATTGGACAAAATCACAATCACATAGCACACATTATATTAACCATTAATGCTACATATGATTTTCTATATATAAAGAATTGAAACATTAGAGGAGTTTTCGGACCCTTGGAGGGCCGTTTCAAGCAGCTGCGGGGGAACTGTCCCCCTGCAGTTTTCGGGGAACGGCTGTTCCCGATAAAAAAATTTCAAAAAAAAAGAAAAGAAGAAAGTTTTACTCTTGTAATGCAAAAAAAAAACAGAAAAAAAAAATTATTTTTTTCCGACGTGGAAGTCGCCATTCCACGTCTGCAAGCTGCTGCAGCCCCCTGCGAACCAATTCCCGCAGTCTGGGAACTCACAGCCCTCTAGGGGGCTGAAATCTCCTCTAATGAATGGGTATGAAAGAAGGTTTAAGAAGGACTTAGCCATCACTTTTGTGGAAATTACAAATAATATATAAATGGTTATGACAACAACATATGATTTTTTTGTTTATTTTGTGACGTATGTAGGGATCTCCTAGATTGTAGGGTGGACAAGGGTATGTTTGGTGTTAATTGTTGATAGAAAGCCCTATGAGAGGGTGTGGTGCATAAAGTGAGTTTCACCACATTTCAACCTATGAGGTGAGAGATATTGAATTTTGAAGAATTTATAGTCTGAAAATTAGAAAATTGAACAAAAACTACAAAATTCATAGCGGAGACCCATATGGTTCATAGGTTGACGAGCTATAGAACAATTTGGCCACGACACCATTGTGTCAATACTTTTATTTTTACTTTTACTTTCATTCTCTCCTTTATTATTAAATATTTATTTTACACTTTATATATTTGTTTGGCATACTATTTTAGTATGCCGAAAAAAAATTTAAATGATAATTGCAAAAATTGATATCACTTATGATATTAAGCATTATTGCTATTGATAATTTAACCCCTAGTAAGAGGTTCAAAGTCCTAAGATGGACTTTAAAGAATTTTGGGCCCGGGGAAGAGGCTTTCTACGTTTTAGCAACCCACGAGCGGCAGGAAAAAGTAATACAAGTAATACACCTTAAAATTTTTATTTTTTTTCAAAAAAAAACTATGGATAGATTTTACTACTTTAGAATTTTATGTTTAGAATTATTTTTATTCTTTTATGCTAATAGTAATTAGTTATAAATTTTTGAAGAAAAAAGATACACTATAAAGCTGAAATAACTTTCACACCTCTATATTATATAAGAAAAAAAATTGGAAAATGAAACAAAAATTCTATAGAATAGCTTTCTATTGAAAGTTTATTTTGGTTGAATATTGATGCAATAGTCATCTTCATGTGAGCTCTATAAATATTTTAGTTGGAAAACATGCCATTTTAGTTCATTTTTCAACCCTTTCTAGACAATATATCTTATGTTATTTGGAATTGAAATTTTGTCAATAGAAACCTTTAGTCATTGTTAAACAAAGCTCAAAATTTTAGGATGAAATTATAGTTTATTCAAGGTGTATTACATGTATTACTTTTTCTACCGCCACACGTGGGTACCCCAAATGTAGTGAGAGTGTCCTCCCCGTGATTTTGGACAAGTTTCTATGTTGTCAAATTCTACAAGGATTTTTTTAAACTTATTTTGAAGGTAAGAGAATGGACTTTTTATAGGAATATGACTTATATTTCAATCTTTGCCCCCAAAAGAAAAAGTTATGCCTTCCTATACTCAAAGTACTTGACCTTGGGCATCAAATAAACCTTCTATTTTATTTTATTTTATTAAATTTTTTCATTCCAAAGTATATTTACGTGTACTTGAAAGGTTTGATTCTTTCAATTTACATTAGGCAAGTAATGATGAGTCTTGTTTTGCAGGCAATCAAAGTGTCTTTTTGAAAAAAATATTATAAAAAATTTGCTTTTGAATTCAATTTTCACAATTTTTTTAAACAAGAAGTTCCATTGTATATAGATTACTTGCTATAACAATCTCACTATTATGATGGACATGTTTCAATTCCATATTACTAGATTTTTTTTAAATTGTGATTTTCATTTTAAAATACTACTATCTTATAATCTACATGATCAAAAATTTGAATTTTTTCTACACATTGTCACATGTCTTATGTAAGATCCCATGATTGAATATGCAAAAATATTAAAAATCATTGTCACTCTTTGCACTAAAAATGATATTTTTAGATTTTTTTTTTATAAAACATAGTCATGAACTTGTAGGTGTTAAAGAATTTAAAAACTAGGTATGAAAGGAGATTTAAGAAAGATTGGCCATCACTTTTGTCGCAATTCCAAATGACATACTAAGGTAAATTAATCCATAACATACAGATCATCCATTACAAACATCTAGGATATGATCCATTAAAATCTTGTATCAACCCATGGAAAAAAAATTCAATAAATGAGATTTGGACTACATCAAGTTGACTTAGTGGCCATCATTAACCCTTAAGCGCTCCGACGTCCATATTCTGGACAATGAACAGAGGGCTTGCAGGCGCTGTTTCATCCAACTACCTTCTCATTCATCCAATGCAACACTTGAATCTTGAAAAGACAATCTTCTTTTATGTCCAATTTCATGAAATTTTGGTAAATGGTATTATTGTACAAAGATATAAGCAAAAATGTGTGAGAATTTGAAAAAGGATTGAGACGTTAAGGTTGTTCCGGACCTGTTCCCGCGGTAGCAGCGAACGCGGTAGGCGAACGGGCTGTCAGAATTTATTTATTTTTTTCAAAAAATAAAAATAAAAAATTTTAAGTTCCTAATATATAAAAAAAACTTAAATTTTCTTTATTTTTTATTTTTAAGAAAATAACACGCAGTCTCTCGGCCACGTCAGACTGTGCTGCTGGCAGCAGTTCCGACGTTGCCAGACCTGTTCCCTGTTGCGGGAACTCGAGGCCTTCTAATGGCCTCAAATTTTTTCTAATGAATGCCTCGATCTTTCTTCTAATTTTGGCACATTCTTGCTTATATCTTTCTACATAAATATCATTTATCACTATTTCATGAAATTGGTCGTTAAGGAAGATTATCTTTTCAAAATTCAAGTGTTAAATTGGATGAATGAAAAGTTAGTCGAACAAAACAACGCCTCAAAGCCCTTTGTTCATCGTTTAGAATATGAACATTGGAGCGCTTAAGGATAGTAATGGAGTGGTTAGTGATTGCAATAGGAACTTCTACCTATTGAGTGAAATTCATCATAGGAAGTGATTTCCTTTGGCCTTCATGTTGTAGCCATGTTAGGAAATATTATCATTGCTTTAGGTTAAGGTGAAGGCACCCAAAAGCGTCCCTGTACCTATTCTTGTACTTTAGACTGCCTCTTAATGTATCCTTCAAATGCTTACCTCTAATTTGTTGACACATTTGAAGGACACATATTTAACTTTGATTTGCTAATTGCTGATTTTTACAGATTTTGGTTTAGGATCCACCTATATGATAGTTTTAGTGGTTTAGGGATCCGGCACTTTGAAAAATCATAGAAATTACATACCACATCTGAAAAATCTATTTTTTTTTAATATTCATGATTTTTACTTGTTAATACTGTAAAAATATAATTTTTAAGAAAAGTTGTCTTCAACTATGCTGAATTGCTTATATTGACGATTTTGGGTGCTTCCACCTTATACGATGCCCATTATATATACACTTTTTGTTGGTTTGGGAATAGGGTAGAGACTCTTCTTGGCCAATTAAGAAGCACACATCAAAAATTCATAACAAATTTCAAACTTTGTGAAATTAAATGTAGTTTTAAATGCTCTCAGTCCCCACTCCCTTTCTCCAATTTGTCTATGAGTAGAATTTATTTTTTAATAAATTGAACAATGCCAACATGGCAAACCAATTATTCTGCTTGTCTTAGGCTGGTTTACCTTCATGGTTGTGGCGACAACACATGGCACCCTAATATTTATGAAAACTCAAATTAATGTCGGTTGTTGCAGCTTTCAAGGTAAGGTGCTCTATGATTTTACACCCTCAATAAGGTAACTTATTTGTCCACCCACATTATTCAGGTTGACATAGTAGTTAGGCTTTTCATCTGACCCCCTTAACGTATTCATGCCAGTTATCTTTTTTTTTTCCTTCTTGAAACACATGGACTATTCATGCCAGCTATTATGACTCTCTACAGTTCAGTCTTTTGTACAAACTTCAAAAGTTCCAAAAACAAATGCCATAAATCCAAAGGCGATAAATCCAAAGGCTCAGTCCCCCCACCAGCGTGACTGAGATCATGACCCCTATGAAGTGAAAAGTTAAATTTATTGTCTCCACCTGGACAGTGCTCACTGCTCAGGTGCTTGGCTTGTGCACCAATGTTCCCAAATGTGATTTTCATTAACCGTTAACCCTTAAGTGCTCCGACATCCATATTTTGGACGATGAAGAGAGGGCTTTGAGACACTGATTAGTCGAAGTAACTTTTCATTCATCCAATGTAACACTTGAATCTTGAAAAGACAACCTTCCTTAATGATCAATTTCATGAAATTGCAGTAAATGATATTTCTGTAGAAAGATATAAGCAAAAATGTGCCAAAATTAGATAAAGGATTGAGGCATTAAGGGGTTAAACACCTCGATCCTTTTGAAAATTTTGCCACATTTTGTGCTCATATCTTTGTACAGAAATATAACCCTTTACTGCAATTTCATGAAATTGGTCATTAGGGAAGGTTGTCTTTTTCAACATTCAAGCATTACATTGGATGAATGAGAAGTTAGTTGGACGAAATTGTGCTTGCAAGCCCTTTGTTCATTGTTCAAAATATGGGCATCGAAGCACTTAAGGGTTAAAGGACATGGACCCCATGACCAAGGTAGTCATCAAAATACTTAGATGATTGGACCAATGGGTGCATTCTTTATTTCTATTGTGAATAAGTCAAGTCATCCATTGACGACTTTTTTGGCCTCAACATTTCATTAGAGGAGATTTCAGTCTCCTCGAGGGCCGTTTCAAGCACCTCCCAACGCTGGTTCCCAGCAGTCCCTATGAACGCCAGCACTGCCATGTCACCTTTTTTTTTAAATTATAAAAAAAATAAAAAAAAATTTACTTCTTAAAATGCAAAAAGAAATCGAAAAAAAAAATAATTTTAATATTTTTTTTCAAAAAAATGACGTGGCAGTCTCCAATCCACGTCACTATGCTACGGGAGCGCAGTTCCCGTGTTGGAAGCGGGCTGGGAACTCGCAAACCTCCAGCAGCCTAAAATCTCCTCTAATGAACCTCTAAATGCCCAAACTGCATTTTTTGGGTCAACATAGCAATTTTAGGAAATTCACTATGAATGAATTTTTTTCTTTGAAATTTCCACACAACATGTGCCCAAGGAGTAGCTTTAATGTCTAGAGGACAAGGGCTGTTCTTCTGTGAAAAACTACTCAAAACTGCCATTTCTTCTGCATTCATCCAAAAAAACAAAAAACAAAACATTTTTTTAGAATCTAACCGTAGGATCTTGTACTTCACTAGTCAAGGATTATGTGGTAAATTTTTCATGGAGTTTTACCTTACAGATTGGAAGATATTAGCATTCGAAGTTGGAAAAAGAAAGTTTTTTTGAACACTAGCCTGCAATTTTAGATGACTTTGATTGTCATTTGTGAATTCTTTTTGCACCATGGACCCTGAATTTAAATTTTTTTGTGTTGAAGAATTGAGTTGAATGTCCAAAAAAAAATTAAAAGAAACCATGCTTGATTTTCATTCTTTAAAAAATTGTTAAGTAGAAGTAGGTTTAAGATTGAAAGAAAAAATAAATCGTTAATAGCTCTAAGATGGGATTGAAACACAATAATCTCAATGGTGAGATTGTTCTAAATAGAAAATTTAACCTTGTCAAACAATTTCTTTTGAAAAATTGTGAAAATTGCATTCAAAATTGAATCCTATAAGTAATTTTTTTAAGAAGATGCTCAAATTGCCCAAAAAACAAGATTGTTCATAACTTTCACATTACAAATCCAAATGGAATGAATCAAAGCTTTACATGTAGAAAAAAAATATTATCTTTAAGAAGAAAAAAATTAAAAAATTAATTTCAAATTTTTGTAGATTTCTTTTTCTGCCCGGTGACATGAAAATTATGTTTAAAATGCCATAACTTTTGCTCCCGGGCACCAATTGAAATAAAATTTATATTCCCACAAAGCTAATAAGATTTCCTATCTTCTGAGAAAGTTTCAAAAAAATTCACTAAAAATTGAGATCATAGGAACCTATCCAAAATTCATTTTGTCCCTCGAGGGGACAATGGTCCTTTAGGGGTTAACCCTTGAACATCGAAGGGGTGATGCTCAAAATCATCCTTTTGTATTACCGTGTGAATCACTAGAAGAAAACTATGTCGCAATCAACAAAAGCACATCAGATTGGTTTTGTTGACTGCGCTGTTGAAAACGCAGTGAAAACACAAAATCTGCGTTTTTCTGCGTTTTCAACAGCGTAGTCAACAAAACCAATCTAATGTGGTTTTGTTGACTGCAACATAGTTTTCTCCTAGTGAATCATCGGTCAAAGAAATAGCAAAAGCACCTATTGGAAGTCAAAGTACTATAGGAGATCTTTCCTTTCCAAACCCAATTCCAAGGATGAACTTAGTCGCACTTTTGTCCTACACTCAAAGATTCTTTGTCATCCATCGGACGTTTGGAGTCCGTGTCGACATTCAAGGATTAAGGCCCAACAATTTTCATAACTTTTGACTATATGGTTAAAAAGTTATTGTATGATATGTAGTTTTCATTGCTTGGCACATAGTTCGGACAACCAAAACAACTTCTTTGAAAATCACTTTCTTAAGAAATGAAAACTTGAAATTGATTCTCTAGATTTATATATATACGTAGAAAGCTTTGAATCATTCCATTTTTTATTAATGAGATGAAAGTTATGAAGAGTTCTAGTTTGTAGGTAGTTTGCAAGTAGTATCGAATCTCTAATCTAAAATAAACCTTGAAGTCATTTATTTAACTCAATTTTCAATATTTTGGGAAAAAATTAAAAAATTAAGTTAAAGATTGTTTATTACAGCATTACAACCATTGGAATTGGAATTTTTTATTTCCATAACTAAATTCTTAACAATTTTGTATTTTAAATCATTCTCTACTTTTTTCTACTTACTATTTTTTTCCTATATGTTGTACAATTCCAAATAATGTGAATTTTTTTTTAGCATGTAGCCAACTTGCCTTGAAGAATGAATCCAAAGAAGTACCACCATTTTGGACATTTTTTCATAAAAATGTGACCTTGTGAAGTACAACTGTCTAATTTTTCATGGGGCCCAAAAAGGATTTTTGTCACTTCAAACACTAATATCTTGTTCTTGTAGTCTACACAATGGAAATTTCCGAATTTTTTTCTACATCTATTCAAACTAGAATACTACAATATCCTTAATAATATGTGTCCACAAACGGGTTGTTTTTTTAAAAATTTGGTACTTACACTAGAAATGACAATTTTGGAGTGTTTTTGGTGAAAACATAGTCCAAAATATTTAGGGGTTAAGTTATTTTAATTTCTTGAGGTTTGTGGGGAATGATATATAAGGTAGGTACACCCCAAATTGCATTTTGCCTAAAACAACTATCATCACTTTGTGTACATCTTGAAATCAATATGTATCCGTGTGGAAGAAACAATTTTTGAACATTTACCAAAAAATACTTTGACCCTTCATATCTTTTGCACACAATATCCAAATGTCATGTTCTTTGGTGCGTTGGAACTTCCTTTCACTTATCAACAAGACAGTTTAAAATTTCAATTAGTCTAATAATAGTAATTAGGTGTATTAGCAAAAAGTGTTAGCTTGGGGGTACTTACTTTACAATACCATATATGACTCTTAGAATATAAATTATGTACTAAAATATATTTAATGACATATCACCATTGGATTGATAATTCAACAGTTAGCACCTTTCAATTGATTGTTACTTTAACTTCTAAATGTTCTATAGGCAAATTACATGGGTCCATTTGCATAGAGAGTGTCTTTAGAAATAAGATTAGTGTTCATAGTTTTGAAGAACTAAAGAATTTTAATCCCTAAAGGTCCTTGCATTCAAAAATTAAATGCACCTTAGTTCATCAAATTCCATGATTGTAACTTTCAAAAATTCATTTCTAATAATTGATTTACATTAAATCATGAAGTTTGACAAGTTTTGTATCTATTTCATTTTAATCCTTGTAAGTGTTTTTTCACATACCTTTGATATGAAATGAGCACAACTAGGTTCTTGTATTCAATGTGAAAAATGTCTTATGTAGGTGCCTAAGCGCAATCCATTGTGCCTTCCAAGCAATGGATTTTTTTATTGTCCTAATTGATTTAAACTACAAAAGAAAACAAGTGCAAACTTCAAAACAAAACAAACACGGCCAAACTAGCCAAGCCAAGACTTTGTGTTTTTGAAATCAAGAATTCACAAACAAGGATTATCTACCCTCAATTACCTATTAGAGTGTATCATTTTTGAAATGGTAAAATTCATTTAAATACAAGCTTTGTAGAAGAAGTTGACTAAAATGATGTGAAAAATTCTTTGATTTAAGGTAGTGTGCTCATAAACCGCCCCTCTTCTTCAGATCGTCCCGTAGGTAGCTGTAAAATGGATGCAAGGTGATCCTTGAATGGACCTCTTTGCTTTGTTAATGAATTCAAGAAGAATTGTTTTTTTTTATTGTAAGAGCCAATCATTGGCTCTGGTTTCTGCACATTTCTTTATAAGTCACAAAAGGACAGATTTTGGGACACCTATGGTCACAAATAGGTGCCTATGACCTGGATCTTTGAAAATTTATAAGTAATTCAAAAATGCTTGGAAAAATACAAAACCACTTGTGTTGGTTTCGGCATCTATTGTTCTTTCTCTGAAAAATGATCTAAAAATCATTTTGTCCCTGGAAACCTGTGAAAAAGGCGAATCAGCCCTTAAAGTGACGGTTTATGAGCACACTACCTTACCATTCTATCACACCCAAAAATTGTAAATTTGATTAGTGTACTTATATGCAATGACCAAAAGGACAACAATGGGCATGATTTACACCACATACAAGGGGACCAAAACATTGAAGAGTCTCCTTTTCCTCTTCTTGTTTGCCATTAAGGAGTCTTCCTTTGGAAGTCATGACCTTTGGATTGGTGCAAACCATTAGGAAGCCAAGAAATGGCAAAAGAAACATTTAAAGATAATGTTGTTTAGCTAGGGCTTCTACTATCATATGGGAAAAAAATGTGCTTTGTGTCATTGTATCTTCTTCGAGACCCATGACCTCCCATTTTCCAAGGCCTTCTCAATTTCAGCCTTCAAAAATTTGGCCACTTCCCCACCTCTCGATTTGGTGTAACCGGGCCTTAGTTTCATCAGTGAAAATTGCAATTTGTTGTTCCTAACCCTAAGCATAAACTTGAAATAAAACTAAACTTTGCAGGTTCGTCTTGGACCCGGATTGCCCTCCTGCCGTGTGTTTCTCTCCTTGCACTTTTAATTGAAGGTTACTGTCAATCCAAAAATAAATAAATAAATTGGGAACTAAAAACTCTAATGAAGCAGTGCAGATCTGCATATTGAATCTTGGTGAAGTGGCACTGACGCCTTCTTCACCTTTCACACTCCCCTTGTTAACCCCTAAATGCTCAAGGCCTTTTTTGAGTTTTTAAATTTTTTCTCTAAATTGAACAAAATGCCAACATTTTAATATTTTGTATCAATTTTATTTGAATTGTAACTACACAAATTCAAACTAGAGATGTTAGAGATCACATGGGAAAAGAAACCACGACAATATCACTTCTAAATTGAAAGATTAGAATGTTTGATCATGAGACTGTTAAAACTACAAAAGTGATGTGAAGTCTTCCAATCTTCTTTTCACATATCAAATCTAAAAAATCAGTCACCAAACAAATATGAGGTTCAAAAGCATAACATGCATTAGATGTTTTCACTAGAGGGCTGTTTCAGGCCTGTTCTCGAATCTGTTCCCAATGCAACGAGGGAGCATCGGGTGCTATATTACCAAAAAAAGAAATAATAATTAAAATAATAATAATAATAATAATTTTTTTTCTGAATAAAAAAATGAAAGTAAATTTATTTATTTATTTTCGTCCAATGACGTGGCAGTCGTTTGGTCACGTCAGATTGCTATGCTAGCGCAACGCAATACGTTTCGTGCAGTCGGGAACTCATGGCCCTCCGGATGGGCCAAATCCCATCTAATGCATAACCTCAGTCAATTTATGGAACTTCAAAATCTAATCTACAATTTTTTTTTATTAATTTTTAATGTGATTTTTTCTCTAAAATCTAGTGTATTTGAGGCTCGTTTCCAAGAATCTTCAACACTAGTAAATCAAGATTTGCAATAGACACTCTTGCACAAAGTCTTGAAAAGAAAAATCATAATCATTCATTTTCAAAATTGGATTTTAATGCTAAAATTAGACTTCAAAAAGAATTTTCAAAATACAAACTACTAAAATAGCAACTTTGTCAAGTTTTATTTAACTTCAAAGTCTTATCGACACCAAATTTGGTACCTTGGGCATTGAAGGGTTAATGTCCATCTTCAAAACAATAAAGTGATCATTTGAAGTCTATGGTTCTATCCATAGGGAAAACACTAGAGTTTTTTTTTAATTTTCCATCTATGATAAATACTAAGCAACCATAAAATAAAGGTAATTTTTTACATTTATCCTTGATTGAGGGAAGACAAAACTACAACATGAATTTCCAGTGACTTTTTTAACATCTTGAGTGTGAAATTGCATAGGAGTGTGTAATTGTAGCAAGAGAAATGTATGTATTCTATTTTTAGTATGTTGCCCCTTCCCACAATGTTTGAGAAATTTCCATATAAGAGCTTTTGAAGATTGGTGGTGATATAAACAAGTAGAAATTATGTTATCATACTAAATTGCACTTCCAAAAACCTTAAGTTCAAATGAAGAGCTATCAAACTCATCACACAATCCACCTTGCAATTGTTGAAATGCAATTTCTTTCATAAGTGAAAATTGCAAATAACTCCAAATCAGCACTTGCATGTTTAAATTTCAACAATGAAAATCATGGAAACACTTTATTCTTTGCATTGGGACCATTTTCAAAGCAAATAGAATAGATAAGTACAATTTTTTAAATCTCAAACCAAGTGAAATTGGCAAGCTTTGCTCTTCCACTAATGGTATATATATATATATATATATATATATATATATATATATATATATGCCTTTAAGGACCTTTGAAAAATCAAAATATTTACCTTTTTAGTGAAAAAAAAAGGCTTCCAATAGTTAACCTTCATACTACATGTAAATTTTTAACTGATCATCCAAAAACAAGACTAAAATTTTAGACCAACCATATATGGTTAATTAGGCAGCTAATCATGGATTAATCCCTAAAAGTTCAAGGCCTTTTGGGGTTCACAAACATCATTGCTTTTGAAGATTTATAGATCTAAATGTCACAAAGGTAAAAAAATCTCAACTATACAATCTTGCAATGTATGTGTTGCAAATGACTTGACTCAAATTTGGAGTCATTTGGCCAGATAGATTGTAAGATTATAATGTTTTAGTGTTGATAAAGGATACTTAAATTTTCCTATGAACACATTTGGAGGTGAAATTTGATTTCTAAACCTACTCAAATGAAACACTTTAAACTATAAAGTGCTTCATGACTAACACACAAACACATTGGTGAAAGAAAATATCATTGAGTTGACTCATTGTGTTTACAAAATGGCTTTGAAATGTCAAAAATAGCAAGAGAAGTTGCAAAAAACACATTTGAGGCTCAACCTCCTACTAAAATGCTTCTCACTCACTCATAACTTCTTGGATTGATATGAAATTTTAGCCAAACAAACTAGACTAGTATGTGCAACTTCCCCCAAAAGAATTATTGAAAATTGACAAAGAAGAAACAAGCCACCAAAGTTCATTGTAATCCAATAATGTCAAGATTTTGAACCTAGAATTGCTCCCAAACATTCAAAACAACTTAGAATGATTTGAAAATTTTACCACAATAACTAAATTGCAAGGGAAACATAACCAACACAATTATTGAAAACAAACATTGGATGAAGGAGATACAAGCCCCAAAGTTGTAGCCATCAAATGTAGTTTGGTGAACTCAAATTGAACCTTTGAGCTTTGATTAAATTACAAAAAATCGGTACATTTTGTATTGATCTGAAAATTCTACCACACAAACTAGAAGATAGAGCAAATTTTGCAACAATTTTTATTGAATTCAAACATTAGATGCAAAAGTTATAGCACTTTGAATTGGGCTTGAAACTATTTTTGGTCCATTGTGGTGTTTAGGGGGTAATCAAAGCCCATTTCTACATAACATATCTGTCTTTGAGGGTTTTAAGTTTCAAGCAACAATTTATTTTTTTCATTTTTTATGAAGTGCCAAAGTGGTGATATTCAATGTTATAGTAGTGCTCCAAATTTCAACATTTATCTACATATTGGATAGAAAATATCACATTAGCACATATCACATATCCATAATTCTGTTTTCATTCACAATTTAGTGATTTCATCCAAGATTTTTTTTTTTTAATTTGAATTTTTTTGGCAATTTTCTGCCCTTTCAATACTACTGTAGTAGTATTCCAAGGGCGAGGTGCAGGGAGCATTACAGTTTGGTGCCAATGGCTGCCAAATTCCCCACCCCACCCTGCAAGCAAGATGTGATGTTCATCAATTTCATTGCTATTCAGATTTCTCAATGAATCTGGGTATTAAGTTAATACAGAATATTCAGATGTTTCTTATTTGATTTTCTCTCAATTTTGAAAGGATACAAAGTAACTTACTCTGTAAAAGCAAATCAGACTGGATGGAGACCTTAGCTGACTTCTGATTTAGAATTTCAGATAATTTAACTTCATTTATGTGATCTTAATTTGATCACATCAATGCTTTTTTATGATGGACACATGGAATACTATCAAGAAATTGTCATCAATTCAGTTGTAGGTGTGACTGTATTACTAAATACTGCTCTATTATTGGTATAATGCAAATCTGCTCCCATCAATTTACAAACAAACCTCACCATGGACACTGTGGCAGTACGGCGGTGCCATTGATAACTTAATTAACCATCTTTTAAGGAACAAAACTTTAAGTATCAAACAAATTATGATCTGAAGGTGGGTGCCCACCTCACTTCAAGGAATTCCAGCTCAAAACTTAGTTTCTGATTAATCATTAAAGAAGTTCAAAATAATTAAACTATTAGTGACAGAGCTAATTTCAATGGAGCCGAGAGTTCCCCTGGACACTATCACAATAAAATGAACTAAGTTATGGACAAAGGTGACTTAATTAGTGACTGTGAATATTTGGATGGAATTGGATGAAATTATAGATGAAATTTTGGATCATAACATTGTTAACTAGGTGAATCTTCTTGCCTAGTTATTCGCCCCTAGATATCGGGGGATTTAGTTAAAATTCCAAAGATCAGATTGATTGGGTTGTCAGTGTTGGAGGATGGGTTTGGTTAGATGGCCCATCCCCGGGCACTCAAAGTCCAAAGCAAAACAATATTTTTTGTTTTTGTTTGACACAAAATAAAGGGAAGTCTTTACTGCAAGAAAAGAGAGACAAAAACCCAATCACAAGTGGCAAGGGGGCAAGTAATAGACATAGACATGACCATAAAATACAAGAAGAGTGCCAACCGGAGGGGTGGGAACCACCCCACGGGGGCACTAGCCACCTAAGGCAGTTGAAATACAAAACTAGCCCTTGGGCCAAGAACATCCAACGTGGCAACCTCGTACCATCTCAACAAACATAGCATTACAAGTTCACTTTAAAACAAACCTAGACCTAACAAGCTCCTCTCCTAATAGGACACCGAGATCATTGTTTGTACACCGAGTCCCATTCTACACACTCGTAGTCAATCATATCCAACCAAATCCATTGTATGAGTTTTATAGGATGCTAGCGAATGTCGTTGAAAATCGCATCATTATGCTCAATCCAAAGTATCCATATAAGAATGTACAGAGCACTATCTATATGCTACTCACAACATTGAAGCAATGAGGGATATGATTTGAAAAAATGCCTTGTTTCCAAGTGAGGGGGTGCCAAGGGCCAACCGTCTCCTTGTTGGTAATAAGAGCATTCACGAGGCATGTGGTGGAATTTTATAGCTATTATTTTACTCATTTGAGGAAGTTGCAGTTATGGAAGGGTCCTACTTTTGGGGGAAGCAAAAGGCCCTCCCTAGGCTTGGTTACCTACAATGTTATGACAAAGGTAAATGAGATGCAATGAAATGTGGAGGAAAATCATACTCTCTGAAAACATATGAAAATAGTTTAACCCCTAAAGGACCATTGTCCCCTCGTGAAACAAAATGGATTTTGGGTATGTTCCTATAACCTCAATTTTTGGTGAAACTTTTTAAAACTTTCTCATAAGCTAGAAAAACGCAATAGCTTCTTGAAAATATAATACTTATTTCAATTGTTGCATGGGAGCAAAAATTATACTACAAAAAAACTAAAATTGAACTTGTAGGGAAGTACAAAAGAAAATTGCAAAAGTTAAAATTAAACTTATTATTTTTTCCCTAAAATACTAAATTTGTGTCTACATGTGAAGCATTGATTCATTCTATTTGGACTAGTAACAAGAAAGCTAACGACAATTTTGTTTTTCGAGCAATCTAAGCATCTTCTTGAGAATAACTTATAAGATTCATTTATGAATGCAATTTTTAAAATTTTAAGAAAAAAATGGTTGACAAGGTTAATTTTTCTTTCTAAAAAAAACTCACCATTGATAATATTGTGTCTCAATTCCATCTTAGAGCTATTAATGATTCAATTTTTCTTTTAATCTTGGACCTACTTCTACTTAACAATTTTTTTAAGGAATCAAAATCAAGTGTGCATTTTTTTTAATTCAAAGTTTGTAGTGCAAAAATTTCCATAAGTGGTGGCCACACTCATATGAAATTGCAAGCTAGCTTTCAAAAAAACTTTTTTTTTCCAACTTTGAATGCTAATATCTTCCAATCTATACAGTCAAACTTCATAAAACTCTTACCACACAAAGTACAAGATTTTACAATTAGATTTTTTTAAATGTTGTGAGCCCCATAAATGGCACCTAGGTCTCAGGATTTAAATTTTTTTTGTTTTTTGCTTATCTTTATAGTAATTATTATGAAAAAGACCTAAAAAAAGAGTGTTTGCACTATAGTTGGTAGAAGTCCCTATCGGAACAGTGTGGTTTAGTGAAAAGTACGGAAATGCTTAAAATACCTTCAAATGTCCAAATTCAAGGCTAAAATGGTGAATTGGAATCCGATTAATGGTCTGTCGGAAGATCGGACAGTTAACATTCCGATAGCGAATCACCACGTTAAGGACATGATTAAGACACGGCAATTGACCACAACAAGACAAACATGATTAAAAGATACTAGTGGAATCAGTTTGCTGGATTTCCTAACACAAGAATAATTCCTTCGGAGGAATTAAAATTGGGAGAGATGAATTTATTTCTCAACGATAGAGTGCAAGTTGGACTTGAAACTTAGCACAAAGGATTTTGGGACTTTGTAGAACCACCCAAAGAATTTGGTAATTTTCCAAATTACACAACATGACTCCATGGGAAGTCAACCATTTTTACCAAGGTGGAAAAAATCATATAAATTCTTTTGGTGATGGTAAAATTCCACTAAAGATTAGGATAGTGTATCCACTAAAGACTAGGATAAGTGTCTGATCAAGTTTTGTGACATTCCGGCATTGATAACTACCAAAACCGGCAGCATATACAAGTTTTAATGGAATTTCAAAACAATCCGCAAGATGCCTAGCAAATCAGGAGCATACAAAAGCCAAATTAAGACATCTTGGATTCTTTCCTTGTATTCTTAAACCTTTCAAACAACTCTGACCAATCAAAATTATCAAAAACTATTAACTCCAAAAGCATTACATGTTTTTTGAGGCCTGGGAGAGCCCATTTCAAGGTTGTTCCCCTCATTGTTCCCCGCAGTGAAGGACAACTGACTGTCGGAAAAAAAAAAAAAAAAAATTTAAAATTTAAAATTCTTCAAATGGTAAAAGAAGTTGAAAAAAAAAATCCGGAAATGACTTGGTCGCCTCTTGACCACACAGGACGCTGAGGTGGTAGGCCAGCTGTCCTGTTCTCTGCGTTCTCGCAGCAGGGGAACCCGCAGTCTCTTAGAGGCCTCAAAAACCATCTAATGGTTAGATTTTTCACCTTTTCACTAGGTTGGAAAATACTATCTTTTGTGAAGAAATTGGCTGGGAATTAGAGGGTTAGGAGGTCCAAAGGCTAATTTGGGTCTTTTGGAGCTAATCGCACAATTCGTTTTTCATTTGGAACTTTTCTCCAAAAGTTATGAGCACGACCAGCAATAGGGTACAAACTGGTGTAGTAATAAGTAGTTTTTGATTTTTTAGCCAAGTAGGTAGTTTAGAGTAAATGGGGGTAAGTGAGGGGCCTTAGAAATATATAACAGGCCTCCCGCCGACTTCCTTTGCACCCCTTTTTCTTCATTTTTTCCCTTGGTCGTTCAAGACCAAGAACCCTTTGTTTTCATTTTGAACCGTTTTCATTTTGTTTTTGGTGCCATATGCGGCTACATTGTCAAGGAAGTTTGGTATTTGCCAAAACTCTTTGTTCTTCTATTGCAATTAAAGATTTTATTGTATTTCAAGCATTCTTTGTGTTTTGTGCTCATTACAAAGGACGTTGTCCTAAGCTTTTTCCTTATTTGATAACTTGAAGTGATTGTTGTACCAACCTTGAGTGAGGTGACGTGTTATTTGAGTTCTTTCTTTTATACTAACCCCAAAGACATTCTAGTCAAATTCTGGTGATGTCGTTAGTTAGTATCCCTTGGAACTTGCTTTAAACTAATTGTTTGTGGTCTACTAACAACTTCCAATTGAACTTTTTTGGAGAGGAATTTCACACCTTGGATAGTTGCAAATTCCCCTTGAAGCCTAGATGTTGAAATTCATGGTCCTACTGTATGTATGTGTCATTTTTGAGTGATTTGGGTGGGAACCAAACCTCACGTTTATTATTAATCGACTACACTAATAATGGTATATAGTGTTGGCAACACTAATTACGAAGTACAACACTAAATGCCAACAATTTCACTAGTGTTACTAACACTAAATGTCAATATAGGCACTATTTGACAACTTTTTGAATTTTTTTGGGATATAAATTTTTAACAAGACTTCATTTAGTGTTAAAGGTAATTTCATATTAGAAATGAGCTCACAAGGGGTGGAAAGTAAAACTCTAAATGGGTCTGGTAAAAATTAGGTAACACTATTTGTAACATAACACTATATACCATTATTAGTGCAGTGGACATTAACCCTCAAAGGACCATTGTCCCCTTGGGGGACAAAATAGATTTTGGGCAAGTTCCTATGATCTCAATTTTTAGTGAATTCTTTTGAAACTTTCTCATAAGATAGGAAAACTTATGAGCTTCGTGGGAATATAAATTTTATTTCAATTGGTGCCCAAGAGCAAAAGTTATGGCATCTTAAATATAATTTTTACGTCCCCGGGCAGAAAAATAAATCTACAAAAATGTGAAATTAATTTTTTTCTTCTTAAAGATCATATTATTTTCTACATGTGAAGCTTTGATTCATTCCATTTGGATTAGTAAGGTGAAAGTTATGAACAATCTTGTTTTTCGGGCAATTTGAGCATCTCCTCAAAAAAATAACTTATAGGATTCAATTTTGAATGCAATTTTCACAATTTTTCAACAAAAATTGTTTGACAAGGTTAAGTTTTCTATTTAGAACAATCTCACTATTGAGATTATTGTGTTTCAATCCCATTTTAGAGCTATTAACGATTTAGTTTTTCTTTCAATCTTGGACCTATTTCTACTGAACAATTTTTTAAAGAATGAAAATCAATCCTGTTTTTGTTTTTTTTTAAATTCTAAACTTTCAACTCAATTCTTCAACACAATTTTTTTTTAATTCAAGGTCCATGGTGTAAATTTTTTCCACAAATGGCATTCAAAGTCATCTGAAATTGCAGGCTAGTGTTCAAAAAAACTTTCTTTTTTCAATTTTGAATGCTAATATCTTCCAATCTGTACGGTCAAACTCCAAGAAATTTTTACCACATGATACTAGACTAGTAAAGTACAAGATCCTACGGTTAGATTCTAAAAACAAGTATATATTTTGTTTTTTTGGATGAATGCAGCAAAAATGGCAGTTTTGAATAATTTTTGACAGAAGAACGGCCCTGGTCCTTTAGGGGTTAACCAAAATTTGGGCCTACCCCCCAACGGCAAAGCTTTGCCCTTGGATCAAATTTCCTAGTTTCATTTGGTTTTATTCTTAGCTTAAGAATTGGGTTGGGTCCGTAACCCCCCAGACGGTGAAGCTTTGCTTTTAAGCCTAACTTTCTGTATTTTGTTATTTTAATGGGGTCCCCATTAGAGACCCAAGTTGTTTGATATAAAACCAAAAGATTGACAACAACCGCCATAAAAAAGACCAGAAGGCCAGATCGTGAAGCCAGACTGCAATGCCAGCCATCAGCAGGAGGCCAAAACAGTTAGTAGCTACCAAGATTGGTAGGTTGCTTGATTGACTACACCATCGAGTTGGTTCACATACACAGGGCTACTTAATCAAAACTCAGGGATGATGCTTCAGGGCCCCAAAATTTTGAGTTTTTGATAAAAATTCAAAGTCCAGAGTGACTAAAATTTGCCAAAGAGAGTCCAGGGAGAGTTTCCCAAAGATTTCAAAGATTTTATCAAAGTCCAGAGTGACTAAAATTTGCCGGAGAGAGTCTAAGGAGAAAGTTTCTAAATTTTTAAATTTCCTCCATACAGAGGAACCCGGGCCAGAGAGGTTGTGAGGGTTAAGAGAGGGCTGAAGTTCAGATTATAAAAGTCAACCATTGTTGACTGAGGCCCAGACTGCTCCAAGGGTCCAGATCAGAAGCCAGAGTGTGCATTTTAAAAGAAATCAAGCCAGATCATTAATTTCAAAATTCCAGAGTGAATGTGAGGCCTTAAAAAGTATTTGGATAGCGTGTTATCAAGTTGAGACATAAAAAATTCTCCATCTGTGGTGCATACTTAGCAAGTCAAAACATTCAGAAGACCTTGGTAGGAGACGGGGTTGCAACTCCAATACAATAAACCCACAAACAACAACCAAGTGGAGAAGACAAGTGATGAAGTAGGAGACTTACGAGAAGGAAGAATGTTTAGAGACACTTGCAAATTTCATTAGGGAATATTGGCCATCCAACAAGGTTGGATTTTTCTTACAAGATAAATAGAAAAAACAAACTGAGGGAATAGTTGACCTTATGGAGATTCTAAAATTAGTTATTTATCAAAAGAAGTCAAAACAAGCTTTGTCCTAAGTCTTGGTTTGATTCCAAAACATTTAGCCAAATATTTAGCATTAGATTTGATAGGATTTGATTCCCAAAAATTATCTACAAAAGAAAAGAAAACAATTAGAAAGAATCGGGGAAGAAAGAAAAGAAGACCATTAGGAAGAGGAAATTTGGAATTTCTTCAAGCCATTACAATTCTCACCAAAATTCAATAGCAAAACGCCCAACATTGAAGATGGAGATGGAGATTGCCGTGAACAATTTGGTAGCGCTGCACAATGACAATGGTATCAACAATGAGGTCAGTAACTAAAGATTTAATCCAAAACTCTTGCATTTTTACCATAGCTATTAGTTGGGAATTAACAATTGAATCCAAAAATAGTAATAGAATTACTTATAGGGAATTAGACGTCAAGTAGGAAGTTTAGATTATCATCATATTACCTAATAGTTGGATTAAGTTTTTACCACCCTAATTCAAGGGACTTACTAAAATTTATTCTTAAGTTAAAATTAATAATGAAAGTGAATGAAAAAGTAGAAAGATAGTAAAAAGAGTCTTTTTAGGAATCTTTCAAAAATATTAGAATCAAAAAAATTAACTAAAAGTTAAAGGACTTAAAGAAATTAAAGTTTTCAACAAAAGTAGAGTAGGTTTGGATGAAAGTCAACTAGGGTTGACCAAATCAAGTCAAAATTAAAATTCAGATAGAAGATTAAAAAAATAGAAAATAACCCAAAAATCAAAAGCGAAGTTCGATAGTTAGAATTCAAGAAATCAACGGATGAAGTTTTAGAAGGTAGTTAGTGTCAAACTTCATCCACAATTATCTTTTAGATACTTGGGTCACATCTCAACTTCTTTATCATTTTGGAAAGGGTAAAATCAACCCTACAAGTTAGGCTATTTAACTTTTTCAGCTTAGTTAACTTCATTGTCCTTGAGTAATTTTTGGTTGACATTGCTAAAAGCGGGGCTTAGGAATTAATTTGGCTTGATCTGACAAGTCATTGCTATTAGGGAAGTTAGGTAGAAAACAATAACAAAAAGCTCCATTGCTTGGAAGGCAACTAGTTGTTATAAACCAATTCACCTATAGAATTTAGTTTGATAGAACCTAGTTGTGCTTGTTGGTCTCAAATGTAGATCAAAATTCTTACAAATGCTTTTATTGCTTTTTTCTTGGGTGAATGCAACAGGAATGACAATTTTGTATGTTATTTGATAGAGAAATGGCCTTGGTCCTTTAGGATTTTAATGACACTATTTTCTTACCATCAAAAATACTATGAACTATTGTCATAGTGCCCTACAAATCCGCATAATTCCAAATTTAGTGTAAATTAGTGTTATTACTTTGTGATGCATTAATTAAAATATCTTTTGAAGTGGAAAGAGTCTTTAGTTAGAGCACGAAAAAGGTGATTGCAAGAAACTTTTGTGCTATTTTCTAACACTTGTCTAAGGAAGTTGAGTTTTTTTGCCATAATTTTGCTTTATCACTCCAAAAGACTAAAGATTTACAAGTAGGATATTCATGACTATTGTACATTTTCTATTTTTTATTTTATTTTATTTCAAAAATCTTTATTATTATTTTTCTTCATATAAGATTTCTATTGCAAAAAAATAACATTTGGATATGAGATTATTGTCTAGGGTTATTTAAACTATGAAGAGGTTACTACAAAAATACGATTTTTTTTATTGTACATGTGCTCAAAGTGCTCTTCTTCTGCAAAAGTTTAGGGATCATAGAATGGAATAATCTTAAAACCTAAATATTTGATTAGTAAAATCCATGTTAAGTTGGAAAGAATGGGCAATTTTTTTAAATCCTTAAAATCGATTTACTATTCCCTAAAAAAAAAAAAAATCAAAATAGTTATTTTTCTTTGGAATTTCTATTTTTAATTCCAAAAATTCTTAATATTTCCAATACTATCCTAAATGCAACAAATTCAGCAATTGTTTTTTGCAAATCACCTAGCTATAATGTCAAAGTTTGGTACAAAGACATACATGGCCACTAACTAGCTTGCTGTTGTTGTGTAGTAAAAACTTCCTATTGACTTGGCTACCAACAAAGCATTTTCAACCTAAGGTTGACAAACCAACAAGTGGGGAGCCAAAAAGATATTATCAAATGGATGGATGGATGGTAGTAGGGATTCTTGGTCACGGTCAAATGTAGCAATTTATAAAGAAAAAAAATTATTAATTCATTTCAAGGGTTTTGGTCTTTGATTGAGTTGGTAGAGTGGAACACAATGGACAATGGAGGTGCGTTGCTTCATAATAAACCATCTCAATTTGAGCCAACCATATGGTTTTTGCCTATAGTATTGATGTTCCAAGGAAATAAGAATAATGTGACTGTGAGGATCTATCTAAATCCTCAACGCATTCTGCATGGTAAATGCTGTTGTAGATAGGATTTGGAAACTCGGATTCAAAAATGAAAGAGTTGATGGCATAGTTTTTGTCCAAAGGATACAACCAATAAAGTCAAGTAGGGTAGTTCTCATAAGCAAGAAGTAGTGTATTTCCATACTATAGGAGAGACTTCTATAGTTATCATAGATGAAATAAACATACATACATGAAGTAATTAATGGGATGTATAGATTGAGTCTTTTATTTGAATTACAATCGATAATGATTGAGCTCTAAAAACTATATGCTATCAAAATGGACTATGTAATGCAAAGTATGACTTCATTATGACTTCACAAACCTCTACTTTTGCATTATTGGACATAATCTCAATGTTTTGATGGTTGAATCTTAGTCAACCATGCTCAATTCAAGGAATTAAAAAAAATTCATAGTGCTTACACACCCACATGTTTTAGGATAGAATGTGAAAGAGATTGTCATGCATCATGAAATGGGTTCATAAGAAGAGATTTGAGGCAAGGAAAGGGTTGTTTATGGCATGTTCTCCTTGTTGTAAACCAACGATACACTATCAAAATATTAAATATTAAAATTAAAAAAATATATTTTTTAATAAAATGGTCAGACTACTCATGAGGCCGAGTTCCTACAATTCAAGAGCTTAGGGAACTTGCGGTCTTCTAAAGAAGTTCAATTTCATCTAATGTCATTGAGGTTAAGATATTCTGACAATTTTGATAGTCTTGTAAGAAAGTTTAGTATTTGGGAGAAAAAATGGCCATCTTTTTTAGTGCCCATATATAGTTTCAAGGGAGTACCTAATTTAGTGGTTAGGTGCAACATTCCTTGCATATGAATTAATTATAGTTTGCAAATGTGATTTGACAATTGATGAAATATATGAAGATTTTTTTCTATAAAATTCAAAAAATAATGATAACCTTTAAAGTTCTTTTTGTGATTTGAGGCTCAAATGCCTTCATAATTAATGACCCTTGTAGTGAAAGTCATGTATAAATGTAAGCCAATGCTTTTTTTTTTACTTTTATAACCATTGGATCTTTTTCCTAACTTGTTATATAATACATTTGAAAATTTTGAGAGCCAAAATACATAATCTACAAGATTATTAGGGTTGAAAATGAAGCAAATTATTTTCTTGTACCTATTGCCAAAACAAATTTGGAGATTCAAAATGTCAGCTTCTCCAACTCCATATACTTGTGCAATTTGAAATTATTGAAAGTCATGAAGTTGGTTTAGAGTATGTCAATTCTTGG
This sequence comes from Rhytidiadelphus loreus, assembly GCA_947034895.1. Lineage (NCBI taxonomy): Eukaryota > Viridiplantae > Streptophyta > Bryopsida > Hypnales > Hylocomiaceae > Rhytidiadelphus > Rhytidiadelphus loreus. The sequence continues at coordinate 69,943,988 of OX344762.1, forward strand.
AAACTTTTCTTGCCCCTACTGTCCTCAAAAGAAATTAGAAACGCTAGGGGGTCCTACAAATGGTCAAACACACAACTTTGAGGCCCTGAATATGGTCTAAGGAACTATTTGTTTCAAATTTGTACAGTCCCAGTATGGACAACATACTCAATAGCACATTTTTAAACAAAATTGGAAAATCATTAAAAAAGATAAAAAGTTCCCAAACTCCACAAAACCCTTCACAATTCAGGAGAGCATCCGGAAACATGGGTCCCTGGACCTTTGATTGTGAATACCATCAATGGATGTAGATGAAACCAAGTCGTGGATGACAGACCCAATCTCATCCACCCCAGTTGCTCTCCTGAAGCAATCTGAAATCTTGTGTCTCAGAATGGCTACTAGAGGGTCAAATATTAAAATAAAAAATGCCCATAATTATGGATACATAGATACAGATATGAATATATGAACATACAAACATATGGATAAAGATATGGATATATTAGATACTATCATTATCCCATATCATTTGGAACTCTCAAACTCTGAATCATGGTATAAATGAATAATGGAGTCAAGAGTGTTCAAAAAAATTGACCATTGAAAAAAATGTTTGTGTATAAATCATGTTGTACAGTAAGGTCTACTTCATTTACGAATTTTTGCATTCACAGGGAAAAAATGACTGCTGCCATCTTCGACGCCCTCCCTAGGGCTGAAAAATTGTTATTTTATCATGAATTTTTTTTCACAAAATCATCTCTATGTTAATAACATATGTGCCAAATTTCAAGGCCAAAAGATTTACTCATAAAAAGATATTCACAATCTACCAACATGTGTAGTTGTGAGAAAAATTTCAATGCTACCAACTTTGACACCCTCCCAAAGATTGAGAAATTAAAATTTGGCCATGAAATTTTTGTTATGAAATCACGTCTATGTTGGTAATATGTGTGACAAATTTCAAGTTCAAAGAATTTTCCCATTAAAAGATATTTGAAATCTACTAGTGGATAAATGTAGTTGAGAGAAACAATTTCACTGGTGCCTACTTTGACACCTTCCTAAGGGCAGAAAAATTGTTTAATTATCATGAGATTTTTTTCATGAGATCACCTCTATGTTGATAATATGTGTGCCAAATTTCAAGTTTAAAATATTTTTCCATTAAAAGATATTTGAAATCTACCAACATGTGTGGTTATAAAATAATTTCTAACAACTACTTTTGTTAGTAGATTTCAAATATCTTTTAATAGAAAAATCCTTTGAACTTGAAATTTGTCACACATATTACCAACATAGACATTATCTCATAACAAAAATTTCATGGCCAAATTTTAATTTCTCAATCTTTGGGAGGGTGTCAAAGTTGGTAGCATTGAATTTTTTCTCACAACTACATATGTTGGTAGATTGTGAATATCTTTTTATGTGTAAATCTTTTGGCCTTGAAGTTTGTCACATATGTTATTAACATAGAGATGATTTTGTGAAAAAAAATCCATGATAAAATAACAATTTTTCAGCCCTAGGGAAGGCGTCAAAGATGGCAGCAGTGCATGGTAGCAGTCATTTTTTCCCTGTGAATGCAAAAATTCGTAAATGAAATAGACCTTACTGTATAGTACACACAAGCTCTTTTTAACCCCTCAACGTCCAAAGTAGCCTCATATAGTTTGAGTCCAATTCAAAGTAATGTAACTTTTGCATGTAATGTCCAAATTCAATAAAACTTGTTGGAGAAGTTGCACATACTTTTTTTAGTTTGTGTGGTAAAATTTTCAGATCAATCCAAGATGTATTAGTTTCTTGAAATCCAATCAAAGTTCACAAGTATAAATTGATCCCACAAAATTGCAATTGATGGCTGCAACTTTGGGGGCTTGTATCTCCTTCATACAGTGTTTTTTTCAATAAAACTTGTTGGATTATGTTACCCTTGAAGTCTAGTTCTTGTGGTAAAATTTTCATATCAATCTAGGTTGTTTTGAATGTTTGGGAGCAATTCAAAGTTCAAAACCATAATAGTTTTTCATTGGAGTGAACTTTGGTGGACTATTTCTTCTTCATACACTGCTCGTTTTCAATAATTCTTTTTGGAAAAATTGCACATACTGATCTAGTTTGTGTCAATAAAATTTCATATCAATCCAAGAAATAATGAGTGACTGAGAGGCATTTTAGTAGAAGGAGGTTCAGCCTTGGATGTAATTTTTAGCAACTTTTCTTGACACATCAAAGCCATTTTGTAGACACAATGAGTCAATTGAATGATATTTTTTTTCACCAATGTATTTGTATGCTGATTTTCAAGCACTTTGTAGTTTAAATTTTTTTCATTTGAGAAGGTTTAGAATTCAAATTTCACCTCCATTGTTTTTAGGAAAATTTCAACATCTTTTTTCAACACTAAAATATTATAATCTTTCGATCTATACGGTTAAATGACTTCAAATTTGATCCATGCCATCTACAACATGTGCAATACAAGGTTGTACGGTTAAGATCTGTATAACTTAGTGACATTTAGATTTTTAGCACTTCAAACGCTATGATGTTTTTAAATCCAAAAAGGCCTTAGGCCTTGAGGGCTTAAGCTTATCAGTGTGTCCTCTATTATCTCCTTGGGGACTATCCACTCAAATATCAAGTTTGGCTTAAATTCATTTAAAAAAAGTGCTAAATTTTTTTGTTAATTATGGGACTTGACTACCAAATCTACAAATAATTGTGAAGAGGATTTGTCAAAAACTCAAAGAATCAAGTAAGAATTCATTGAATCCAATACCTATTGTTTGACTAGGTACTATCAAGAAAGTTTTTTGATGGCAAAAAGAAGGAATTACTTTGTTGACATTTTGTGAGATTGAAGAGTCATGAGGCCAATTTTATAATGCAATCCATTATCCGTTGTCGTACTGCAAATGCAAACATTATGTAGAATATGTATATAAACATGATTTAGATAGATTTAAATATTTGTAGTATTATAAATAAGATGACGTCATTTGAGGTGGCTTCAAGGTGACGCCTTTTCTTTCTGACTATATAGAGAAGGATTTACTTGAAAGTTTCATCTCATTTGATATTCTTCTTTTCCGTGTTTTATTTAGATTATACTATGTCGAATTGGAGGGTTTTTTCTGAGCCTCAAGATGAAGAATCTCAACTGAAGCGTGAGTTTGAATTTTCTTTATCGCAACTGCCGGATTAGCCACAACTGCCACTGAATCTTTCATTGCTACATAGGCAACCAGAAGATGAAACTGGGCCATCTTTACCATTGAAATAACCTCGCTTGCAGAAACGATGGCACGGTAACTTTCAGCGTGATGCTCGGGCATTGGTGATTTTATTGTAGGTTGAATGTGTTGAACCCGGTAGCCGTGAAGTGACATTTGAAGGATGTTTTGAGGGCTTAAATGACAAGTAGTACTATAACATGGTGAGGCCTATTGAAGGGAGTCGTGGTCATCAACGATGGTTGGAAGGGTCAGTTAATCCTTTAACCAAGGCAGATCGTGCTGATTACGTTGTTGCTACCGTCAAACGCATCTTCAAATTCTTGCAGATGGAGTGACATTTTGATTGGAGCTCTAGTTTTTTACCTCTATTAGATTTATGTTGGATTTTAGTTTTTCATTCCATAGTTGAAGTGATTTATTACAATAAATTTGTGTTTGTGAAGTAGTATGAAGGAAATATTCAAATAGTTTATCTTCTAGGTGAATTTGAAGTGAATTTCTTTCAAAAAAGATAAAGAAATAGTTGTGGGGCCAAATAAGTGCTCAATTATTCATGTTGTAGTTTTGGAAGTGAGTTAGGGACTGATCCCACTTGTTTGTGTAGTTAAAGTGAAGATAAGGTGGAGAAAAGGTGAACACTATTCATCTTCTCTCGCGTTGTGAATTTAGGGAGGACTTGAATGTTTGAAAGGTCATTGTGTTGTAAGTTTGAAGAAGTTTGAAATGAAATTTGAAAAAGTTGTGTATCATGGTGTGTAGTTTCTAAATTTTTCTCATATGCTTGATTTGGAGTTGTGAATCAAAAGTTGTGCTAGTTTGAGTGGAGGGAGGTTTGTTGCCTTTAAAATAAAAAGGCAGAGACTTCGACCGGCCATAAAAGACGGACAAGTTCTTGATTTGCAATTATATTTAGAAGGAGTGTAAGAAATTGTCTTAGCTTTGCATGAAGATTTCATTCATTCTGTTTGGAGTTTGTATGAGTGAGTTGTGAGTGTGGAAGTGAAGGAGAGTCTGTTGCCCTTCTTTTCTTCAGGCTGAAACTTTGGACGGCCATAGAAGTTGGACAGAGTTTTAGAATTTATTGAAATTTGGAGGAAAATGAGAAGTTTGTGTTAGCTTTCTAAAAATTTATCACTCACCTCATTTGAAGCTGTCGAGCAATGGTGACACTCAACCAAAGTTCAGCATGAGAATTGGAGGTTGAGGTTGGAGATTGGAGGAGGTGTTGAAGATTTGTGTGTGTGTAGCTTGTGGCTTTGTAAATCTTATTGTTGCAAGCAGTTTGGTTTACACCAACACTAGCCTCATTTTGTATTGTGGATGCAACGAAGTGGGGTTAATTGCCCACATGGTTAAGACTTTTATGTTGTTCCCACTAGTGAGGCAAGTTTGCTGGTTACCATGGGTTTGAAATTTAGGATTCAATCCCTCGAACGATTCAGCTTGTGGTCTAGCCGTCCCGTTTTACACGTCCGAAGCCCGTGGTTTCTTATTACTTTACCTTAACCCTTGGCCTACTTAGAAACACTACAGAATAGGACAACAAGTAACAGTTTGAAGATTTGAAGACTCAAAGATTTGAAGATTTGAAGATTTGAAGATTCTACAAGTCACGAATTATTTCATTCCCGAGCCATTTTTGGCCGTAGCCAGAATCCTCGTGATTTCTTGAGGCAAATGTTCTCAACACGACACCGTTATGAATCCTCAAAGGATATGAGACAATTTGAAGATGAAAGCTTGAACCACTCATTGTCATAAAGCAGGAATTGTGTTCAAAATAGAACTGTAGACCACATTTTGATATAGTAAAATAAAAATTTCTAAAAAACTTTGAGCTAAGAAAAGTTGAAAAATCAAGTTCATCTTCAAAAACTTGTTTGTGATTTGAGCCTCTGAAAATAATTTATGGACAAAATTTAGAGAGGATGTTTGAAAATGTCAAAGAAAATGTCCCTTCCAACCCCTCTCTAAACTTTGTCCATAACTTTGATTGGAGGCTTGAAATCTCAATTGAGTTTGGTTTCCCACATTAACATAGTTTGATTTTTTTTGAAAAAATTATTCTATTGTATGCCTAAATGAGGTTTAAAACTCTACTTTGAACACAATTCCTACTTTTTGACTTAGCTATGAACATCTAAGCTCTTACTAATCCTAATTTACACATCCTACATAGGTTGTTTTACCTCCTACCACCTCACTTGTATAAACAACTGGACTTCTCATGTGTAAGCTCTCAGAATAACAATAATTGATTTTGAAACTATGTGAGACAATTGCCGAATATTTTTTTAATATAGGCATAATGCCAAATTAGGTACTATTTGAGTATGGTATCTATTGATTAGTGACCTCCTCCAACGGGAATTGGGTGAGCATTTTAAGCTTGTACCAGCTCTCCATACATGCTGGGGGTAATTTTTATTTGATCCTTTTGGTTGGACCACCCATACCTAATCACTTAAGCATCTGTAAAACAGATGGTGAGCAGTTGGGCGTGTTTGAAATTTTCCCATCTAGGGAGATAGAAAATATTGGGATTGCAAAATTTTCATAATTTTATTTGCAAAATTGAAATTTCTGTGAATTTTAGAAAGCAAAAAGTGTTCCAAACCAGTACATGACATCTAGAGTCTTGCAATTCCACTCATAGGGGAGACTAATTACTCCTCATGCGTACAAATTTTAAAATAATAAATGTTGTAATACATGGCATTCAGCAATTGGTCTTCATAGCCTTGCATATTGTGCATGTCATTAAAATTAGACTCCCAAACATGGATCACAAAGAAGTTTTGCCTGGACGGAAATAGCGGTATCCTACAAGTCAGGGACCCATCTCTGATTGGTAATGGGTGCTCTCACTATAATGCAATGAATTTCATTTAGTACAAACTAGTGTAGCCTTGTGCCAATGCCATAGTATAGTAAATAAAAAACAAAAATAATTTTCTAATTTTTAATTCAAATAAACTAATTCAATATTTTTTTGTTAGAAGTCGGAATGTCACAAAACAATGTTCATGCACCCCTACTCAAAGAGGCCTTTCTTATGGTACCAAAAAACGCAATTAGAGGATGCATGGTTCTAGACATCTCACAACAACAAACAAAACAAACAACCTAGTTTGATGTTATTATTATTATTATTATTTTCTTTGTTGTTCTTGATTTTAGGCCCTACCTTGATTAACTTCAAATCCATATGTACAAAAGGGCATAAGGCGAGAATACCCATTGCCTTCCCTATACCCATTCATTTACTGTAGATTTCCTTATTAAATTGTCTCTGGACTTCCATTAAAATGTCCTTGAAAAGCATCATTAACCCCTAAAGTCCCAAGGCCATTTTTCTACCAAAACCACTCAAAACTACCACTTTTGCTATGTTCACCTATGAAATTAATTTTTTAATTTTTTTTAGAATCTAACCATAGGATCTTATTCTACACTTGTCTTAGATCATGTGATAAATATTTTGTGATGTTTGACCGCGTAGATTAAAAGATATTAGCATTCAAAGTGGAAGAAAAAAAATTCTTTCAAGAAGTTGTTGTGATTGCCTGCAAAACAAGAAACTCCATAACTTTCACATCACTAATCCAAATGGAATGAATCAAAGATTCACATTTAGAAGAAAATTTAATCTACAAGAAAAAAAATATTTCAATTTTTATTTCAATTTTTTGTGGATTCTTTTTGCTGCCCAGTCTCCCCCATTTTGAGATTATAGTAGCATAACTTTTGCTCTTCGGCACCGATTGGAATAAAAATTATATTCCCGGAATGCTCATAAGATTACCTATCTTATAAGAAAGTTTCAAAAAGTTTTAGTAAAAATTGAGATCATAGGAGCCTGCACGAAATCCATTTTGTCCCCCGTAGGGACAATGGGACTTTAGGGGTTAAACCATCCCTATGCTTAACTATGATTTATTGACTACAGATTTGATCAAATTCTGGTTTTAGACCCACCTATGTGATATTTTTGGAGCTTCCACTTTGAAAATTCATAAAAGTTATATACCATATCTGAATTTTTTTCTTTGAAAAAAATTATTTTCAATTGCTAATAATACAAAAATATTATTTTAAAGATATTTCCAATTATACTCAATTGCTTATTTTGATGGTTTGGTATGCTTCCATCACATCTCCTTCATATAAACTTTGATCACAATTTTTTAGAATACCAAAGTTTCCAACATGCTTATGTTCACACTTTTTTAAAATTTTCTCCCTATTATTGACTATGTGGTACCCCCACCAAGTTTCTAGAAAATCCAAAGTGGGCTCCTTAGTACTTTAGGGGATTATATCTACAAATAATTGGAATCTTCTTGTAGAAATATTTTTTGCAACCATGATCATTGATTACCATTTTGTGACTACTCTAACTCAAAGAAAGGAAGTCTTTAAGAATAAAGTTGTAGAATCAAAGTTTGGTGCTTTAACCCTTAAAGGACCGTCACTATACTTTCACCAAAAACGCTCCAAAACTGCCATTTCTAGTACAAGTACCAAAATTTTGAAAAAAAAAACTTTTTTTGACATATCTAACCGTAGGATCTTGTATTATATAGTATCAAAAACATGTGGTAAAATTTTCAAACATTTCCACCAGGTGGATTGCAAGATATAAGCATTCAAATGAACTAAAATCATTTTTTTGACCCTGCGAAAAGCAGGGCAGCTGCACTTCACAAGCTCACATTTCTATGAAAAAATGACCTAAATGGTGGTGCTTCTTTGGATTTGTTTTCCTAGACAAGTTGTCCACATGCTTGAAAATTTTCAGATCATTTGGAATAGTACAACATATAGGAAAAAAAATAGTAAGTAGGTAGTAGTAGACAATGATAAAAAATACTAAATTATTTACAATTTAAATATGGAATTGAAAATTTCCAATCCCAATGGTTGAAATGTTGTAATAATGTATCTACATCCTACAATTTTATTTTTGTCCAAAAATATTGAAAATTGGATAAGATAAAGGATTTCAAAGCTTATTTTAAAGTAGGAAATCCAAAACTGCCCGTTAACAAAAAATCCTCATAACTTTTGACTCATTGATCAAAATGGAATGATTCAAAGCTTTTCGTGTATATAAAACTCTAGAAAATCAATTCCAAATTTTTGTTTATGGAAAAATTGATTTTTTTTATCTGCCCGAACTGCCCGGTTGGGAAAAAAAGTAACATATTAGGCTATAACTTTTGACTCGTATTTCCAAATGTCATGAAATTTGGTGCACATGAAAGATCTTCCTCGACCCCACATTCTATTAAAATTTCAGCCCCAAATATGAAAATCTCCGCTCATAGGTACCTGCCCAAAAAATTTATACAGCCAAAAAACGCAGTCCGGTCCTTAAGGGGTTAAGGTCCCTTTCTACTTATCACCGACAAAATTGTTACCACTTCCAAAAAAATTGATTTTAGAGAATAATAGAATATAGAAGAATTTCAACTTCTACTAATTTAAATAGTAAAGTAGTGTCATACAAAGCCATGCCCACTTTGATGTCAATTTCATACATAATTCATTCAAATCAGTAATACTTCAAAGGTTGCAATATGTTGCCAATGCTAGAAAGCGTTATTAAGTCCTAATTATGTGTCACCTTGAATACTAATACTTCCTGCATCCTAAATGATCTTTCAATTGAACAAACATCCAAAATGTTTGTGATTAGGGCTGAAAATAACATTATTTCAACCTGTTTTCAAAGTATTTCAAAGGAAATTGAAGTTATCCATTTACTGAATCTCCAAGAACCCAAACGATCATTTTTGAGTAACTAGAAAGTCATTTTTGGGAAGAAAAAGAAAAGAGAAACAGAAGATCATTTTGTCACAGAGGGGATAATTATTTTTCCTACTCTCGACTGGTGTCCAAAACTTACCATAATGTACAGCAATAGGATAAATAGTGATGTGTGGTCACAATCTCTGGATCGTGACTTGAAGAAAGAAAGTCCAGACAATGGAAAAGTTGTGAGCTTGTGACTGACTGACTGCTCATGTACTACTCCTCTTCGTTGCTGAATGCACTGTAGCAAGTAGTGCTGGGTGTGTCTTCACGCATTTGTAACTTCTCCATCACGTGGCAAAGACACCCAACTGAAGTGAGTGCAAGAAACTGCTTTGTCTTCGGGGACACTCGCTGCAAGCATGATCATGAGTGATAACTGGGTTCAAGGGATAGATGTATGTCAGACCTCAAAAAAATAATTATTCCAATTCAAAAAGGAGCTATTAAAAATGCATTGAATAAATATGAAAAACTAAGATCTCAAAAAATCACCATTGAAATTTTTATTTGGGGTTTCAAATTTTATTGAAAAAATTAGCTAGTATAGTAGATATTAGGCGAAATATTAAGTTAATATTAGTTAATAGAAGATTTAATGATATTCATATGATCTATAGATGTAACCATAGGATATTGCACTAGCCTAATACAAAAATGTGTGGAAGAAATTTTAGAAATTTTGAACACATAGATTGAAAGATTTTTTTTCATCGAGGGAAGAAAATGTTTTTTTATTGCACCTTGACTAGATTTTTTTTGGTTATGTAGATTTCTTTTTTAATTGTGAAAATTGAGTTAAAAAATGAATCTTATAAGTTTATTTTCTTAAGGAGGTGCTCTTATTGCCTTGAGAAAAAAGACCCTCCATAAATTTCCCATCACAAGTCCAAAATAGAGTGAATCAAATCTTTCTATGTGAACAAAAATATTTTCTATTGAGAAACAAAATTGTAATAATATTATTTTGAGTTTTGTGAGTCTTTTTGTTTTTGAGTCTTTTTTGTCTTACCAAACAAACTCTATTTTGAACTTAGGGTGGCATAACTTTGCTCCCATGTACCGATTGAAATAAATTATATTCTTTTAAAGCTAATGTTTTTTTTTATCTTCAAAAGAAGTTTAAGAAAATCATGCCATAAATTGAGATCATAGGAACTTGTCCAAACTTTCAAGTGTCTTCCAACATTTGATCCTTTAAGGGTGTAATTGCGATTCAAAATTGCACTTTATAAATTATCTTTACAATTTTAGAAATCTAGCCCCCTATGTGATCCTTACTAAGATAGATAAAAAGAAAGATAAACATTGTGAGTTACAAAACCAAATCAAGACAACAAGAGAAATAGAAGGGAAAAAACATGAAACAAAAGTAGAGGAGTGTTGAAGAAATGGTGTAAAGAAAATCCAAATTTTGGGGGGTGCAAAGAAGTAGGCGGTGTGCAAAGTTGCATGAGTGTGGAAGAAATGGACCTTGAAAGAGAACAACAAGATGGACTACGAAAGAATGGAGTAGACCAAGTGTGGAAAACAAAGGAGTATGAATAGACAAGATCAACTATAGGAACCATACCCTAAAGCATATTAAAATGATTTTTGGTGTTGTCACCTTAACCTATAAGCATTTTTAAGTTCATGTTTCAATTGATAAATACAGTGCTTTTGAACAATGTTTTGTTCAACTAATTTCTCATTCATTCAAAATATGTAATTCTTAAATCTTTTAGAAACAACTTTTGTCTATGACTAATTTGATGAAATCAAAATAAATTATATATTTGAACAAAAAAATTAGCGAATATGTGCGAAATTGAAAAAGATTTGACTGTTCAGGGATTAAGGGCCAACTTACATGCTCATCCGGTGGGCAAACTTTCCTCTAATTCAAGCAAGAAGACAAAAGTGGCTCCACTGATGGTCTTGCCGGGGTGGACAAGCAGGAAAGGAGGAGGTGAAGTTTCACCGATACCAGTGGACAACCTCATTGGTGGAGACTTGGTAGAGGCAAGGGAATCTAATACGTGAAAACTTTTTATTGTCTCCGTCCTCACCCACCGGGTCCACATGAAAGTGCAATGTCTATTTTTCACTGTAGCACCCGCTCTGAAAGTTCCCCGATGACCGATACATGTAAGGAGTCCCTAAGTGGGTGGAAACTCTACAAATTCATTTATTGATGTGATTTATACTCCAATGTGAACAGATACAATGGTTCCAGTGTACAGTTGGAGTACAGAGCTTTGAGTAGCTTCACGCTAAGTCAATGAAGAGTCAGTCAGCCTACTATTTTACCTTGCGTACATACCAACCAATGAACAGGGAGATCCGTCTGCTAGTAGGAAATCAGCCGAGTGAATCAGTAAATTACTGTTTTAATTTCAATGTTTTAGGTCATATAAAGTGAACCAAAAATTAGGAGTGTAGGAAATGAACTGCTTGTGATAAACAACTGACAGTTTTTCATCCTTCCTTCGTCAAGAACAAGTGGATTTTATCTACCCCAAACAAACTCCCATAAGTTCTACACGAGTAGCCCAAAGGTATAGCTAGTTTTAGATTTGAAATAATCATAAACATCCACCAATTATCTCACATAGCTTCTAAGGCTATTAATTGTGAGAGCTTGCAGTTGAGAAGACAAGTTCTTTATTTAAGTGGGGTTGTAGGAGGTAAAATCATCTATGTGGGATATGTAAATTAGGATTAGTAGGAGCTCAACTGTTCATAGTTGAGTCAAAAGCAAGAATTGTGTTCAAAGTAGAATTTTAGACCTCAATTAAACATAGCATAATAACTTTTTTCAAAAAACTTTGAACTAAATTAATGTGGGATATCAAGCTATATTTAATCTCCAAAAATCTATTTGAGATTTTGAGCCTTCATTCAAAAGTTATGGACAAAGTTCAAAGAGGGAATGGAAGGGATACTTTCTTTGACATTTTCAAACATCCTCTCTCAATTTTTTCCATAAATTTTTATTGGAGACTCAAATCACAAATGGATTTCTAAAGATGAAATTTAGCTTGATTTTCCAACTTTTTTTAATTCAAAATTTTTGGAAAAGATTTGTTCTAATATATCAAAATGATTTTTTTTTTAAAACACAAGGACAAAATCCATTGATAAGAATAGAGTACACAAAACCAAAGGCGCAATATCAAAATGAGGTTTGAAATTGTACTTGAACACGATTCCTAGGTTTTGACAATGAGTAGTCAAGCTCTAATCTTCAAATCATCACATACCCTTTGAGGATTCATGATGGACAATGGATTTCATTATAAAAGCAAGTTCTCTATTCTCCACTCTTACTAAATTTCAATGAAGTAATTCTTCCATTTTGCCATCAAATTTTTTTCATCATAGAAGATGGTCAAATGATAGATTGGTATTTGACTCAATGGATTGTTATTAGATTCTTTGGATTTTTGACAAACCATATTTACATTTTTTAATAGATTGAGCTCTCTGGTCTTAGAATTAATAGAAAAATTTGGCACTTTTAAAAAAAATTAATTTAAGTCAAACTTGCTATCCAAGTATGGTAGCGTGCAAATAAATTGCCTTGAATTGATGAATTGCCTTGAATTTAGTATTTGAACTAAGTTGTAGTTTATTTGTTGATATTTTAACTAATTGCTTTTGTAAACTTAAAGAAAATATTTGAAGGTAAAAAAAAATTAGGTTTTTTACTGAAATGAATGACTAAGTTTAGGCAACAATCGAATGACCATGGAAAACGACCAAATGACATGTGAAAAGAGTCGCAAAAAGTTGAGTCACCCTATAAACTCCCATTCACTGATACAACTCAAATCAGTTGAACCTTTGAAAGACAACCTAAGGGGCTTGATTTGTAGATAATCTCCACAATACCGTTTCCAATACTTAACTATATACCAACTTCTCAATATCATTTTCTTCCTTTACAAGAGATGCATTTATCACACTAATTTATGGGTTCCAAATCACAATTTGAATGTGTAATTTTTGCATTAGAAAGTTTGTCAAATTTTCATTCATTATTTGGCACACAATGAAACAATTTATTTTCAAGGTGATAAAAGATAACAAAACTAGCACCTTGCGGAGATTCAATGAAGGCAAAACTTGCCAACTCAAACCCACTAAACCAGTACTAGAAGGATGTATATCCACCCAACTAACCTTGAAGTCATCTTTAGGACAAAAGGCTTAGTTTGATTTTGTCACAAATTTTTGAATAGTAGCTCTTGAAGAAGCATTAGGGGAAATTTCAACTACTTGAGAGACTGTTTTAGGGTTGTTTTCATTGCTAGGAACTAGTCCTGTACAGTCAGAATACAATAATATCAAAAAAATATATTAAAATTTTAATTAATTTTTTTAATTTAATTAATTTTTAAATAAAAAATAATATAAAAATTTATATCTGACATAGCCGTCTCCTGGCCACGTTAGATCAGTGTTCCTACAGCGTTCCCGCAGTTCAGAAACTCACAGTCTCTTAAAACGCAAAAATCTCCCCTAATGGTAGAAGCTCATGATTGATTGGCTTTTTGACCAAGCTTCATGATGTGCATGTCATACAAATTTTGAATCCAATTTTGAATATCTCTCCAAGACTTAAAATGTCCTTTAAGAATTAAGGTAATACACCTAAAACTAATCCCAACTTTTGTGACTTGAAGTGGTGCACATGATATCAAATGGAGAAAAAAAAAATTTCATTGAAGTTACACCTGAAAATCCTGCATTTTAGGTGATAAGCTTGGATTTTTTGGAACGGATTTTTTTTATATCTATGTTGACATCTAGGATTCTAGTTTTTTTTAAAATATTTTTCATGATGTTCATTGGATGTTATTGTTGAAATATTAAACAGCTAGATGTCAATGTAAATGTCAAAAAAAATCCATTCCAAAAAATTTGGGCTTGTCACCTAAAACGCAAGTTTCCTATAGTGTTAATCCGGAAAGGACGAGACCTATCATCAAGATACTTTGATTCAAATGATCTAATTTATCACGGACCAAACGGAAAGTACAAGCATTATAACAAAGAGTGGTAAAAAAGAACTGCAGTCTAAATCAATTGCAGTTCTTTTATCCATAGACCTATATATGCCCACAACAACCACTATCATAATAAGTCAATCTTTTGATGTAAGAACTTAAAGTTGAGTTTAGATACATCTTTAATTAGCATTTTCAAAATCCATAGTTTATTCATGAAGAGTCCAAAAAATACATGAAAAAAAATTGGAACCTTGTTTCAATTGTCTATAAGGTCCAATGAAAACTAAAGCAACTACACCAAAAATTCACTCTATATGCTTTGTGGTACTATTGGTTTGCTAAAAATAATGCTAAAGAATTATTGCACATTGACACTTGCTTATGAAGATAAATGCAAAGGTTGTAGGAATTTTGCAAGCACAATAAATTAATTATTAATTTTCAAAGGTGAAGATTGGAAGTATATCGAAGGTGGATCCAAAATTGCCTAATTTACACAATAAATTATACTTAAAATACCAAAATACTATCAAGTAAGAGGTTAATTTGAAGAAAATTTACCAAAATCATTCTTAAAAATGACTCATCATTCATTACCTAAAATGATCTCCAACATGACATAATTATTGACTTTATATTACTCATTATTTTGGATAATATGATCTTCTATGTCCATATATACATTAATACATTCTATATACATCTATAGATGTATAGATTTATACATTTATACATTTATCCTTTGATAGAAGATTTATTAAAGAAGGGTTCTAAATATCTATATTTTATAAATAAAAGAGATATACTAGAAGATGCATGAAAAAATATAACACTACGTACTTGGGACATGTCTTTGTTCATTTGTAGTTCAAAATTTGAACATCTAGTATTTAAGGGGCTAACACATTTTGTTTTTGTTTGACAAAAGTTTAGGATTTTAGTTTATAGGGCTTTGGTTAAATGCTTACAACAACAAACCTATAAAATATAGTGTAATTCCATGCATATATTAATCCCAATAGTCGTATGAATATATTTTTAGAACAAATTGTAAATTTGTTTTTACTACAATTGCATATTTTACCCTAGGATCTTGCACTGGCCAAGTATGGGAATGTGTCATTAGGGGAGATTTCAGTTACTCGGGAGACTATATCAGGGTTGTTCCCATTGCTGGGAACCAACCCTATACAGTCAAAATATAATAATATTAAAAAACTTTTTAAAAATGATAAAATGATAAATTTAAAAATGTTATTTTTAATAGAAAAATACATTAATTAATTATATCTGACGTGGCAATCTCACTGCCACGTTAGCTTAGCGTTCCCACAACATTCCCAAAGTTCCCACAGTCTGGGAACTCACAGTCTTCCAAAACGCAGAAATCTCTTCTAATGAAATACGTAGATTGCAAGACTTTTAGAAATTATTATGCCCCCCCCCCCTTATTTTGTATCTTTTTATAAATATTATAGGACTTTAAATCTTTTTAACTTCAAATTTTTGTACTATAGATTTTGATTATATTTTATTTTATTTGGAAGAATTGAATTGAAGGTTTAGAAAGAACATTCATAGTATGAAACTTGATTTTCAATCTTAAATGTTCGTTAAGTATAAGTAGATACAAGATGGAAAGAGAACGTCAATCATTAATAACTCTAAAATGAATTGCAACACATCAATTCTAATTACGAAATCATTTTAACAAGCAATTGAATCCTTGGAGACCCTTTTTTTTAGAAAATTGTGAAAATTGAACTCTATGCATTATTTTTTCATGAATCAAAGTGCTCATATAGTTTGCAAAACTAGAATCTTCGTAACTTTGACATCAATACTCCAAATGGAATGGATCAAAACTTTCTATGAAAAAGTAATTATGAAAATATTTATTTGAAGTTTCTATGATTCTAATGATGAGTGTTTTTACTAAGACCACTAATATCTATATTGTTCAAAGAAGGAATCTTTGTAAATTTAGTTGATAAATTTTTTCATCAAGAGTAAAAACTTATAGCATTTTCACATCAATTAGTGTGGTATACACTAAACATCATTATTAGTGTAGTGGGTCTTCTTGTAACCATTTTTCTAGTCTATGCATTCTAAGTTTTCTTTAGTATCTAATGGCATAACTTTCTATGCATTGTCTAGGGCATTGATTAAACTTTCTATGCATCAAAACTTTCTATGCATCAAACTTAAAGAAGTTTTACCACATGTTCATATACAAGTTTAGTGCAAGATCCTATAGTTCATTATTCAAAATATTCATTTTTTCATCTTTTCGGTCAATGCAATAGAAATAAGCATGTTAAGTGGATTTTGATGGAAAAAAAGCCTTGGACATTTAGGGGTTAATCTTCCAAAATCAATCATTTTCTTTCCTTAGTCATTAATCCCTTAAGTTCCTTGACTATGTTTTCACCAAAAACGCTCCAAAACTGTCATTTCTAGTACAAGTACCACATGTTAGAAAAACACATTTTTGGACACATGTAACCATAGGATCTTGTGGTATGCTGGTTTGAAAAGATGAAGAAAATTTTTCACAAATTTCCACCATGTGGATCACAAGATATTAGCATCTGAAGTGACAAAAATCTTTTTTTTGGCCCTGCAAAAAACTGGGCAGCTGCGCTTCACAAGATTACATTTGTATGAAAAAATGTCCAAAATGGTAGTAATTCTTTGGATTGATTCTTCAAAGCAAGTTGGCTACATGCTTGAAAATTTTTAGATCATTTGGAATTGTATAATATATAGGAAAAAAATAGTAAGTAGAAAGAAGTAAAGCATGATTCAATATACAAAATTGTTTACAATTTAGTATGGAATTGAAAAATGTTGATCCCAACAGTTGTATTGTTGTTATAAACAATCTACATCCTTTGATTTGATTTTTTTAAATATTGAAAATTGAGTAAAATACACGACTTCAAAGTCATGTAGAGTAGAAAATCCATAGCTCTCCACAAACTAAAACTCCTCATAACTTTCATCTCATTAATCAAATGAAATGATTAAAAGTTTAGCACACATACATAAATCAAGAAAACCAATTTCAAATTTTTGTTTATGGAAAAAGTGATTTTTTTTTATGTGCCTGTTTTGCCTAGACGATGAAAAAAATGACATATCATACAATAACTTTTTAACCATGTGGTCAAAAGTTATGAAATTTGTTGGACCTTAAAGCTACTCCTTGTTCCCATGTTGTGTGAAAAATTCAAAGAAAAATAAATTAAATCTTCATTCATAGTGAGTTGCCCAAAATTTATATATTGCCCCCAAACATAGCTTGGTCCTTTAGCGGTTAACCCCTAGATTCCCATTGTTGCTACAAGGGACAAAATGGATTTGGGCAAGTTCCTGTTAGCTCAATTTTGGGTGAGGTTTTCTCATAATATAAAAAAAATTATTTCATTTTTGGGAATGTAATTTTTATTTCAAGCGGTGTCCAAGAGTAAAAGCTATGCCACAAAAAAACTCGAAATTTGGAAGACCGGGCAACAAAAAAAATCTACAAAAAATTGAATAAAACTTTTAATAATTTTTTCTCGTAGATTATGTTTTTTTTCAAATGGGAAGCTTTGATTCATCCCATTTGGATTAATGCTGTGAAAGTTATGGAGTTTCTTGTTTTGTAGGCAATCAAAGCATTTTCTTGAAAAATAACTTTTCTTTCACTTTGAATGCTAAATATCTTTCAATCTGTACCAATGATTGGAAAAAAATGACAACTAGTTCAAAGTTAGCCAGTAGAATTGGGGAAAAAACTAGTTGCAATTTGAAAACATGGGCAAAAATCTCGTGAAAAAATCCACATATTTCTATTTAGAGAAAATAACCAGACTCATATCTTCAAAAACCAGTTCAATAAAGGAAATTAGCCGGTAAAAATAAAAAAAGTTTTCTGAACATTGATCTGTACAATCAAACATCATGAAATCATGATCTAAGACAAGTTTAGTACAAGATCCTACGGTTAGATTCTCAAAAGAACATTTTTTCTGATCTCTTGGGGTGAATGCAGCACAAGTGGGCACAGTTTTGATTGGTTTTTGACAGAAAAAAATGGCCTTTGTGTGGGACTTACTGGCTAGGAGGGTTAACATTGACCCTACTTACTGCATCAATCACTTTGTCAATGATAAATTTGCAGAAGAGCATGATTCAAAATTCAGCTGGAATGATGAAAATGTCATTCACAAATTTCATTCTATTTTTTATAATATTGAAAAAACCAGTGTACTTTTTCCAAAACCATTCAAGAGTGAGAAATAAATAATACCCCCCCTTGAGAGTTCCCCCAGCCCAGTGTAAGTTTTCATAACTCGATTTGTAGCCCGCAGTACAAACCAGAAAGGAGAGGCGACAAAGGTGCAGACTACTACTACTACAGTGCGAGCTGGGCTGGGGAGGAGAGAGAGGCTTTGTTTTTGTCATGGCCCTTTGATGATGATGGATCCCCGAGTCTGCAATTTTGGACAAAGGAGGGACAGTCACTCAGACAGACAGGCTCTGGCAAGGGAAGGGGTGGTTATGATGAGGGTGCTGATAACAAAACATGGGTAAGAGTCAAAAGAGGTAATAATAATAACTTTAAAGTTATGGATGTAAAAACAACGGGAGGGGGATGAAAACGACGGAGCTGCAATCACTGCCGTGACGGGGGACTCGGCATGAGGGGAAACCTTTGACCAGTGGACTTCACTCTGGAGAAGTGAGAGAGAAATGATATCAAATTAACCTACGCTAGGGTCAGATTCATTGAAAAAAATAATTCAATGTGGAATTGAATGAAATTGCACCGTGGCAATAATTGAATAGTGTAAAAAATATTAATGAAAATAACCTTTAACCCTTAAGCGCTCCGACATCCATATTCTGGACGATGAACAGAGGGCTTGCAGGTACTGTTTCATCCAACTACCTTCTCATTCATCCAATGTAACACTTGAATCTTGAAAAGACAACCTTCTTTTATGCCCAATTTCATGAAATTTTGGTAAATGGTATTACTGTACAAAGATATAAGCAAAAATGTGTGAAAATTTGAAAAAGGATTGAGGCGTTAAGGGGTTAAAACCATGAAGTTGAAGCTATAAGTGACAAAATCCCATTCTTGACCACTTAAGGCATTCCACATATTTGTAAGTCAAGTTCCGTTAGTGAGGAAGTTTACTAGTGTGCAGAAATAGAGTTTGGAAGGTTTCCATAATTTTCTAGATTTTTATTCCTCAAAAAATAATTACTATGAATTTTTGAGTGGAAGATTCCATCCCTCCCATTGTGGTCATATAGACTTTCCTATTTCCAACCAAAGTTTGGTTGCAAAATTCACAAGGGTTGGTTGGAATATTGGGAGTCTTGTAGAACAATCACAATGACCCACAATTGCACCGGGAACTATGCGCGTAATTAGTCACTGTTCATCTCCTCATGTGTGGAAAGAGAGCGGCCTACATTGCTAGAATGGGGGTGGGGAATTTGGAATGGGATTTTTTCCTTAAATATCAGTAATGCCAAGAGTATCAGTAAAGTCACAAGTATCAGTAAAGCCCTAAGTATTGGTAAAGTTGTGAATATTGTTAAAGCTCATGAAATATTTTGAACCTAGAAAAATAAACTTCAAGAAACTTTAAATTGACAAAGGAAATCTAAAGCGTCCTCACAGAGTTTCAAGTCCAATTCAAAGTGTTGTAACTTTTGCATCTAATGTTTGAATTCAATCAAACTTGTTGGAAAATTTATGCTCTCTCTTCTAGTTTTATTGGTAAATTTTTGGTATCAATTCAAGATGTACGAATTTTTTGGAAGACAAATCAAAGTTTACAAGTTCAATTTGAATTCACCAAATTGTATTTGAAGGTTGCAACTTTGGAGGCTTGTATCTCCTTCATCCAATGTTTTTTTCAATAAAATTTGTTGATTTATTTTCCCCTTGAAGTCTAGTTGTCATGGTAAAATTTTCATGTCAATCCAAGTTGTTTTGAATGTTTGGGAGCAATTCAAAATCCCAACATTTCTGGATTACATTGAACTTTGTTGGCTCATTTCTTCTTCATACAGTGTCATGTTTCCAATAAATGTTTTTGGAAAAGTTGCGTAGACTAGTCTAGTTTACATGGCTAAAATTTCATATCAATCCAAGAGGTTATGAGTGACTGAGAAGCATTTTAATAGAAGGACGTTCAACCTCATATGTGTTTTTTGCAACTCTTCTTGCTATTTTTTTGACATTTCAAAGCCATTTTGCAGACACAATGAGTCAAAGAAATGATATTATCTTCCACCAATGTGTTTGTATGCTAGTTTTGAATCACTTTCTAGTTTGAAGTTTTTTCCATTTGAGTAGGTTTAGAAATCGAACTTCACTTCCAAATGAGTATTGCTAGGAAAATTTCATCATCTTTTTTCAACACTAAAGATAGAGGGCTTTGTAATGGTGCATGTAAGGAAAGGTAGGCCTATTTGGAGAAGCCAGTGAAACCGAAAGTATGTAATTTTTTTTCATGGCTAGAGAAAGAAGAGGAGCTGTTATTCCAATTTTTTTCAGAATTTTTGCAGTGAAAATGAAATTTTGGCAATTTTTACAAGGCAAAAGTGCATCAGTCGCTCATTACGCACATAGACTGCAACTGTAAAGAATATAAAAACACCAATGAATGGATCAAATGACAACTTAAAGTGTTCATGGCACTCTCTAAATCATGCAAAACACATCTTAATTCAGCTGAGTTCCAACTTACAATTAAACATTACTACATCTCATTAACTAAACTTCACTTCTAGTGTGAGGTACATCATCATTCATTCATTACTAAATACTATACAGCACAATCACCTTTTCTACCCTGAAATTATTCTAGAATGAACCACTTTGGATGGGCAATTCTCAACATAAAAGGTCTAAGGTAAGAGGTTCCTAAACCGCTCATTCAAGAGTTGGTCTCCCTTTTCCATGTATTTCTTGAGATGGAAATATTTTTAGTATATTTTGCAGTGAAGGAGAAATAGATGAGGAATCTAACACAAGTCATTCCATATTTTTTGAAGCATTATTGAATTAGTTATGAATTTTCAAACATTGTTTGGCATAGGGCCCATAGTTGTGATCAGTAGGCCTTGCAAACCCATACACGTGCAATTTGAAAAAAAATCTGGCTTGGTTCAATGACTAGCACTGCTACATGTAAAAATTTGTTTCTAAATGCATCCCTTTCTAAAACTGAATTGGATGGTTCAATAAATCATTATTTCAAAAAAATTAACACTTGAGAGAAGGTAGTTCAACAACCAATTCTTATTTTGAATATAATCAGGAGACACCTGTCCACTTAGTTAAGAATGAACCCAATGGGACTTTGAAACCATCCATTCAATTAGTAAAAAACAAATCTTAGCATGCTTCAATGTAATCCACAATTCATTTTCTCACAATCAACTATCCATTTCAGAGCCTCCTAGTGGTTATGTGCAAAAGTCTGAGCGGTTTATAAGCCCTCTCCTATAGAACATTATAATCTTGCAATCTACATGTCCAAACGACTCCAAAATTGGATTCACGATCATCTACAACACGTACACTACAAGATTGTATGGTTGAGATCTCTATAACTTAAGTGACATGTAGATCTGCAACACTTCAAAAGCAATGATGTTTTTGAACTCAGACATGCCGCTTAGGCAGTGAGGGGTTACCAAAAGGAAAATGAACTGGAAAAGAAATGATTTTGGCTGGAGCCTAATGAATCTGCCCCCAATGAGTAGGGTGCTGATGTTTTTTTTGTTTTTTTTTTCTCCTCCCAAATGCACTCATGCTGGCTGAGGGAGGCCTGGGAAACCTTTGACCAGTGGGCTTGCTCTGGCCGGGAGAAAGAGTGAAATTATATCAAATTACTGATGTTTTTCCTCCCCAATGCACTCATGCTGGCTGGGCATCATCAATGGTGGCTGGGAAGTGTGGATGGCCTCTACTGTACTGTACTCTACTGTACTCTACTGTACTGTACAATGAGTGGGGAGGGAGGAGCAGGACTTTCACCTCAGTTTGTGGTTGGTGGCAGCCCCCTTGGCCGGTAACATAGACTTGGTATTTGGAAGCATAGACTTGGTATTTGGAAGTCCAGACTTGGAATTTGGAAGTCCAGACTTGGAATTTGGAAGTCCAGACTTGGTATTTGGAAGTCCAGACTTGGAGTTTGGAAGTGCAGACTTGGAGTTTGGAAGTCCAGACTTGGTATTTGGAAGTGCAGACTCGGAATTTGGAAGTCCAGACTTGGTGTTTGGAAGCATAGACTTGGTTTTGGGGAGAGATTTGAGGGGTATGGAAGCCTATTTTGGGGCTCTTTCCCTTGCTATGAATAGCAAAGTACAGTCATAATTCAAAAATATTTTAAATATATATATATATATATATATATATATATAATTTTTTATTTTTATTTTTTGAAAAAAACACTAAGATATCAATAAAATATTAATATATGATGTGGCCGCCTCCTGGCCATGTCAGATTTCAGTTCACAAAGAGTTCATAGTCCATGAACTCCCCATGAACTTGTAGTCTCCCGGACCCCTAAAATCTCACCTAATGGATAGACTTGGTATTTGGGAAGCATAGACTTGGAATTTGGAAGCATAGATTTGGTACAAAATTTGGTATTTGGAAACATAGACTTGGAATTGGGAAGTATAGGCTTGGTATTGAGAAGCATAGATTTAGTACACAACTTGGTATTTGGAAACATAGATTTGGAATTTGGAAACATAGACTTAGTATTTGGAAACATGGACTTGGTATTTGAAAACATGGACTTGGTATTTGAAAGTACAAATTTGGTATATCACAATTTAAAATATTTTATTCAAAAACAACTTCAACCTCTTTCATAACATTATATATAGTAACCAAGCAATGAACCTTCCCATGTTGGGTAGATATTGTGCTTTGCTAGATACTTGGGTGGGAGGGACTTATCAGTTAATTTAATCCCTAAAAGACCAAAATGCATTTGTTTTTGCAATTTTTGGCAACTCACTAAAATGGGATTTTTATTTTTTTCTTTGAAATTTTCACACAACATGTGGATGAGGTTTTTCTTTAAGACCCAATAATTTTCATAACTTTTGACTATATGATTAAGATGATATGTAATTTTTTTTCTTGTTTGATAATCTGGGTTGATTAGAAAAAATCACTTTTTTTGTACACAAAAAAATTGAAATTGGTTTTTTAGATTTTTATATATGTGGAAAGCTTTGAATCATTCCATTTTGATTGATGAGATGAAAGTTATGAGGAGTTATAGTTTGTAGGTAGTTATAGATTTTTTACTCTAAAATAAACTTTGAAGTCCTTTATTTAACTCGATTTTTAATATTTTGGAAATAAAATAAAATCTTAGGATGTAGATTGTTTATTACAACATTACAACCATTGGGATTGTCATTTTTTAATTCCATAACTAAATTTTCAACATTTTAGTATTTTGAATCATTCTCTATTTCTTTCTACTTACTATTTTTTTTCTATATGTTAAACTATTCCAAATGATTTGAGAATTTTCAAGCATGTAGCCAATTTGCCTTAAAGAATGAAATCTAAGAATGACCACCATTTGGTACATTTTTTCATACAAATGTGACCTTGTAAAGTGTAGCTGCCTTGTTTTTTGCAAGGCCACAAAGAGAATTTTTGTTAATTCAAATGCTAATATGGTGAAAGTTTCTCAAATTTTTTTCACATCTTTTCAAACCAACGTACCACAAGATCCTACAATTACATGTGTTCAAAAATTTTATTTTATTTTTATTTTTGAATTTGGCACTTGTATTAGAAATGGCAATTGTAGAGCGTTTTTGGTGAAAATATAATTAAGGAACTTTAGGGATTAAGGATTGGGGTTCACTGAAGAGTCATACGAGACAATTTTGTTCATTGTAGGGGTCCTTGTCTCATTGGAAAATAATGCTATATTGCAAGTCAAGCCTACCAATAATGTGTATTGTTTTAAGTCAATGTTAGACAAAAGTGGGTACACCTAAATTGTACCCTACCTAGAACTACCATCATCACTCTGTGTACATCTTTAAAATCAATATGTACGTATGTTGAAGAAACAATTTTTGAACATCTACTAAATTTTTTTTGACCCTTCATAATTTTTGTATATGGTATATATATTCAAATGTCACATTATGTAGTGCATTAGAACCTCCTTTCATTTGCAACCAAGAAAATATGAAAATTTGAATAGTTTAATAATAGTTACTAGGCACAATAGCAAAGACTGATGGTTTTGAAGGTACCCACTTCAGTAAGCCCTATGCTATTGCCACAACCATTAGTATGTCATTTGTAGTCCTTACAAAAGTGACAATTAAGCCTTGAGTTCCTTAATCCTTAAAGGACCGTCACTATACTTTCACCAAAAACGCTCCAAAACTGCCATTTCTAGTACAAGTACCAAAATTTAAAAAAAAAAAAAAATTTGACATATCTAACCGTAGGATCTTGTACTATATAGTATAAAAAACATGTGGTAAAAATTTCAGACATTTCCACCAGGTAGATTGCAAGATATAAGCATTCAAATGAACTAAAATCATTTTTTTACCTTCCGAAAAGCAGGCCAGCTGCACTTCACAAGCTCACATTTCTATGAAAAAATGACCTAAATGGTGGTGCTTCTTTGGATTTGTTTTCCTAGACAAGTTGTCCACATGCTTGAAAATTTTCAGATCATTTGGAATAGTACAACATATAGGAAAAAAAATAGTAAGTAGGTAGTAGTAGACAATGATAAAAAATACTAAATTATTTACAATTTAAATATGGAATTGAAAATTTCCAATCCCAATGGTTGAAATGTTGTAATAATGTATCTACATCCTACGATTTTATTTTTGTCCAAAAATATTGAAAATTGGGTAAGATAAAGGATTTCAAAGTTTATTTTAGAGTAGAAAATCCAAAACTGCCCGCAAACAAAAAATCCTCATAATTTTTGACTCATTGATCAAAATGGAATGATTCAAAGCTTTTCGTGTATATAAAACTCTAGAAAATCAATTTCAAATTTTTGTTTCTGAAAAAAGTTATTTTTTCTGATCTGCCCAAACTGCCCAGTTATGGAAAATAAGTAACATATTAGGCTATAACTTTTGATTCGTATTTCCAAATGTCATGAAATTTGGTGCATATAAAAGATCTTCCTTGCCTCCACATTCTATTAAAATTTCAGGCCCAAATATGAAAAACTCTGCTTGTAGGTACCTGTCCAAATTTTCTATACAGTCAAAAAACACAGTCCGGTCCTTTAGGGGTTAATCTCCTTTCATATCCATTTTTAAATATGGCAAATCATTTGTAGCACTAACATTTAATATAACGTGTTCTATGAATTTTTATATTTAATTAATTAATTCTTTTGGCATATGAAAGTAGCAAAAGTCTTGTCCATTTAAAAAATAAATAAAATTGGAAGCAGAATTAAGATAAAAGTAAAGTATTGCCAAACAAACAAATTTTAGAAGTAAAAATAAAGTGTCGGCAAACATTTTTTAAATTGAAATTGAAAGTTAAAGTTAAAGTTAATCATCCATAGCACTGAAGTTTAGTATCATGTGTTCTATCAAATTCTATAGCATTATTCTTTTAAAGAAAAATTGGCATAAGAAAATATATAGCATTTATATTGGAAAAAAAGAAGAAAGTAAAGGTAAAAGTAAAGTATTTGCAAACAATTACACCAAGAATGCAATTGAAGGGCGCATGGTCCAAGAAATTTTACGGTAACAAACCAAGAAAACAAACAAATTTAAGTTATGGATTCTTATAGTGGCAACAATACATGGCTTATTAGTCTATATATACTATTGAAACAAATAGTAATTGTTTGTTTTTGTGTTTTGATTATTGTCAGAAAACCCTCTATTGGGAGATGTGCTAGACTTTGTTTTGTGGTGTTCCAATTCACGATGTGAAAGACATTGAATTTCAAAGTTTTAAAAAAAATTATTATTTTTTTAATTTAATTATATTGTGACAACAACATAAGGTACAATAGTGTCATTTGTAATTGCCACAAAAGTGATGGCCAATCCTTTCTTAAATCTTTTTTCATATCTATTTATTTTGAGGCAAATTATCCGTAGCACTAAATAATGTTGAAGTCTATGTATGCTTTCAATTTTTGTGTTAATATTCTTGTTTATTTTTTAAATATGTTTATTGACATACAAATATCATATGCCAAACAATTTTTTAAAATAAGGCTAAATGTAAAGTGAAAAATAAAAAACTAACCGTAAAATGAAAATAAAGTAAAAAAACAAATAAAAATAAAAATAAAATATTGGTGCAACATTGTGCTACTAAAGCATCTTTGCTTCAAGGCTTGGAGGGTGCACTTAGTTCTACTACAACAAACCACATCACCATGTGCAAACCAGTGGTTTCTAATCAACTATGATTTCAACCTAAAATTTTGAGTATTGTTTAATAATGACTGTAGGTTTCTATTGCCAAAATTTCCAACTCAAATAAAATATGAAATGATTTTTAGAAGAGGTTGAAAATGAACTAAAATGGCATGTTTTTCAACTCAAATAATTATAGAAAACACATTTAGATGACCATTGAATCAATATTCAACTCAAAATGAGCTTTCAATAGAGAGATATTTTTAGAATTTAAAAAAAAATTAGACAATTTTTTCTTATATAATATAGGGGTGTGAAAGTTATTTTTTAGTTCTACAATGTGTCTTTTTACTTCAAAAACTTGTAACTAATTATTATTAACAAATAAGAATATCAATAATTCAAAACATAAACTTTCAAAATAGAAAAATCTATTCACATTTTATTTATTTATTTATATTTAAAATTCAAAAAGTATATAGGGGGTCCAAAGTTTTGTTCGCACGTGGTTTCTACTGGACACTCTAAGTGATCCCCCCGAGCTTCAAGGGCTGATTGATCTGCAACCCATTTTCTAATTTCTTGAATTCTTGAAACTTCAAAATTCAATATCTTTTGCCCCGCTAGCCAAAGTGCCACAAAACTTACTTTGTGCACACTTCTATCGAGGGCTTTCTAATGGTACGAAGCGCAACTTGGGTAGAATCCATTTTCTAGTATTTTAATTTATAAAAACTTCAAAACTCAATATCTTATGTCCTATCAGTCAAAACATTGTGATACTCACTTTGTGCATATAGCCAAATGACATGAAGTGCATCCTCTAGCGGTCACTAAGATCTCAACATACGTCACAAACATACAAGTAAACAAACAATATGTTTTAACAATATAGACTAGTATGCTCTATGTTGTTGCCACAACGACTAGTATGTCATTTGTAATTGCTACAAAAGTGAAGGCCAATCCCTTCATAAATTTCCTTCTATATCTATTTTTTTGGTTCTTTTAAATTATATGTAGCATTGATGTTTAACTCCTAAATGTCCAAGGCACCATATTTGGGGTTTGACAAAACTTTAAAGTTAAATATAATCTTATCAAAATATTATTTTTGGAATTTTTAAAAGATTTGTATCCTTTAGAATCTATTTTAAGCATTTCAAACCTAATTTTGAATGAAATTGTTTATGATTTTTCTATTCAAGATTTTGTACTAGGGTATGATCTTGATTTTTTAGTGGTAGAGGATCATAGGGATGAGCCTCAAGTACACTGGATCTTAAGGAAAAAATCAAATTAGAAATTCATTTAACAAAATTGTAGAGTAGATTTTTAAAAGTCATATTTTGATTGTAGTTGGATATGTTTATATCTTGTAACCTCGTATATTTTTTATAACTTCGATTTTAGATTTGACATGTAAAACAAGGATTGAAAGACTTCAAATTACTTACACAATTTTAATACCTTCTTGATCAAACATTATAATCTTTCAATCCATTAGTGAAAGGGATTGGCTTGATGTCATGATGTCTGAAGTGTTCAATAGCTTGATGGCTATTTGCCACCAAATTTCTAATTCCTATTCAATTTTTTTAATTATAAATAATTAAATTCAATATCTTTTGCGTTGTGCATTGGAAATTTACTTTGTGCACATTCCTTTCCCAAGGTCTTTCTGACAACACCAAACACGCCCCTAGATGTCCAATGATATAGGAGATCTTGATGGACAACACAAACAAAACAAACAAACAAACAAACAAACACATATTTTAATAGTGTAGACTAGTATGCCATATATTGTTGCCATTTTAATAGTTTACATGACATACTAGTCTATACTATTGAAATATGTAAATAGTATAGACTAGTATGTAATATTTTAATAGTATAGACTAATATGCCATGTACTGTTGTAATTGGCAAAATTGTGATATCTAAGTCCTCCTTAATATCCTTTTATATCCATTTTGAATCCTTTAAATATGGCAAAATATCTGTAGTATTGACATTTAATATCTTGTGTTCTATCAATTTTTTTATTATATAATTTTTTTTAAATGGCATAAAAAAATAGCAAAAGTATTGGCAAACAAAATTTAAAATTTAAAATAAAAAATAAAATAAAGTATTGACAAACATTTTTCAAAAGTAAAGCATCGACTCAATGTCACAATGGCCACAATGTTCAATAGACCAACAATTGTACTCCAATCATAGCCCAATGGCTCCTTAGAACAAATTTTCTAATTTCTATGTAATTTCAAAATTTCTGATGAGATAAAAACATGAAAATTCAATATCTTTTGTCTGATTGGTTGAAATGATGTAAACTCTCTTTTGTGCACACACACTTGCTAAGGGCTTCTAGATGACACCAAGCACACCTCCATTGACCTTACGGTCACTAAGATCCCAACACCATCACAAACAATCAATCAATAATATATTTTAACAGTACATAATATATATCTTCAAGACAATGGTTTATAAGTTTAGAATTTAATTATCTAAACATCCACACTAACTCCCACATGTAATACTCTATATAGATTTTTTTTCTCAAATGCACTAGATAACCAACACTTCAAAAATTCATAATTCATTTATACAATGTCCAAAAAATACATATTAGCATACATTGGATCCCTTTTACAACCATGAAGACTAAACAAAAATGCAATCAATCTAATGACATGAACCATGCTCCTATAGAGGCTTTTAGCTATCCTCACTTCAATTTAGTGCATAACATTGCTAAACAATAGGACTCCCCTTAGGGCCTCCTTACATGTATCCTCACATGTATTGGTCACGGGTGAGAATATTTCATACAAGGTGCTACAAGTGAAAATAGAAATTGCACTTTCATGTGGACCCAAGAGGTGGAGAGGGATGCAATAAGAATTCTACATGTATTAGATTCCCTTAAAATTGACTAGTCTCCACTGATGGGGTTATCCTCTAATATCGGTGAGCTTCAACCTTGGCTTTCCCACTTGCCCACCTTGACAATACAATTGGTAGAGCCTACTTTGTCTTTAGTTTAGACTATAGTTTATAGATTGTCTATTCGGCTCACATGTAAGCTAGCCCTTAGTTCCATCCAAAAAAGGTAATTCTTTCTCTAAGATACTTTGGATGGACCTTCAATTAAGAGATAAGATATCTTCATTGGTCTACTTGTCCATGATTGCACTACTTCTCGACAATGTTGGGAGAGACCACTTTAAACTTGAGGATGAAAAAGGCCCCTGGCATTTGTTGGTTAACCCTTTAGGTCCTAGATTTGAAGCACTCAAATCAAGAATATAGATTAAAACTTTAGCCAATATGAAATTAGTAAGGACAAAGGAGTAGAAGAAAAAAAGGTGACTTTACCAGAAAATTAGTGATAGACAATGGTATACAAAAAGTTAGGATGTTTCATGGATGGTACTATGAAAGTTTAGAGTTTCTTGACAATGTCTGTAATATTGTTGATATCGATGTATGAAAAATGTTCAATTACAAGCTTGCAATACTAGCAACCTCATAAAGGATTCACTTTGAGGACCTTTGTATTTGGTAGACATTGTTTTTATGATTCATACATTGCAATCAACAATAAAAAATACAAAGTCAGTGTGTGAAATACATGCTTAATACAAGAAAAACTCATCATGTGCATATACATAACTTCTTACTCAAAATTGACACAAGTTCATTTGTGCTTCTTTTGTAACTAATCAATATTTACATAGGGGTAGTTGAAGCCAACTTCTACAATATAAGATGAAAAAAAGACTTGAAAAAAGCATATTGTTGACTATAATACATGAAAGTATTGAAAACATTGCTATATACAATAGAATATATTCAATATTTCTTTATGGTGACTTTCTTTTCTAAAAGGGCCTATCCACTTGTACCATTTTTGTGTTCACTTCCTCCCCCCTACAACAATGATGTTGTTTAAATTACAAAAGGAACACATCTTTTTTGCAATTCTTTCCATGTATTTTCAAGTATTATTTAGAGACTAGTAGACATACCTCCGTATAAATGCAAACAATTCTTGTATGCGATTGTGTTTTTCTGATTTGATTACTGAAACTCATTCTCTATCAAATGAATTAAAGTAGGAGGTTCTTAAAGTGCTCAAGTTCTAAAATTGCCCACCTCTTCAAATGTACACTATTTGTACATGTTGCTTTTTTTTGTTGTACCAACAATGTATAAATAGTGCACATTGGACAATTTTAGAGCCCTATACCATTTCAACTTCAAGAAGTCATAACTAATTTAACAAAGCTCCAAAAAAATATGAAATGACTTGGATTTGTTGCCAATTCCATTAGTCTTTCAAGGAAAATTTAGTGAAAAATATTTCAAGGAGTTTCACCTCTCCAAATTCAATTCTTTTAGCTCTTGAATGGGCGCTTTATTTCCTAACTCACTTCTACTTTCACTTAGGGTTGCTTACACCTAGAAGCCATGCGAATTTACTGTGTCAGAGGCCACCTCACTTGTGATCAGACAAAACCTTGAATTGGTCCCAACCCCTTTATACCTATACTAAATAGTGAAATTAGGTTGCCTCACACTAATTTCTCGACATTCTACACTATATAAATATGTACTGTTTCTTTACAAGAATTTACTACTTTTTTGAATTAAAAATTTATGCATGTGGGACTTATGAACCTCTATGTGTACAAATAGAAAAAACAATAGACATATTTGTTGATTGGTTGGCTTGTAAAGTGATTTTCTTGAAGTAAGGCAACCTAATTGTTAACCCCTCAAGGCCGCCTGCTTTCCAGAGTGGTTTTGTGCTATGAAGCGCAATTTCGAATTTTGATTTTTCTACGGGTCCCTTTTGCATACCTAAAATTTCATTTGAAAATCTGAGAAGGCAGTTTTTGCCTCCTCCGGCCCTGAGGGGTTAAGGCAACCTAATTTCACTATTTAGTGTAGAGGTCAGGCCAATTTGGTGCAATAAATTCTTTCATCTCAAAAGACATGATTTGAAATGGTCTGAGTTCACTCAATTGAGCGCACCAAAAAGAGAGGTTAGGTTATGAGTTATTTCTGTTTTTTTGGACTGGGGGATCCCGTGCTGAAACCCGAGTTTGTGGTTCCCTGGGACCTACAGGTTACCAATGTTATGCACTCTGCCTCGCATGCCCAGAGTCCCTTCTGACTGACAAAGACCAAGCAGAAGGGGGTGCAACAATTAAATGCTCTCCAGCTCAAAAAAGACATGATACCATGATAACGTATTGAAATTCCATCATCCTCTGGAGTCTGCACACCCCGGCTAGCTCTCCAAGCTGATTAACTTATTGGCAGAATCTCACATCCACTGCAGCAATCTCTGACCCCCAGGGATAGCTTACTATAGCTTGGTTCCAGACCTACTGCTCGGCAAGTAGCCACAGCCACAGCCACAGCCACGGATGAAAGAGCCCGTGCGAGTGAGGGACTTCAGCTGCCAACCCAAATATTCCTTCCTCAGTCCGTCGGTCCTCCTCGAGCTCCAAACACTCCATCCTCACCCGCTTGTACACTGGCATTTCCCATTACCTACTGGTTGGAGAGAGCGGCAGTTACTGGGTACCTCTCGTCCCTTCCTTGTCCAATTAGCAGTACCAAAGGATCGGACGATGTCTAGTATGGTACGCGGCGTAATTAGTGACTGATGCATTAATAATTAAGACACCCCAGATTGCCATCGTGTGCATTAGATTACTTGATTGCTCATCATTCAGCTCAGGGGAGCGGAGGGCGACGCTGCCACGGACCCGCTTACTGCACTAAAAGGCAGGGAGAGAGAGAGAGAGAGGGAGGGACTGACTGACGAAAAGCGGCACCTTTCACAATCTAAGCAAGCAAGCAAGCGGCGGACTTAGTAGTAGTACTGGAGATTAGTTGAAGCTCTTTCACAATCGATCCTAGAAAGCTCTGGAGTAGCTAGTAGTACGTACTGGAGTTTAGTTAGAGCTCTTTCACATCGATCCAATAAAGCTCTGGAGTAGTAGCTAGTACTGGGGATTATATTAGTTGAGTTGAGTCTCTTGCACATTCCTGGGAAGCAAGCTCTGGAAACGTAGTATGTACTGGAGATTAGTTGCAGCGGCTCTTCTTGCAGGTTGTGAGTTTGTGAGGCGTTACTGGAATTTCGGAAGTGAAGGTGCCCTGATTTAGAAGGAGGAGGAGGGAGCTGGGTGGGGATGGGGCGGGCTCGGGAGGATGCAAGTCTGTGATGTTTTTTTCTCTTCACGTCGTTGTTGAGGAGACGTGCTGGCTAGGCAAAGTGGAGCTGTGCAGCAGCAACGGTGGGTACAGATGGGAAGGGAGCTGCATGGCAGGCCGAGGAAGGGGCAGCTGCAGCTGCAGACGGGAGAACTGAAAGCTGCTGCAACAGCATTGCCAGGGCGTGAGAGCAACAGGTGCTCTTCGCTTCAAATCGCCAGTTGTAGGCTTCCACTTTAGAGGACGACGTCTCTTCATTCTCTCTCTCTTCCTCTCTCTTCCTTCCTCTCTCTTCCTTCCTCTCCCTGTCTCTGCTCCTACACCGACACCAGCATTGTTACCACTCCCCCCCTCCTCATTGGGTTGAACAGCTAGATCCTTGAATGTCGTCACAACCTGAGCTCGCAAGGTGCACAGCTAGCATTCACTGCTAATCGTACGGAGGAGGAGGAGTGCAATGAGCACAATTGTCTGATCGCCTGGCGGCACTGTGAAGTTTGACGATTCTCTGAAGTGTGACGCCGGTTTGTCGATTCCTTGGAGTGGTGGCGACGTTACTGAAAGGACAAACATGCACTCGGATTGCCTGATCAGTGAGAAATCATCCCGGGTGTTTGAGTTTGCAGCAACGTAGAGCTCGCGCGGGGAAGAAGAATCTAGGCTAACGAGCACGAAGACTGTCTGGCATTAGTTGCCTGTGTTGCGGATTCGGATTGCAATCAGGTTAAAGGCGCTCTGGAGGTTCACTTGGAGTGTCTGTCTGTGTGTGTGGGATGGATTGTGCGTGGCGGCAGTGCACCGCGCCGATGAACCCGATGCTGCTGCAACACACACTGCGAGGAATGTGTAGCAATGAGTCGCAATGGGTGTACGCCGTGTTCTGGCGCATCTTGCCCCGCAATTACCCTCCCCCCCAGTGCGTCCACATCCCCTTCGGCCCCTTCTTCCCTTTCCCATCTGAATTTGAGTCCACGGGGAAAATCCCAATACAAGACTTTGCGATTAATCTGCATCCTCTAGCTGAAAGGTTCATTCCCCTGTAGAATGATGATTCTCCTTGTAATGAGAGACGTTATGATCATTGCTAGCTAGGACGTTACCACTAGCTCATCCAGAGTCGTGCTGCTTGCTGTAAGAAACGGTCGTATGTAATTCATTGATTGCCGCCGTTGTGGGTGTCGCCACAGGTGGGACACGGAAGGCGGCATCATGGATAGATCCAAAGGCAACAAGCGCAACTGGTAACTATCATCATACCCACTTCGCCACTAGGGTGACCACTAGTTCAGTTAGCTCCGACCTTACAAAGATTCTTCGAGTCAAGCTAGCAAAAAAAGTACAGAGTCAAGCTAGCTAGGATAACCAATAATGAAGGGACATGTATGATTGTGAACAGGATTCTGGTGTGGGAGGATGGATTTTGCAACTTCTCGGCGTGCGGCAGCACTAGCAGTACATGCACGACCGAGAGCAGAGGAAGCTCGAACTCGTTCCTGTCTGTAAGACAGCAGCAGCAGCAGCAGCAGCAGCAGCAGCAAGACGAGGAGTCAATGGAGCTCTCAATGAATCCGGAACTTTTCTTCAAGATGTCGCACGAGGTCTACAACTATGGCGAAGGGTAAGTCTGTCTGTTAACTTCTCTGCTAAATTGCTGCCAACCATCCATAGCCACGCTAATTCATTTGGCGTGATTTTGCAGCTTAATGGGCAAAGTGGCCGTCGACAACAGCCACAAATGGGTGTGCCGGGAGCCTCTGGAGAATGAGATCGGCTTCCTCAGCTCCCCTTGGCAGAACACTATCGACCCTGTAAGCTTGAACGAGCTAACCAACCCCTCTCCATGTATCCATGGTTGCTTTTTGACTTCAGAATGATTTGCTCTTTGCTCATTATTTTACATTAACATTCTAGTGAATCACCCTTTGAATCGGCATGAAAACGAATCTCTGACACAGACCTTGTTGTAATGTTCAAAGCTTTGGGTTAGTGAGAGTATGTCAAAGCTTTAATTTTGCATGGTTTTGAGAAGCCCTTACTCTAAATAGCTCTCAGTTGGCAATGTTTTCTAAAGGTACCATGCATGGCACTAAAGTACCACACTGGAATGTTATAATTAGTAGCTATTCCATGGGAGGGGTCTAAATGATTTTAATTTGCAGCATCCAAGGACATGGGAAGGACAGTTCAAGTCCGGAATCCAAACCATTGCCATTGTTGCAGTGCAGGAAGGGGTGCTTCAGCTGGGTTCCACCCAAAGGGTACTAGTTTTCCTAACCCATCCTACTCTGATGTATGTCAAAATTACCTCCAATTTTTGTATAATAGGAGTCCCAACATGATTCTCAAGCCTAACCCTCTCCCTCCAGACTAAATCGGCACCATTAGACTCTTACTATAACTTGGAAATTTACAACTCTTTTTGAGAGCACAGAATCCTCCTCTTTTCCATCCCCTATGCACCAGAAGAGGGTAATGAATACACATACTAATGGTACAATTTCACATGTTTTTTGCGAGGTGGGACAGATCATGGAGGATTTGAATTTCGTCCTCTACGTGCAACGCAAGTTCAGCTTCTTGCACTCCATCCCGGGGGCGTTGGTGCCACATCCCACATCATCAACAGAATTGGGGTCCACCCACAAGAGAGGCAACCCCATGGAGAGTTTCATGCCCTACTCCCAGGGATCCATGGACCAGTTCCTCTCACCCCGGACAGCTCTTGTCACTGGCAGCAGGAAGAGGCCCGGCCCCGAGAATAGTAGTACCACTACTTCTGGGCCTTTGAAGGAGTACCTTAGTACCAATTCCTACATTAATGGCTACGAGCAATATCGACCGGAATGCCCGTCCCCTCCTAAAGCTCTTCACATGGGACTCCATCAAAGCCCTACCAGTATGACCATGCCCCCGACACCTTTGACGCCTTCCATGACCAGCCTCCAAGCTCTCCTGTCCAAGCTTCCCAGCGTCATGGTCCCCATGGACAACACCTCCTCGTATCCAAGCAATGGTAGATTTGAGGTGGGAAATGGGGTGGTGGGTGGTGTCAGTCCTCCGATTCCTCGAGGCTCTGAGATGCAGAGGGTGGTGCCTGAAGGGGGTGTGACGGTGGCTTGTACGAAGGAGAAGCCAACTAGATTCAATAACAATAGCAACAACAACAGCAACAACAGCAACTCTGTGTTGGACTCCTTTGACAATTTTACAGAGTTTGGGATCCAGGAAGCGTTGGAGAATGGGGACTCCAGCTACACGTCGTTTCTAAATGAGATTTGCAGCTAATCAGCTGCCATGCCAATAAATTTACTGTGATGACCCTTTTGTAAGAAAATAATAATAGCCATGAACAGGGTCAGGCTTGCTGACAATAGTTTCCCTGTTGTGTGTAGGATTATTGTATGAATTTGGTTCACTTGTAGCTTGTCTGGGATGGGACTTAGGAGTGGGATTATTATTCATTGTACAGTACAGATTAAGGCAGAGGATTTACATTATGGAGTACTTATAACGTGATTGGTATGTGTTGTGATTGAACTTCAAAAGTATTTGGTCTTTTGTGCCCAAGGCTCAGGTGAAGTAAAGAAATTGGAAACACGTGGTATAGATTAGTACATGGCTGGTGCCTCCAGAGATGGCTTTATGACTTTATGACATTTTTCAACTGCAGTTGGGTTCAACTTATTTTTATTCATTCAAATCAAGTTCTTGAAGATGTAACTGATTGTTTGTGAATTATATATTTTGAATCTGCAACAAGATATGAGACAGGCCTGCCAAGAGGTTCTGCCACCTTGAAGGTGACCACTCTTCAACACCCCCCTGAAATTCATGAATTAGTATATGTAACACCTGATAGCGTTGGTGTCCTGCGAGGAAGAAGATGCAATTTGCCTCACCTACAAACATTCTAACATAACTTATGTAGGAGAGGAGATTTCATTGGGAGGTGGATACCAAAAAAGTTTGATAGCATCAACACCATTCACGCTCTCTACTGCCAATGTCAGGTTTCTGAATCTGTTTCGGGGTTTGGTTTTTCATCTACAGTGAGTTTTTCACAGTCACCTGTTCAGAAATGTTTGTGTGAATAGAATTATGGAGCCTTCACCTATGAATACACGAGCCAAATCTGTTGAGATCACACAGCACGAATGAGTTAAAAGTGCAAAGCTGTACCCACAGAATCAGGTCCCTACCTTGGTTTTTTAGTAACCTTATGCATTAGGATGCCTTTATTAGGTCTCTCTCTCCAAGTACACTGCAAGTCAGACGAAGAGAGACTTGGCATGGAACCGCAGGATTTCATCCAGGTCTCTCTCCGGCCGGCCCGAGCTAATCATTCGGTAGCAGGGGAAAGTGCGCAAAAGCCATACAAGTCCAGCCAGAGGATGGAATCGGACAAATGCCCCAAAACACAAGAGAAAAAGCAGCCAGCTCCGAAATTACAGCTGACTGACCTGCCTGCCAGGTGCCCTTTCTCCTTGGGAGGTGTGCACAAGTATTGATGGGGGGAAAAAATGCAGTCTATTCTTTCATCACTCGGTCTCTGGAAATGGCCGGGGTGGCAAGAGGAGAAAGGCCCTGGAGAGGAGTGGAGGACCGCCGCAACTAGAAATAGATCTGGCTCAGAAACAAAAAGAGGATTTGCACCGCTCTGTTATGGTAGTCTGTGCTGCTGTCCCCACCTTAATTTTATTAGCCTTTTGGTGATCATTGGTGCGTTTACAGGATGAAAGAATCGGCAGAGGGATGAAGGCCCATGTTGGGGCCCTTTTTGAAGGCGGGCTCATGTTTCCATGGTGGATAAGGTCGACTCATGTATCCAAGGGTCATGTACCTGCTCACATTCCAATGTATATTTAGTTTGGGGTTCATGAATAATAATAATAATAATAATAATAATAATAATAATAATAATAATAATAATAATAATAATAATAATAATAATAATAATAATAATAATAATAATAATAATAATAATAATAATAATAATAATAATAATAATAATAATAATAATAATAATAATAATAATAATAATAATAATAATAATAAGGCAGCCTTAGTTACATGTATGGGTCATCAGGGGAAATTTCGTACCGGGTGCTACAAAGGGAGAAATAGCCATTGCATTTTCATGTGGACCCAATGGGTGGAGATGGATACAATAAGAAATATCCACGTATTAGATTCTCTAAAGGTTGATTAGTCTCTACTAACCTTTCCCGTTTGCCCACCCTAGCAAGACTATTGTAGAGCCTATTTTGTCATGTTGTTCGAATTAGCACAAAGCTTGCCTACCAAGCTCGCATGTAAGCTGAACCTAAGGCCGTCTTTCATAGTACTTACGTGCACTTTTAAGAGAAAAGCAAGATGTTAAACTTGTCCGTCCTACGAACTAGACCATTAGGGAAACATACAA
The DNA here is from genome assembly GCA_947034895.1 of Rhytidiadelphus loreus. Classification (NCBI taxonomy): domain Eukaryota; kingdom Viridiplantae; phylum Streptophyta; class Bryopsida; order Hypnales; family Hylocomiaceae; genus Rhytidiadelphus; species Rhytidiadelphus loreus. The sequence goes on from OX344762.1 coordinate 69,982,141, forward strand.
GAATTTTTTATGTGCCACGCATGATAAAATTTGCGAATTTTGAATTTATATTTGGTTGGAGAGGCAAAAAGCATAGAATTAACATGGCTCAAAATAGGGGACTTTTTTTCCACAATTACCTTGCAAAGCACAAAATTCTCCTTGTTGGGTCTAATTTGTAGGATGGGTTTAGCATCCTACGGAAGAGAAGGATAGGCATGTCTTGAGGATGTATAGTTTTGTTCTAAGAGCAATGGGACTTTCATGTACAAAAATCAAAGAAAGTTTTTTGCAAAAAAGACAAGAAATTCTAAAATTCTTCATGGAAGTATGCAATAATTGCAAGAAGAAAATCAAAAAATTTGTTTGGCAAAATTCTTGGGAGAGGTTTGTGAAAAAGTGGGAAGCAACTTTGGGACTTCTAGAAAAAAAAATTCAATATCGGACTTAAACTTTTTGGTGCTTTTAATTTGACAGTGAAGCAAACTACTCATGAAATGTAGTTTTTCTGTACAATACATAGAAGTGAAAGCGTCAATTGGCAATGACAATTAATTTCAACTTGGAAAAAATTAGAATCAGTCGTTTTTTATTTTGACTTAGCATGAATACACACTTTAAGATGTAACTTAGGAAGGGAAGTAGGTTCAAACCAATATTATATCATATGCCACATTTGATATACCATCTAATTAATCCTTAAAGTTCTCTCATGTTTACTTGCAACTCTCTATAATATGTTGAAGAAATAGGTTGGGAATACGAAATTTCAATAAAAAATATTTCACTCATGTTTGAATAAAATAGTAAGTTGAAAGAATTAGAATATGATTTAATATACTAAATTGTTAAGAATTTAGTTATATAATTGAAAAATGCCAATCTCAATGGTTGTAATATTATAATAAACAATCTACATCCAACTATTTTATTTTATTTCAAAATATTGAAAATTGAGTTAAATAAAGAACTTCAAAGTTTATTTTAGAGTAGAGACTCCATAACTATCCAACAAACTAAAACTCCTCATAACTTTCATTTTTATTAATCAAAATGGAATGATTCACAGCTTCCACATAAATATAAATCTAGACTACCAATTTCAAATTTTTGTTTTTAAAAAAGTGATTTTTTGGCCACTTGGATTTCCCGGACTCTAAAAGAAACTACATATCATACAATAACTTTTTTAATCATGTAGTCAATAATTATGGGAATTGCCATGCCTTAACCACATATCAACCACATATTATGTGAAAATTTCAAATAAAAAAAATAAAAATTCCATTTACTAGTTAACCTATGAAGGACAAAAGAACCTACTTTGGATTTCTAACAATTTTGGGCACCGAATAACTTTGGATTTTTGAATGTTGTGTCAAAATTTGAGAACTGATTGTATAGAACATGTTTTACACAATAAACTGTGTTCCATATGATTCTGAGTAGTTTTGCAAAAGTTACGACGGTTTTTGAAATTTTAATCTCAACAAAGAGGATTATTTTTAAACTTTTTTTAATGGTGTTTTCAAAATATGGTTGGATAAATTTGTGTCTACAATAAAAGATTTGATTATTTCCATTTAGGTTATTGAAGTGGGGAATTGGAGGGAATCAATACATTATAATACAAAATAACTTTTGAAGTTCATTTTTGAGCTCAAATTTTTATTATTTTTAGAAAAATAATGTTCTAGATGGTGTAGATTGAATGCCACAACATTCTTGCAATTAGTATTGTTATTTCTCAACTCCACATCAAGGTTATTAGCAATTTAATTTTTTGTTTCATTACAAAGTTTCTTCTATTTTGTGATTTCTTTCAAAAACAAATATGATTTTTTTCTAAGCTTTTTCCCACAAACTCTTAGGTCTTTTTTGTAACATATTATCAAGTGGCTAAAGTTTTAGAATATACATATTTTCAATACAAATTTTCAAGAATGAAGTTTTACATTTTTTATTGGAAGTTTAACCTTTATGATCTTGAAATCAATGAGTTTTTAGGTCCTTGATCAAAGGACGCTTGCACTCCTAGCTTCCAAAATTATCTAAAAACTTTAGGGGAGAATGAAGGTTTAGAACCATTTATAGATTTATTTTAAATCAATATTGATGATTTAACTTCAAATATTCACCAAAGTAATATGACTCTCTTTTAGCATTTGAAAAATTCTACGATTGGTCAAAAAAATTGTTTTAATTGAATTTGCCAAAATTTATGATAAAAATATTGACACATTTTATAAATATAGTAAAATTTCTAATATTAGATAAATACCAAACACTATAATTTATCTACATAAAAATCTTTTGAAAGTAGTGACCTTGGTTTCAAATAGAAAAATAGAAAAAAATCCAATCTAATTTGTATAGAATAAACAAAATTTAGAGATAAAATTTTTGTGCCAAAAAATGTCACCCAAAGTAGCTCACCTCTAGATCATTCATTGTGGATATCACAAAGTTAAAAATTAAAAAAAAAATACAAATTGTGACAAATTACTAGAATTAATCTTTGAACATGATTTTTTCTTGAAAAATTAAGAAACATAAAGTGCAATTATAAGGTGCCATGCATCTTCATTCAAAATTTAAAATCCATCAACTCTATGCTTCAATAGATTTGGTAAACATGACAAGCATGCAATGTGTGATGCCAAAACTATTCAAGTGTTTCTTGAGATCACTCTATTGCACATTGTAATTCCATTGAACAAGCTATAAATATATAATAACATATTCTCATATATTCCAATATATAAGAATATTATTAATGTAATCTACAATATACATCAATAGTATGCTAATATACAATGTGATTTTGTAGAACTTCAAGCCAACTATGCAAAAATTTAAATCTTATATTGCATCACTCCATTCTTAATGTGCCTTGTTTGAATAAATGTAGTTGTAGGCCTTATGATTTGACAGAGGCACTTTTGGGATGTGCAAGTGATGGCTTTGGAATGTTTGTGCCCCACAATAGGAGCTTGTACTATTGGATTGTAATACAATCAATGAATATGGCTATTTTAAACCTTGACATTATGACTATTTTCAAAATATATTGTAGCCATTTAAGGTGAGTTAGGTGACTATTATGGATTCACTAACTATAGGTTTTGGAAGGATCTATGGCACTTATGGTTCTTTAGGCAAATTTATTCATAAAAAATTCATACTTTGGATAATATGATTCCACTTCCTATTACTTTATATACAATTTATGACGTTAACTTTTTTAGATACTTAAATTGATTTTGTTTCTCTAAAGAGTCAAATGAACAATTGTGGCCTCAAGAGAGTGTTGTACTTTTGTTAACTCATGAATGCCCAAGGAGTCGGATTTTGGCTTTATGATGACACGGAGAGCATGCTGGAGCACAAAAAATCTCAACTTTTCATCCCATATTTTTTCACATGCCATTATTTCCTTAACTATTACAATGAAGAATGCCATCATGGGAGTATTGTGTATTTTGTATAAACTTTAAAGCTTGTGCCATGGATCAACTTATAATATATTGGGTTACTTCTAGTTCTTTGCTCTAGAGCTTATTTTAGTCAAAAAATGATCTTTTTGAATTTGATCCCAACTTTTTATTATTATGTAATTTACCAAGGCTAGTTTCTACATGGAAGCTTGGTTCACATCATGATGTTCTATATTGTTATACTCATAAGTGGTGAAATTTCAAATTTTTTTAGCATATTTTATATTTAATATGAGTTTTCTTCATTTTTGCTTAAAAAAATCATGATAATTTCAAATCTTCACTTAAAAATCTGTAATTTCATCTCTAATCATTAAAAAAATTAAAAAAAATCATACACATATTGTTAAAAAAAATAGGCCAAACAATGTAAACAATTTTGAAGTTTGAGAGTATGGTTATAAGGTTCGTCTTTCAAGGATCAACACTTGCTTCAAAACCAATAGGTGAGGGAAGATGATCAATTTTTTTACAAGTTCATGCACTACCCCTAAAAGATGTACTCCGTAGTTCTTAATACTTTTTCTTATACTTTCTATTCAACATTAGTTTTGACACTAAAGTATTAAAAAAACAGATTTCATGAATTCACAACATTCAAAAACAATGTGATTTTTTTATGACATTTTATTGTTGAAAAAAGTTGGAATTTTCCACTGTAAAAATAATGTTGTAAAAAGTGTCAAAAAGAGTGTTGAAAAGAGTGTCACGCAAAGTGCGTCATAAATAGTGTCCAAAAAAATGTAAAAAAAATTGTTCTTCACTCTCAACATTCATAACTAATTTCATAGAGTTCCAAAAAATATGAAACAACTTGGTTTTGATTCATCTTCTTCTTTCCTTTCAAGGAGATTCATTGAGAAATATTTAAAAGGATTGCACACCTTGAAAAAAGTGATCATTGACTGCTTGAAATTCTAAATAGACTCATCATTTCTTATAGATTATAAAAAATCTCCAATTTCACATGCGTTGCAAGGCTCTAAGAATTCCCACCACCAACCATGAGGTGAGGTATTCAAATCCCATCCTTTGTGTGTTAGTTGCCTTGGATCACCCAGGCAAGGATGGAAAACTCAGGTAAGGACAATCAACCCCCAAATCATGGGTGGGCAACCATAAAATTCAGAATTTTCATATTTTGTTTTTTGGCCTCATTTTTCGACCCTCTTTCCAACATGCTTATTGACACTTTTTGTGACAGTTTTCCAATAGTTTTCCCAACATATCATGTATGACACTTTTCTCTACACGACCAATAAAGAAAGGGAGATTTTTTGTGCTGTTTTTTTTACAGGTGAGCATCAAAAACATGACGTAAAAAATGTAAAAAACAACAACCTTTTTTTATGTGATGATGGCTCACCACCAGGAACTCATAAAACGAAAGGTACTTCAGTAACTGTAGTGAGGTTCCATGAGTGGGCAAATGCTTGGTAAAGAAGAACAAAAGCGCACAAATCATGAAAAAGCCTGGTGACTGAAAAAGTCTGAAGGAGCAAATGTCACCAAGTTTGAATCATGGTGTCCGTTACGAAGGTCAGGTTCAGCATAAATGAAGTCAATTTTGAAAAAGAAAAAAGAAAAAAAAGCCACATGTCATCTTGTGAATATAGTGAGGTGGCGTGGACCCTTGAAAATCTGACGTGGAAATTCAATTTTGGCACCTAGGTATCGAATCAAACTCTTACCTACAATATTGGCAAAACTATGACATCGTTGTGATTCAATTGTGTGCCCTATATCGGGCTCAAGGGACTCGCATCTTTTGGTCAACATAGGGGAGATGAACAACACGAGATCAAATTACATACTTCTCTTCTTTTAAAAAAACATTTGTTTGGAAAGGGCCTCTATTGCTTCTACATGCTAAAATCGACCTCAATATACTAATAATGAAATTTATTGTAAGTCACTAAAATTTATTGTAAGTTTTTACTCTTGATGAATACTATTCCCAACTATGTTTAAGGAAATCCCCCTCTTAGAATAGTGTATAAATTTGTACACTTGATTAAAAAATTCATCAAAAATAAAAACTTATAGCATTCTAAAATCAATTAGTTTAAGTTATACTAAATTTCATTATTTGTGTAGATGCTACCTTTAGTGATTTCATACTAATGTAATATAACCTATTGGATACATTTATTCCTATATGATATTTAGTTGTGGGCCCATGATGTGTCTCATAACATAAATCCTAAGTTCACATATTAGCATCCCCATCATGGGCATATCTTCATCAAAATCTCCAACAATAAATGTAAAACAAAAACATTAGAGCTTTCTTTGAAGGAACCTTATACCTCATAGACAGTTTTTTCTAAACATCCACATGTTTTTTATGTTAATAGTGATGTCAAATAAAACATCTCAATGTTTTATTTGACATCACTATTAACATGAAAACATGTGGATGTCTAGAAAAATCCGTCAAAAAAAACATGGGTTCCTACTAGTGTTATATCTAGACTCAAGACTCATATACTAGCATCATTGTGCTCAAGCATTGAGAATTTAGACTCTATTAAGGTAGGAGGTCCATAAAGTCTTTGGGGTTTTAAAAGTGTCCTTTAACAAATAGGTGCACCTTGCTTTAGAACTAATTGCACTAGCAATGCACATTTTAGGAGGTGGATTCTTTTAGTGACGACAATGTTTCAACTTCAAAAATTTATAACTAATTGCTCAAAGCTCCCAAAAAATATGAAATGACTTGGTTTAGATGCCTATTCCATTTTTCTTTCAAGAAGAATTTAATGAAAAAATATTTCAAGAAGCTTAACCTACCCAAATTAATTATCAACTCTTAAAAGGGCATTTTACAGTCCTCCTAGCTCAATCTATGTTAGCTATAAATTTTGTGGCCTTCATCTAAACATGTTGTAGTTTGCAACTCCCAAGATTATGGAGGACAACAGGAAAAATAAATGCTCATAGGGCACTTGACCCCTCGGAAGAAAAAATAATTTTTTAAAATACATTTATGTCTATCATCCTTTCATCTACATGTATGCTTGAAATAGTCACCTACACCATTGGCTAAAAGTTTTGATGAACGATTGGTGAGAGTTGAAGAAATTTTTGAAGCATAAATTTATTTTTTAATTAAAAAATATTAAAAAATATTAAAAATCAGATTTAAGAAAATACATAAAACCTTCTCCATACTTGCTTATTGAGTTTAGTCTTGACTAATAAAAGCACGCTCCAAATTCAATGTTGTTAATAGCAAGTTGAAGCTAATTAGCCAACCACCATATTTCCAATCACTACTAAAAAAGACAACCCTAATCAATAATATTAAGTTGATATGGACATCTTGATTCACCAATTTTGAACTTAATTGTGTCGATTTGGATGTTTTCTATTGGATAGGATATTCTTGTAGTAAATGGAGTAGCAATTGCAACTTTGTTTGGTAATTAGATAGTATAATAGGATGTTCAAAGTGATTTCTTTTTGCTTGGTAATATGCACTTTTTCATCTTCATCATCTTCCAATTTTGGTATAGGCTCCATCTTTATATTGCCCTCCATGCTAATTTTTCCTTCTCATCCACTTTTTTACCTATCTCATGTTCAAGGTTGTTTTTCCAAACTTGTCGACAACACAACAAACATGACAACATACATCCAATAGTAGACCCCTTGCGATATCTAATAGAGTCAACCTTAAGGTTGATTTTCAAATAAATTATCCCCCATTTATGATTTTGACAAATTAAAATCTCATTTTAGTGAAGTGTCTCAATTTGATAAACACATATTACATTCTAAATTTAGATTCATAATTAAAGTGAGATATCAAATGTCTTAGTTGTTGAAAATGACCTTATTAGCAGAAAAGAAGGCACTAAAAACTCAACATGAGACGAACATGACATGTGATGTTAGATGTCAATAAAATTGGATTTTATGTTAAGCTTAGATAATACAACCTTGCTTACGTTGTGCCCCTATGAGACAATTACCTCTTTAAACTCACCAAAGTATCTATGTGGCACTTTAGTGACATCAAAGGTTGTTGCTTCTTGAAGTTAAGGCCTGACTTGAAGATTTGTTGCTGAGCTACAAGGGTGTCTCTTACCAATATCCCAACATCATGCAATAGTTCAACAAAATTTTATGCAATAGTATACACCATGAACATGGGGTTCCATATCAGGATGGCAACATCAATTGTCATCATCTCTTTGATGAGGGCGCATGTGTAGAAGTGCCTCAATGAGAGGAGTTTCATTCTATTCCTCAAGGCTAGTAATGACAACAACCATTCTTTGAAGGCTCCAATGTGTAAATATCTACAAGACACAAACAATACAACCAGAAAAACATCATCCTTTTGAACCATGTCTATGATACTTTCAATAATAAAAGATTGAAACCTTTAGCAAGTCATCACTGATAGCGTGAAGACAATCAAAGCCCTGTTTTATATTTACAATTTTTTTTTGTATTGTATTATTGCCAATAGTAAAAATAAATTTTTTTTTAACTTATAAAGATGAATTTAAGTAATTTTCAAGTAAATTTTTTTGAAACTTTTTATAGTCTTTAGAAATTGCTTCATATATTCACTACAAGACTATGCTAGGGTGATTGCCTAAGTTATCTTCAATGTCACCTTAGGACTTTGCTTGCATGGGATGAATTTAATTAGGTCTATGAAATTGAGCATTAAGCAATTCAAACTATTTTCAATTCAATTTAATTTAACCTACAATCCATCTTGTATGTTGTGCTCTATTCACAGTATTTGCAATTCATTTTCATTGGATTTTGGATTCAAGGTGCTTTTATGTGTGTCTTTGATTATGATTGTAATTTAGCCACAAACATCAATTACTAAAAAAATCACAATGTATTGAGATTATCTTCTCTCAAGAGATAGTGTCATTTTCCAAGATGATGCTATGATTTCCCGCGCAACAAGATGTTCTATGACTTTTATGATACTAATCTAAATGAATCAATTGTTCATACATAGAAAAAACATCATCTATAAGAATTACATTTTAAAAAAACTTATATCAATTTTTTAAATTTTTTGTTGTTACCCAAGCTTGAACTTTGGGTGGCATAAATTTTGCTTTCAGGCATCAATTTAAATGAAAATTATATTATTAGAAAGCTTAGGTGTTCTTCTAACATTGAATTAAATTTCAAAAAATCATGCCAAAAATTGAGATTATAAAAAACAAATTGAACCTTCAATTGTCTCCAAAGGAGATATTTGGAAATTTTAAGGATAAATTTATTAAGATTCTTGCATTGAGATGGAAATTGAAAGAATATTATTATGACTTTTGCAATATTTTCCTTTTTGAATGCATTTGTTTAGAATTGTGAAGAAAATATTGTAAATTACACAAAGTTTGGTTAGAAAAACAAAGTTTAACCTTCAACGATGACCACTGCCAATGGAAGAAACATTACCTATCGGTGCATGCAATCAACTCACTTCCATGACCATTGTGGCTATTACTTCACACCTTCTTTGTGTACATTGTTCCATTGCATACTAATTCTCCACAAAAGGCGACTTATTCTAATGAGGACTCTTTCTGAATTCCCACATCCGTGTAAGGGTTGAATTTCCTTGGGGGAGGGGAAATCACATTACAGATTCATTTAGAAAATTGTAGAATATATTTGAGAAGCTTTAAATTAATTGAAGTTATACATGTTATGCCTTTAAGGCCATATTTTGTTCATGACCTTAATTTTAGATTTGACGTATAAAAAAAAGATTAATAGACTTCAATCACTTTCATTATTTTAATACCTTTTTAATAAAAAATTATAAGCTTCCAATACAAAAATAATATTGCTTTGCTGGTTTCTTTTTCAAAATAATCTATGTATGCCTAGTTTGAATTTGTATGATTACAATTCAAAAAATTGACTAGGGCTCTGCTACTCTATGACACTACTACATTACTAGTGACATCTGATTGAAGATTTTTGGTTGCCGTTTTCAATCCTAAAGACTTTAGCCACCATAATATTTATACAAATATTTGAACCTTTAAAATTTGGCTAGGAATATTTGCTTTGAAAATTGGCAAGAATTGCTCTTTGCCAATGAAATTTCACATGTATATCCTCATCATGGAGACAATGTGAACCAACATCTTGGATGGGATGCAAAACACAATGTCCATAGTGTATGCTATCACAAATGCTATGTGTAGACTAGGACTAAGCTATCTATGTTTTGTAATTTAGTCATGAAAATGTTATTTCTTGAATTTGAGTCCAACTATTGAAATGAATTTTTTCAAGTTTTGTTCTATTTAAATTGAAAAATTGAAAAATTCTAGAGTGTATTTCTAAATATTCTTATTAAATACCAAAATTTTCTCAAAATGTAGATTTATGCCAAATGTCATTGAAAAACTACATTTTCAAATGGAACGCATGACTACTAGAAAATTAGAGCTACCAAATTGTGAAGAGAAAAATAAAATTGGATGAGGCAACACCAATCTATATTCTAAGAAGAACATTAACCAAGAAAAATTGCAACTTAATTCACAATTTCTTCCCCTTGTCATACAAAGTTCATACTATATGCACTTCACTCAAAATCCTAAAGCAATACCAAATAAACAAAACAAAAATCATGCAATCCGTACTTTAGATATCACAAATCTCTTCAAAATGCCAAAAAATTCAAGGAAGAAAAACTTTATCTATAGCATCATTGAAACTTGCAATACTTAGCAAGACTACCAAATTATTTGAAGTAGAGAGATCTATGCCCTCTACATCTCCAAATATGAGTGTGAATTCATGAAAGTTGGACCCAAAAAACGTGCCCTAATTTTCTAGAAACTTTGTGCCGTGGCAATTGCAATGATGGTGAAAGGCAATGGTGAGTGAAATCAAAATTGGAAAGCTTTGGTGAGCAAAAGTGTTTCTTTAATTTGGGAATTCAAAATAGATAGAGGATCTACAATGATTGCCTTGCTTGCCATACCTTGTTTCTACTCGAACTCTAGTTTTTTAACCCTTAAAGGTTCAAACACCATTTTTTGACAATACAGTTACTTGGGGCAAATCACTACAAATGGAATTTTTATTGCCCACAATGGACTTGCTCCCATTTACAATTTTGCCCACAATGAACTTGCTCCCATTCTATCTCTAATGGGGTAGTTTACCTTAAATGCCAAATAAAAGATTAAGATATTTACTAAATCATGAAACATCGCTACTGTACAGTATTGTACTCTTTATTGTATAGTTCTAACCTAAATTATTTAGTAGGGTTGGAACTCACGGAAGTTTCCTAAGAAAAAAAAAGTCGTAATTACAAGGAATGGAAGTTTCCTCTCTCTTTGCAATTAAATTAATGATTTAGCAAAGTCAACAAATTTGACTTCTACATTCAATATTCCAATTCAATTCGCCATTCAAAGTTCTGAAACCGACTTCAATTCTGAATACATGTTAAGCATTTTGTGCATAGGGTTCAATCTTATGCATTCTTTAGATATGTATACGAGTGTTCTCGGAGAGATGTACGGAGCTTAAAAGTAATCTTTGGGTCTAAGAGTCAAATTTGTTGAGGTCCAAAAAATTATCGCTAAGTATAAATTTCTTATGCAATTTCAAGGTGGGAGGTCTTAGACTATAATAAGTAACTTCAGACAACCCATTTTCATTCATAGATCAATGAAAGATCATGGCCAGACATTTAACCAATAAGGTAAAACAGCTCATTGTGGACATTTCTCTTATTCCAGTCACCTACAGAAGGACCCATAATGGTTATTCTCAGTTTATGAGATTTTGCGCCACAATCAATGTCGTACCTAACTCTAATGGAATACTTAATAACCACATTAGAACATGCCAACGACAATACTGTAAGTGGCATAAACCTGGTAAAGTGACCGGGCCCGGTCACTTTACTGCCCCACAATAGGGACGGCCAAATCTACTGAGGTACTAGCCCCCAACTAGCACTCAAGAATTCAATCACATTTAAAAATTAATAATTTCAGAATAAATGAAATGCACATAGGCATTTTTACATAAGTCAAAAATTATATGATAAATGAAATATGAATGTGTTTTGAAATTTAGTGAAAAGCTCAGTATATACACTTACGATAGTAGGAAGTAGAACAATCCATGTAGGATAATTATAATTAGTAGGAGCTTCACCACTTAAAATAAAGTTAAATTAACATATCCCACATGAGATGCTCTACCTCCTACCACCCCATGTATATAAAGAACTCCACTTCTCTATTGGAATTTCAAGGAACAACTTAGAAATGTGTTTGAAGTAAGGTGAACTTGTTTTCAATGAATCCAAAAATACAATTTTCATTTTTTTAAATTCAAAGCAAGAAAACTTATTTGGATTGCATAATTCATTTGAAGCCTCCTCTTAGCGTGTTGGCCGTGGGGCACATAAGTAGCTTGTCAGCTGCATGCTTCGTAACCACACTGCAAGAATAAGGTGACCATTATGGGTACCATTGCACACTGGTTTGGGGTAGTCTGCTGACTCTTTTGGGTAGAACACTTCAAAAAATCCTAGTGAATTCATACTTGAAAAAATATAATTTCAATTGCTCTTGCTCTTTCTCACCCTTGTCTACATGTGGAGAAAAAATTGAAAAATTCCAGCAACCATATAAGGTCAAACTCCTAATTCTGACCACAATAGGCTGTTTTACCTTACATGAGTTGCTGTTGTTAACAGACAGGTTCAGGTTCCTTAACGGTTTCTGTTATCCTCAACCTTACAATGTTACTTCTAGCACACCACGACGATCCGTCGTTCGAGTGCACCGAACCCTAAACTATACAACAAATTTCCTCCAGAATACTCACCAATTCGCCAATCAACTAGAGGGAGGAAGAAAAACACAGGTTCTTGCGTCTCAGAACACTAAACTGCAATGGTCACTATTTGCAACTCAAGTATCTCTCAGCCATCGCCAGCACCGGAGATGTTCAATTCGTAAGGAAATCATAAACTCATCATTCCTGATCCACTGAATTAATTCCAAAATTACTCACCTGTGATATATTCTCAAGCTGCGGCCCCAGTCTTCAAATCCCTCACTCAACAGCTCCAATCGAAAGTGTACATCCATAAAGAGTCAGAAGTTCTGAAGTCACAAAAATCAGTACCTGCGCTCCTCTGAAAACAAAAAGAATATCCTCTCTCTATCGTCAACTCATCTAAGAAAGGAAAACGAGCTTCGGTTATTATCATTCTCCGAAAGCTGGCCAAGGAAAATCTGTGCTACCCCACGACGATGCATGCCGACAGAGGTTGAACATAAAAAATCTTTCTTGTAAAATTGCATCAGCTCCTTGCCAAGCCAAAGCTACTAACGTACTAAAAAATGAGAGTATGTAGCTAAGATGGATTGTATCAGATTCAAGGATTTGCAGGATCCAAGACAATAGCGCAGAACGCTCCTAAAAGTAGGGATCAAAATTGCTGGGAAATTGAAGGAGAAAAGAACGATACAATTTACGCTCCAATTGCAAACACAGGGGGTCGAAGTCCTTTCTGCTTGCCCTCCACAAGTGATCGTTTCCTGTTCTTTGATTTCTCCGCTATTACAGCATCCTCCACCACATCCTTTTCCTGATTCTTCAATATTCTACTCTTATTACCTTCAGCTAACTTAGCTTTCTTATTCGATGGTTCCAAACTCTTCTTGTCTTCCAATTCGAATTTCAATGGCATATTATTCGGAAGAGATTGGTACAGAGGCAGAGCGACAGACTCCAAAGTCTTCAAGAAAAACGCTCGGACATTGGCCCATTTCCCTGGAATTTGCAGTGCCACACCCTCCACTATTGCTTTAACATTCTCAATGATCTCCTCTCGGGGCTGCGACACCCTCGCAACTTTGACAACACTGCAAGTCCCACCGCTGACATACACGAAAGTCGAATTCAAAGCCACCGAGATCTGCCCTCGCCACTGCCCCCGCGTCAGATTCACTGGAATGGGGTGCTTCTTCTTCTTGTAAAACCCCTTCCCGAGCAGCTTTGGGAGCTCCCCGAGTATGCGATCGTCCGCTAGAAACAGGTCGTACGACCCGCACAGCTTCCGCTTCGCCTCGAAGGAGAAATAATCTTTCTTCAGCCTCGACAACGGGATAATCTTGGCGATGTTCAAGCCATCTTTTTCAATCCGCTCCTTGGCCCTCTGCTTGTTCAGCTTCTGCTTCCCATGCTCCCTATCACTAACGATCAAACAAACCTCATGATGCCCATCCAAATCATAGAGCGGGTGAGGAAGGCGGACACTATAGGGATTCGTCCTGCCCCGCTCCGGCGCCTTTTTCATCCCAACCACGACATAGACCAAATGGTCGTCCTCAAGCAGCTGCGCCTTTTGCTTCTGCGCCCCGCTCCACTTCAGCAGCGCGTCCACGGCCTTCTCTACCAAAACAGAATCCACCTTCCCGCTCGTCTGCGGCACTGATGCCGCATGACCGTCCATTATCGTTTTCAAGCCCCGAATCCACCGTCAGCACCGTCGATCCTTTCAATTTCTACTCTCTAAAATACAATAATCTCGCTCGCAACAAGTAACCTACAGTTATCTCGCAATTGTCTCTCAAATCGTCTCTCAAGTAGGACGCATCACGAAGGTGGAATTTCCGGAACAATGAGGTTAGGTGCAGCCGTGCAGGACAGACCAGGGCTTGGGGTTCTAGTTAGGGTTTAGAGGGGTTCTAGTTAGGGTTTAGAGATGAACCTATGTAGTACTGTAGGGCATATGAGAAAACATCCATCCGCCCTTCGAGAATCTTCGTCTTTCTAGATGATACATCAGAAGAAGAATAAGGTAACTGTACCTAAAATCGCACGAATAAGCTCTATGGCATGACCAATATGCTCTAGAAAATGAACAACAAATTTTGCACATTGGTGAAGGACTATGAATCAAAATGCAAGTGGTTCCCATAATTTTTGGACACATTGTGAATTAATTACAAATTTTCAAAGAAGCAAGGTGTAGGATACTAAAAGTGTCATGTAGGTGATGTCAAAATGCATTTGATGCACGTGAAGAATGACACTAAAAAAGAAGTGAAAGCAATAAAAAAAGTGTACCCAAAATTGTCCACTTCTAAGGTTGTCATCTCTACGTTACTATAAATAGAATTACACACTATTCAAAATCCACCTTACATTTGTCCTTGTCATACACTTCATTTTGGGTATCTTCCCTATTCATTTTTCCTTCAAAATAGGGGTCGATCTTGAGGAGTGGTCCATTTTAGGTGTAATTACTATACTACACCAAAATAGTTATTTAGTATGGTAGATAATTGGTTGGCATGAGTATTTGAATGCCCAATCTATCAAACCCACCATTATACACTACAAGTGCTACAATAACACAATTACAATCGGTGTTGAATAATATGTCCATGTGATATATAGTTTAGACCATACTAAATAACCATTTCGGTATAGCAAAAATGACCCTATTCCTTTATCACTAAATGTATTTGGGGCATCTTAAATACAAAATTCAAAAACACAAAATTTGGAATTCTAGGATTGAGATTTTTCATCTTTTTTTCAAAGTTCTTTGAACATTTTTGTAGGGGAGATTCCCACACTAAGGTATTAAAGTAGAATGACCTATTGTTGTCTTTTTGGTCATTGCACATATTTAACCCTTAAAGGACTAAGTAGTATTTTTTTGGCAAAATAGTGCTTTCAATCATCCATTTACAACTTTTTATCCTAACTCCTAGCTTTGTAATCTTTCAATCTCTGTGGTCAAAGTTTCTGAATTTTTTTTCCACTCATTTCCATACTGACCTAGTAAAAATTTGTAAGGTTGAATTTTGAAAAACAACTTTTTTTTCATTTTTTCTCACTACCCCCAAAAGTGGCATTTTTTCACAATTTGTACCCAAAATGTGTCTTGGTCCTTTAGAGGTTAAAAAGTTATTGTATGATATGTAGTTTCTTTTGAAACCCAAACAACTTAGAAGAAATTACTTTTTTCTAAAATAAAAATTTGAAATTGGTTTTCTAGATTTATGCATATATAAAAAGCTTTTAATTATTCTATTTTGATTAATGAGGTGAAAGTTATGAGGAGTTTTAGCTTGCAGGCAATTATAATGGAATCTCTACTCTAAAATAAACTTTGACGTTCTTTATTTCAGGTCAATCTTCAGTTTTTTTGAAAAAAAATAAAGACATTGGGTGTAGATTGTTTATTACAACATTGCAGTCATTGGAATTGACATTTTTCAATTCCATAACAAAATTCTTAATAATTTAGTATTTTAAATTAATCTCTATTTTTTTCCTCCTAACTGTTTTTTTAAAATATAAATATGATTTTTTTTGTTGAATTTTTTATTTGTATTCCAAACTTATTTCTTCAACATATTATGAAGAGTTGCAAGTTGTAGGACCTACATATTTTTAGATAAAAATTTTGAAAGATGAAATCTAACCATTTGGCAAGAGTTGAAAATACTTCTTTTTGAAATCTAAGCATCATGATCTTGCAATTCAAGTAAGGTTTCTAATTTTCAAATTTTAAGAGGGTGTATTCTAACAAATTAACTAAAAGATATAACAATTGGATTTGTTAATGAATAAATATGAAAGAACTTTAGGGGTTAACTTATCAATTCAAGGTTTTATTTTTTCAAGAGAACTACATATCAAAGTTTTTTTCACATGTATTTTGGTTAATTCAATTTTCATTAAAAAAAAAAGGTACATTATAGGTGGTCAAAGCATAAACATGTGGTTTTCTATTATTGTTCCTTGGAAAAAGTATTATTGTCCATTTGGATTCTAATGTGGTTCCTTAGACTCCCTACATGGTTGCAATGGTAATCCACAAGCATTCTTCCAAATTGTAGAATAGTGGATGAACCTTTTGCTACTTGTTTAAACTTGTTTAGTAGATGATGGTGTTGGTTGAAATCATGAAACCATAACTTTCAAACCAATTCCAACCCCTTCAATTCCAATTCTACATTGAAAAAGTTACAATTTAATCTTTTATATTTTTTACTACATTAGAATGTAAGAAGAAGAATTGTGCCTAATAATACACGGTCACAATTGGATTTGGAAAAAATTTAAATATGTATAATTTGTTGACCTCTCTACATGTGAAGATGCTAAAAAAATGGATGACAAAAAATACTTGTTAAGTGTATTTTGGTGACATGTACATTTTTACTTTTGATCTCAATTTTAGGCATTAATATGGATTTTTGTGAATTTAAGCCCAACACATAATATAAGACTTATTAAGTCTAGTTTCTATTCATTTAAAAAAAAAAATCTTTAAAACAAATATTATATTGCAATTTGCAATTTGGACCTATAACCATGGTCTAATGTTTTTTTATAATTATAGAACGGCATGGAATTTTAGCTTATACTATAATATTTTAAACTATAATATATAGCAATGGAGAAATTCAAAAGAATTTAAAGTCTTTTTTGTATTTGATATAAATTCTTTCACTTATTCTTCAAGAATTCACAAATTTTCATTTTAAGTTAGTGAAGTTTTTTCTTTACTCTACTTTAAAATTTCAAATAGTCTAAAGTCAAACTATTTATAGCACTTAGAACTTTGAGCTTGTTATAGCAATCCGATGATTTTTTAATCATAGTGTGATAGGAAAATTTGGTTTACACTATTATATTTCAAGCATAATATACTCAAGTAGAGAAATTTTAAGCAAATGTCCAATTTGATAGGAATTTTCTTCTGTCTTACTTCAAAAGTATATAATAAAAATTTTAATATTTTATGAATCATAAAAGATATCTGATTCCAACTGTAAAAAATAAAACAAAAAACTTCAACTTATATCTAGTAGAAAAATAAAACATATGGAACACAACAATATTAATATTCAAGTGAATTGAAGAAAACAAGTTTTTTTGCACCTTGTATGAATACATTATAAGACTTTGAATTTTCTAAGCTTAAAAAATTTGAATTGCAAATTTAAATTTAAATTTTTTTATGATGAAAAATTGAGTTGAAAGTCTAGGGAATTTTTTGCTTAAACTTGATTTTCATATTGAAACAATTGTTAAGGAGAAGTAGGTATGAGATTGAAAGAAAAACTAAATCATTAAAAAGCTTTAAGATGGAATTGAGACACACTTATTTCAACATTGAGATGTTATAGCAAGCAATCTAAACCTTGTGGAACATTTTTTTGGTAAAAATTGAGTAAAAAGATGAATTCAATACATTACCTTCTCATGTAGTTTCTATGATTGCCCACAAAATAAGAAGTTCTATAACTTTCTCATCACTAATCCAAATAGAATGAATCAAAGCTTTCTATATAGACAAAAATACAATCAATAAGAAAAAAAATGATTTTAAGTTTTCTTAGGTTTATTTTTTTGCCCGACAACCCAAAATTTGGGCTTCTTATAGCATAACTTTTACTCCTACACATTGATTGAAATAAATATTATATTTCCAAAAAAATTATGTATTTTTCTATCTTCAAAAAAAGGTTCAAAAATTGTGCCTAAAATTGAGATCACAAAAACTTGCCTCCAATTTCATTTGTTTTTTGAGGAGACAATAGAACTTTAGGGATTACAACTAACAAATTCTAAGCATGTGACCGTGTAGTTGATTTCAAATTGTTAATATCCTTTGCTTTTGTACACTCTATATTTTCCACTATATACATAAATTTTTTTTCATTTATTTAGAGATGAAAGGACATGTCTTCTATAAACCATAAAGTTTATAGATTATTTTGTAGACAATGTAATTATTTTGAAGGATTTTTATAGGATTCCGCTTTTCTCTACACTACAAATGATGACCCACTGAAGGTTTTAATCTTTTATTATTGAAACTATAAGAGATATAGTTCAAAACAATGATGTTTTTTTGTGTTTTTTTAATGTATTTTGTAGCTTTCCATACAAATATGAAGAGCCTCAAAAGAGTGGTTGTCATTGTTGGCCTTGGGAAATAGAATGAACCTCCCATTGTTGTGACACTTTTGTACATGCACCTTCATAAAAGAGATGATGTAAATTGACATCTTTGTTTAGATATAGAACACAATGTTTGTGGTGTATGCTTTGTAAAGAGCCTAAACAAGGATCCATCATGTTGCACCAACATATCCCCTAATCAGGCCTTGATTTTAAGAAGCAACCCCCTTGGCTTGCAACATCAACAAGTTATAGATGGTGTACAATCCATGGTTGTCGAAGAATGTTTATAAATATTATACAAGAAAACAAGTAATGAAAATTTTAGATAAATAATAATTCAAATAAAAATTTGACACAAAATTGTATAAAATAAAAAGGTCAAACAAATTATTTGATGGAATAATTATGGTTTTCCTTGGCACTATTTTTTTGGTCATGGTTTTGGCTAAGGATTTAGTCGTGGCTTTACTTTATGAATTTCATTTTATGATTTTGTTCGTGTCTATTTACACCTTGTACAACCTATATTTGTTAATATAAAATTAAATGCAGGTATCAAAGATTTAAAATATGCCTAAACTAGTTCCAACCTAAAGGTATCTTCTAAATTATAATTTTTATTGTTTTTTGAACTTGTTATACTTGAAACTATCACATTAAAAATCATCAATAATTTGGATTATATATATATATATATATATAAAGAAAAAAATTGGCTTGGTATATATTAAAAATATCAAAATTATATTATCAATTATATAATTATATGAAGTCTAAATTTTAGTTTCACCTTAGGAAGTTCAATTTTAATATATCATGTAAGGTGGTTGGACACATAAAATAAAATAAATATAATAAATAGTCTATGATTATTCACACAACCTATTTATGCTATTGTACTCCTAAAACAATTTCAATACTTGTCTATCAAAATGTCTACTCTATGATCTTTCGAGCTTTAAATACGGGATTGCTTCTATGAATTAATTCTAGTGGTTGTAATACAATATATCTTGAAATACTGCAACTCTTGCTTCAAGATATATTGTATTCATAATAAATGGTTGATCCACGCTTCCACAATATTTTTAACAAAATAGTGGGTG
Source organism: Rhytidiadelphus loreus (assembly GCA_947034895.1). Classification (NCBI taxonomy): domain Eukaryota; kingdom Viridiplantae; phylum Streptophyta; class Bryopsida; order Hypnales; family Hylocomiaceae; genus Rhytidiadelphus; species Rhytidiadelphus loreus. The sequence goes on from OX344762.1 coordinate 70,001,699, forward strand.
TCTATTGTACACTAGTAGCTATGCCCATCACCAAGAGCCTTACATTACTTCAATCTTAGTATCTCAAGGTCTTTTTTCCATCAAAAACCTATCAAAACTACCATTTCTATTGCAAAGAGAAAAAAACTTTAAAAAATTGTTTTCTTTTTGCATAACTAACCATAAGATCTTGTATTAGACTAGTGTAAGAATATGTGAAAGAAATTTTTAAAAACTTTAACAGTATAGATTGCAAGATATTTGCATTTAAAGTAAAGAAAACAAGTTTTTTTGCACCTGGTTTGACTAGACTTATTGAGTTTGAATCCTTCTAACTTTGATTTTTTGCACTTTTGATTTGAATTTCAAATTTTCTACATTGAAGAATTGACTTAAGAGTTTAGGATTTTTTTTTAAACACACACTTAATTTCTATTCTTTAAAAATTGTTAAATAGTAGTAGGTTGAAGGTTGAAGGAAAAACTAAACAAATAGTAGTTCTAAGATGGAATCGAAACACATTAATCTGAACGGTGAGATTTTTTTAGAAAGAGATCTTTACCCTGTGAACTTAAAAAAAAATTGAATTGAAGAAATTGAATTCAAAAATGAATCCTACAAGTCATTTTTTTTAAGAAGATGCATTGATTGTTGATAATGTTCACATAACAAATCCAAATGGAATGGTTCAAATCTTTCCATGTAGATAAAAATTCAATTGATCTATGATAAATAAAAAATTAATTTAATTTTTGTGGGATTTTTTTTGCCTACCAAACTAAAATTTGGGTTTATTGTGCCATAATTTTTACTCTTAAGCGCCAATTGAAATGAAAGTTATATTCCCTAAAAGCTAATGTGTTGTTCTATATTCAAAAAACATTTCAAAAATTCACAACAAATATTGAGACCATAGGAGTCTATCCAAAATCCATTTTGTCTTTAGTAGGGACATTGGGGCTTTATGGATTAAGAGTTTTCTTGTCAATGCAACAAAAAATATGTAGAGATTGCAACGTAGAACTTATCTACAAGTCTAAATCAAATTTAGGCTTGTAGTGATAGAGATGGAACGTTGAATGCAATGCCCCTCATTTGAACCCTACATCACTTCAAGATGTGCTAGCCAATGGACAAAGACTATAGATTCTATATCTCAAATTATTTCAACATGTAGTAGTTATTGGATTAAGACTACATATTTTATACTTGACTTCAATTCTACGTGCGTTAGTCATTACATAAAGACTACTATAATTCTATACCCTACATTGCTTTAGCATGCCTTAGTCAATGGATAAAGACTACAAATTCTATATCCTAAATCACTTCAATATGCACTAGTGAGCACTTAAAGACCAAAGATTTAACTCCCCTTTATCATTTCATGTGCTATTCACTAAATAATGATGCAAAGATTCAATGCCTCACATACTTCTACACGTGCTAGTCAATGGATATTGATCGCAAATTCTATGTCCCAAATTACTACAACATTAGTTAGTTAAAGATTTTATACCCTATATCACTTCAAGATGTGTTGTCCAATGGATAAAGACCACAAAATTTTTTATATAGGGTTAAGTGAACCATACAAAACTAATAACAATATAGAGTAAATAAACTTGTAACATTTACTCTAGAATAGGGATACATTGTATAGCTTCATAAGATGATCAATATTTGAAATGCAAGGAAAAAACAAATGCTATATACAAATGGGCCATGGGTGTGTGTGGAAGTACAACAATCTATATTAAATAAGATTGTTAGAGCTCATAGTTGAATCAAAATGCAATAATTGAATTTGAATCATAAGTTTAGACTTCTTTTGATGATAGTAAGTCAAAATTTTCAAAATTTGATTGAATGAGAGAATTTGAATGATCAAGTTTAAAGAAAGGGCACGAAAAGGTGTGTAATATTCCTCTCTTGAGTTTTGTCTATAACTTACTAAAATAAGGTCTATCAAGTTCAACTCTATAACACCATAATAACTACTCTCTTAGAACATGTTATTGTTTGGATTGAAGCCCCACTCTTCAATAGGACGTGCCTTTGATTGATGAAAACATGGCGCTCTTAGGGCCACATTTCCTTGCAAGACCCAAATGGAGTGTGTTGCCAATGTTTAGGACTTATTTGTGGATAGAACTTAGGCACCACTCATCTTTCTTACTTATTTTTATTGAATAAGAAGAAAAGGTGTTGACTCCCTAGTAAAAGCCCATTTTTGAAGAGGTAGCAATAAAACATTATATATAAAGAATATGATTATTTCTAGGTACAATGAATCCAATATTCTTCAATTAAGATATTTTTAAATGTGACTTGTCTGTTGAATTTGAATCCAGGCATATGCAAGTGATATGACATAAGCATTCAATTGCATACTTTGTCAAACTTCACTTCAAAGGGCATTTAAAAAAATGATATGTCTTACACTTTTCTATGATGAAAAAAAAATTAATACTAGTTTGAAATGTTTTTAATTCTTTAAATGAATTTATAATTAAAATTAAAAATTAAAAAAAATTAAATTAACTTTTTTTGATGATAACTTGCCATGTTTTAAGATTTTAATAAATTTATATACAATTTGAACTCTTCAACTCTCATTGTTTGCTCTTAAAAACTTGTAGTGGTTCTCAGTGGTGTAGGTGACTATTCAAAGCCCAAGCAAAGATGAAAGGGTAGACACAATTGACTCTATATCATCATTTTTTCCTAATGCTCTTGAATAATAGTGAGAGTTGCAACAAGCACAATTCAAAATCCTTTCCTAGCTATGATAAATAATATAATGTAGTATGATACAAATACCAAAGTTTTCAACTATATACTTAGTCCATAGTATTCCTTCAAGGTATGTTAACATCTAAAGTTCTTTTAAATAAAAAATGTTTTTGGACTAATTTGGTGCCTTTTGATGAATTAGGAAAAATTGATTTTTTGCATGCAAGGATCTCACTCATGTAGTGCTTTGTAGCTCTAAATTTTTTATGTCATTGTAGCACAAATAAAAAATGAGATTCCATAGTTAAAAGTTCTTCAAATGCATAAAAATTTATTTACAATTCTTTTTGTTTAAGTTTTTTTTTCTTGAAATTCAAGAATATTTTCTTATTTTTGAGTCAAGAAAATGTAGGGGCCAATCAAATGTTTTAGGCCACTAGTCTTCAAGTTTCTCACTTGTATTAGTCCAATGCCTTTAATAATATGCCTACTTAAATTTACAAACACTAAAATGTCATCCTTCTAAGGCGCAAGTCTTAACCCCTAAATGCCTGGGCGACCATATATGATTGATCTAAAATTTCAGGCTTATTTTGTAGTGGGCAGTTAAATTTGTTTGACCGGTTTAAAAAAAAATTTGGGTAGTTTTTAGGGTTAACTATTGAAAACTTTCATTTTTCACTGAAAAAGGTACATATTTGATTATTGAGAGGTCTCCAAAGCCATATATGCCCATTAGTGGATGAATAAAGCTTGCTAATTTTACTTCATTTTCCAACTTTGAGCAATTTCACTTGATTTGAGATCTAAAAACTTGTACTTATTCATTTGCTTTGAAAATGGTCCCAATGGAAAGAATAAAGCATTTTCCATGCTGTTCGCCATTGAAAATTTAAACAAGAAAGTGTTGATTTGGAGTTATTTGTGATTTATACTTATAAAATAAATTGTATCTCAACAATTTCAAGGTGGATTGTGTAATGAGTTCAACAACTTTTCAAGTGATATTAAGTTTTTTGAAAGGGCATTTTAGTGTGCTAACACAATTTGTAGTTGTTCATGTCACCTCCAATCCCAAAAAACTTTTATGTGCAAATTTATGAAACATTGTGGGGAGGGACAACATACTAAAAATAAAAAATGTACATTTCTCTTGTTATAATCTCACAACTCTTATGCAATTTTGCACTCAAAATTAGTGTGCAATATAAAATTTAAAACATTGAATAATTTTTAGCTTCAAAGGACTCTAGGAAATTGCATTTAGCATTTGGTGTTTGTCTCTTAACCCCTAAAGGATTTGGACTACGTTTTCACCAAAAACGCTCCAAAACTGCCATTTCTAATACAAGTATCAAATTTTCTTAAAACTACATCTTTGGACACAAATAACCGTAGGATCTTGTAGTACGCTGGTTTGGGAAGATGTGGAGAAAATCTCAGAAATTTTCACCGTTTAGATTGCAAGATATTAGCGTTTGAAGTGACAAAAATCTGTTTTTTGTCCCTGCGAAAATCCGGGCAGCTGCACTTCAGAAGGTCATATCATCATGAAAAAATGTCCAAAATAGTTGTTACTCTCTTAATTCATTCTTCAAGTCAAGTTGACTACATGCTTTAAAATTTTCAGATCATTTGGAATTGTACAACATGTAGGAAAAAATTAGTAAGTAGAAAGATGTAGAGAATGTTTCAAAATACTAAATTGCTAACAATTTATTTATGGAATTGAAAAATGCCAATCCCAAAGGTTGTAATTTTGTAATAAACAATGTGCACCTAATGTTTTTATTTTTTTTCAAAAATATTGAAAATTGAGTTAAATAAAGGAGTTCAAAGTTTATTTTGGAGTAGAGATTCCATAACTACCCACAAACAACCCCAAACTAAAATTTCTCATAACTTTTGATTCATTGATCCAAATGGAACAATTCAAAGCTTTACGCGTAGATATAAATCTAAAGAATCAATTTCAAATTTTAATTTTTTTTAAAAGTGATTTTTACAGAAGTTTTTTTGGCTGTCCAGGCTGCCCGTTGAGCAATGAAAACTACATATCATACAATAACTTTTTAACCGTGTAGTCAAAAGTTATGAAAATTGTTGGGCCTTAAAGCTACACCTTGGGAAAATGTTGTGTGAAAATTTCAAAGAAAAAAAATAAAAATTTTATCCATAGTGAGTTGCCCAAAATCGCTATGTTGCCAAAAAAAGCACTTTGGTCCTTTAGGGGTTAAATATGATATATGTTCTAACATATAACAAGACATATGCCATTGGATTGACAATTCAACAATGAACAACTTTCATTTGGAATTCTATTAAGATCTAAACTTTATCATTTTTAAGTGCAATACTATATAATTAAAATAAATGGCCAATTTAATTAAAGCTTCACAAACATGTTGGAGGTGCAATAGTGATTCAAATTGGAAGTAGTATGTATCATTGAATGCAACTCAATGTGAAGATAAACTTGTATATGTTACTATTGTATAATTCAATTTAAAGATCATTTGTGTCAAATATACAAAAAAAGACTTGAATTTTTTTTTAAGAATCACTATGTTACATTTAGATTTAGGATCCTATACATTTAAAGTCAAATAGGTAAAAAATAAGCAAATTACAAATTATACTAAAAAAGAATTCATGACCAAATTTCATCCCTTTCATTTAGTTTCAACTACATATCAATATTATTAGTCATCCTTGTAGTTGTATTCCAAAAATTGTATGAAATGTCTTGTGAGTACACAACCTAAACTCTCTTATTTAGGATGGAACATTTTCAATGTGTATACCATACCCTTAAGGCAAATTCTACATTCTTTTTTGAATAATTATTTAATTTGCAAAAAATTAAGAATATTTTGCCGATATTTTGCAATATTCTTTTTGTTTGTACAATTATTTTAATTTCTAAAAAATTTGGCATCCAATTGAGCATCCAATTTTAGAATTATTTTCAATGACCTTGACCATCTACTTCCACCTAAGCCTTTAGCCATTGTAATAGGCTCTTGGGAAAAAAAGCCTTACACAATCACAAAATAGGGACAACTAAGGTTGGAGGGTCCATAAAGTGATTAGGCTAGAAAAACGTTATCTAATTTAGAGGCACATATTGCTTTCTTCGATGTACTAATGCATATGTCAATGTACCAATGATGAACATATCAAGGGGTGATCGCTTTTATAAACCCTTATGTGATTCCAACTTCAAAATTCATAACTACTTCATAAAGGTTCCAAAAATATGAAACAACTTATGGGAGCCAAGCTGTTCTTAAATCTCCTCTATTTTGGTAGTGTAGGGAGCTCTCTTTTTATAGTGATAAATCATGGCATAGTTCCCGATGCAATTGTGGCGCATTATGATTGGCTACCAAGTCTTTTGATATTGCAACCAACCCTTGGTTGATTTTGCAACTAGCCTATGGTCAGAAATAGGAAGACCTATATCACCTATGTAGGTTGAACAAAATCTTTAACTAAGAAATTCATCGTAATTATGTTTTGACAAAAGAAATCTGAAAAATTATGGAATCCTTCCAAACTCTATTTTTGTACATGGAAAAATTTCCCCACTCAAGAAACCTACACTCTAAATACTCATACTTGCTTGACTAGTTGGAAATGGGTTACCTCCCTCAATGGAGCTTTATTTAGATGCCAATTCCATTTACCTTTTTACTTACAAATATTTTAAAAAGTCAAACTCTCCAAGGTCGCGAATCAACTGATAAATGGTCACTTTATGAACCTGAAGGCCGTACAAAATACACATGTAACCTTAGAATGGATTCCTCCCCCAAATAGGGAACTAGAAAGGGAGTCTGCCTGACAGGCGGAGGCGTAGACGAGGGGCTGTGGCCACGGCCATAGGCAAGACTCTGAGCGGGTCTCCCGAGTTTTTGTCGCCAAAGCCATAGCCATCGCACCCATTGCGGACCGACGACGACGACGTCGCCCTTTCCTTGGTTCCTTTCCCCATCCTCACTGCCTCATATTCCGCTCTCACTCGCGCCTCGAGCCCGGTCGCTTCCGCGTCCTGCGCCTCACCCTCGTGTGCTTCGCGCGCTCCTATTTGGTTCTTTTTTCGTCTGGAATCATCATTTCTTCCGACTTCTAGGGTTACGAACTTCTTCGGTGCTGGTGCAGGTGCCGCGGGGGGTTGATCACATGCCTTGCTGCGGGGACTGCGGAGTATCAGTATCCGTGGCCGTGGCCGTGTCGAAGCGTGCGTAGAGTTTGGAGGGAGGGAGTGTTAGGTTTGCCGGACTAGGGTTTTGTCTTGGGAAGGGACTTGCGTAGCTCGTGCGTGCGTGCGTGCGTTTAGGCAGGGAAGTGAAAATGTGGTTAGCCGTGTGGAATTACGGCGGTATGTGGTGGAATTGGTTGTGAATTTTGAAGCGGGGAGCTTCTAGGGGAGGAGAGGAAACGATTTTGCCTGTGCATCTTTGGGAGAATGGGGGGGTGTATATGTTCCTAGGAAGCTTTTGAGTTGGAGCACAGGCGGCATGGTAATCTTTCGAGTGCCATGATGAGAGGACGAAGAAATGCAGCTTATCACCGCTTTAATTGTTTTTAGCTGACGAAGAAGACCTTGGATTACAAAGAGATATATTGGCTTACGCATATTAATTTGTCGAGTGAGGATTCCTATGTGAGATTGCGTTTTGGGGACTCAATTTCGAGTATGATGAGGCGATGGTCAACATTGATGACAATGCTTTCGATGGGATTCTTCGCTTAATGTGGTTGAAGCTCTGTCATCATGACAGTACCTTGGAAGCGTGTTGAGCATGTGCCGGGTTGGTTATCGCGGCAATTCTCCTAGGTGGAATTGAGATTTGACAAGGTTAGGTTTCCCGGAAAAATAGAGCATGTATCTGTAAATACAATCTCAGAATTAGAACTGTGCCACAATACCAAGAAGCGAATAAAACGTGTATGTTTTTTGCCGGCATCCTCAAAATTTGCACGGGGACATCGCGTGGAAAATAATTGTTTATGCAAGAGGCCTACAACTGCCTTTAACACTGGAGGGATCATACATGACCGATTTAACAGTGCGCTCGAATCACATGGATTTCAACTATCTCCAGGTACTCGTCTTCTCCGTAGGGAGCAGACATCGTCCCCTCACTGTTTGTGGTACTAGTTTTTTTTTTCTTGGTTGACGAGGAGTTTGACTTTCAAGTGCTGGACTGAGAGAAGCTTCCATTTGTTTTCTACAATTACGACTCAATCGGAAATTATTTGATGGAGTGTCTGCGTAGCACAGAGGGATTCAACAATTCATCTTTAACTAGGCTGCAGGGTATTTCGAGAGGTTTTGGGACAATGGATTTTGCCACATTGCAGGAGATAAAACTAGAATGACCTAGTATCAGGATTCTTATCCTGCTGCCATTTAGAGTTTCAATTCGAGTAAGTGGAGAGTTGATACAGGATTAGGTCGTGCTTGAACTTTGAATGCAGCTTCACAAGAGTTGGTGCTATTTCCAATGGCTGCGTCGAATCTATGTAATCATCGAGTAGTAGTTTGTTTGCTCCTTAATAGTCAGTTTAAGAGGAGTGAGGTGTACAGGGCTTTTCGTGGGACTGAACGAAAGGGCCGGACACAAAGTTAGGCTCATGTAACTTTGACCTCTGTTACAAATGGGGGCTTTAAGGATGGAAAGCTGTCTGGAATTAGGACATTGCTGTTCTGAGATATTAAGAATGCAGCTCCTCATCCGGTGACTTTTCTTTAAATACGTGTTTGCGGACTAGTTTTGACAGTGTTCCGTGTGTTCCGCAGCGCGTGAAGGTTTACCGCCTTAACGACGAAGGTAAATGGGACGACAAAGGAACAGGTCATGTGTCTGTTGAGTATTTAGAGGTACTTTTTCTTATCCTAACTTTCCCGCAGCTTATTAAGAGATTTTAATACAAGAATCTAATGGAATAATATAATATAAATTACAATACTGAAACGTAGAATGTTTTAGTAAGACTTCCAAAGATTCAGGTCATTGGAGACACCGCTTATCTTCTCAGGTCTCTGGTTTACGCTGGTGGATCTCATTTTGGGAGCAGGACAGTGAGCCAATAAGTTATGGAATTGCAATTGGCCACACCCACTCACTAGCACGGTGGCAGAGTCCCGAAACTCAGGTGGCCCTAGAATCTATATCCAAGTAGTGCATAATAGCTAGCAATTAAATCATTAAAAAATGTCGTAGTGAAGCTAGTACCTATGATTGTAGAGGAGTGATTGTAGTCTAACTGATGTTTCTGCGAGCATTAGAGCAAGAGGAAGAGTCAACTGCTGACTGAGAAATTGGGCGTCATGAAGTTTTACTGCGGTTGCTTTCTCTCTCGTTCTGGTGTCTCTCCTGTTTGGGTTGGGTGTGGCTGTAACCCCCATTTTGCATCCGAAGTCAATTGTAGGCTTTTAGAAGTTTAGAATATCAAGGTCTTAAGTTTTTAGAGTTCACGTTTCGGTGTGTTATTTACTCAAGTTGACCTTAGCAGGTAGCTTAGGAAAATGCGTGCATTGTAGTTCAAGCAAGATAATCCATGAGGTTCTGGAAGACAATCATGTACAAGTCTGAGTCAGGTGTTAGGATTGAATTTATGTGTGGTCTTTGCTAGCATGGACCGACAGAAGTTATTAGGGTTGAAGTGCCAGTTCTCTGATATCGCCGCTCCATGTCTTTTGGCGGTTTGTGTTTTGCTGAGGGATGACCATATGATCCGTGCTATACCTTTTCAAAGCGATGGCTTTATGTGACCCCCAAAACCTAAGTTCGATGCTTGGGTTCTTGTACGGAATTTTCATCCATGTTGATCAGCTCATTTTTTGGTTGATGCAGCGCTCGGATGCAGTAGGTTTGGTGGTCATTGATGAAGAAGACAATCAGACTTTGTTGGTCCATCGGATTTCAGCAGATGACATTTATCGGCGTCAAGAAGGTACAACTAGGTGTTTTTTCATTTGTAAATGGATTGGTTGCTGCTTATCCAATTGTTCAGGATAATCTAGTATGTTGCTATTTTTACATGTCTATTGTTTGCTATTGGACATTGGTACAATTCAAGTGTTGTGATGTTTCTGATTTGCATCGAAGCTATATGTGTGGTTGCTGCAGACACGATCATATCATGGACCGATCCTGAAGTGGCAACAGATTTGGCACTCAGTTTTCAAGAGACTATGGGCTGTTCATTCATTTGGTAAGTCAGGAGTATCAAATGAATATTTCAAGGGACTAGCTTGATTTCACCATGTCACATTCCTTGCTATCTCCCGTAAATACATTTCAAGTCGTGATCACTTGTGTTATTCGTTATTGCATGTGTTATTCAAATGAACCAAGTTGATAAAAAGTGATGAAGAGGAAGGCCTTCTTGATGTGTTCGCAGCCCTTTAGTGTTCATGTTTATAGGTAGTATTGCTTCATCATCGTTCTTGGTCCTTAAACAGTGAGAACAACGGGTTCTTAAGGGGAGTGGATTATGTTGTGTATGCATTTAAAGTAATGGTGATGCCTGTTATGTATTAGGCGACATTCCCCGAACCTCCTTGACAGCGTCAGATGTGAGCTTGTGAAATGCAGTACTGTCTTCAATGTAAAGGGGGCCCTTGGGTGGTTGTTCCTTTTTGCTTTCATAGTTCAAAGTTGTCTTCCATAACCTGATCATATCAGTGGCATGGCCTATTTAATCCTTTTAAAAGAAAAGGAACTAGTTTATATCTAACACGAGTTGTATGATGTATATACTACAGGGATCAAATATGCAGTGTCCAACGCTCAATTCACTTTCCATCTGTCGGTGGTAAGTTTGTGGTGAAGGCATTAATAAGCACCCTATAATGAAAGTGATAGCTGTTGGAATCTATTATTTTAGATTAGGGTTTGCTATGGGGGCTTTAGAACACCTCCCTGCACTTGAAGGCTGACATGCTGTAGTTATTTGGCATGTGTCTTTGTTTTATCAAGATTTTTTTGCATGAAATAGCTCTACAAACCAAAGATTATTTACACTTTACTGTTATTGGGACCTTGTTACGCATGGTAGTTCTGCAGAGTTGGGTAGTTACAGAAACAGCGTAACCTGGGGTTAGACATGCAGAGGGCTTTTTGTGAGTTTGTATTGTTGGTGGTCTTAGGTGGGGTGAATTTTCTCGTTATTTACGCAATAATGAGGGGTAATGATTGTAGATATTTTACTATCTCGAAGTATCTAGTTTCTCGAAACAAACTTTTGATACCGATGTTGCAGGCTTGGAGGTAAATGCACGACCAGTTGGTGACGATCTAGATCATTCCGGTACTTCTCAAGATGATGGTAGGCCAGTGGTCCTTGCATATTAATTTTTTGGGGGTCTGCCTTTAAAACTTCCATGAGCAGAAGTAAACAACTATATGGATAGAGAATCTATATTTGGTGGTAGATGTTGAATATGTTCATGCGGTCATTTTTTCACAGATGATGCATTTCGTGAAGGTGGAGGCGCTGAAGGGCTGGGACTCCCACCAGTGGAACTTGCTACTCTTCCTCTCATTGCTAAGGTTTGCACTAACCTGAGGAGTTTCTCATGTCTTGTGCCTCTTTCTGCGATTCGATTTATCACTGAATTGATATGCTCACAGTACCTGAGGACATCCCTGATCTGTTTGTGGCAGTGGCTACTCATGTGCTAATTCTTTTACTATTCTTCTCATATTCTAGCATCAGTTTCTTATAGGTTTGACTGAAATGTCACATCACTTGCAGTTACTTCTTCAGTTCCTTGAGCATCCGGCATTACCTCTTAACAAGCGTCCTTCTACACACGTACATGGCCTTTTGTGGCCCCTGCTGATCATACTCCTGCTTCGTAATTTATTGCAGACTGTCGCAGAAGTTATGCCTTTGGACCGTGATTTGGTGGCCTCCTTGATTGTCAACGATGTAAGCATCACCAAGCAGGCTCCTCGTTCAAACTTCGTTCTCATTTTAGAAGTTTTTGTTGGTTCTTATTGGATTCCTTCTTAGAGGATTAAGAGGAACTATTGTTATTGGTGAAAATCTGGCTTATAACTTATCAACATATCTCTCTTATTACGCGCTCTATTTCCTCCCTTGTTTCGCTTTTGTTAGGAGTGTGGTAATTTGATGAAGTGGGTCTGTGGGTCGTTATGTCCAGCAATGTTACATTCGCAAACTTGTACAGCTGTTCCGCACTTGTGAGGAACTCAAGAATCTCGAAGGTTTGCGTTTGATGTTCAAGATTGTCAAAGGAATCAGTGAGTTGCAGCACCCACTCTTAAGTGATTTGAATCTCTCATCTTCTTTTATGGTCTCATTGAGTTTACCCCCCGAGAGCTTTATATTTGCTCTATAGTTTTGCATGCAACATGAATGCTTTGAGCCACGACAGTACTGGATTTTTGTACATGCCTTGACTGGAGTCAGGGTTTACGATCAAAAATCAATAAGTTGAACTGTCTTTCGATTTGCTGTGTATGAATAAGTATGTGGACTTGGTGATGAGGAATGTATGTTGGGCCTGTGTATTGAGGAATTAACATAAATTAAGTCCTGTATGTGACCTCTTTCATGATTCAGTTTTCATTACGGAATGTTTCTTTTGCAATCGGAATAATCGCATGATTTGTGCAACATTTATGTGGAATTGTTTTATATTCACGTAGAGTCTGCTCTTTGATTTTCAAGTAGAACTGCATATGGCCTTATTAGTGACAATTTTGAATTAACGCATCATCTGTTCTCTGCTTGCAGTCTCACTCAACGATGGGCACATTTTTGATATCATCTTTAGTGATGAGTACATAATGGATACCGTTGGGGCCTTGGAATGTGAGCGCACTTTCTTTTACCAACTATGTTTTGCTTCTGTTGAGAAAGAGTAGCTTTTTAATTAATCGCCGAGTCTTTGGTTTTGTCCCCTGACTTTGTAGTCAGATCTATGTTTACCGGCAAAATATTTCAGGTCTTGCTAAAATTTCATTCTTCACAGATACACCAACTCTGTTCTGCTATGGACTAATGGTTCTCGCTTGCTTATTTTTGTCTAGATGATCCTGATGTGACGAATTTCCAAGATCACCGCAAATTTCTCAGGGAACAAGTGGTTTTCAAGGAGGTAAAACAGTTGCATTTTTTACTCAATAGTATTGTATCAACCTTAAATCTTGTTGGTTATTACCAAAATTTTCTTGAACATATGCTGCCAGGGACTACATGCAATTTTCTTATGTATGTCTTTGCTCATATTGTGGATATTGTATTTATAAGAGGATGTTATTTGTGGTAAAGCAGACTGTTCCTATCCGTGATCCCGTAATCTTGTCGAAGATTCACCAGACGTATCGTATTGGCTACATCAAGGTCAGCGTGATGTACTATTTTTCACATCATTGTCACTCCGATTGCACAATTTTGCCAGGGTTTACTATATCTTTGATGTCCTTAGTCTAGTCGTTTCGATTTCTTGACATCAGACTTAAATTTTTTGAGTTTTTGGAAACAGGATGTAATATTGCCTCGGGTGCTTGATGACCCAACGTTTGCTACGATCAACTCAATTATGCTCTTCAACAATGTTCAAGTAAGTTTTATTGTATTTCCTTTGTGCAAGTCCTCTATGTAATTCGTGTCTCTATTGTAGTGTATTTGGATGAAAGTTGCTAATTTATATTCTTTGCGCAGGTGGTGACCGCTCTGCAGAACGATTCTGCTTTTCTGACAGAACTTTTCACGAGGCTTCGTTCACCCGAAACTCCTGAGAGAAATAGGCGGGACTTGGTGAGTGCCAAATCCACTGGCATTTGTGGAACTGATTTTTCCAAAGTATCACCTTTGTGGATTGTAGTAAGATTGTTTAAGATGTTCATGTTTCTCATGGGGTCAGAAAATGAAATGTTCATTTGTTTCTGCCCACTCTTTACGGCAGATAAACAATCTCTTTTATACTGCTGTTATGAATCAAAGCGGTGTTGGTTCGGAATCGATGGCTTAGAATTAAACATGTTGGTCTTTGTGGTTTGTTATCAAATAACTTTAGGCAGATTTTTAACTTTTTTCAGGTTTTGTCGCAGAGTAGGAGTTGGTCTTTCCAAAGATTATTGAATTTTAATATACTCTTAGGCGTTTTGTTTTGTTTTGTTTTGTGATGCTAATTTGTTGAAAGAAGTCTATGTAGGGGATCATGGGAGGCCAACTATGTCTGATGTACTTTAATTTTTTTTGGGTGCAGGTGTTATTTGTTCAAGAGTTCTGCAATTTGAGCAAACATCTTCAACCAGCAGTGCGAAGCCAGCTCTTTAGGTAATGTTTCCTAGTGCTGCACTATTGATTTAGGTGGACAGATTATTCTTGTTTGCTTGAGGCACGCGGTTATAATTTGGTTTGTGAAACATCTACATTAACCAAGGCACGCGGTTAGAATTTGATTGGAACATTCCCTTGGTTAATGTAGATGTTTCACAAACTTGTGTAAAGAAGCTATTATTCTTCCCTCATCCGTCTCGCTTTTAATTAATGCCAGAAATTTGTGAATGTCCTCCATGACAGTGCACTTGTCAAGCACTTGGGATTGTTTGATCTTGTGAAGGACATCCTCAACGATCCCGATGAGGGTATTCGACTCAGTGGGTAAGCATATTTCTTTGTGCTTCATGACGACTCGCGTCTATCGTTTATCAGCAGTGTTTTTCATAGTTGTCTACACAGGGTTGTTGTTTTGATAGCTTGTATATCTGGTACACTTTGATTGGTGAAGCCTGTTCTGAATACTTGCAAAGGGTTCGAATTTCATTGGTTATTGTAGCGTTTGATTTGCATAAGTTGGTATGCTTTGATGCCAGGTGTGATATTTTAATAGTAGTTTTGAACCATGAACCAGCACTACTACGGACCTTTTTGGTGCACCAACCGTCCAACGCATTATTTAGTGAACTGGTGGGTCATTTTACTTATTTTTTGATGTATGCTCTCTTAAAATTTGTGATTTTCATTGACGGTATCACCTGCAAAGCGAGTTGAATAGAGTTTTGTTGTAGCAGTTTGAGTAAGATTAATTATAAATTATGACGGTTAAAATAGTCCTGAGGGTTGTTATCTTTACCAGCTGAAGTGTGAGATTATGAACTTTGAACGGCAAGGCTATCCTGGTGCACTGATGAAGTCGTTAGGTTACAGGTGGAAGGGATGTTGACTCCCAGCGAAGGTGGATTGCAAGCACAGCTTCTGGAGATTATGCGCATGCTGCTTGACTCTGAGACAATGGATACTGTGAGTTTTAAACATTGGATTGTTTTGTGCGTATGCTTTTGTATGCTATTTTTTGGCCTAAGAAGCTTTTATTAGCAAAGTGCACCCATGGCAGATGTAAATCTGCTTACAAATCTGAAGGAATTTTCTTATTTTATACCTGCGCCTTGGAATTCCATGAAGAGTGTACAATGGTGTCCTGAAGCTCCTCTTCTGATTCAATTTAATTACTGATGGTATGTTCGTTTTTCACATGACCGCAGCAACCAGTTTACAAAAGCCTTTTTCTGGAGATATTTTATGAGAAATACATGGATCAAATGGTTCAACTTCTTACAGATGGGTGTCCTCCAGAACCGGGGAGTACAGAGCTTTCTAATGACTCAAGGCGAACTGTTTCTCCAGAAATTCTTGGAAACATCTGTGAACTAATGTGTTTCTGTGTCCAGCATCATCGGTTCAGAATCAAGTAAGTGAAATGCCACTTTATGGCGATTTTTCCTTAAGCCTAGTTGTGAATACCATCAATCTTTGCTGCTATCCTTTTGGTTTGATTTTAGGCTGCAAAAGGTCAGCACTTAGATTTCTGAACTCTTTTTGAGTTTATGTAGTTAGTCCACGGCAGTGGTCCACTGTCGGGGAGAGGGCCACAGTCGATTTGCAATTTATCTTTACGAAAGTGCTAACGACTTTTAATTTGTGATTGTTTTTGTGTCCGCTCAGGTATTATGTGATGAGAAATCATGTTGTCGAGAAAGTGTTGAAGTTGATTCGTAGGAAAGAAAAGTACCTGGTTGTGGCTGCAGTGCGATTTCTAAGGACATGTGTTGCTTTGAAGGTTGGATTTGTTGGAGTATACCTTGCTTAGGTGCATACTGAGTATTTTTATTGAAACAAGTCCTCTAGATTTTGGATGGGTAGAGATATTTTACTTGTTTTGGGGGTATGTAATCTGTTATACAGGATGCAGTGTTTTCATAAATGAAGGCCAAAGGAGATGTAGTCTAGTAGACCAATTTCATCTTATCTGTCCCTAGAAGTAATGTGCATCAGCTTAACTCTGAAGGCTCTTCTGGTTGTGAGTTATATGGTTCCGTCCTTTGTGTTTAGGTTGTTGGTTGATACTGCTCTGAGAGAGCATCAATGTTCTGGAGTAGAATTAGGGAGATGGGTCTTTTAGCAAGATAATCCATGGAGCTCATCTAACTTGGGTGTGCTGTGCTGCAGGACGAATTTTACTTTCGGTACATAGTTAATCACAATTTGTTTGAATCCATTATTGGAGCTTTTATGGCCAATGGCAATCGCTACAACCTCCTCAATTCAGCTGTATTGGAACTCATTGATTTCATCCGCAAGGTGTGTTTCCTGTTTGTTCGATGGATGAATTCCAAAGTCTTACTCGGATGATTTTGGCATGGTTTTAAGTACCTCAAGTTTTAAGAACCCAGCAATTTTTTCTAGATCAGTAAGTCTATCAATCAATAATTTTCTTAATTTAGTAGTCAATCAAGTGATAAATATATCAGTTACTAAAGATTAAAAAATCAACCAATCAGTAAGCGCCTCTGTAAATCTCATCCAATCAGTCATTTTCAATGAAGCAATCACAATTTTAGAAGTGTTTTGAATACATTCGTTTTTCATCCCAAACGCTTCCTATCATAGCAAGTTTATTTGTATTAGTCTCCTGGCGGTTATCATGGGGAGCAACGAGTCTGCTGTTTCTTTACCTCAAATAAGATAATTAGTGGTTAGTCTATGGTACAGAATTGAATCGTTCGCTCCCTTATCTAGGTTTTACGGTCACATCTCACAAGTCAGCGAACAAATATTATTTAGTTTCAACAAATGCGGAAACCCTCCAACTGGAATTGTATATTTTACTAAGAACTTCTATGGCAATATTTACAGGAGAACATCAAAACTCTCATCGTCCATCTGATCGAGAAGTATTCTTCTAAATTAGAATCCATCGACTATGCAGACACATTTCGGGCATTGAAATTGAAGTATGAGCAGGTGAGCATTTGCCTCGAGGCTAGTGGGATTGGTTTTCTATACGTTTCAAAAAAAAAAAAATTAGATATCGTCTTAGAGGATTGCAACCATTAGTAATATTTAGTGCGCCGAATTGTAGGTTTCATGCAAAGATTTATGATTGATAGTCGTGCTGAAAAGCACTCTTTATCCATGATTTGTCCCTCGCGGCTGCAGATTTTGGAAGGCCCTCCCCCTAGCGCACGAGATTCAGGAGGTGCTGTTACAGGTGGCGGGCCTGATCATGGTTCACGCACAGGTCGTGATAGGCACAGCCATGCAGGCTTTTCTGATGCTCGGAGACGGAAGGATGACCGAGCACTGGACAAAGATGAAGAGGACTATTTTAATGAGGACAGGTACCCAATGCTTCACTCTAATGTGGGAAACTGCCTTAGAATTTGCTACGTAGATTCTACCCAAATCATGGTCGTGGAAATTCACGTCATGTGAACAATGATTATGAATTAATTCGTTAACGTCTTGACAGTGATGAGGAGGAAGATACAGCAACTGCAAGAGTGAGCACTGCTTCACAACCACACGCAACAAAAGCAATTCTAGTAAATGGCAATGCTCTAGATGGCGTTCCTTTCAGGTGTCTATCTCACCTCTTCATTCATCTGCTGGTTGGAGATACTTGCGATTGTATGATGGTCAATTTTAGCCAACTTACGTACTTGTTTGGCAGGGAAAGTGCCATCGGCCTTGTGGACTATGAAGATGAGGACGAGGAGATGCCTCCAGCATTGGGCATCAATGGCAAGGATTTTGGTAGAGTGTTGGAGAAGACGGTGCTACCGGCAATCCCTCATACGGACCCTATTTGGCAAGAAGTAGAAGATGGATCTGTTGCTAAGCGAAAGACCTCTGTTGCCGCAAGCTTGGAACAAACGGATGCGACCCCGCCGAAGAGGCAAAAGCCCGAAGGTAGTCACGCTGTCGATTCTGACAGCCAGCCTGAGATCTTCGACTCTATTAGAGCTGTGTCCGATGTTGCAAGTTCGGAGGCTCGCGGGTTAGCGGAACCGGTAACGACAGCTTCTACATCGCAGGATATCATTACGAAGATCTCAAAAGCAGCGTCACCTGAGCAGAATGCTATTCATCAGGCGTCTATCTCAGACCATATTAGTCGGAGCGAACCTGAAGCAGCTATTCGAGGCATGGATGGTGAGCATGAACATCAAGATTTGTATACAACCCCTTCAGATCCTGACCCTGTAGTAGTATCTATCAGTGACAACGTTGGCTCGGTTGCAACTGATGGGCTTGATGTGCCAGCAGAAACTGCAAAAGAAACGTGTGTAGCGGATAAAGCTTCAGGAGACGTTGTGAGAGAAGAATGTGCAAATGGAGAGAACCCTACTAAGTCATTGGAGGTGGGTTGCTCTGCGAGGGGTTCCAGTAAGAGTGGAACGGATTGTTGCTCAGTGGAAGATTGCAATGGGTCTGTCCCTCAGAGCTCCGAGAGGGTAGGGCTTGGGGACGGCTGTAGCAACAGTAATATCTCGCAACAACATACTGTGAACTTAAGTAGCGAAGGCAAACTGACAAACTTAGGCGCTGATATTATGAGAACTGTAAGTCCGACATCTCCAGGGTCCTATCCTGTTCGATAGTACGATCCTAATTTTGAAATTTCTGGTATATACACCCCTGGACTCAGGTCTTTCTTTCATTTTCTACTGCTGCTTTCTGTCAGCTCCAGTTTTTTTATACTGAATATGCTACACTATTGCGTCTCTGCTTCTGAATCCATGAGCGCTTCTCCTGGATCGTTATCCTACATGTAACGTGTGTACACCTTAACTGACAGTTCTTCCAAAAATGGCCACGGAGAACTGCCCCCCTCATTGCCCCTTTTATTGGTTCTGTCCAGAATCTGAGTTTCCCAATCCTATCTTCAACCACATTCACACACAACATGGTTAGGGTTTGGTTGGAGTGGAGATGTGGGGTTTGACTAATCAATAAATTAACCTACAATAGAGCCTCATGGTTACATTGTCTTTGTTTATTATTTTGTATGAGCTACTCAATTTTCTTCTTTTTATGAATTGTCCAGTTGCTTTCTAATTCCTCCTATGTATAGTATGCTCAAGGTTTTATTGACTTTGTCCTTTGAATAGAGACTATAGTATGGACTTCAGTTTCTAAATCTCAGTTTCCAAATCCTACCTATCTGCAATTATATGGCATGGTCTTTAGTTTCTAAATCTCAGTTTCCAAATCCTATTTATCTACAATTATATGGTAAAGTCTTTGGTTTCTAAATCCCATTTTTCAAATCCTATGATCTACAACTATATGGCATGGATCTTGGTTTCTAAATCCTACTTATCTACAATTATATGGCATAGTCTTTGGTTTCTAAATCCCATTTTTCAAATCCTATGATCTACAACTATATGGCATGGATTTTGGTTTCTAAATCCCAATTTCCAATCCTATCTACAACTATATGGCATGGACTTTAGTTTCTAAATTCTAATTTCTAAATCCTATCTACAAACACATTTTCATTGCACAATACAGTAAGGGTGTAGTAAGGGTTTAGTGGAGTGAGGATGTAAAGTCCTACTCATCAATTAATATTGTTGTTTACTTAGGGCAAAATTTTCTATGGCACTTAAGCAATAGTTTTACTAAATTTAGTGTCTATAAGTGCACATGGTTGATTACAAGTTTTACGTGCATGTTTTTCAAGACTTTTATGACAGCTACTTGTATTTATATAGTTTTAATGTCTTATCCTATGTTTCTTCCATGGTTCGTTTGATTTTTTAAGTGATGACCTACAAAAAATGTGTGGATAAATTGGTAATTTTTTTGAATAAATTGTTGCACAACAGAAGTCAACTCATTGTAATTCCCTCTTTTCAATCCAACTTTTTCATGCCACTTTTGACAAAGCTTATGAAACACAATCTTTTGTAAAATATAATTTTATGCTTATACGACAGAATTTTCCACCAATTTAATTTTTATGTGTATTTTAAGAAAGTTCATGGTTTATCAAATATAAAACCATGCAATGTGGTATATTATTTTCCACCAATTCCATTTTTTAATGATTTTTCCACTTTGTGGACTTGGTTGAATTTAAAATGTTAATTTTGAATTAAATAGTTTATTACTTTTTATTTTATACTTCACTCATTGGCGTTCTTCTATGATCTCATTATCCTTCATACCAAAAACTTGGATAATTAACCCTTAAAGGACCGTCACTATACTTTCACCAAAAACGCTCTAAAACTGTCATTTCTAGTACAAGAACCAAAGTTTTGAAAAAAAACTATTTTTAACATATCTAACCGTAGGATATTGTATTATATAGTATCAAAAACATGTGGTAAAAATTTCAGACATTTCCACCGGGTGGATTGCAAGATATAAGCATTCAAATTAACTAAAATCATTTTTTTGACCCAGCGAAAAGCAGGGCAGCTGCACTTCACAAGCTCACATTTCTATGAAAAAATGACCTAAATGGTGGTGCTTCTTTGGATTTGTTTTCCTAGACAAGTTGGCCACATGCTTGAAAATTTTCAGATCATTTGGAATAGTACAACATATAGGAAAAAAATAGTAAGTAGGTAGTAGTAGAGAATGATTAAAAATACTAAATTATTTACAATTTAAATATGGAATTGAAAATTTCCAATCCCAATGGTCAAAATGTTGTAATAATGTATCTACATCCTACGATTTTATTTTTGTCCAAAAATATTGAAAATTGGGTAAGATAAAGGATTTCAAAGTTTATTTTAGAGTAGAAAATCCAAAACTGCCCGCAAACAAAAAATCCTCATAATTTTTGACTCATTGATCAAAATGGAATGATTCAAAGCTTTTTGTGTATATAAAACTTTAGAAAATCAATTCCAAATTTTTGTTTCTGAGAAAAAGTGATTTTTTTTATCTGCCCGAACTGCCCGGTTGGGAAAAAAAGTAACATATTAGGCTATAACTTTTGACTCGTATTTCCAAATGTCATGAAATTTGGTTCATATGAAAGATCTTCCTTGCCCCCACATTCTATTAGAATTTCAGCCCCAAATATAAAAATCTCCGCTCGTAGGTACCTGCCCAAAATTTCTATACAGCCAAAAAACACAGTCCGGTCCTTTAGGGGTTAATAACTAACACTATTTCTGTAATTTCAAAAATTTAATAAAAAAAATTGGATTGAACTTTTATAATATCACTCATAGTTTTTTATATGTACTAATAGTAATATTAGATGTAAATCATATAACAATATTACTTACCCTCTTGACACCTTATATATAGTCACGACTATATATATATATATTCAAAAAGATAGTCACTTGACATGTTGCATGTGTAAGAGCACTAACACTCGTGCACCTTGGTGCATTGTCGTCACAACTTTTAATTTAAAATAGCAATTTCCTTATTCATATAACAAATTGTATATAAAGGCGGCTAATTATGGAATTAAAGGGCAAGCTAGTACAAATAGTTGCTTACTTTTGTGGAAGGACTATTGACAAATGTGTAAAGAGGTTAATTGTGCTTTTAAAGGCCATGACTTTTAGGAAGATGGTAGTTAATTGTTGTGCCTTTAACAATTTGCCCTATAAAGTTTTTTCTCTCTCATTTTTCAAATTAGCTCTTACGATGTATTGTAAGGCTCACCCGTGAGTGGACTATTAAATGAGATTTTAATATCTAATCCAATTGCAAAATTGTAAATATGTGTTGGGATCGTACGAGTTGAATTGTGTGTAAGAATCAGAGTAAGTGAGAAGTTGTCAAGTCGTTGTGAAAAATTAGAATCAAATAAATTGGAAGAATTTGTACAAAAAGAGGAAAAAAAGATCAAGTAAATTAAAAGTTGAAATTAAATTGTCTAGATGTCAAATTAATACCATTCAAATTTGCGTAGTCTTAATTATGAGCAGCTTTAGTCACAAATTGAAACCTTTTGAATCTTCCATAAGCATACTTCTTGGGAGTTGAAGAATTGAAATATGTAAAAACTATATTATATGCACCCTACTATAGTCCTAACCCTAGTGAAAGTCATGCAGTCCATCTAGTTGTGGGAGTCATGGAGTAGTTACCCTTGGCTTTGGACTTCTCATTTGGTGGAGCCTTAAATATTCTAGTAAGTGTTGGATTCCAAGGATCTTCATTCCAATCCAATCATATTTGGTTTGATTTAGACAAAGGTTTAATGTGGTTGTGGTAGGGACTTAGTTAGGAGATTTAGCTAGCCTTTGTACAACCTAAATTGAGCCAATAGGTCCTCTACCTACCAATTCTTTTGTTTTGTTCACCATCCAAAGATGGGGACCATTGAGCCCTCTATTTATTGATTTTAGCCAAGCTTTAAAAGGAGGGCAATGAATGAATAGGAAGGCAACTTCCTTACAAGTCACTTCATGTTCTGTTCGATATAGACAAAGGTGCAATGTGGTTGTAGCAAGAGACTTGGCTAGCCATGCATGGTCTATATTGAGCAAGACTACCAATTCTTTTGTTTTGTTTAGCGTCCAAGGATGGAGACCATTGAACCCCTCCATTTAATATTAGTTTTGGCCAAGCGTTAAAAGAGGACAATGAAAGAATACAAAAAACAACTTCCAAAAAGTCGCTTCAAGGAGAAAAACTTGCTTGTGAGCATAGCTTTAAATACCTTTCTTACTTCATTTTTCATACTTCATTTCTCATCTTTCTCCACATTTCTCTTGGCCTCCTTCCTTCCTTGAGCCTCATCATTCCAATCCTAAATCCTTTTGTGGCCACCTCAATCTTCTTCCTTCTTTATATTTGTAGATTACTCACAAGAACATATTGTAGCACTTGCATTTTCAAAGTTTGGGTTGACCTCTTGTTGAATGATCTCTTTGAACACATGTATAAGTGCTTTTTATAGTGGAATTTGTTGCAAAAGAAGAAATATATGTTTGTGTTGCTAGTTAGTTCTTTTGTCAATTTTTCATTTAATACAATTGCTTGTATTTGTTGTGTGAGGTATTCAATTTGGTGTCATATAACCAATCCTACATTTCTTTGCAATGAATTCAAATTGTTTTGCAATATCAACAATATTGATTTGAATTCATTCTTTGGGACAACTTTTCATTTTGGTATAAATTTGCATATTGTTTTGAATGATTTGAATCACTATGGAACAATGTTGAATAATTTTGTTTTTATTGACATTTCTCAAAACTATTCTCAATTGTTTTTTTAATCAAAGTTAGATTGTTTGTCAACACGAACTATTGAATTGTTTTGCAATTACAAATTGTGTTCTACAATGTTTTTCATATCCTACTTTATTCTACAGAAAGTCTTTCAATTGTTTTGCTATCAAAAATGTAGCTCTAATTTATTTTCAAAATTCTAGTCTCCTAAAGTCCTATGTTTTTCTACAATTATTTGTAATTAATTTATAATCAAAACAATTTTCAGTAGTTACTACTTATTATTATTCAATACTTCTCGCTATTATGCTATGAGAATCTTCAATACTTTTGCTACAATTTTGGATTATTCTTCCAGAATATTTTTTGCCTAAATCTTACAATGGTCAATTTTGTTAAAATGGCAGTATTCCATTAAAATGGCACAAAATGAAACCACTGAAAGAATAAAAACAATGGAAAGATTATCCAAGGTGAGTGGAAATGTGTGAACTAGGAGTGATTTGAATGTGCTAGGCATAAAATTGGCACATGTATGACCCTATCGCGGCACACTTATTCTCTTTTGTACAAGATATTCCATTAAAATGGCATGCGGAATACCGCCATTTTAACAAAATTGACCATTACATTGCTTGGAATGTTTTTGAATTGCTTTGCAAATGAAAATAATGTTCTGTATTATTTTCTATATCTTATTTTTTTTAAACTTAGATTTTTCTTGAATGATTTTGGATGATTTTGTAGTCACAAATTTTGTTCTACACTACTTTCCATATTTTATGGTACCAATATTCTTAGACTGTTTTGTAGTGGTTTTAGATTTATATTCTAGTGCAAAACAATGCTTAAGATAGGTTTTGAACGAACTATTGAAATTAAACCTATATAAAGAAGGAAGCCAAGAAAAATGTGGATGATAGGTTGACAAATGAGGCAACAAAGGAGAAAGTTGCTTGCAAGCAAACTTTGCCCCTTGAAGTGACTTAAGCACAAAGCCAAGTTGTGGAGTTGTGCCTCCAAAATCACATGACAAAGCCTCTTATTTTTTCATCCAAAAGGAAAATATTTGAACTTATCATCTACCACGGATGCTAAAATTTGAAAAAATTGAATCTATATTTGGAATAGAAGGCCCAAATTTGCATGTGTTCGTATTGAGGCAGTGAGGTCCCTAACCACCAAAAACTAACACATGTATTATTTAAGGTTTTGGCCCTTTTGAATATACAAGTACTTGACTTAATGTTCTTTTTTAGAAGAAATCAAATTGTTGACCATGGACAAATTTCAAATGAGCATGGATGTCGTGCAATACAAAAGTAAAGTTTAATTTAATCCCTTTATAGGTTCCATGAGACTCAAAAGTGGTTTCAAAATTGTGTAAATAATAAACATCCAAGAAGAATAAACATGAAATATGAACATGAAATAAATAAACATCCAAGAAGAATTTGGAGTCTAGTTGTGAATGTAATATAGAAATAAATAAATATTCAAAAAAATTATAAATTGGGAAGAGAAGTACCCAATTTTTTTAGTGGATCATCATTTATTACACCCAATTTGAAAAATATGGATGTATGTAGAAGTTATGGAGGTTTATACATGAGTATGTGAACAAGTCTTTGTAAAGTACATAGAAAGAAGTGCAAAAGATATACTCAAAATCCTATTGTTTTCTATAAAATGCTCATATTTCTTGGTGCAATATACATATTTGCATGTGGTTCTTTTCTACTTGACAATATTACTACTCTGTGTTAATAATCCAAAATGTCTCATTCTTGCTTTTTTTATTTCTTTGTGACTGCTAAGACATTGCACTTCATACTTTTTTGCATATAAAAAACAAGACCAATTATTTGCTTACTTTAATCAAAGTTTTCTTCAATACAAAAGTGTAGATCATCATCATTTTTTTACACCTATCTATTATATAATCTTTTGTTTTATATGGTAGAATTTTGTACATCTACCTATATTTCTTCTAAAATGAGTGATCTAAAAAATATTCACTCCATATTCTTATTCAAGCCAAAATTGCCTTACAACCTAAAGGATTACCTCCTTGGAGCATCTACACTTGTGAAGTAAAAGTTCATTGTTTTAGAGATTGGATCACTTGTTTATTGCAACCATGCCATTTATTGTGTTAACTTCAAGCCAATCATCCAATCACAAGTCTCCTAGTACACAAATACCAAAATTATCATTTAGTATGCCAATGTACTATTTGTAAAAAGCAAAGTAATATTTGGAGTATTTGCCAACCTTGACAAATAAACAATTTAATCATATCACATAAAATTTCTTAATTTTGTGCACACTTTTCATTCAAAAACTACCATTATATGCTAAATTGCCCTTGTAATTATTGTACGGAGATCTCTTAATAAAACACTAGTGGAGCCAAATTGTGGCTTATTAATTGGAGTCTCAGTGGTTTTCCATCAAACCAAATGATAAGGTAAGGTAGATGAACCCTTTCCAATTACTTGAGCAATTCAATATATCTGTTGTTTGGGTATGGTGAGAGAAAAAACTTCCCTATTTAGAAAAATTATAGACTTTAAAAGGATTTCATATTTTTTTACATTTTATTCCTCAAAAATAAAATTACCATGAATTTTTTTTTAAAGATTTTGTCAACCTATTCTTATTATATATGTCACTCTATTTCCAACCATAGGTTGATAACAAAATTGACAATGCTTGAGTGTAAGTGATAATTGTGGCTTCCAATGTACATCTTGTGATCTTTGTATGCTTTCCATGTACACCTCCCCAACATTTGTGCTACTCTTGCTCTACATGAGATGTCACCTAAACTACAACTGATCGGAAATATAACAAACTAATTTGTGAAAATAGGTGCCTAGTCAGAAAGGGATCGGCTACCGTAACTGTAACTAAATGTGCCCAAATACACAATTCAACATGGTTTCCATTATTGTATTGAATTTTTTTGTGGGCCTTATTGATAGTCAAAAATGGGATTTTAGATTCTCTTAGAATGCATTTTTTAGACACCATGTGAATAAAGTATGAATTTTCAAAGCATTAAAAATAGGTGTTTCTAAAACAAATCTCAAACTTTCATGAATAGGAGTACATTTTAGGCAAGAATCTTGAAGGGTTGGTTTCATAAAAGGGTAGGTGTGTTTTCCTAAGTCTTGGAAAACCAACTTTGGTATAAAAAAAAATGAACCATAAACTACATGGATGATTTTTAACCCCTAAATGTTTTTGACTACGTTTTCACCAAAATCGCACCAAAATTTCCATTTCTAGTACAAGTACCAAATTTTAGAGAAAAAACACATTTATGGACATATGTAACTATAGGATCTTGTAGTACTATGTTTTGAGAAGATGAAGAAAAAATTTCAGAAACTTTCACCGTATAGATTGCAAGATATAAGCATTTGAAGTGACAAAAATTCTTTTATCGGCCTTGCAAAAAAGCAACAGTCAGTTGCACTT
This sequence comes from Rhytidiadelphus loreus, assembly GCA_947034895.1. Lineage (NCBI taxonomy): Eukaryota > Viridiplantae > Streptophyta > Bryopsida > Hypnales > Hylocomiaceae > Rhytidiadelphus > Rhytidiadelphus loreus. The sequence continues at coordinate 70,028,398 of OX344762.1, forward strand.
CAGAAGGTTACATTTGTATGAAAAAATGTCCAAAATGGCAGTTCTTCTTTGAATTCATTCTTCGAGGCAAGTTTGTTACATGCTTGAAAATTTTCAAATCATTTGGAATCGTACAACATATAGGAAAAAAATAGTAAATAGAAAGAAATAGAGAATGATTTAAAATACAAAATTGTTGAGAATTTAGTTATGGAATTGAAAAATGCCAATCCCAATGGTTGTAATGTTTTTATAAACAATCTACATCTTGTTATATTTTATTTACATAATATTGAAAATTGAGTTAAATAAAAGACTTCAAGAAAATAGAGAAATCACAACTATCTGCAAACTAAAACTCCTCATAACTTTCATCTCTTTCATCAAAATGGAATGATTCAAGACTTTCCTCATATATATAACTCTAGAAAACCAATTTTAAATTTTTATTCTTAAAAGTGTGATTTTAAAGATTTTTTTTTGAATTGCCTAGGTTGCCCAAAACTCACTGAAAAATTACATATCATAAAATAAATCTTTAATCATGTAGTAAGAAGTTATGAAAATTGTTGGGCCTTAAAAGAACACTTGTCTAAATATTGTATAAAAATTTCAAAGAAGAAAAATAAAAAATTTATTTGTAGTGAGCTACTCCAAATTGCTATGTTGCCAAAAAAAACGTAGTTTGGTTCTTTAGGGGGTAATACTAGTAGATGTTATTTTGACACCCAATCCATTTAAGAACTTGAATTTGTAATTATAAAGACTTGAAGACTTGTATGCACACATCACAAGAAATCAAGCTTGTAGAAGGCTCGGTAGAAGGCAGTAAAGTCTATAAACTTTTTAGGTTCAAATTGTGTTTTCTATTTAAGAAGGAATGACAATTTTTTGAAATATCTATGCTTGTCATTGATAAAGTAGGTGTGCTTAAAAGGATGGTTTATAAACCTCCTACCTTACAAGTAATGCATGGATCGATGTTTCTTTCTTTATCAATATTTTACTCAAGAACTATATAAATTTTATTAAAGAAAATAATTCCATTAATGAATTCCCTGGTTTTGAGTACATGAGATCCATGAAATGCTTCCTAATCTTGGAATGGTATGATTCCATCTTAGATGAATATACATATTTTGGATGATAAATTCTTTCATTCATATTCCATGTGCCTAATCCAGATTCATTGATGTAAAGAGCTCCATCACACTAAAGATTGCAACTTGCACTTCTACATTAAAAAAATGGGGCCTCTAGAAAATTACCAGTTTAAACAACAATCCAATTTTTTTTAAATTTTGAAAAAAATATTATTTTTTAATTTAGTCTTTGAGGGATGTTGGTCTAGAGTTTAGTGGCCCTGTAGAGGCCCCAAATTTTCTCTTATGATGTAGACTACCATATTTTTTGAGTTTTCTAAAGTTCGTGCATATTGTTATAAAGATATCAAGTAAATGTTAGTTTTGGAAGTGTCAATGTAGTTGAATCTCCATGATGATAAAAGAGCAAATTATTTTGGAAGGTGATTGTAAGGTGTGTATGCTAAAATTGTCCAAACTAAAAAAATGTTCATTAACATAAGGGTATATATTGAAGTTTTCAATGTATCTAAAGTGAAAAGTTCAAAGTGGAGACAATTTTTGAACACATGCGTGATTGCATGTACTATTTATTGCATTTTTTTATTTTTGGAATTAAGTACTATGACTACTACTAATATGTTCAAGTACTATTGGCCAAATTACTGAAAAATCTTGATCTTCCATTTATAGCTTATTTATTGTTACTTTGCCATGTGTAAATTTTCTATAAGGCAAATTTGACAAATGAAAATATCTAAACATCACTTGATTTTTGTCAAAGAAGTCATTCATTTGGCTAGAGAACTCAGAACTATCCTTGATTACTATAATTACTACTACTATACATAAGTACTATTACAAAATTGGGAGTTTAAATTTCACAAGAAAATAACCCTTACACATTTTAATTATTATAAATTAGAGAGATAAATTTTAAAATTAGAAAAAAATTAGCCATTGTTAGGAATTGTGAAAAAGTTTTCCAAGAGCCAAAACAAAATTTGTGTTTATAGGGAATTTCATTAAAATAACATATTTCATAGGCCATTTTTAGACCACGTAGTCTAAACTATAAAAATGACATGTGGGACATATATACATTTCAGACTATGTGGTCTAAACCATAAAAGTGTCATCTAGGAAAGGTATAGATTTCAGACTACACAGTCCCCGACACAGTCTAAATTGTAGAGGTGCCAAAGTTGCGGAATGGTGCCATTTTACAAAATTCCCCATACTTAGATTCTATTGTTAGAAAACTCAAATAATTGAAAGTCCTTTAGAGCAAGTGTAGAAGACAAATAAAATATTGTTTTTCAAAATCCTTTAGTCAGAAGGTGTCTATTGGTCAAGGAATTAGTTTGTCTAAGTATTGAAAAATACTCTAAACCTCAAATACTAGAAAGTCAGTAGATGACTACAACTATGATACACATTCAAAATTGCATATTCCAAACAAAATCATTTACAAAGATGTAAAAATATTTTGATAGGTTTGTGTTTACTAATGGTAGTATAAATTTCAAGCCCAATTGAATGCTACTCCAAAATTTATACTTGATACCAGATTAGACACACAATGGAAAATCGTACAAGGTCAATTTCTTGCAATTACCTAATGACTTTCCTTCCACTTTGAACTTGAAAAATTGTTACTAATCCAATAAGAATTTCCAAAGTAGAATCAAAGTGAGTTCAATACAACTTCTTCTTATCTTTTAAGTAAATTTGAATGAGATTATTTTGAGTAGTACAACCCTCTCACAATCCAAATCATTGTTTAAGTAAACAGCCTTACAAGTACAAGCAATGCCTTAACTATTTAGAAAATGACACCACTCACACAAGCATAATGACAAATGAAGGACTACTATCTGCTATGATTACAGGATCATGTAGTTTGGTGCCCTCCTCCCTTACAAGAAAATCCCCCACCGTTGATTACAGGAAAACAAAACAAATTACCACCTCCCCTACCGTTGATCTAAATAGAAATTGAAAACAAGTTCTCCTAAAGTCTTGGCTGGCTCTTTCCCTAATCATGCCATTAGGGTTCCAGACCCCTCACTGGAGAAAAATGAGAGTTGTTGATTTTGAAAAAATAATTTTCCCTCTCCCCCTCTAACACCATTGATCTTGAAAATAATAAATACGGATACGGATATATGCCCATGATATAGATACTATATAGATATAGGATATGGGATATGGTCAAATAGACATATCCCATATTGTTTGGAACTGTGAAGTGCTCCCTCAAATTCAAATAGGAGGAAGGGGTGGGAGGATAATTTAAAAAAATTCAATTACAAAATGGGAGAGGGGGGAGGAAAAAATATTTTAAGAAAAAAGTTTAATTACAAAATGGGAGAGACGAGGGGTAATAAATATTTCAAAAAAATAAATTTTAATCACAAAAATCAGGGAAGGGGGTTAATAGTTTTCTTAATTTTTTTTTAATGGGGTGTTTTGAGTGCATAGACGGGGGATGCATGAGTTGAAATGCACCTTTGCCTCACTATCCACTCAAAAGACAGGACATACATATTATGACGTAGCCTTACAAGTACAAGCAACGCATTAACTATTTAGAGAATGACACCATTCACATGAACAAATGAAGGACTAGCAACTAAATATTTCCTTTGCACATCTTCCAAATTCTTTCCATGACATGATTGAATTTGTCATTCATGAACCAATTATTTCTACTTCTAAAATTCACAACTAATTCTACAAGACTCCAAAAAATAAGAATTCTTGATAGTGGATTAATTGTCACTTTGATTGACCATTCATGCAAAATTTATTGAAAAAAATTATTACAAAAAGGCTCCAATCCCTCCAAATTAGTGCATCTCTTCTAATTCTCCTTTTCAGCTAAGCTTGAGTTAGAGTGGGATTTAGAGCTTGACAAGAACAAAACATGTCATATATTGAAGGGAGCATAATGATTGACTTTATAGAGTGAAGAATTTAAATTATATGAGTTCCTATGGTTTCACAAATTATAATGATATCTATAGTTATGATTAGTTGACCTTTATTTTCTTACTTTGTGAGAAAGTTTCAAGATGGCAATGACTTCTCATTTGACAAAGTATTAAATTTCTATATTTTGGACCCAATTCAACCCTTTTCAATTATACTCATGCAATTTTTCATCTCAAATTGCCTAACTCTCGTTCCATCCATAAATCAATAGCTTTCTCTTGCCGAGTCACCCTTATTACCAAGTATCATAAATCTTTCATATAATTTGTTTTGTTTTGGGGGATTGGAATTTGATTAGTGAACTAGGTATTTTTTTTAGCATAATTTCAATTCAAACTTTGAGTTGAAAGCAAACTTCTTAGAATTTATTAGAGTTAAGGTAGTGTGCTCATAAACTGTCAGTTTACCAGCTGTTGGGTCATTTTGATGGTTTTCAGATGCCTAAAAATATTTTCACTTATTTTTCACTTGAAGAGAAGTTGATGCAGGATGCAACCCAAGTGGTTTCATATTTTTCTGAGCATTTATGAATTACTTATGAATTTCCAAACAATTCTGCCATAGGCACCTATTTGTGATCCTAGGCCTTGCAAAACCCACACACGCGCAGTCTGAAAAAAGATATGGTGTGACCAAAAACAAACAATGAAGCATTGAACAAGTAATACTTAAGGTTCCTAAATGTGACCTTTACTAAACTGAAGCCAAGAAACCAATATTGTCTTCACATACTTTCAAGTCCAATTCAAAGTGCTCTAACTTTTGCATCCAATTTCCAAATTCAATAAAAGTTGTTGTAAAATTTGCGCTCTCTCTTCTAGTTTGTGAGATAAAATTTTCAGATCAATCCGAGTTATACTGATTTTTAGGGAGCCAATCGAAGTTCACAAGTTCAATTTAAGTTGACCAAACTGCATTTGATGGCTGCAGCTTCGGGGGCTTCTATCTCCTTCATTCTAAGTTTGTTTTCAGTCAAATTTGTTGGGTTATGTTCCCCTTGAGGTTTAGTTATTGTGGTAAAATTTTCATGTCAATTCAAGTTGTTTTGAATGTTTGGGAGCAATTCGAAGTTCTAAATCCCGACATTCTTCGATCACAGTGAACTTCGGCGGCTTATAACTTCTTCACACAAGGTCCGTTTTCAATATTTTTTGTTGGAAAAGTTGCGCCTAATAGTCTAGTTTGTGTGGCTAAAATTTCATATCAATCCAAGAATTACTGAGTGACTGAGAATCATTTTAGTGAAAGGATGTTCAGCCATAAATTTGTTTCTTGCAAAAATGAAGCGAAAACATGTCTTGTATCCACTCTCAGTTCAAAATCGACCCACCCTGGCTCTTATTACACCATATGTAAAGTATAAACCAACATCTAACAAACCTTATTAAGCTCTCACATTATCAAAAATCCACTTCAAAACTGCTTAGTGTGCATTTCAGAATTGCTTAGTGTCCATTTCAGAGCCTCCTATAGGGACGGTTCCAAGAAGCGGGTCGCAATTCCAGTCACCTACCTTACTTCTTAGAATCTATTGGAGTTGCTTGCACCTGGAGTTACTGTACCGAAAAGTGTTCTATCTTCCATGTGTTTCAAAAAAAACAAAAAAACAAACTGTTCAATCGTGCTATGGGGACAAAACTGACTGATGTCCACACAACTGTAGTAAAGGATTTTAACTTAACTGGTGTCAAATGTCATAAGTTGAATGGAACTGAAGATGAGCACTGGGTTGCCATTCCATGACTTCTGCTAAAAAGCAAAGGCTGTCAAATCTTGGACCGTTTATTAATAAGTTATGGCACACGTCCCCATGACAAATAACCAACCAAACAGCCATAAATTTGTGTTGCTTTCTGAATTCTGAACAAGACAACCCTGTTTCAACTTCCAACATAAGTTAAAGGAGACAAGAATTTTTTTAAATTTATTTCTTAACAATTGAAACAGAATAAGGAGACAGAACTTTCACCGCAAAAACTTGTCTGTGGCAAAGCCAGTCAGTCCCAAGTCCCAACCAACCAACACTCTTAGCAAAGTCAATTTCTGAGGGTAGTCAGGAGGTGAAATTTTTGGCACATGCCTTGGGTGAAAATATTCTAAAAAGCAGTTGGCCATGGAGTTTAGGAGTTATGTAGTAAAGTGGCTTCATTTAAAAAAAATTCATACATAAAGAGGAGGCTACCGGGACAAATGATTTGTGAAATAAAAGTGTTATCATTTTAATATTTTGGTTAACCTGGAAAGTCCCATTGTCCCCTTCAGGAACAATTTGGAATTTGGGCAGGTTCCTATGGGCTGAAATTTCACCCTAATGTTTTGAAACTTTTTTTGAAGATAGAAAAGCTGATAAGCTTCATGGGAATATAATTTGCATTTCAATTGGTTCTCTGAAGCAAAATTTTTACCATAAAAAGCCCAAATTTTAACTAAGTGGGTAGAAAAATAAATCCACAAAAAACTTGAAATTATATTTTGTCAATTTTTTTCCTTGTAGATCATGTTTTTGTCTTCATGTGAAGCTTTGATTCATTCCATTTTGATTAGTGATGTGAAAGTTATCAACAATCTTATTTTTCGGGCAATCTAAGCATCTTCTTGAAAAAATAACTTATAGGATTCATTTCATAATGCAATTTTCAAATTTTTTCAAATTTTTTTTTTGAAAAGGTTAAGTTTGCTTTCTAGAACAATCTTACTATTGGAATAATCATATTTCAATCCCATCTAAGAGCTATTAACAATTTAGTTTTTCTTTCACTCTTGGACCTACTTCTACTTGATCATTTTTTGAAGTATGAAAATCAAGTTATTATTTTTTGAAATTTTTTTCCCTAGACTCCCAACTCAATTCTTCAACACAATAAATTTTAAATTCAAATTCTATAGTGCAATTTTTTTCACAAATAGCAGTCAAAGTCATCTGAAATTGCAGTCTAGTGTTCAAAAAACCTTGTTTTTTCGACTTTGAATGCTCATATCTCTCAATCTGTACGGTCAAACTTCAAGAATTTTTTACCCATTAGATGGGATTCAGCCATCGGGGAGGGTTGTGAGTTCCCCAGTTGAAACCAGTCTGAAACCCGCCGATACCCGCCATTCCCCGCTTGTGCTGACTTGGCTAAGCGACTGCCAGGTCAGAGTTTTTGAAAAAAATAAAAAATAAAAAAACTTTGTTTTTCATTTTAAGGACTTAAATTTTATTTTATTTTATTTTTATTTTTATTTTTTAAAACAAAATCTGCCGTCGCGTTTGATGGGGTTCCCAGGGAACGGAGCTAGGAACGGCGCTGAAACGGCCCTCCAGCCCCCAGAATCCCATCTAATGAGATGATTTCAAAAATGTAAAGTTCAAGATCCTACAATTTAGTTCCCAATTTTTTTTTTTTTTTTTTTTTTGGGATAAACGCAGTAGAAATAGAAGTTTTGAGTGGTTTTTGACAAGAAAATGGCCTTGGGGCTTTAGGGGTTAAGGCGAGGGTTAAGGTTGGTTGTCCAAAAACACATGTTGATTTTGTTGTGTTTTCACATTTTTCACATTTTTCACATTTATTTATTTTTGGAATAATTTAAAACAATTAAACAATTAAACAATATACAAAATATGTAATCAATGTATACACTTTTAACCCTTAAAAGGATAGTGTGGCCATTTTTTGTCCAATGAATGATAGAGAATCCTTCTATGTAGAATGGAAGTACAACTATTAATCTTTAGAATTTTGTGTGAAAAGGGGAGGACTTGTATAGTAGTTTGACTTCCAATGAGTGCTTTTGCATTTTTAGTTTTAGTCAATGATTCACATAGTACCAAAAGGAGTAATTTCCATGGTCACAAGCCCGTTCTTTGACGGCTTTGAGGGTTAAGAAGATTGCACCCTAGGAAGATAAAACATAGAAAAATTCACAATATTGGAGAACTAAAAAAGTGTAAAATCTCAAGAAAAAAGACACTTTGATTTTTTAATTTATAAAAATAAGAAAAAACTCCCAAAAAACTAAAATAAAAATTGGCCATCTGTAAATTGGGGAATGGGGGTGGGAGGAGGCATTAGTACTAATTAAATAGTACTAATCCCTCCAATCGGTAAATGTGACAAAAATTGGGGTCTATATTTATGGATAGATTGAAAATGAAAAAAATAAATTAGGCAAGGTATATAATAGTCATTAGTACCTTACGGTCTTACCTATCAAAAATGCAAAATGCAAAAGTTATGGCCAAAAAACAAATAAGCTCATAGGGCATGACACAAAATAGTACAAAGTGTTTCTTGCAATCACCCTTGACATTTGCTAATGTCAAAAGTTTTTGTATCAAAGAATTTGCAACTTCTCTAATTTTCTCTTAGATTTACTTGTGAGAAAAAAATGGAAGTAGCCTTTAACCAAAGTCATTTCATATTTTTTGGACCTTTGTGGAATTATTTGTAAATTTTGAAGTTGGAATTACATATAGCACTAATAATGTTCATCCTCTAGTATATTCATTATTGGTGCATTGACAAATACAACTCATACATTGAAGAAAGCAATATGTACTTCTATGTACTAATATGTACCTCTAGTAGAATACAAAAATGCTAGAAAACACTTTTAAAGCTTGAGCTATTTTAGGACTTCTTATCTTAAAAATCTAGGGTAGGAAATGTCAACCTTTTAGTTTGTCACATGGGTCTTGGAATTTTTTTTCACTTTTACTCATTTTCATTAGAATTTATGATAAAAAATACCTACAAAAGTGTTGGCATTGTATTTGGCAAAAGTTTGAATAAATATTGTGAGTTATTTCCAAATGTTTGGAAGTACCTTAAGCACTTCCATTTCCTACTTCTAGTGTCTAAATAGGTGTCTAAAAGATCAATTTGAAATAGAATTGGACTTTGTTGACCAAAATAGTAGAGAGATGCCTAAATTAGATTATACTTGGATGTTGGTAGTACATGATTAAAATGTCTTGCCAAGTTCTAGAAGTCCTTAGAGATGATCTACATAGAGGTCACCATTGAATTCATAGATCCCATAAAAAATTACTTTTGCACTTGTAGATGAAATCCAATTGATTTGAAGAATGTGTGACTGAAGATTGGAGAGAGGTGTTTATAGCACAAAAACATGCAAGGATCTCACTGGTGAAGTTGGTTCATTTGGATTTCCTATTACATGAATGATTACTCTTCTGAGGAATTAAAACTGGAGGTAATTAATTTTGATATTCTTGTGACTAGTGCAAAGTAGAAATGTAAATTGCACTTATGATTTGGTAGCTTCCTAGAAGTTATCCAAAAAGTTTTGTAATTTTTTGGAATACTGAAGATGAGTCCTTGGGAACTCAACTATATTTGTTGGCATTGAAGAAATTCATAGAAATTACCCATGTAGCAATAAAATCCCACTAAAAGTTAGGATATATATTTTTATATTATAAATAAGCACCCAACGAAGTATCAAGACATTCTGACATTGACAAGTACAATTGAAGTGGTAACAAATTTTAATGGAATTTGAAAATATTTGATAGGTTGACTGGTGTACTAGGTTCAACTTGTGAGGTCCAAATGAAGTCAATTTGGACTCTTTAACCCCTAAAGGACCAAGGCCTTTTTTCTGCCAGAAAACACTCAAAACTGTCATACCTATAGCAAGGAGTAAAAAAAATTGAAAAAATGTTTTTTTTTTCATGTCTAGCCGTAGGATCTTACACCTAACTAGTATGAGAGTGTGTGGAAAAAATTTCAGAATTTTTGACCGCTCAGATTGCAAGATATCTGCGTTTAAAGTGGAAAAAACAAGTTTTTCAGCACATTGCGGGACTAGATTTTTTGACTTTGAACATTTTTAACTTCAAATTTTTACACTACAGAGTTTTGAGCTTTAAATCTTTATAGTGGATAATTGAGTTGAGAGTCTAGATAAAAAAAAATTATAAAAAAAAATTAAATTATCATTCTTAAAAAAATTGTTAAGTAGAAGTAGGTATGAGATAGAAGGAAAATCTAAAATATTCATATATTTTAGATGGAATTAAAATGCACTAATCCCAATGGTGAGATGGTTCTAGAAAGTAAATCAGACCATGGAAAAAAATAAAAATTTGAAAATTTGAAAAATTGCATTCAGAAATGAATCCTACAAGTTATTTTTTTCAAGAAGATGCTCTAACTGCCCGAAAAACAAGAATGTCCATAACTTTCTCATAACATATCCAAATGAAATGAATAAAATATTTCCGGATAGACAAAAATATAATCTATGAGTAAAAATAATATTAAAAATAAAATTCAAATTTTTGTCCATTTTTTTCTGGCTGCCCGAGCTGCCCGCCGTCCCCTCGTTTGAGCTTATTTGGTCATAACTATTGTTCCCGGGCACCGATTTTGAAAAAAATTATATTCCCACGAAGCTCATGAACTTTTCTACCTCCAAAAAAAAATTCAAAAATTCAGGAGAAAATTTCAGCTCATAGGTACCTGCCCGAAAACGCATTTGTCCCCCGAAGGGACAATGGTCCTTTAGGGGTTAATTACTTTCTCAAACCTTCTAAACAACCCATGCTAGTCAAAATCTTTAGAAAAAATAAACTCTAAGATTTGAATTTTTTACCTATTCTTTAATTTGGAATTCGTTGGCTTTCGTGAGCGAAATGACTTGGAAGTAGGAAAAGAGATCTTCTACACTAATTTGGGTCTTTTGAAACTTTTTGTGCAATCTATTTTCAATTTGGAGCAATTTTACAAAAGTTAGAGCAATCACAGCAATAGGTTATAATTTCTAGTAATTTGTCGTAATTCAAGTTTTTCTTTAGGTAATTTGAGAGGGGGAGCGGCCATTCCCTCTTGCTACTATCCACTAAAAAGAGAGAAACACTTCTTGCTCAATTAATTAGCCCCTCCTCCCCCAAAAAATTAGTAGCCATTGATTGTTTTTGAAAAAAAATAAAAACATCCCCTTCCCTACCGTTGATCTTGGTACAAATATTATAATATCAGATGTATATCGTATGTATACAGATACAAAAAACAAACACGGAAAACAAATACAAAAAATAGATACGGATTATCCCATATTAATTGTCAAATGACTTTGTTTTCAAAAATACAAGACTGAGGGGGGTACTAGGATTTTGAGATTTTGTGATCAAATTATTTTTCAGAACCCCACCCCCCCCCCCCCCAAATAATTTGAAAAATAATTTGATCTAGAACATATTCCTCACTATCTACTCAAAAGACAACCTACTTTGCATCCCTTATCTTGTTTTCTTGTTTGGCCAACTCAAGGTGACCCCTAAAGTTCCCTAACTATATTTTTTTGAAAAATGCTCCCAAACTACCATTTCTAGTACAAGTACCAACTTTTTTTTTAAAAACATTTTTGACTATAGGATCTTGTATTACGCTAGGTAGAAAAGATGTGGAAAAGATTCCAAAAATTTCCACCAAGTGGATTGCAAGATATAAGCATTCAAATTCACTGAAATCATTTTTTGGGCCCTATGAAAAACAAGACAGCTGTGCTTCACAAGCTCACTTTTCTATGAAAAAATGTCCAAAATGGTAGTACTTCTTTGGATTATTTTTCCTAGACAAGTTGGCTACATGCTCAAAAAAATTGAGATCATTTGGACTTGTACAACATATAGGAAAAAAATAGTAAGTAGAAAGAAGTAGAGAATGATTCAAGATACTAAATTGTTAAGAATTTAGTTATGAAATTGAAAAATGCCTATCCCAATGGTTGCAATGTTGTAATAAACAATCTACATTGTATGATTTTATTTTTTTCAAAAAGTATTGAACACTGAGAATGTTAAAGGACTTCAAAGTTTATTTTAGAATAGAGATTCTATAATTGCCCGCAAACTAAAACTCCTCGTAACTTTTGACTCATTGATCAAAATGGAATGATCCAAAACTTTCCATTTATTTATAACTCTAGAAAACCAATTTCAAATTTTTGTTCTTGAATTTTTTATTTTTTTTGATATGCCTTGATAGTTTGGTCAGGGAAAAAAATTACATATCAGGCCATAACTTTAGACTCATATTTTCAAATGTCATAAAATTTAGTGCATATGAAAGATATTCCTTGTCCCCACATTTGATTAGAATTTCAATCTAAAATATGCAGATCTCTAGTCAAAGGAACTAGGCCAAAATCTCAATGTTGCCAAAAATTGAAGGCTAGTCCTTTAAGGGTTAAGTTGCTATATACATTGGCATGTTGTTTGAGATTTTGGCAATTTTGCCAAAACATTGTGTTGAATTTGCATTTGGAGTCTTTGTTTTTTGTTTTTTGAAGATTTGAGCTTACTTCAAAGGACATTGAGGTCCCTTTGAGCTAGTATTGTCTACTTTGATGATACTCTGATTTCATACACTAAATATTTGTTTGTTTTCATGATCTTTTGAGAATTTGAGTTGTTTATGTACTAACCATTTCAAATTGAGCTTATTGTGTGGGATTGCACAAAACCTTTTAGAAAATCCTTCTAGAGCCTTGACATTTCAAAATACGTGGTCCATCATGGGTCAATAGTCATTTAGAAGGTGATGTATTTGCATTCCTTCAAAAATTCCCCCAAATTTCTAACAAATGTTATTATGGTTTAGAGTTCCCCCTTAAAAATGGTGAACCGTTGCTTTTTATACTAACTAATTTCTTTGTCTTTTCCTATACAACAAAGCTATTGTTTTGATACTAAATTTTAAGTCTTAAAATTTTGGGTTAACCCCTTCGATGGCAAAGCTTTGTTCCTCATACTAATTTTTAGAACTTTCTACTGTGTGGATTTTTCCAAAAGGGAACTCAACAATTCCTTATATGTGCTAGTTGTTCCCAATAGCCAAAAGATATAAGTCTAGAGGGCCAAAAAATATAATTTGGACAGGCTAGTTCAATTGGCCAAGCTGGCCATTTAGACGGTTCCCAAGCATGTCAATACGAGCCAAGTAGGTTGCTTGATTGGGTCGGTCTTCTGATTTTTTGACATCCATACAAGGATGTCTAGTTTCCAAATTTCAAAGTTCATTTGAGAGTGTAGGAAGCTTAAAATTTACCCAAAAGGGGTTGATTTTATTTCCAATTTCTAAAGTCTGAAAGGGTGAGGAAGCTAAATTTTGTTCAAACAAATTCTAGTTTCTAAATTCCAAATTTTGAGAGTATAGGAAGCCCAAAAAATTGTCCAACAAGGGTTGATTTTTTGAAATCGAAGTCAAAGAGAGTTAGGAAGTCCAGAATTCATCTAAATAAGGATTAATTTTCTAAATTCCAAAGTTTGAGAGGTAGGGAAGGCTCAAATTTTTTCCAAACATGGACTAGTTTCCAAAATCAAAAGTCTAAAAGTATAGAGAAGCCCAAGTTCAAATTAGGATTAAATATTACAAGAAATCTAGGGCTAGAATAAGGCCGTTTAACTTTTGGCACCAAGTGCAAATACGGGAAAAATAATTTTTTTTTCCAGATAAAAAATTAAAAAATATTTTGAGTCAACAAAGCCTCAAAATCTCACATTCAAAGGCCACTTCATCGATTGTGAAGTAGCCATGCTATACAACTTGGTTTACAAACCATACTAGGCTCACAATTTCAACAATTCAAGGTTTGTGTGTCACCTCTTGTACACTATCACTAGCAAACTAAATTAAAAACAAGAAAACTAGTTTAGGAGTTCGGCAATTTAGTAGTTGAGAGAGAAGAAAGGATTTCAAGTTTGAACATGAACCAAACCGCATTAGGAAATAATTGACTTCATTAATCAAGGTTGGACTTTGATTAGAAGACAACGAAAGAAAATCTAAAATCAAGAATATTTGACTTTTAGAGATTCTAGCATTTAGTTATAGTTGAAAGAAGGTAAATTTCAAGGTTTGTTGGATTATTAAACAAATTAACAAGGATTTTGAAAATTTGATTTGATAGAATTTGCATTTCAAAAAATATCTCAAAAGAGATAGAACATTAGAAAGAAAAGAGTGGAAAAAAAAAAGGTAGCAAAACAAGGGAAGGAAGCTTAGAATCCTTTATTTCAATTGTACCTTCTACTAGAAGAAAATGAGGGGTTTTGCAACTACAGTATGCAACTCATTTTGTAGTTGCATAGGACGTTTGCAACTAGGTGACAATGTAGAGTCCGTAGTTGCAGTGGACAAGTCGCATTAGTTGCAGTCTAGTTGCAAGGTTTTTTGTCATCCGACACCATACAAAGAACTTCATCCTTGTGTGCAACTTGTTTGCAACTTGCTTGCAACTTGTAGATTTGTAAATTTTAAAATATAAATCTCAATGATTTGTAGATTTCAAATTTTCAGATCTACCTCCTTTCTAGATTTTTGAATTTCAGAACTACCTTTTTCTTAGATTTTTGAATTTCAAATCTATCTTTTTTTAGATTTCAAAACTACCCTCTTCCTAGATTTCAAAATTTCAGATCTACCTTCTTCCTAGATTTCAAAATTCAATTTCCTAGATTATAAAATTTCTTGAATTTTAATTATTTTTAAAATTCTTTTATACAAAATCTACAAATTGTAGAAACCCACAAATTATAGAAATCTTAGAATTCTATCAAAAGAATTCATTACATAAGACTATAACAACTTACAAGTCTTATATGTTCAATCTAATGGTACTCTTTACAATTGATATGGGTCAATTGATATAACACAAATGGGAATGAACTTTGAAAGCAACTAGGAAACAACTAGAGTGCAACTAAGAAACAACTAGCGTACAACTAGGAAACAACTATGGTCATTTTACACTTGCATAATAGTTGCATAGGACACTAGTTGTTTCCTAGTCTTTTTTTGCAACTACAGAATGACTACTTTGCAACTAAAACAATGAATGGATGTTGTAAAACAATGACACAAAACAACTACATTAGATTTGGTGCAAATAGAGAGGAAACTAGTTGCATGACAGTTGCATAGGGCACTAGTTGTATAGTAGTTGGTTGTGCTGGACGTGTTTTTCTTCTAGTGTTCTACCCGAAAACATCAAGTTAATCTACAAAAAAACACAAAATGGAGATCGAGTGACATAACAAGGAGATCACACTAACGATCCACGAAGATAAAACAATCAAGTCCATGAAGTTTGAGGTAAGTCTTTGATTTTCTTTTCCCCCACTTATGTTATTTTGTGAAAACATTAAATTAGAATTAGGAACATTCACTTAAAACTTAAAATTTTGATTTAGACCATTAGGACATTTTGGAAACAAAATTTTGAATTTAAAATCAATTAGGTAATTTCAATAGCTTTCTACAAATATATTACATGTAGAAAATAGATAAAAATTCTAAAAGTTATGATTGGATGAAAGTTAGTAGTAAAAATGGATGAAAATTTAGAAAATCATACAACAAAATTAAAAAAAGAGTATTAGAATTTAAATTAGAACCAGAAGGCAAAACAAAAGGCAAAATTTAATTTCATACTTTAAATTAAAAGAATTTAGTAGATGAAATTTAAAGAACTGATTAGTGGTCAAATTTCATCTATATGGTCAATTTCGTTAAAATGGAGGTATTCCGCATGCCATTTTAATGGAATATCTTCTACAAAGAGAATAAGTGTGCCGTGATAGGTTCATACATGTGCCAATTTTATGCCTAGCACATTCAAATCACTCCTAGTTCACACATTTCCACTTCCCTTGGACAATCTTTTCATTGTTTTCATTCTTTTAGTGGTTTCATTTTTTGCCATTTTAATGGAATACCGCCATTTTAATGAAATTGACCATCCATCTATAATTTATTCTAAAGTATGAGTGTTTAAATTTTCTTAAAAGATAAATTTAGGAAATCTAAGATAAAAATAACTCAAACCTAAAAATAAAAAGTAAAGATAGAGCCATAGAGGTCACAAGTGGTAGTTCAAAATTAAGAATTTAAATTGAATCTTTTGGAAGATGATGAAGGAACAGTTAAATTTAGAATCATTTAGAAAATATTTCAAGGTTTCCATCAATTTAGAAAATAGATCTATAACGAAGGAGAGAGCCTAGGATGAAGTTTTGATGTAGTTTAGGACAAATTTGGATGAAAGTCAACAAAATTTGACCAAACAAAGTCAAACTTAGAACTTAGGAAGTAGAATTAAACTTAAAACTAAAACATAAATTCAAAGTCTATTTCAGAAGTTATAATAGGAGAAAACAACGGATGAAGTTTCAGAGTTCAGTTTAAAAGTTAAACTTCATTTGTGAATAACTTTTAGGAAAATAGTTCAAATCAAGTGAGCTTTATCAATTTGGAAATGGCATAAAAATACCTACAACTTAGAATAATTAAACTTGGTACCTGAATAATTTTCAACAGTCTTTAGTTTTGTTTGTTATAACCAAAACTGGCCATCATTACTAATTTACAATTGATTTGATTAAAATTTGCACATAGGTTAACTAAAAGTAGAAACAAGAAACAATTTTTCATTGCTTAGAAGGCATAATTGGTGAGCACACTGCACACCCACTATGAACTTCATCTATAACAAAACATTAAAATCCAATTGTGTACACTTTATTCTAAAGGTGAGGATAAAATGCCCGAGTAGGAGAGGGGATGAAGGCAATGCAATAAGGTGGCTAAGGCCTAAGGAGAATGAGGGTTGACCACTCCAAGTTAACGCCTAAATGTCCAAACATCATTTTTTGGCAACATGGCGATTTTGGGCAACTCACTACAAATAGAGTTTTGTTGTTTTTTTCATTGAAAATTTTACACAATACGGGGACGAGGAGTAGCTTTAAGGCCCAAAATTTTTCATAACTTTTGACTACATGGTTCAAAAGTTATTGCATGATATGTAATTTTCAGCGTTTAGCGGGCAACCCGGTTAGTCCGGCCAGAAAAAAAAACTTCTTTGAAAATCACTTTTAAAAAAAATTAAAATTTGAATTTGATTCTTTAGATTTTTATATATGTGGTAAAATTTGAATCATTCCATTTTGATTAATGAGATGAAAGTTATGAGGAATTTTAGTTTGGGTTAGTTTGTGGGTAGTTATAGAATCTCTACTTTAAAATAAACTTTGAAGTCCTTTATTTAACTCAATTTTAAATATTTTGTAAAAAAATAAAAACATCAAGTGTATATTTTTTATAACAACATTAAAACCTTTGGGATTAGAATTTTTCAATTTCCTATAAATAAATTGTTAACAAATTAGTATTTTTAGTCATTCTCTACTTCTTTCTACTTACTATTTTTTTCCTATATGTTGTACAATTCCAAATGATCTAAAAAGTTTCAAGCATGTAGCCAACTTCACTTGAAGAATGAATCCAAAGGGTAACCACCATTTCGGACATTTTTTCATACAAATGTGACCTTGTGAAGTGCAACTGCCCGTATTTTCACAGGGCTAAAAAAAGAATTTTTGTCACTTCAATTGTTAATATCTTGCAATCTACACAGTGGAAAATTCTGAATTTTTTTTCACATCTTTTCTAACTATTTTACTACAAGATCCTACGGTTACATGTGTCCAAAAATGTTTTTTGTCTAAAATTTGGTGCTTGTAAATGCAAGGGCAGTTTTGGAGCAGTTTTGGTGAAAACATAGTCTTTGACGTTTAGGGGTTAAGGAATTCTATAAAACAACTAAAGGGTGATTACAAAAAAGAGTAAATGTTTTGGTAGCATTTTTGCCAAAACTATAGCTTCTGCGTTCAATACTATGAGTACTACAAGTACTATGAAACAAAACAATCTCAAATGTTGATATGAAAAATCAACGGCTAGTAGTACCTATGACTACTTGCAAGTGTTGAAAAAGTACTATTTGAAAAAAAAGACAGTTTATTACTAGAAAAAAGAAACAACTAGGTAAAAATTAATAATAATTAAAAAATCATGAACAAAAAAAATTAAAAATCAACCATTTCTAAAGACTTGATAGTAATCATAGTTCACCAAAAAATGGAAGTTGAAACCATCTTCAATGTTCAAAAGTCAAAAGTGTATGCGCAAGGGAGCCCTATTTTTATCAATATGTTTTCCTATTGTAGGAATAGACTACAAATTTTTTGCTCTAAATCATTAATTTTGTATACTCCCTAGTACTAAAAAGTAAAAACTGTAGACCTCAAAGTGACAAATTAGCAAAATTGACTTTTAAATATATATATATAATATCTCTAAAATAAGGGATATAATTACAATCAAGTTAACCATTTCTAATAAAAATTTCAAGTTCATCGAGTTCTATTGTTAAAAGTTATAGTAGAAAACAACTCTGCCACTCTGAATGTGATACAAAATACAACTTATCTTTCTTGCAATCACCCTTAATAATATAAGTAGGCCCAATTAAGCCACCCCAATTCTAGATCTACCACCCATGTTGAAATTTAGCTATTCAATGACCTTGTAGATGGGGGCCATTGACTTGCCACCCCACCTACCAACAGTACCAAGTCATTTCTACTTGGTCTCCCTAATTTCAATTCACATGCAAAATGTGGTGAAGATGACTTTATCTCCTCAATTTCAATAAGCAGAATGTGGATAGAATGGAGTGAAGATGATGTGATTCACTTGGTCCCTCAAGGTCTCAATGTCAATAGGCAAAATGTGGGTAGAATGGAGTAAAGATGATGTGATTCAGTTGGTCCCTCAAGGTCTCAATGTCAATAGGTAGAATGTGGATAGAATGGAGTGAAGATGATGAGATTCAATTGGTCCCTCAAGGTCTCAATGTCAATAGCATTAGAAAAAATTTGGGGTGGCAATTGGGCCTTTGGGCCTCTCTAATGAAGGTACTTAAAGGCCACTCATATCCTAGCTTAGAAGGCTAAACACAATTAAGGAAGCCATCATGCAAGCTATCATCGCATGCAAGAATGTATGATTTCAAGTTTAAAGAGGGCCAAAGTTTGGTTGGCTAGTGCAAACTGATCATGGTATTCTAAAATGTTGGTGCCAAAGCTGAGATGGAAGGCCTTTATGGAGGGAACGATCTTGGAGGGGGGTAAGTAGCTGGTTGTAGCACTGTCAGTTTTACTTTTTGTCTGCACCTGAGTCGAAGGATAGTGGCAATTGGCTAACGGATTAGGGTTCACCTCGCCTCTGGGTTCAGCTAGCGTATGGGTTTAAGTAGTGAGTTTTGGCCTTCTTTGAGTTCTTCTGTTGAGTTTCAGATTCAGATTTAATCTTTGAGTTACAAATTGTTCTTTATGTGGTGACCCCATACATAGAATTTGGATGGCATACTAGGGGATTTCAATGGATAAGCAAAGGGCCAAGGATGTGGAGGAGTACATAGTGAAGAGCATGAAGAATGATTAGTGGGTGGATGCTGATTCTAAAATAGTGGGAGGCCCATCATGTTTTTACAAGGCAGAAGAGGAGAACAATCTTAGTCTGGTTACTTATAATTCACCTTGAGTTAGATTCACTATAAGAAAACCGCATTTTTGTTGTCGTTGGACCGAAACATGTCATATTTACTAATATGTCACGCGTTAAGTAGTGAACGGGTGCAAAAGTGTGAATTTAATTTGATGTTGTGGAAAACGTGTGTGACTAAGTTGGAAAACAAGTAGATGTCACCATAAAAAGAGATTTCTTAACAATGTTTGAAAAAACAAGCTCATGTTTTGTTGTGACATCCCAAAAAACATAGACTGCCACGTCAGCATGAAGTCTACTTTGACTATAGATAAATTACTAAAAATTACTACGGTCAATGGAAAAATATTGACCTTATATAAAAATTTTAGGGAAAGGAAAGTGGTATGGCATGCTTTCCAAAAAAAATGCATGGATGAAAATGGATGTGTTCCATGGATGAAAACGTATGGTCTTTATACAAGTGGGGAGGTAGGAAGAAAGACAATTGATATGGAATATATCAAACAAAAATTGTGTTCAAAGTGAAATGTCCACAAAAACGTCAAGATGTCTGAAACAACATCTTTGTGTTTGATAAAATATGTACATGTCAGAAACAACGTCAACATGTAGACAAGTAAAATAGCCATATTCTATTTATCCCATATTGTTTGTCTTTCCATGGGTAGAGAATGGATATAAGTACAATCTCTTTACCTTTCATTTTTATTAACTTTTAATGAAGTAATTCCTTCATTTGGCCATTAAAAATTCTCTTAATGGTTGATGGTAAGTTTTCTTCAATTTTTGTTGCATTCAAAATTTTTGTTTGTTTATTTCATTTTTTAAATTTATATTAAATATTAAATATTATTGATATTACCTTGTAGGTAAGATATGCAACAATTGATGTTTGAAAAAATGTGTAATTTAACATTGCAAAAAATGTGTAATTTGACATCTCAAAAAACACCATTAAATTATTCAAATGACACAAAAATGAGTTGATGTGGCCTCCACGTTAGTGATGACGTTACAATTTCCCGCCTCCATGTTAAAGACCACATCAACAACGGCATGGATGGAAAAAAAATGACGTCACAATTGTTGAGCATGTGGCGCTAACATGGCCTCCATGTGTCAACCTCTGCGGACCTTTCTTCACCTTGTCATGTGCGATGTTACAGAAAAACAAGCTTGCAAATGGCGCGTTTTTTTGTGATTTCTGCATGTTTTTTGCTTGTCAAGTATAACGGATTTTAAGAGACATCTACGTTGATTACTTTTGCGTCAAAGCAAACGCCATCCCATGTTTTCTGCAACATAAAAAAACAACTTGTTTTCTTATAGTGATTGGGACTTAAAACTTATCTTTGTAAATGCCAAGTGATTAGTATATATTGTATAGTTTAGATTCATGGTCTCTAATGCAATGTGACTTGCATTTGGAGTTAAAACTTATCTTTGTAAAATGTAAATGCCAAGTGACTACATATTGTACAGTTTAGATTCATAGTCCTTCATGCAAAGTGACTTGCTTATTGGAATCTTTTAGAAGTAATAGTTGCTATTTTACCTTTTATATTTTTATACACCTTACTGTTTTGTAAATATTTGGCTATTTCCACACTCATCTTTTGTAAAGCTTATGTATCCATTGCAGTGCAACAAGCCAACAACGTGACTATCAATGAAGTTTGAAAAAATCATTAATTAAGCAGTTTAATACTGAAGTTTGGATCCAACATAGATCCAATACACTACCACAAAGGGTGTCAAAGAAAATCAAATGAATTATATTAGTGAATGTAGCGTAAGTAGAACACTTCAGTAGTGAAAAAAACAGCCTTTAGTACATAAGCAAATTAATGTATATAGTGAAATTGAGATCTCAATATATGTATTGAATCCAAATTTAATTTCTTAGTCACCTCTACAAAACACAGATAACAACCTAAGCCAAATTTATGGCCAATATCAAAAAAATCAAAAACACTAGTTCATAGTTCATACATGTATTGCATGTCCTCAAAGTGGCCATCATTAAGACATATGTGGATGGATGCTACTTGTTTGAAATTTGTATCACTGTACTTAATTTACCTTGCTAGTCATGGTCACAGTAACTTGATTATGTGTTTCCACATTGAGTACAACGTTCTTATTGGCCAGTTGTTGGAGGAAAAGCTTATGTCACAGTGGCCCATGCCATGTCAAATTTCATTCTTGATTGAGTTTATTATTAATTGTCAATTACAGCTGAGGGCCTAGTGGCCACCCCATTTTTTCTCTAATGGCAGAATATGGGTAGAATGTAGTGACAATGACATGATTCAGTTAACCCCTCAAGGTCTCAATGTCAATAGACATAATGTGGGTATAATGGAATGAAGATGACGTGATTAAGTTAGCCCCTCAAGCCTCAATGTCAATAGGGAGAATGTCCCCTCAAGGTCTCAATGTCAATAGACAGAATGTTAGAATGAAGATGACATGATTCAATCAGTCCCTTAAGGTTTCAATGTCAATAGATAGAATGTGGGCAAAATGGAGTGAAGATGATGTGATTCAATTAGCCCCTTAAGCTTCAATATCAATAGAGTTTCAATGTCATAGATAGAATGTGGAGTGAAGATGACGTGATGACTTGATTCAGTTAGCCCATTAAGCTTCAATGTCAATAGGGTCTCAATGTCAATTGACAGAATGTAGGCAGAATGGAGTGAAGATGACGTGATGACATGATTCAGTTAGCTTCACTTGATTCAGTTAGCCCCTTAAGCCTCAATGTCAATAGGCAGAATATGGGCAGAATGGAGTGAAAATGACGTAATTCATCAGAATGGAGTGAAGAATGTCAATAGGTAGAATGTGTGTGAGCCTCAATGTCAATAGGTAGAATGTAGGCAGAATGGAGTGAGGATGACGTGATTCAGCAGATTGGAGTGAAGAATGTTAGTAGGCAGAATGTGTGTGGGTAGAATGGAGTGAAGATGACGTGATTCAACAGAATGGAGTGAAGAATGCCAATAGGCAAAATGTGGGTAAAATGGGGTGAAGATGATGTGGGCAAAATGGAGTGAAGAGGTGATTTAGTGATGTGATTCAATAGAATGGAGTAAAGATGACATAGAATGGAGTGAAGATGACATAGAATGGAGTGAAGATGACATAGAATGGAGTGAAGATGACATAGAATGGAGTGAAGATGACATAGAATGGAGTGAAGATGACATAGAATGGAGTGAAGATGACATAGAATGGAGTGAAGATGACATAGAATGGAGTGAAGATGACATAGAATGGAGTGAAGATGACATAGAATGGAGTGAAGATGATGTCATGACATAGAATGGAGTGAAGATGACGTAATGGAGATTCAGTTAGCCCCTCAAGGCTTCAATGTCGGATTTAGTAGAATGGAGTGAAGATGACACATAATGGAGTGAAGATGATGTAAGAGTATAGATGTCAAAACAAACATATACTACTGAGTAAAATATAATATTAATCCAGAAATTAAGTTTACAATGAATAAGTATTTACTTATATATTAATCTCTAAAAGTAAAAGTTCTTTTACTTTAAGTCCTATCTTTGAACTGAAGTTATCCTAGACTAGCGAGTTCCTAGACTAGCGAGTGTACATCCGAGCTTCTAACTGGGCTTAGCCCATGACATATGCCTCCTCCTCCTCCTCCGTAACTAAGAAGGGAGGAGAAGATCTGCCCAAGGAACAACTAAACCTGCATCGCGCAAGGAGCACTCATAATCATCCAAGGCCACTGCATCTTGCAAATGACGTAATGGTTCCCAAGTGGGCTCGGGCCAGCCAAGCCATTTCACAAGTAATTGCCAACTACGTCCTCGGCGCTGATGTCGCAATACCCGTTCAACTGCGTACTCGCCGTCATTATCAGTTGTGGTATCTGAAGGATCTAGTGGATTGTGCAAAACAATACCAGGCTCATTATCATGTGCCAATTGAGAAGGCAAAGGATCTGCTCCTGCCTTCTTAACCAAACTCACATGGAAAACATGATGAATACCGGGAGGAGTATTCAAACGAACCGCATGTGTACCAACACATTCAAGCATGCGATAAGGAAGGGCAATCCAATCAAGCTTCTTGATCGGCCGTGTTGTATTGATGTTCTTCAATTTCAACCAGACACGGTCATCCGGACGAAAGACTTCGGCCATGGAACGTCGTGCGTTAGATTGACGTTCTTGATTTTCTTGCGCAATCGCCATTGCTGTTTTCGCCATATCAGTACTATGACTCCATTGCTCAACAAGCTTACGTCCCTTCTCCGCCGGTGATAAGAAAGATCCTTGCTCCTCAGGTATGGTAAAATCCATGAGAGATTGATGAAAGCCGTGAGTCATAAAAAATGCTGATATACCTGTGGATTGCGTCACCCGATTATTCAATGTCATCATTGCTATTGGCAACTGAAGAGCCCAATCATCTTGTTCAAATGTAGTGAAGATGCGAAGGTATGTCTCAAGCTCTTGATTGGCACGCTCTGTTGCACCGTCCGTCTCTGGATGAAAGGCTGCCGACAATCTCCATGTGATCTTTAGCAATCGACACACTTCTCCCCACATCATACTCACAAATTGACTTCCGCGGTTGGAAACGATTGCGGTCGGTAGTCCATGATGTTGAAAAACTTGCTCTAAGAGTTTTTGAGCCACATCAATAGCACGAATTTCCTGCATTGGCACAGCAATGATGGATTTGGACAAACGGTCCGTCACAACTAAGATATTCGTATAAGTGTTACTTGGTGCCAAGCCGGTAATAAAGTCGATGGAAAGTTCCGTCCATATCCGTGCGGGAATTGGCAAAGGTTTTAATAAACCTTGCTTTTGCTCATACTAAATCTTAGATTTTCCACAAACATTACAATTTCGTACAAATCTTCGAACGTCTTGAGTCATTTCAGGCCACGTATATTCACGTGCGAGCAAGTCTCGTGTTCCTTCACGACCTGGATGTCCAGCCAATGGTGAGTCATGAATAGACTAAATCAATCGCGTTCGAAGTGGTTCGTACGCCGGTATCCATATTCGTCCACGCCAACGTAGCCAATGGGCTCCATCTACAGAGCATTCACTAATTGTGATCGGTAGGCCCCATTCTTTTGGTAGTCGGCGTTCGCCATCCATAACAGCCTTTCGCATCTTCCAATATCGATGATTCGTTTTGAGTCCAGCATCCCACAATGCAATCATCTCTGCGTCTGCAAATGGACATATGGGACGTGGTGTCATCATTGACTCCGTAGCCGCGATTTCCTTTTCCGAATCCGCATCGCCATCTTTTATCCATGTTGATTTTGCAACCACTTTCAAAGCGTTACCATCTCCTTCCAATAGTTGATGATGTCGGTTCATGATCCGATCATCATTCATATCGTTGGGAGTGTCTTGTTCGCGACGAGAAAGTGTGTCTGATTGAACTTGGTCTCTTCCAAGTTTATGCACTATCTCAAAGCTAAAGTCATTCAACTCATAAGCCCAACGCATTTGCCGTTCTCCCAGATGTTGCTTCTTTCGGAAATAAGCCAAATTACGATGGTCCGACCATACCTCAAAATGTTGTCCAGCAAGCTCCGTACGCCATTGACGAATGCAACGAACAACTGCTAACATCTCCTTGTCATGAATTGGATAGTTGGATTCAGCTGAACTGTGTTTCTTCGAAAAATAAGCAACCGCGTACCAAAGTCCATCCACCTTCTGCATCAAAGTGCTGCCAACCGCATATCCAGAGGAATCACATTCAATTGCCGTTTCCAATCCTGGGGTCCATTTTGCTAATACTGGCGCATTTACCAAACACTATAAGAAAACAGAGTTTTTTTTTATGTTGCAAAAAACATGGGATGGCGTCTTTTTTGACGCGGAAGTAATCAGCGTAGATGTCTCCTAAAATCCGTTATAACTGACTAGCAAAAAACGCGTAACAAACATGTTAAAACATGTCCGATTTTGGCATGTTTTTTGTTGACCTCAAGAAGAATGTGTGTTTTTCAGCTTCAAAAAACAAACCACGTGGAGGACACGTCAGCGACACGTCACCTATTTTTGGCGGGCAATGCCACGTGTAAAAAATTTCATCCATCCGATCAGATCATTTTTGTATCATTTGAAAATTTTATTGGTGTTTTCTGAGACGTCAAATTAGATGTTTTTTGAAACATCAATTGATACATATAACATATCCTATCTATAAAATGAAGATAAATTAAAAAAAAATGTCAAATTCAACAAAAATTTAAAAAAACTTACCATTTACCTTCAAGTAAATTTCTGATGGTAAAATGAAGGAATTTCTTCATTAAAATTTAGTGAAAATGAAGGATTTCGAGGTTTTACTTATATTCTTTCTCTGCCCATAGAGAGACAAATGATATGGGATAAGTAAAAAAGGGGATGTACAATGAACAACGTTTTTTGGGACGTTCCTGCAAACATCTTCAAAGACGTAAACGTCTCACTTGACATCTTTGCCTTCTGCCCGAATTGCATTTTTTACCAGCGGTCAATACTCTATTGCTGACCGCACTAACTTTTGCAAGTGCAAATTGTAATTAATTTTGACGTGGACAAAGTTGTTGTAAGTGATGTTTTTTGGAATGTCTTCAAAGATGTGCACGTCTCATTTGACATCTAGCGTTCTAATGTTTACAACGCCATGTCTGTATAGGCGTCAAAAAAAATTTGCACAACTACGTACGTTAACTTGAAAACACAGGACATCTCAAAAAACATGTGTTGTTCTATGGCTAACTCACCAAAAACACAGTTTTCTTATAGTGAAAGCTTCCTTCAACCAATCAAATGCAAGTTGACAATCCGATGTCCAATTGAAAGGTTGGTCTTTTCGCGTCAATCGAGTAAGTGGTTCTGCAATATTCGTGTATCCATCTATAAATTGTCGATAATAATTGCAAAAGCCCAAAAAACCACGGACTCCTTTCACCTTCTTTGGCGGCTCCCATTTTCAAATGGCTTCAAGTTTCTCTGGGTCAGTCCGCAATCCCTTACCAATTTCCACCAGATATCCAAGATACTTAATGATACTAGCTTCAAACTCACTTTTATCAAAATCAAGTTGAAGCCCTGCGTCAGCAAGTTTGCGAATGATCCTAAGCACAGCGTCGCGGTGTTCTTTTCGTGTATCACTATAAATGACCACGTCATCTAAATATGCAGAACAACATACATCTAGTTCGTCTCGAAGTACCCAGTTGATGTATCGCTGAAATGTTGCGGGTGCACCAGTGAGCCCAAATGGCGTGACTAACCACTCGTATAGACCAAAATGTGTGTTGAACGCCGTCTTCCACTCATCACCTTCTTTAACTCATATTCGATGAAATGCAGAGATGACATCAACCTTCGAGATGTACTTGGTTGTAGCAATAGTCCTCAATGTCTCGTCAATGCGCAAGATCGGATAGCTATCCTTTCGACTTATCTCATTCAATCGACGATAATCAACACAAAATCGTAATCCTCCACCAAGTTTCTTAACAAATATCACTGGGGTTGCTGCAGGCGAATTGCTTACACGAATGAAGCCATTGTCCAACAGTTCTATAAGAGTCTTGCGTAGTACCAATAGCTTATCCTTGGACATTTGGTAGAATGATACTACCATCAACTGCGCTTTTGCCTCCATCCTAGTGAACAAATACGCTGCTTGGTCTTGAGGTGTCCCGAGTACTGCCCCATCAATTCGAAGCTTGTTATCAGCTTCGACCTTCCACATCGGGTAGCTCTTCCGACTACCATCGAACTTTGAGATGTCCAGCAATCGTTTACGCAACGCAGGAGTAGTAACTCCATACTGCTGTTGTTGCAAAGATTGCGGCATCATCTGTGACAAAGATGGACCTCCCAATTGCTTTTCAGCTTGTTGTAAAGCAGCAAGTTCTGAACGCAACCTCATAATCTCCCGTCAATAGTCCTCCGCCGTATATTCTTCTTGTTGCTGCTGCTGCAAGATCTCCTCGTTGGAAAGCACGCTGTCCCCCATCTCCAAAAAGTAGACATGCCTCAACCAACGTCTTCAAGCTTCGCAAAGCTTTCCTTTGCGTCCCAGTTCTGTAGTCGTCTCCTATCGTTACTACGAGGGTAGATAAAGTCCTCAATCAACTCGTCCAAGTTTTGCCGTTTGAAAAGCAAGGGTGGATTAAGCCCCTTCAAAGAGAGAAAGGGAATTTATGGATTATGTAAGAGTATAGATGTCAAAACAAACATATACTACTGAGTAAAATATAATATTAATCCAGAAATTAAGTTTACAATGAATAAGTATTTACTTATATATTAATCTCTAAAAGTAAAAGTTCTTTTACTTTAAGTTCTATCTTTGAACTGAAGTTATCCTAGACTAGCGAGTTCCTAGACTAGCGAGTGTACATCCGAGCTTCTAACTGGGCTTAGCCCATGACAGATGATGTAGAATGGAGTGAAGATGACGTAGAATGGAATAAAGATGAACTCAATGTCAATTGACAGGATGATGTGATTCAGTTAGCCCCTCACACTACAAGAAAAATAGAGTAAAGATGACGTGATTCAGTTAGCGCCTCGATCAAGGCCTCAATGTTGGTAGAATAGAGTGAAGATGAATACATGGTAGAATAGAGTGAAGATGACGTGATTCAATTAGCCCCTCAAGGCCTCAATGTCAATAGACAGAATGTGGACACAATCCCTCAAGGCCTCAATATCAATAGACAGAATGTAGGCAGAATGAAGTGAAGATGATGTAGTTTTAGTCCCTCAATGTCAATAGGTAGAATGTGGGCAAAATAGATTGAAGATAATGTGATTTTAGCACATCAATGTCAATAGTCAAAAGTGGGTAGAATAGAGGAAGATGATGTGATTTTAGCGCATCAATGTCAACAGGTGGGTAGAATGTTGTGGAGATGACATGATTTTAGTCCCTCAATGTTACTAGGCAAGGTTTTCCAAGTAAAAATTTATGCTAAAATTAGCACATTTTAGCACATTCTTTTGCAAAATTCAGTTAGATTTGGTGGGGGTGGGCAAAATTTTGCACTCTCTGATGACTGGTTTGAGCTCCAGTGAGTGAATTGCGCCACTGCTGTGAAAGCTGGGTTTTGGCAGGTTCCAAAAAAATCACGCTGGTGACCAACTGACCACTGGTCCCAATCTGGCCAGGGTCCATGCACTTTTTTCTCTGTAAAAATAAAATTTTAAGTCTTTATGGTCCAGTGGTCCGTCATCTCCGGGTGATTCTGTACTGTTACCCACTTTTCGCAGTTGAATAAGTTCAAGGTGTGCCCCCAAAACCAAAATATCCCTGTCCTTCATGGGTGATCCCTATCCTTCATGGTGTGATCATTGATAGCGATCATAGATAACATGATCGGTAATATGATCAGAAATCAGAAGCATGATCGATGTTGAATTTCTAGGCGTTGCATAACTATGGTTACGTTTTTTACTAATTCAACAGGCGTGACGTTTGCCAACTGAGCTGCTTTAAAAAGCGGGACTCTGTACAAATGGTGGTCTCGACGGTGGCTTGCAGAGTCAACCGAGCGGCCTGCAAATGGGGTGCCATGGGTGCCAAAGGAGTTCAAAAGGGGGTGCAACAGGGGTCGGAAGATGAGTTTCCAAGCAGGAGAGGCTCTCCGAGATGAAGGGCAAACTGCAGAATCTCGAGCTGGTTCATGATGGATTGATGACATGATGAGCAAAGCATTGGCCCTTCCAAAAATAAGATTCCTCTCCCAGGCCATGCAGTTTGGGTTTTTTGTTTCTATAGGAAGTTAGGAACCCGCTGAAGGGAGCCTCGCAGCCTCTCCCTACGGCAATTGTACGAAGGCTACGAACGTTTCTGCAGATGAGGTCGTTTCCTCTACCAAACCCCAGCAGGCAGCTTCGTCGTCCCCTGAAGTTCCGACCCTGTCGGCGGTGCTTGTCCGCCCTCCCCCACCCAAAAATACACAAACATATTCGCCTGTGGCCCTGTTGAAGAGCTTGGTCCCTGCGACAGACTCCTGGTCCTCAACATCCCACCAATGATGAGGCTCCAGCAATACTCTTTGAAAGGGAAGTCCAGATAAGCCAAGGAAACTGGCTTGAGTTCGTGCCAAACCTATCGACAGCACGAACTCTCCAGGATTCGATTGGCGGGCCTGTTGGCTTCCATGCTTGCTTGCTTTGATTTGCGTGACTTTGTCAGTTTGTTGGTGATACAGGAGTATTCATGATCATATTTCGTACGTGCTGCTGCTGCTGCTGCTGCTGCGCGCTACGTATACCGTTGCGCTAGAATTCCACGTCTATTCCAATCGGACACTGATGATTGATGATGTCTGAATTTCTAGCTTTCTTGTGTTGCGCGTAATCTCTTATCCCGCTTCTAGTTCCCGGATTGCCGTTCCCGGTTAACAGTGTTGCCAACCAGGGAATTTTGTGCACGCCACTGAGTTTCCTTGATTGCCGCTTGTCTCTGGTTCCCCCGTCCCTGGTTCGCCCGTCCCCAGTGCAAAGGTATTTGGGAAACTTCTGATTTTCCAGGAGAGGAAACAAAGATGATCAATTTCCCTGTTGCACTTGCACCAACCAGGGAAGGGCGTACTTGCACTAGTAAGTATATAAGTTGGGGTTTCGGAACGGTTCAAGACTGAGAGTCGGGTAGTTCACGGCTAAGTACGCATCTTCGCTAGGGGTGCACTGAGAATGGAATGGCGTTAGTTGCTTGTTGGTGTTTCAGATTCCACGATGACGGGGTGCCTTCCACGGCCCGCGCGAGGATGGATTTGATCAACTCAACTCGTTAGAATAATATAGCGTTGGATCAAGCTCTCAGAGACTTGTACCTTTGGGGCGGCGAATCAATTATGAGAATCCGTGTGCATGAGCAGGACGCTGGCTTCATGAAGACACTGTTAGAAGGATGAACACACCGCAAATGGAGCGCTCCGGTGGCACCAGAAGCATCTTCGTGTCCACAAGGTTATTTTGCAGCCTGGAAGAAGAAAACTTCTACCATCGCTCCAGTTACTCCCGCAGCCTGCTGGAACGATAAATAACGTGCCTCCAGGGTGATCGATTCCTTGCACAAGTTAAGGTGTGGTCTATCTTGTGCACTCGGACTCGTTGAGAAGCTTGCCAGGTTTCGTGCAGGATCGGATCCTCTTGTGAGGGGAAGCAGGATTCAGGATTGGTCATGGCAACCGATGATTACGATTTGCAACACGTCGTGGACGTGGCGATGGCGTCGACGCAACCTGAGCGTGATGCAAGTCCTCGGCCCCCGCCTATCCTGTTGTCGCCGAGGCTCATCCGCCCTTCCTGGCGGAGCTCACCGTCGATGAGTCCTGGTCCTAGTGCCGGTCCGTCTCCAGAGGAACTGGATGCCCTCAAATTGCACAACAGTCCTACCCCGTTGCTTCGTCCGCCGCTTCCATTGCCACCGGTTGTCATCTCTCCAGAGGAAGTCGCTCTGGAAGCTCGAAGGCCTGCCAACTTTTCAGCGATGCCGGTGATTCCTGCACGCCTTCCTATCAATGTTGCAACGGACATGCGTGGTCCTTTGCAGGTGAGAAGCTCGTAATTCAGTTCGCTTCGTAACTCTTTGTCGCTCTGATTCGATTTCGAATTTCTCTTTATGGCCATATTCGTTAAAATGGCATGATTTTCTCAGTGCGCCAAATTATGATGCTTAAGCGCCCGGAGCGCTGAAAACCAAGATTGCCAGTATGGATCTGAGAGTTAGTTTGGTGACTGAAACTGCGAATTTCACCTACATCCGCCATTTTACGGAATATTCAGAGGTTCCGTCGATCAGCTTTGATGTGGCTGGATGCGTACTTCTGTATTGGAAGGAGCCTTAACTTTCGAAACAGCTAGGAGTCGCGAGAGTGCCATGGGATAGGATTACATGTCGACCAAGAGTGATATAGTGAAATTTCGCTACGTGCAGATGGAGTGATGAAGATCGCTACTGTCGGCCATTCACATTCTCAGAAGAGAGGATACAATTAGCGTCTCTTGACCCATTTAACGTCATTAAGTAGAGTACCGTAGTGTGATTTGGGGGAGATGGTATCCTGCATTGGAGAGTTGTTTGGGTTACAAGAGCCAAACCTGTTGAGGTCAAGTCTTTATCACTGTGTCAGTGTGTTTAAATTTGTTAACTCGATCTTATGCAATTCTAAAGTGGGAGGGTTGTAGACCACTGTGAGCGATAGTAGACAACCCCATTTCCATTTTAAAGGTTAGTATAGTGGTCTTATAGACAATCAGCCAATGGATTATGTACTTCTCTTCCTGATTATATCATGCCAACTAAGTTTGTGTATAGATAATATCCATGCCAGTTGATTTTGGGGAGACTGTGTAGGAGTGTAGGACACGGCATTAGATCTCTAATGGTTATAATATTTCTAACATATGGGGTCGACTTGTAGAGTGTCAACGGGAGTATGAATTTTGTAGAGGTAACTATGCAGGATATTCGATAATGCAGATTTCTGAGCAAGTGCTTGGGTGCAGGTATTGCTGGAGAGTGGTTCTAGTTCTGAGCAACCCACTGGTAGTGTGAAAGCAGGATCAGCATTAGCAGGAAACAGTCCAATGCTCTCTTCCGACTGGGAATCTTGCGCCTGGCCCGATCTCATTGCCTGTATGGCCATGCCCGATTCTGATCTGGTGAACTCTCTCCCTCCCCAACTAGCTAATTTTTCTCACCTAATTGAGCAGTCCTTGTGAAGAAATTATTTCTGCAATGACTTCAAAGTTAGTCGGCTCTACACCTGCAGTTTGAAGCTGAACATTTTGAAGAATCAAAGTTTCTGAAACGATGTATCTTGAATGTGACGCATAATTGGTCCAAGGAGCGAGTGTTAACGATGCATATCTCAATCTCGAGCTTCATCATCCGATTCTAATCCGTGAAATTGTGTGAAATTGTACAGCCCCAACTGCCGCCGCACATTGAGCCCGAGTCTGCGACTACTTCCGCACCAGGCTTACTCACCGTGCAGCTTCCTAAAACAGAGCAACAGCTCTCAGGTTTGCCCTTGTGCAATTTCGGACATTTCGAAAAAAATTCGCGAAAATCTGATTTTAAATTGACTGCACACTTTGCAACCGTCACCTGACATCCTATTCATATCGGCAATGAGCAGAAACAGTGTCGGAAGGAAGTCCAGGCCCATCCTTGGGAATGTCGTCCCCCGCGGGCTCAGCTGCCGAGGCTGCCAAAGCGCGCTTACGCTGGACTCCGGAGCTTCACGAAAAGTTCGTGGCAGCTGTAGCCAAGCTTGGAGGTCCCGATCGTAAGTCTATCCACCTGCCACGTTCTCAAATATTGTATTTCATTTTCTTTCATTTGTGTCAAAACTAAGAAAATAAATTAAATATTGTATTGCATTCATGCTGTACATTGGTGGCATACATCTCGATATCGAGCATCTGTGAAGACGACCGAGTCAATTTAATATCTTCTTCAGTGAACTTGGCAGTGGATCATTCTTGTTCAACGTACTGAAGTAGGCAGAGTGATATTGCCGTGGGTTTCTAATTTTCAGGAGCAACGCCCAAATCGGTACTTCGTCTTATGGAATGTAACGATATCACTATCTATCATGTGAAGAGCCACTTGCAAAAGTATCGCCTCATACCTGAGATTTCAACCGCAGGTAATAATTTTGGAGCCTGGGTGCCGGATTGTTGCCTCTGAGTTCAGTCCAAAAGAATGAAGCCTATTGTTCGCCATAACAGGGCGAACTCCTCAGCTGCAACGTACGACGTGATATTGGTGTCAGAATCCGTTGATCGAATCGGTGTTCAAACAAATTAATTCAAGCAATCATTTTTACTTGAGATGTGTTCATTGACAAATGAGGTGCAAGCTGACTGGTTAGTATATGTGGCATGGTGCAGAACCCAAATCTGAGCGGAAGCGACTTGGCCTTCACAACAGAGTTCTCAATGCACCCTCGTAAGCATTCGTTTCTAGCCTCTTCAAATTCTCCTCCATGGTACTTGCATGGTGGAAATATCAACTCTCGCTGGTTTAATTCTTCGTAACTCCTTAACCCTGAAACGACGGAGCATATCACCAAGGTAGTCAGCCAAAAATGATCCAATATGTTACCCTGTTAGTCTGTTACCCTGCTTAATGTAATTCTGGATCTCATAATGGTTTGTAAATCCGTGCAGACCTGAAAAAATGTCACAAGCTCTTCAGGTGCAAATGCAGGTGCAGAAGCGTCTATACGAGCAGCTGGAGGTCGTATATCAAACCATTTTTTTATGATGATTTCTGTGCTGGTTTTTGTATGCAGTATGCTGCATGCTATCAATATTAATCGTTCTACAACACTAGAAGTCAGTAATACGTTATAGACAATGAATCCACATCCCATGCAATATTGAAGATGTAGACATTTCTGTGCATAACGAACATCCTCATTAAGATTGCGTTGGTCCTGACTTCCTCAGTCCTCTCAGCAGACTCAAAGGCAACTGCAACTTCGAATTGAGGAGCAGGGTGTCAACCTGCAGAGGATGATAGCGGCCCAAGTGAAAGCGGGCGAAGCATTGGGCATTCCTTCCGAACAAATCGCTAACGGTCAATTCTTTGCCCAGGCCAGCAACAGTAACTGGGCTGCACCAGCGAGCACAAGCACTCCGTCGGCAGATCCAGCTCCAACCCCCAAACGAACTCGTGTGGAGGTTCCTCACCTTGTAATAGTCCCCAACATCATGTACTACAATCCAGTACGTAACAACCCCTCCATGCTATCACCAGCTCCTAGTATTGCAGCGGGTTTTCCAGCTCCAGGCCCCGGTACTACAGAATCCATACCTTCAGCTTCATCTCAGCCCTTGGCAGCCCCGTGGGGTTCGACCCAACCTCAGGGTGGCGGCCGAGGTGGCGGCTGCATCCCCAGGGATGGCGGTGCTAGATCCTGCTGCATGAGCTGCCTCCATCCAGACCTCAGCTTAGCTTGATATATATATATATACATCTATTCGTTAGGGATTCTACTTTTGTCCCTTCCAGCAATTCTTATTCAAGAACTCTGCAATACTACTCTCCCAGGCAACCTGTTTATTCCTGTTCATTAGTTCCTAGTTGATTTTATTGCCGTTAGTCTAGCTCCAAGGGAAAGGGTTTCAACATATGGTCTGCATATATATTGAATCAAGTTCGGGTTGTAGTTCTCTGAGTTAGAAGAGACCATCACGGGGACGTATTGGACGGCGCAGTGGGTGTACACAAACAAGCCATTGTTTCATAACAGCCTTTCATGTTACACACTACAATCGATTCTGTCCATTGAAAACTTCACTCATTCATTGCACCAGTCAGTCGATGGGTGTGGGATTTGCGCTCTAAACTCTGCAGTAGCCTTACCTGCCGGTCGATTTCTCTTCCCTCATTCCATGCTACCGATGGAATTCTCTTTCAGTCCCCGGGAATCGCCTCCACGCAAGCCATCCTACGCCCTCAGGCCATAAGTACGTACGCTCTGAGCACATCTCCGAGAATAGAACGAGCTAGCGCAGCGCGCGGGGAATGGAAATCTCGAATTGTAAGCAGCAGTTGAAGGTGGAAACAGAGAAGGAGCGTGATAAGCACCTCCATGGCAACGGCATTTAGCACGCATTGGATGAAGACACGGTCCACGCTTGGACGTGCCAAGGCACCTCGAGCGTGTGCTGCAGCAACAATTCCCATGACCCTGCAGTCACGGAGCACGCAGGCAGCACACGCCACGGTTTTCGGGGCTTTAGCCATCATACCTTCGTTTTCTTTTCCTTTTCTCTTCTTTTTCATGACACAAATGGAAGAAATTTCACAGCAAGGATGCTGAGTAAAGTACAGCAAAACCCCAACCCAAATGACAGTTAGTACAGTACAACACCTAATTGCGGACCCGGCGCAAATCCGATCCGACCGGCAATGATTGGAGACAACGGCGAGGAGGACGGAGCAGGTTTCATTTCTGGACCATGCATCGACCATAGTTCACTTCAGTTGAAAATATATAATTCTCGAAACTGAACAATTAGTGCACGGTGAAAGGTCATGTCTATGTTAGTGTACCATTTGTATAATGGAATTTTGAAAAAAACTGATGGTTATTTTTGGAAATTACATGACAAAATAAGAATCTATCAATGATTTCAATAACATTTTGATTGCAAGTGCTATGCACAATTGCAAGGACGAAGGGGTGATCTTGGAAATCATCCCTTTTCATTACTATGTGAATCATTGGCTTAAGAAATAGCAAAAGCACTCATTGGAAGTTGAACTACTGTAGAAGACCTCCCCTTTTCACAACAAAATTCCAAAGATGAATAGTTTCACTTTTGTCCTCCTAGAAGGATTTCCTGTTATCCATAGGACGCCAAACGTCTATGTCAACGTGTAAGGATTAAGTTGTAGTCTTGACAATAAACACACTTTTGCATATTAGTTTCTTTCTAGTTAAGTTTTAAATTGAAGATAGTAAATTTGAGTGTTAATTCCTCTTTGGTAGAAGAACAATTAGGCATAAGAATCATAAAGCTCCATTTTGAACCTAAAAGGAGTTTGATCCCTAGATTTCAATTTTTTTGCTCGTTTACAAGTAAAAAATTCTAGATTTATTCCCACTTGGCAATAAACTTTATTGCATAAATGAAGACAACAACTGGAATAGGTATTTGAAAAATTATTTGACCATAGAAAGTGGAGTTTAATCACCAATGATATAAAAAGAAACTTCCTCAAGCACTCTTATTAGAAAAAATCTAGGGTGTCAAGAAGGTCACCAACATTGAACCAACAGTTAAATTATTTTTTATTTAAAATAAATAAATTATTATTTTAATTGGATTGTTGGTCCAACTCTGGTGGTATTTATAAGACCCCAAATTTTCTCTGATGCAAATCCTTCTAAATTCTTATTCTATCTTAAAATATACATCATCTAATTATGATTGTGTAAAAGAGTAAGGTTGATTATGGATATAGCTACAATCAATACTTTGAAGATTTATGTTTTTTCCCATGCAATGTCTAAGAGATATGTGTTTTGAAGATTTGGAAATCTTTTTTAATTGCCAACATGATTCAACTAAATCTTAGACAATTTAACAATATATTTCATCCCCAAATGCTCCTTGTTTTGGATAGTTACTAGCCCTATGTAATTTATACTAGTTGATTGACTACATCACTCTTTATTAATAAAACCAAGGCCTACGATTATTTCTTAAAAGTCTGTTTTTTGAATCTTATATTAAACTATTAATTCTTTGCATGGTGTTCCAATGAGACTCACAATGTTCTTTTCTCTTTATTTCTAATTTTTTATCAGAATTAGATTTATCATAACAATCATTTTATGCTTTTCCACCTCATATTTATCAATTTCATGATTGTCCTAAAAGTGTCTATTTAGAAAATTAATGGAACATTTTCATGCTTGTAGAGTAATTGTATATTTTAAAATTTAAATCTTCAATCAAACCAATCTTTATAATCACAATATAAAAGAAATAAATATAATAAAATGAAAATCAACTAACATCATCTAAAGTTGTGTTTTTCTTTCTTCCAAAAAATAAATGCCTCTAATCATTTGATGTAGTGAATTCAATCATGCTAGATGAATTGTTGGTTTGATTAGAGAACTAAGTTTGTATATAGGGATGTGATACTACATGACTAAATGAGTGTAGAAATACAAATACGCATTCTTTTGGGAAGTAAATGTGAAAGTGAAAACACAAAGTAGCAAAATATTATATGATTTTTAAGATAACATCTCCAATATTATGCAAAAATCTTTGGAAAGTGAAAGTGAGTGAAAACACAAAGTAATAGAATATTAAATGATCTCTAGAATTACATCTCCAATAATATGCAAAAATCTTTACCAAACTAACCCTTAAAAGATCAACTTGTAATTTTTGGATGTATAGAATTTTTGCGCAAGGTATTGTGAACAAAGATTTGCATATTTTAGGTTCAAATTCTAATAGAAGGTAGGGGCAAGGAATATCTTTCATATGCACTAAATTTCATGACATTTGAAAATATGAGTCAAAAGTTATAGCCTAATATGTTAGTTTTTTTCCAACCGGGCACAGGGTTGTCATACCGGACGGACGTCCGGTTCGCCCGTCCGATGTGGTCAACACTAAGTTGACTTCTTTTAACCCTTAAAGGACCGTCACTATGTTTTCACCAAAAACTCTCCAAAACTGCCATTTCTAGTACAACTACCAAAATTCTGAAAAAAAAACTTCTTTTGACATATCTAACCATAGGATGTTGTATTATATAGTATTAAAAACATGTGGTAAAAATTTCAGACATTTCCACCGGGTGGATTGCAAGATATAAGCATTCAAATTAACTAAAATCATTTTTTGACCCTGCAAAAAGCAGGGCAGCTGCACTTCACAAGCTCACATTTCTATGAAAAAATGACCTAAATGGTGGTACTTCTTTGGATTTGTTTTCCTAGACAAGTTGGCCACATGCTTGAAAAATTTCAGATCATTTGGAATAGTACAACATATAGGAAAAAAATAGTAAGTAGGTAGTACTAGAGAATGATTAAAAATACTAAATTATTTACAATTTAAATATGGAATTGAAAATTTCCAATCCCAATGGTCGAAATGTTGTAATAATGTATCTACATCCTACGATTTTATTTTTGTCCAAAAATATTGAAAATTGGGTAAGATAAAGGATTTCAAAGTTTATTTTAGAGTAGGAAATCCAAAACTGCCTGCAAACAAAAAATCCTCATAATTTTTGACTCATTGATCAAAACGGAATGATTTTAAGCTTTTTGTGTATATCAAACTCTAGAAAATCAATTTCAAACATAATTAGTTGTTTGCTACTTTGTTTACTACACATTCATAAATTCACAGAAGTCATACAATATTACAATTGTCATGATGGAAGAAAGACCAAATTGCATATTACAAGATTTTCACCATATGTCCGTATCTTTATGTATGAAATTTGTAGCAACCGTGAAATACACATGCTTGATGTTCTTCTAAGCAAAAATGTGTCATCATGTCATCATGTATCTAAGCAATAATGTATCATCATGTTTTGCATTTGAGAGTAGAAATGGGAGTTCATTATATATTTATATGCATATGAGGTGGTACTATGGTAGGATCACTAGGATGTGCAACAACGCACATAAGAATGATGAGGTATATAAATTAAAATTAGTACTCAAGAGTTCCATTCCCGGGGGGAACACTTACGGTTTTTAGAAAACTACGTGAGTTAAAAGATAGGGTTCATTTAATTCAAAGGGGGCAAATTTTATATAATTTGTAGAGCTACTATAAGGTTCATGAAATGCTACACACTCTAATATATATAAATTAGGGTATGTAAAAACATCATATAATAGGAATTTTTATTAATAAGTTAGCCTTGACAAATAGAAGTCATGCAAATTTTTCATAATATGATGAGTATAGATGTAGACAAATAATTTCATATGGGTGATAAAATGGACATATTCAAGAAAATCTATGATGAAAGGCGGTCCACTAAAATTGTGCCATGGTACTTGTAGTGTATATATAAAAACAAACTAAATGTAAATGTAAGACATCAACTAAAAGTGGAAAAATTGTCACATTGTATGAATAGGAAGATTTACCTTAGTGGGTTCAACAAACTGAAAATTGTACAATATGAAGATAGAATTAATAGTTCATTTAACTCTAAGCTTTGAAGCCATAAGGTAGCAACGCCCATAACCATTAGTGTACCCATACTTCGATAGTAGAGTTTCCTTAAAGTGTCTCCAAATGTACTTTGAAACCGTGCCAATTCTTAATTGTGGTTGGTAGGCTCTAATTTTTTTAGATTTTGGAACTACAATCAAGGCAACTTTAGTAGAGTGTGGTTTAGGGTGCCTTAGTGAGTTCTACTTTGAAAATTCACAGAAATTAGATGCCTTATCCAAAAATTCTAATTCTTTTTTTAAAAATTCATGATTTTCAGTTGCTAATACTAAAAAAATATTTTTTCTAGAAAAAAGTGCCTCCAACTATGTTGAATTGCTTAATTTGACGGTTATGGGTGTTGCTACCTTATGTGTTAATCACACTCATATTGAATGAGATTTTAATGGAATAGTTTCATTAGGAATTCTAAAGTGTTCAATGTTATTAACCCCTAAAGACTAGAGGGTGTTTTGGAAGAGGAAGAATCCAAAATTGCTAATTTTGATGCATTGTCTAAAATAAAAAATTATTTGAAAAAAATCCAATTGTATAAAAGTGTATTATGTAATTATAACAACGTGTAGAAACAATTTCAGCCCATTTGACCATGTGGATTGAAAGATTATAATGTTTGAAGTGAGAAAAAAAATCTTTATTTTCATTCTTGCAAACTAGGATCAACAAACTTCAAGCCCTCTTAGAGTAAAATATTTGGTCTACACAAAAATGAGGATTTTGACTATTCATAAATATATGATGTTGGATTCACTCATAAAAAATCTGAATCAACTTGCAATGCAAAGAGGTTAAATGCATTGGCAATACACTAGTCTTTTTTTGATGATTTCTTGTGCAATGAGATATTTTTTAATTTGGAATCCAAATGGTTAAAAATTAGAGACAAATATTTAGAATATTTGGGAAAATTTTCAAAAACTTTGACTTCACATATTGCAAGATAATAGGGCTTGAGGTTAGAAGAAAAGGTTATTTTTCTTGAAGCCACCCTAACATAGCTAATAAAGTTTGACTCCTTTGAGAATGTGATTTGAGAACTAAATTACTTTTGATAATTGTATGCCATATTTTATTAGTAACATAAATGCCAAATTTCAATAGTTGATGAGATTTTTTGCAAAAGACACCCCAAAGATGCTCAAATTGTAAGGGCTACCAAAATAATTTAGGGCAAAAAGAAATTATATTTCCACTAAGAAGATACATGTTCACATCTTGTGTCAAAATTTTATGAATATTTGACCAAAATTGACTTCATAGGGACCTACCCAAAGTTTCAATTGTTCATTCAATGGACAATTGGCCTTTATGGGTTAAAAATTGTCACTTGAATTCAATTGATTATTGTTAATTTCACAATGTCTACCCCATACATAGTTGCAGTAGATGGAAGAGAAAATTTGTGAAGAAGGGTGGGGGTGGGAGAAAATTGGACATTTAAATTTTATATGTAAGATAGATCCATTTAAAAACTTGCATGAATGAATTTATAAAAACTATAGGGTATTGGAAATATGCCCTTTTTAGCTTTTTATGTAAAAATACGGTCATCTTAAATGCAATAATTAAGGTAAATAGCCCCACATAAAATACCCTCTTAACTCAGGTGTATACCTTAAATTACAAGGAGTGATCCCCCGAGTTTCAAAACTTTGTTTCCTTTCCAAATCCTTGTAGCCTCTATTTTCAAAAATAACCCTTAAACTACATTTGAATACATTGTAATACATTAATGATGTGAATTCAAAACCCTTGTAGATCCAATTATCAAAAATAATTGAGAAGTATTAGAACTCTACAAAATATAACTTGTGTTTCATTTTTTTAGGGAACTCCAAACCCTTTTAGTTTCTATTTGGAGAACTCTAAAATTCATCCTTTAAGTCTTCAACTTGAATTTAAAAAAATGTGTACCTTGTTTTCCGTTACGAATCCAAAAACTTCTAGCATCTAATTATATTTGTTTTCTTGAAAGTGTGCAAATTAGTTTTAATTTTCTAGAAATCTCATTTTTGGGGTGTGGGGACTATTTCTCAAGCCCTTGGAGAAGCGAAGAAGGACAAGGGCGACACATGAAAGGAGACACATCCTTCCATGAATTGTCTTTCAACTCAAAAAGTGGTTGAACCTCTTAATACAACCATTGACTTCAAGATATTCCCCATGCTCAAATTAATGGCTGACTACATTAATTGGTTTCCCACTTTTCCTCTCTCCATGGGAAGGAAGAATCCCATGCCAATTTCAAATCTGAAGGTCAATTTCACTCCCCCCCATCGTTGGTGGACGGAATTCTTGCATATTTTTTCCTCCGAGGGTCAGGGCGCAGACGTGTGGACAAGGGCGTGGACATCTCGTTAGGGCGTGGACGCCGGGGTGCGGACGTCCACTCAAAATTCCAATTTTAAAGCAAGTCTTCAACTCCCTCCTTCAACCCCCTCCAAGCCAATTTTGAACTCTCTCCAACCCAATTTTGAACTCCCTCCAAGCCAATTTTGAACTCCCTCCAAGGGTTTGAAGATTCCATGCCCAAAATAATTAAATAAACCGTTGACCATGAATTAAAAAATCACTTAACTAGTATTTCATTTCAATACCCACCCTTCCTAAGTCCTAGACTTTAGAGTTTAGAGTTCTAGGATCCCATTACACAAATTAAAGGGTGGAGTCCAATGATTGAATATTTGAAATCGTAAACAATTTGGGTAATGCTTCATTTCATTTCCAAAGACCCAAACCGCTTTGCTATCCCCATATGCAAAATAAACCATTGCCCTTGAATTAAAAAACCACTTAACTAGTATTTCATTTCAATACCTACCCCTTTTATTTTTCCCATGATAAGAATTTGTTGTTAAAGTCTTCAAGACCTAAATCCTTATAGCCTTTTTTTCCGGAAAAAAACCCTTCAAGCATATTTAAAAGCATTATAATTTGTATTTGATTTAAATCTGAAACCTTGTAGCTTCGTATTGAAAAAATGAAGACTTAAACCAAAAGCTTGAGAAGTATACGTTGGTAATGGTTTGATTTGTAAACTTCGAATCCAAAATCACAAATACCTTTTCTTTAGAAGAATAAAATATAAACCCTTAAACTTAAATTTACACAAATATGTACCTTGACTTTCATTAGGACTCCAAACCCTTTGGGATTTTTTTCACACAAATTTTGTACTTTTTGTTTGGAAGTTCAATTTCATTTTCTAATTTTTTTTTGGTTTCCATTTTTACATGGGTCCTACTCCTCAAGTGCTTGATGAAGGCAAGAACTTGAAGTCCAACCTCAAGAAGGGAGTGACATGCTTCAATACGTTGTCTTTGAACTCAAAAAGTGGTTGGACCTCTTAATGTAGCCATTGACTTGAAGATATTCCCCGTGCTCAAATTAAGGGCTGACTACATTAATTGGTCCTCCTTCTTCTATGGGAAGGAAGAATCCCATGACTAAATTCATATCAAAGTTTAGTGTGGGACCTCCGTTCCCTGCCGTCCAGGAACGTGACAAGGCCGGGGCGGGAACGCGTTGGGCGGGGACATGAATGGGCCGGGTGGGGACGCGAATGGGCCGGGCGGGGACGCGAAAGGGCGGGGCAGGGACGGGAAGGGGCCGGGCGGGGACGCGAAAGGGCTGGGCGGGGACGCGAAGAGGCGGGGCGGGGACACGAAGGGGCGGGGCGGGGACACGAAGGGGCCGGGCGGAGACGCGAAGAGGCAGGGCGGGGACGCGAATGGGACGGGCCGGGGACGTGTAGGAATGACGTGATGTTCGTGCCCCGGTAGACTAAAACTGCCCTTCGTTGATGTCCCCACCCTTGACGGAAACGTTCGCACTTTGATTTCAGTGTTGGAAAATTTCAAAAATGAAAGGTGTCTAGAGCGTCTGGACCGTCCGTCCGTCCTGTCCGATCACTTCGACCCGTCGAATATGACAACCCTGACCGGGCAATCCGGGCAGATCACAAAAAATCACTTTCTTCATAAACAAAAATTTGAAATTGGTTTTCAAGAGTTATATATGCATTGAAAGCTTTGAATCATTCCATTTTGATCAATGAGTCAAAGTTATGACAAGTTTCAATTTGTGGGCCATTATGGAATCTCTACTTAAAAATAAACTTTGAAATCCTTTATCTTACTCAATTTTCAATATTTTTTGAAAAGAAAAAAACATAGGATGTGGACTGGTTATTACAACATTTCAACCAACGGAATTGTCATTTTTCAATTCCATAAGTAAATTCTTAACAAATTAGTGTTTTGAATCATTCTCCATTCTTTCTACTTACTATTTTTTTGCTATATGTTGTGTAATTCCAAATGATGTGAAATTTTTTATATATCTATTCAACTTCTCTACAATAAAGAATCTAAAGAAGCACCACCATTTTGGACATTTTTTCATAGAAAAATTAGCTTATGAAGCACACCTGTCCTATTTTTTGCAGGGCCCAAAAAAAGATTTCAATGAATTTGAATGCTTATATCTTGCAATCCATAGGGTGGAAATTTTTGAATTTTTTTCCACATCTTTTCTAACTATCATACTATGAGATCCTATGGTTACTTGTGTCCCATAATGCTTTTTTTCTAAAAGTTTGTATTCTAACTAGATATGACAATTTTGGTGCATTTTGGATGAAAATATAGTCAAGAAACTTAAGGGGTTAACCTTTAACTACTTAAGTGACCAAATATGGTTGATCTAAAATTTTAGGCTCATTTTTCACTAGTTAGTTAAATTTGTTTGACCGTTTAAAAAAAAATTATAGGTAGTTTTGAGGGTTACCTATTGGAAATTTTCATTTTTCATTGAAAAAGGTTAATAATTGATTTTTGAGTGGTACTCAAACACATATTTGTACCATTAGTGAAGAGGAAAGTTTGCCAATTTTACTTCATTTCCCAACTTGGAGTAAAGCTTGTCAATTTTGCTTGATTTGAGATCTAAAAAATTGTACATATCCATTTGTTTTGAAAATGGTCCCACTGGAAAGTGTAAAGTATTTTCATGATTTTCACCATTGAAATTTTTTACTTGCAAGTGTTGATTTGTAGTTATTTGCAATTTCTACTTATAAAAGAAATTGCATTTGAACAATTGCAAGGTGGATTGTGTAACGAGTTTGATAGCTTTTCATGTGAAATTCAGTTTTTTGAGAGTGCATTTTAGTGTACTAACTCTATTTGTAGCTATTCATGTCACCTCCCATCCCCCAAAAATTTTATATGCAAATTTCTAAAACATTGTAGGAAGAAGCAACATATTAA
Organism: Rhytidiadelphus loreus; assembly: GCA_947034895.1. Taxonomy (NCBI): domain Eukaryota; kingdom Viridiplantae; phylum Streptophyta; class Bryopsida; order Hypnales; family Hylocomiaceae; genus Rhytidiadelphus; species Rhytidiadelphus loreus. The sequence goes on from OX344762.1 coordinate 70,072,869, forward strand.
AAATAGAATGCGTACATTTTTGTTGTTATAATCTCACAACTCCTATGCAATTTTACAATCAAAATTGGTGAGCATATTAATAAACAAGCTCTCTAAACATCTATACAGTCAGATTTTGAAAAAAATAAAACTTGCTTCATTGGGGAGAACTTTAAGCCCATGCTCTTTTTTCACAGGAAAAACACATTTGGAAAGGCTTAGGCACTTAGGGGTTAAGCAAGTCACCATTCAATCTTGAAGAGAATCCAAATAAATATTCAGTCTAAATTTGTCCAATAATTCTTTAGAACTTAGCTATTCACCATCTACTGCGATTATAGGATCATGTGGTTTGGTGTCTTCCTCCCTTCCAAGAAAATCCCCCACCGTTGATTACAAGAACCCTTGGTTGGCTCCCTCCCTGGTTAAGCCATTAGGGTTACAACCCTCACTGGAAAAAAATGAAAGACGTTGATTTTGAAAAAATAATTTTCCCTCCCCCCCTCTAACACTATTGATCTTGAAAATAATAAATATGGATACAAATACATGTCCAAGATACGAATACATATCCAAAATAAGGATATGATATAGATACAAGATACAAAATATGGTCAAATGGACATATCATCATATCCCATATTATTTGGAACTGTGAAGTGCTTCCTCAAATTCAAATAGGAAGAGGGGGGTAGGTAGACAATAAAAAAAATTTAATCACAAAATGGGAGAGGGGGGAAGGTAATAAATATTTCAAAAAAAAATTTTAATCACAAAAATTATGGAAGGGAATTAATAATTATATAAAAAAAATTTAATGAAGATCTTTTGAGCGGATGGAGGGCAATGCATTAATTGAAATGCACCTCTGCCTCACTATCTACTCAAAAGATAGAACTTGGCTATTTACAATGGCCATTCAAAGTTTTGCTTTTGTTTATTTTATTTCATTTTAAATTTCATTTAAACTTCAGCCTTTTGATTTAAACCACATATGATTTTTTTAAAAGCAATTTGTTTGTAAAAAATATAATAGTTAACTAATTACAAAAATGCTTAAAATAGCATGAAAAATTTAAGAGGATTGAGTGCAATAGTGCTCACAATAGTGCTCACAATAGTGATAAACATTATGGTATGATTGATGTACTCTTCATCTCCTTGAACCAAGAAAGATTTAATAGAAAAGTTCAGAAAGTGGTGTATTTTAAGCTTGCAAAATGCTACCATTAAAATTAATATCAAGTCATGGAGGGTGGCTTCATAGGAGGGAAGGGGGGTCTAGTTCAATTGATTTGCACTTTAGAAGAATAAAGGGATTTTATTCCCATAATCTTACTCACTTGATGACTGAGCCAGAACATGGAACAATGTAATTTGAATATAAATAGGATAGTACTTGTAGTTTTGAATTGTTTGATTTGGAATCTTGTAAAAAGTTGTCATGTATGGGAATAGAATATTTCCTATCTTTGTTTGAATATTGTTTCTCGTACTCTCACTTAGTTGATGATTGTGCCAACGCATGGAACAATGTGAGGGATATAAATAGGATAGTATTTGTAGTTTTGAATTGTTTGATTTAGAATCCTATAAAAAGTTGTCATGAATGGGACTAGTGTATTGAGGATCATTATTTGATTATTGTTTCTTCGTATTCTCAATTAGCTGGTGATTGTGCGAGAATATGGAACAATGTCATTGGGATATAAATAGGATAGTACTTGTAATTTTGAATTGTTTGATTTGGAATCTTATAGAAAGTTGTCATAAATGGGACTAGTGTATTTATGATCATTGTTTGAATATTTTTTCTTTGTATTTTCATTTAGCTGGTAATTGTGCGAGAACATGGAAGAATGTAATTGGAATATAAATAGGATAGTATTTATAATTTTGAATTGTTAGATTTGGAATCTTGTAAAAAGTTGTCGTGTATGGGACTAGAATATTTCTTTTCTTTGTTTGAATATTGTTTCTCGTATTCTCATTTTAGTTGGTGACTATATCAACACATGAAACAATGTGATTGGAATATAAATAGGATATTATTTATAATTTGGAATTGTTTGATTTGGAATCTTATAGAAAGTTGTCATGAATGAGACTAGTGAATTCCCTATCCTTGTTTGAATATTGTTTCTTCGTATTCTCATTCAGCTAGTAATTGTGCCAAAGCATGTAACAATGTGATTGGGATATAAATAGGATAGTATTTATAATTTGGAATTGTTTGATTTGGAATCTTGTAAAAGTTGTCATGAATGGGACTAGTGTATTCAAGATCCTTGTTTGAATTTTTTTTTTTCGTATTCTCATTGAGTTGGTAACTCTGCCAAAACATAGAACAATGTAATTGGGATATAAATTGGTTAGTACTTGTAGTTTTGAATTGTTTGATTTGGAATCTTGTAAAAAGTTGTCATGAATGGGATTAGTGTATTGAGGATCATTGTTTGTTTGAATATTGTTTCTTTGTATTCTCATTTAGTTGATGATTGTGCAAGAACATGGAACAATGTCATTGGGATATAAATAGGATAGTATTTGTAATTTTGAATTGTTTGATTTAGAATCTTATACAAAGTGTCATGAATGGGACTAGAGTATTTGAGATCCTTGTTTGAATATTTTTTCTTTGTACTTTCATTCAGCTGGCGGCTGTACCAGAACATGGAACAATGTGAATGGGATATAAATGGGATAGTACTTGTAATTTGGAATTGTTTGATTTGGAATCTTGTAAAAAGTTGTTAGGAATGGAACTAGACTATTTCCTATCCTTGTTTGAATTTTTTTTTTTGTATTCTAATTTAGCTAGTAATTGTGCCAAACCATGGAACAGTGTAATTGGGATATAAATTGGTTAGTATTTGGAATTTGGAATTGTTTGATTTGGAATCTTGTAAAAAGTTGTTGTGTATGGGATTAGAATGTTTCCTATCTTTGTTTGAATATTGTTTCTTCGTATTCTCACTTAGTTGGTGACTATGCCAACGACGTGATTGAGATATAAATAGGATAGTACTTGTAATTTGGAATTGTTTGATTTGGAATCTTATAGAAAGTTGTCATGAATGGAATTAGTGTATTCAGGATCTTTGTTTGAATATTTTTTTTTTGTATTCTGATTTAGCTGGTGACTGTGCCAGAACATGGAACAACGTAATTGGGATATAAATAGGATAGAACTCGTAATTTTGAAATGTTTGATTTGGAATCTTGTAAAAAGTTGTCGTATATGGGAATAGAGTATTTCCTATCTTTGTTTGAATATTGTTTCTTCGTATTCTTACTTAGTTGGTGAGTGTGCCATCGCATGGAACAATGTGATTGGAATATAAATAGGATAGTATTTATAATTTTGAATTGTTTGATTTGGAATCTTGTAAAAGTTGTCATGAATGGAACTAGTGTATTGAGGATCATTGTTTGAATATTTTTTCTTTGTATTCTCATTTAGCTGGTATTGTGTGAGAACATGGAAGAATGTAATTGGGATATAAATAAGATAGTAGTCGTAATTTTGAAATGTTTGATTTGGAATCTTGTAAAAAGTGTCATGAATGGGACTAGAGTATTTGAGATCCTTGTTTGAATGTTGTTTCTTCGTATTTTCACTTAGTTGGTGACTATGTCAACGCATGAAACAATGTGATTGGAATATAAATAGGATAGTACTTGTGATTTGGAATTGTTTGATTTGGAATCTTATAGAAAGTTGTCATGAATGGAACTAGTGTATTCAGGATTTTTGTTTGAATATTTTTTCTTTGTATTCTCATTTAGCTAGTAACTGTGATAGAACATGGAACAATGTACTTGAAATATAAATAGGATAGTACTTGTAGTTTTGAATTGTTTGATTTGGAATCTTGTAAAAAGTTGTCATATATAGAAATAGAGTATTTCCTATCTTTGTTTGAATATTGTTTCTTCGTATCCTCACTTAGTTGGTGACCTGCCAATGCATGGAACAATGTAATTGGAATATAAATAGGATAGTACTTGTAACTTTGAATTGTTTGATTTTTAGGAATCTTGTAAAAAATTGTCATGTATGGAAATAGAGTATTTCCTATCTTTGTTTGAATATTGTTTCTTTGTATTCTCACTTAGTTCACTAGTAGAAAATCAAGCCCAATCTGTTGTTTTAGTCGTGTTGATCATCAACAAATTTGTATTGATAAACAGAAATTTGTTGATGATCAAGTGATCAACGCGACCAAAACAACAGATTGGGCCTGATTTTCTACTAGTGGTTGGTGACCTGCCAACGCATGGAACAATGTAATTGGAATATAAATAGGATAGTACTTGTAATTTTGAATTGTTTGATTTGGAATCTTGTAGAAAGTAGTCACGAATGGACTTGACTATTTCCTATTCTTTTTTGAATATTGTTTCTTTGTATTCTCATTTAGCTAGTGACTGTGGAAAAGCATGGAAGAATGTGACTGGGATATATCACTATAAGAAACTTATATTTTAGGTGACGTTTTGTAATTTTTTTAGACAAATTTTAAGTGTTGTCGAAAAAAACATCTTGTGTTTTTCTGTAAATAATCATGTCCAATATAATATGTGGATGTTGTATTAGGCATGATTATTGACAAAAAAAAACAAGTTTTTTTTTTATGTCACCTAAAATCCGTCTGGATAAATTACAAAACATCACCTAAAACACAAGTTTCTTATAGTATATATAGGATAATACTTGTAGTTTTGAATTGTTTGATTTGGAATTTTGTAAAAGTTGTCATGTATGGGACTAGTATATTTCAGATCTATAATTGAATATAATTGCTAGTATACAACATTAATTATTTAAAATGTGATTGTGAGAATAAAATCTAAACTCATATTAGGAAATGCAAACAATATACATTAGAGAAATTCTTAGCCCTCCTGAAAGCCACTCCATAGTGACCAAACCAGTCTATTAATCGCGTAAGAATTAGTAGGGGCATATAGCTGCAGTGCATTGTCAGAGTGGGTGAATATCGTGAAAGACGTCAGAACTCCAATAATGAAAGTGTAGTACACTATAAGAAACCTGTGTTTTAGGTGACGTTTTGTAATTTTTTCAGACGGATTTTAGGTGACGGTAGAAAAAACAACTTGTGTTTTTTTGTTAATAATCACGTCCAATATTGTGTTATATTGGATGTGATTATTGACAAAAAAACACAAGTTGTTTTTTCTAACGTCACCTAAAATCCGTCTGAAAAAATTACAAAACGTCACCTAAAACACAGGTTTTTTATAGTGGTAGAAGTTTGTTTAATAATCAGCTGTACGAACATACAAGGTGATTAATTGGGAAGTTAAGCAAATTCAATGAAATTAAGAAAAATGAAGTGAATTTTCAAGCTAGTTGCCAAAAAAATTAGGAAACTCTTATATTTTCAACTAGCTTTTAAAGTCACTTAGTTTAGGATGTTTAGTTTAGAATTTGTAGTTTTTCAACCGCTCATAGTTAAGTTTAAAATAGGAATTGTGTTAAAACTAGAATTTCAGACCTCATTTAGGCATAGTAGAATAATTTTTTATCAAAAACCTTTGAACTAAATAAAATTTGAGAATCAAGCTAGTTTTTATGTACAAAAATCCGTTTGAAGTTTAGAGCCTCCAATAAAAAGTTATGGGCAAGATTTGGAGAAGGTTTTTGAAAATGTCAAAAAAAATCTCCCTTTCAACCCCTTTTAGAATTTTGTCTTTGAATTTTTTTGTTTTACTATGCCTAAATGGGGTTTAAAATTCTAGTTTTAACACGATTCCTACTTTAAACTTAACTATGAGCGGTTAATAAACTACATATCCCACATGGGTTGTTCTACCTCCTACCACCCCATGTGTACATAAAGATATTCTCTTCTCATCATTAAACACCCTAAATTAATTGGCTTTAGAAGCTAGTTGGAAAATGTCAGAGTTTTCTAATTTTTTTGGCAACTAGCTTGAAAATTCACTTCATTTTGCTTAATTTCATTGAATTTGTTTAATTTACAATACTTGATTATTTAACTACTTATACTTGAATTTTGAACCACTGACAGTCATCGGACATTGCGACCTCTGGTGATTGACTATAGCTGAGAAAAACAAATCATTAAGCAAAGTTGAGAGCGGGCCTCCGTAGGATTGAGAATTCCTCTAATGAACAATAAGAATTGACACATTTGCTAAGATGGGGAATTTTGTTAAAATGGTAGTATTCCTTGTGTCATTTTCAGACTCCTTGGTCTAAATTGTAAAAGTGACATCTTGGATGGGAATAGATTTTAGATTGCATGGTTTGAATTATGAAAGTGCCATCTACTGATCTACAATACATGTAGATTCCAAACATCTATAAGTACTACAAATTTAAAAAATCTAGGAGAATTGGACATTTTAGACCGCCTTATCTGGACCATAAAAACTACCAAAGTTGAAGGATTTCACCATTTACGCCACATTTAACTACTTCTGGACTATTCAATGAAATTTGGACAAAACATTTGAAGATCTTTCGATAATAACATTAGGGGGTCCCCTCGAGGCCTCGATGTTTGTATGAATCTTTTGATGTTTGTATAGATCTCTTGATGTTTTGCCTAGATCTCCGGATGTTTTGCATTATCTCCTAATGACCATTTTTTTTCTCTTGATGACCATTACTAATCTTTGGGCTTTCCAAAGTCCAAAAGTAGTTAAATGTGGCATATTTTAATGAAATTACCATTAAGCTCCCTATCCTACTAACAATAGGTTGGCTTGTTGAAGCTTGATGGCCCATCTAAAGGCTCATTTTTTCTCTAATGCTTCAAAGTATTACAAAAATCACAATTATATCTATTTTAATAATTTTGAAAAAAATTGAAGTGGAATAAAAAGAATAGGCTATACTCTCTTAGTTAAACTTGAAAGCATTTAAAATCAAGAAATGACTATGTTAAATTGAGACAAAATGGACTTTTCGAGGCTTTAGTCCTACTATTTGAGACCTCTATGGCTCTATTTTAACAAATAAAAAATCTATGAACATACTTTTATCTAATCTTAAATTTTTTTTTCCACTATATATAAAATTTTTGATTTAAATAAGGAGCTACAATGAAGCAATAATGAATATCAACCTTTATAAAATTAAAGGTTTATAAATGTATTACATATTAAAGCCTTAATTCACCAAAAAATTCAATATCAAACACTTATTATCATCTAAATATAAATTCAAAGATAATATGAGACTATTGATTGTCTCATTTCAATGAATATGGCTTTAGAATTATGTGATTATTGAAGTTTGACTTTGAAAATGAACCTTGATGACTTACAATGTTCTTTAAAGGTTACTTTAATCATTCATTTTGTAAATAAAATGAATGATTAAAATTTGGCATTATATTATCAATAATTTGGTTATTTTGAATATTTTATTATTTTTAATTTAACCATAAGTATCGAACCTTACATCAAACTGAAAATCTACCCAAAAAAAACCAATCCAAAAATCCGACCTCCACTTTCAACTTTTAGAATGTAAAATGTAAAGAGTATAGAATGTCAAAAGGTGAATTGATAATTGAAGATCAACTAATTAAAAATTTGTTTAACAGTAGGATTCCAAGAGGATAAGTGACACTATTTGCTCACCGTCCAACACTACATATCCATATTGTTGCAAGTTAACTTCTAAACACAAACTAACTGACATACAATTCATTGTATGTGGTCCATTTTGAGGTTCGTCTTTTGCGGTCACCATAATTACGTCTCAAGGCTAAAGTCCGAAGTGTGTACAACTAAACCAAAAAATAACATGCCACGAGATCTGCGTGTGCTGGAGTGTGAGAGTGTCCGAATCCAAAAATACTCATGCCATCAGATCGAATTCAGCAATGTCTTATCAGTTCTCCCAAAGTGGATCTCCCGAAGTATCTCAGTCTCATTGAAGCTCAGATCCCATCAACACCAGAATACTACAGTAGAAATCTGAGCTAGGCATCAGTACTATTCACAGAGTTGAACCCTATCGATCCAGATGCTCGCACCACTTCGATTCCTGACGTCCTGACGTCAATGAAAGCAGAAGATCCGTTCTCGCATTTGCCCCCAAAACTAAATAAAACTAAAATGAAAGATCCATCACCAAAATATCTCAAATCGTTTTCATACCACTTGGTTTCTATTCGCAGATTGCCAATTCGCATAAATAACTGAGCCACGTTCGTGAGATGAAATCGGATTTGTAGGGGAATGAATGAATGATTGCAGTCCTCGGTGTAGACCTGCGATTGCTGGAGATGGAATGATGGATCAGTCCTCAAGTCAAAATTTCCTGGCCCCCCAAAATATTGACAGAATCTACAGGAAACGTGCATCGACGAAGCAACTCCCCTTCTAATAATAAGTCTGTACGAGCACGGACCGACTCAAACCAGTTATCATTGCAGAAGTGGTCTTTGAATTATTATAATCTCGTATTTTGCGTTTTATAATAGAAGAAGGGTTTTCAAGAGGTTTTCAGACCACAAGTAACGTACTAAAATAGGATTATTATATTATTTCAAAAGTCAAATCCGAAGCCGAGAATAAGAAAATTGATGCGTGCTGTCGGAGTGTTGTGTCACTGCTGGGTCATGGGGCTTGTTGCTGGAGCACACGAAGGACTTGGCTTGGCACGCCTCAGCGTGGACTGTATCGTCATGCCATGCGTGCAGATTTCAGTTGCCATCGAGTTGCTTCTTCACATTCCTTTGCTTTAACAGCAACTGACAATTCTTTCAACTCCCCATGCATTGCGCTCATATATTCTCATGTGCACAGATCGATTAATTCTAGGGACTTGAGGATCGAGAATTCAATTGGATTGGCAGCATGGGATGAGGTGGGGGGAAATTAAATACGACATGATCACATGAAGTTCACATGAAGTTGAATTTCGTGAAATTGGCGCGTTGAACCCTCAGGAAAGGAATGAATGAAAATGAATGATTCAGGGATTCTCCATGGGTTGGGGTGGAAATCTTGGCTTAGCGTGCTCAATGATATGAGTAATATGCAATCTGCATAGACGTTGGCATATCTATCGGCAAATACCGCCAAATTAATTACGTTAGTTAAGATTACCGAAGAACGTTACTTCGTGCATGAATGCCACTGACTACTACAATGATGACGTTTGTTAGACCAGATTGAATTGATTGTGTAAGGTGAAGGCACCCAAAAGTGTCCCTGTTTCTATTTTTGTACCTTAGACTGCCTCAAATGTGTCCTACAAATGCCTACCTCTGATTCGCTGACGCATTTGAAGGACACATACTTAACTCTGATTTTTGCAAATTTCGATTTAGGGTCCACCTTTTCAATGGTTTAGGGAACGGGCACTTTGAAAAATCATAGAAATTACATACCACATCCAAAAAATCTATTTTTTTTCTAATATCCATGCTAATAGTACAGAAATATCATTTTTAGGAAAAGGTGTCTCCAATTATGCTGAATTGCTTATATTGACGGTTTTGGGTGCTTCCACCTTCTGAACTTTATTAACATGAAAAAATGATATGAAACAATTGATTGCTTGTGTATACCCAGTATAATGCACGATCCAAAGGTGGCAGTAATGGGGGCCAATCTCTCTGTCCGTCACCTTCTAACTAACAAAAGTCCAGCTCAAACTTGATATAACATTGAAGTCAACTAGTCAAGCATGGAAGAGAGCTGTTTTGTGCAACCGCACCCTGAGATGTACACCGCTGGTACATTCACTCCATCGAACTTCCACGTCCGGGTATCACCTGAGCAGCTCCTCTAGCTCTTTTCCTTTGAGACTAACCGCATCACAAATTCTCAATAAAGTAACAAGGAATGCGAGATATCCCTGTCGTCATCACAATCCAGGTTCAGAGTACGTTCTTGAATGGGAATTGCTGGAAGGGACAAAAGTAGCTCGGAGTCCTAATCAATCAAAATACACTGAGGCTAGGTCGGCATGGATTCTGCAAGAGCACAACCATTCATGAAAATGCAGCCGCCCTGGAATTGAATTGGGTCGACCTCCAAGTGCCAGTGAAGTGCTGAGGTGATGGCGAAGAAATTGAATAGGGAGTTCCGGGATCTGGAGCCTCCCAGCCTGCTGCAATATTTGGAACTGGTGATAGTATCATGGAGGGGTCGTTATGCACATGATTGTAGTACGTGACGTCGGGTACTATTACAATGTTGGGAACCTCCACACGAGTTCGTCGTATGGATGGAGTAGGATCAGCTGAAGGAGTGCTAATGCTCGCTGTAGCATCCCAGTTACTGGTGCTGGCGCGTGCAAAGAATTCGCCGCTGGCGATTTGTTCTGCGGGAATGCCCAATACTTGTCCAAGTTCCACTTGAGCCTCTATCATCCTCCGCAAGTTGGCGGCCTGCTCCTCAATTCGTAACTGCAGCTGCCTCTGAGTCTGTTTCAGGGCCAACGCAATTTAGGATGGCTGGAATTTCTACATTTTCTCAATATTGCATAGAACCTTGATTGTCTAGCATGTTACAGACTCTCAATAGTGCAGAGCATTCACAGAATACAGAAACAAAATCCGAAATTATCATAGAAGCAATGCTGCAGATGTGCAACCTCCAGGTGCTCCTGTAGACGCATCTCCACCGCCATTTGCAACTGACGAGCATGTGCCTTTTTAGCTCTCGAATTTTTTCCAGCGTTCGACATCTGTGGAATGAGGCGATACTTTTGCAAGTGGCTCTTCACATGATAGATAGTGATATCGTCGCATTCCATCAGACGAAGCACCGATTTGGGCGTTGCTCCTGAAAATTAGAAAGCCACGTGCACGTCATATCGTCAATATCACACGTAAGTCGGAGCTTTTAATTAGAGATCGAGCAGATCCATTTCCATCTTTGAAGAAGATATCCAGGAGTCAGGTTCTATTTCACTGATGCTCAAACTTGGATTGAAATTCAAGCAACTGGGTACACTTACTGTCGGGACCACCGAGCTTGGCGACAGCGACCACAAACTTGCCGTGCAGCTCCGGAGTCCAGCGTAAGCGCGCCTTAGCAGCCTCGGCAGCTGAGCACACGGGCAGCTGAGAACACTTTCCCAAGGAAGGGCTTAGACTTCCTTCCCATATCGTTTCTGCGCATTACCCATTTCAACAGAGTAAGGTGATGCTTGCATATATAATGCGCAATTAATCTTCAAACCAGGTATGTAATTCATACAAATTTACAAACATGTCGAAAACAATAAAAATGAACGGCAAGTTAAAAATTAACCTGAGAGCTCTTGCTCGGGCTTCGGTTGCTGCGAGGTGACCAATCCTGGCGAAGAATGAGCGGCAGACGGAGACTTAGTGAGCGGCAGTTGGAGCTGATACATACAAAATTCCACTCACAGACTTAATTAGAGGTCTAGCTCGCCCATTCCAATTCATATATGTCACACAGAAAAGCTTCATACTCAAAACCTTCACCTTCTGCAGTTGCGTACGAGCCGACAACCTTTCCATTGCAGCCAAGGCTGTTTCATTAATTACTCAAGTACAGAACCAAAGCGTTGCACAGCGCTTGCTTATGTGCGAAAACGAAGCTAGTGGAGAAGGAGAGGATTCACCAGATCAGAATCCGGTACGTCCATACAGTCGGTGAGATCGGGCCAGAGGATGAGATACATCGTGAGAACTGAGATTTCGAAGGCATCGTTGGATTAGGTGAGCTCAGTGAAGCTAAAGAACAATCTCGTGCAACCGGAACTCCTTATATAGCAAAGGCCAAAGAGTTTTGATTCGTTTTGACATTGACGGTTCCTGCTGAGGGACCACATACAATGAATGTTGAATCTCCTGGTATTTTTAGCACCGAGGTTTGATCGGTAAAGACATAGATCCCTTGGGAGTTCCTGATATAGCAAGGGGGCTTTTGGTTTGGCCATATCTGGAGGGGAGGAGTGACCAAATGCAATGAATATACTTTTGTCTTGAACGCTTTGGATAAAGGTCAACCCGGTCTTAATGCTTATACGGAGTTATGGACCAAATTGGCCATTGCCTTTTGGAGATTTGCCTACAAGAAGTAACCTTGGAGGTTCTTCCAAGATGATTCCAATGTTCATGGAAAGTGTAGAATCACCTCTGTATTGATTTAGTGTCCACTTGCTTCAAGTAGAAGCGTAACCTTCGTAACCTTTGAAAGAAGATTTAAAGGAAAAGAAGTTGATATTATTTTGTCTCTTGGGTGGTAGCAAGAAAGACTTGTACTATTTTTTGTCACACTTTTTATACTAAAGTATTTTTCAAGCACAACTTTGAGAATAATACTCCAATATAGTTGAAATTTATATATAGCGAAGGTGGATGTGGTCGTTTGAAACCATTATACAAAAATCAATATTTTTAAAAATCAATATGGTAGAAAATATGGATTTTCAAATTTATGTCACATTTATAGTTTCAAAGCTCTAGCTATTGCTTAGGTATGCAACTCTTGTATTATATGGCCCTAATTATAATCACTTATAATGCATTTATGGGCAATTTCGTTAAAGTAGTGAAATTCTGCAACTTTGGCAATTTTTATAGTTCAGACTAGGCGGTTTGAAATGTACAAGTATCCTAGATTTTTTAAATTTCTAGATGTCTAAGATTTACATGTATCATAGATCAATATATGTCATTTTTGCTATTCAAACCGTGCATTTTGAAATCTATAAAAGTCTTAGATTTCTAAAATCTAAAATCTATATAAGTCCAAAATTTCTAAAATCTATACATGTCCTAGATGTCACTTTTATAGTAAAAATGGCACATGGAATACTGTCATTTTTACATAATTTTCTATATTTTAGTCCGATCTCAAGGGATATAATTTGTTTTAATGTATAAAACTCTTGTAATCCTTTCCAATAATGAATCCAAATATATGTAATGAATATTTTTTGGAGACAATAATAGCATTAAAAACCTAATTATATGAGTTTTTTTAATACATGTATCATAAGCCAAGCTACCCAACTTTGGATTTTTTTTAATAAAAATTTAAGATTTTTTAGCATAAATAAAACATTATAAATGAATTTTAATTTTAATTAGAAGGAACTTCTTGTATGGATTTTTTAAAATTATGCATAGGTTTTTCAATTCTTTACGTATGTTGTGAAGTTTTCTTTTAATAAATATGCAACCCAAAATTTCCTACATCTCATTTCATTTGGTCTTCAAGTAATTTTTTGGTCCTTTTAATTTAATATAATATCTAAAAAAACTCTCCTTTAAACAATTTTATTGCCAATGACTCCTATATATAATATGAGAGTTGTGTACTCAAACTCTATTGAATATCCATTCTAAAAAATTTAGACTAGCTTTGATAGTGTGATGGAATTTCAAAAATAATTAAATAAAATTTTCTACATTCTATATGAAAAACCTCAAAGTGTTTTTTTCTTTATGCATTTTAAACATGGATAAAGTATTTGGAAGTTCTTTAAGTGAATGACCATCTTCATAAAGACTTAAAATCATTACAAATGGCATATTTTTGTTTTAATTTTTACTTGTTTCATTGTTTTTTACAAATTATAATGTCAAAGTGTATATTTTTTTTTAAATTTTGTTGTTTTAGTTCTCTTTTTTGACAATTATTCTATGCTTGATCTTCATAGGGTACAATCATGGGCAATTTCATTAAAATGGCGGTATTCCATGTGCCATTTTCAAATCACCCAGTCTGAACTGTAAAAGTAACATCTAGTACATGTGTAGATTTCAGATTTCAGGGTTTAGATTTTTAAAGTGACATCTAGGATATGAGTAGATTTCAGAAATCTAAAAAGGTGTAGATTTCAAACATCTAAGACAGTTGTACATTTTAGACCGCCCGGTCTGAACTGTGAAAACTGCCAAAATCACTAGAAGAAAAACACGTCCGACACAACCAACTACTATGCAACTAGTGCCCTATGCAACTGTCATGCAACTAGTTTCCTTTCTATTTGCACCAAATCTAATGTAGTTGTTTTGTGTCATTGTTTTACAACATTCATTCATTATGCCATATTTAACTATTTTTGGACTTTGCAAAGTCCAAAATTGGTAAAGGGACATCTAAGACAATTGAAGACTTTGACTTCTATAGATTTTATGAATCTAGAATTGATATAGATTTTGGACTAGGTGGTTTGAAAAATGTACAACAGGTTTAGATTTTAGATATCTATAACAGCAGGAGATCTCCCGTTGGACAAAGTCCAAAATTCCCTTAAAAGTCCAAAAGTAGTTAAATATGGCATCATTGTTTTAGTTGCATAGTAGTCATTCTGTAGTTGCAAAAAAAGACTAGGAAACAACTAGTGTCCTATGCAACTATTATGCAACTGTAAAATGACCATAGTTATTTCCTAGTTGTACGCTAGTTGTTTCTTAGTTGCACTCTAGTTGTTTCTTAGTTGCTTTCAAAGTTCATTCCCATTCGTGTTATATCAATTGACCCATATCAATTGTAAAGAGTACCATTAGATTGAACATATAAGACTTGTAAGTTGTTATAGTCTTATGTAATGAATTCTTTTGATAGAATTCTAAGATTTCTGTAATTTGTGGGTTTCTACAATTTGTAGATTTTGTATATAAGAATTTTAAAAATAATTAAAATTCAAGAAATTTTATAATCTAGGAAATTGAATTTTGAAATCTAGGAAGAAGGTAGATCTGAAATTTTGAAATCTAGAAAAAGGTAGATTTGAAATTCAAAAATCTAAGAAAAAAGTAGTTCTGAAATTCTAAAATCTAGAAAAGAGGTAGATCTGAAAATTTGAAATCTACAAATCATTGAGATTTATATTTTAAAATTTACAAATCTACAAGTTGCAAGCAAGTTGCACACAAGGATGAAGTTCTTTGTATGGTGTCGGATGACAAAAAACCTTGCAACTAGACTGCAACTAATGCGACTTGTCCACTGCAACTACGGACTCTACATTGTCACCTAGTTGCAAACGTCCTATGCAACTACAAAATGAGTTGCATACTGTAGTTGCAAAACCCCTCATTTTCTTCTAGTGAATAGCGGAATGGCGCCATTTTAACGAAATTGCCCATAATCTCCCTAAAGACCTCTTTAATAAAAATCTACCATGGGTTGAAGTAGTTTTAACTTTTAACTTTTAATCCCTAAAGGACTAAGAAATCCACTTTGGATTTTTTAGAGAACTTGGACAAGCTTTGTTGAATTCAAAATTTAGAATTTTTGCATGAAATTTTCTAAGATGGATGCTAATCATCCTAATCTACATGTAATGCTTTCTTTCATGCGTGGGTATGGAATCTCTACTCTCCATACCTAGCCGCAAACTAAAACTCCTCATAACTTTCATCTCATTAATAAAAATGGAATGATTAAAAACTTTATATATATAAATCTAGTCAAAGTTTTATTTATTTTTTAAATAATTTTCAAAGAAGTTTTTGAGTTGGCCAGGCTGCATGTCGACTATTGAAAATTACATATCATGTAATGACTTTTCAACCATGTAGTTAAAATTTATGAAAATTGTTGTGCCTCAGAGCTACTCCTTGAGCACATGCTATGTGAAATTTTTTAAGAATTTTTTTCTTTTTCCATAGTGAACTGCCTAAAATTGCAATGTTACCAAAAAACGATGTTTGGTCCTTTAGGGTTAATGTGACAAAAACACAATTGTCTTTGTAAGCACACATTACAATTCACAAGGAAGTAGGTTAGGAAGGTTACATGTATTACTATAATTGGTTTTGTGGTTGTTGGCTCTTGTAGACTTATTCCCCTCGTTTTTTGACGATTTGGTGGAATCTAAGTCCACAGGAGGGCTGATTGTTGGTATCCACACGGATATTGGAGAAGTCAGTACAAGAGAAAGGGGTGTTTTAAGTGTGTTTTTAAGTATAGTCGTAGAGATAATGTATTAAGTAATGACCTTTATGTAGATTTTTAGTAAAAATTTACTAAAAGTACATATATTTTTAGTAAATTTTTACTAAAAATCTACATAAAGGTCACTACTTAATATCTTATTTCTAGGACTATACTTAAAACACCCCTTTCTCTTGTAGTAAGTTATACACCATAATTAGACCCCTTTACCCTTTGGGAGCTTCAAGATGCTCCCATTTATTAGATGTTGGGATTTGCGTACCTTTTTATGGCACGCAACTATGTGGATCACTTGAAGAGATTCCACTTCTTGGATTGAGCTCCCACAATTGGCCTCTACCAAACATGAACACCTTAGAAGCATTCCGTGCAAAAATGCGTTCCGTCATGAATTGTTAGTTATTTGGTTGAACACTCCCCTTTTATTGCTTGGGATTTCTTAGGGCCTAAAGTAGGATTTAGCACTTGCCATCTTGATTTGAAGTTTGCTAGATTTTAAGAAAAAAAAAATTATTGATCAAGAATTCATGATTGTTTTGAAATGGAATGACCTTGTTCCATTGAGATTTCCATTTTTTTGATCCCCCCCTTCTTGTTGCTTAGGACCTCTAAGGTTTAACGGGAAGATCCAACACTTGTTCTCTTCATTTGCTACTTCTTGCACTTTGTAGGTTACAAAAAAAAAATTGTTAAATGAGATTCATTTGAAATGGAATGTGAGATTGTTCCATTGAAATTTGGTTTGTTTGATCATTCACCTCTTGCTAAGTGGGACTTCTCGGGGTCAATGGGAGGCAGTCAACAGTACCATCTTCATCTGGTTTTACATAGATGTGGTTAAAAAAAATTGTAGACAAGGATTTCTTTAGAATGGAAAGATCTCGTTTCACATAGTTATTTTGTTTCTAATCACTCACCTCTTGCTAGGTGGTACCTCTTAGGGCCAATGGGAGGGAGCTAGCACTTCCATTTTCATCTAATTTTATTTAGACTTGGTTAAATTTCTTTTTGTAGATAGCAATTTTTTTAGATTGGAAAGAGCTTGTTCCATCAAGTTATTTTGTTTTTGATCACTCTCTTCTTGTTGTGTTGGACCTTATGGGGCCAATGGAACAAGACAACCCTTGCATCTTGCTCATTAGATCAATTGACATGGTTACTTTTGGGTGTCAAATTATGAATTGATAGTGTTACAATTTCAGTTTCAAATTATGGATTGATTAGTTCTTGAACTTATGGGAACCTTATGAGTTCCATACCTCATGAGTCCCATGCCTTGGAGCAACCTCACATTGGTACATAGAGATGAAGACAAGAAGGGAAGTAGTTATGATGAAGACATGGAGGAGACGCAAGACAATTTGATCATTAAAGATGCTCTTAAGAGAGCTCAAAAAAATAATTTTTTCACTTCCATTGCCGATATGCAAATGAAACATCATTCCATTTCTTGCCTCTAGATTCCTTCGTGTCAGCTAGTTGTAATGCCAATGGTCAGATCAACATTGCAATGTGACCTTACCAAATTGTAGTAGGTGTTCATGCATGAATATAGAGATGGATCTTCTGTCTTTTATGTGTTTGCTACTAACAAGTAGGGAGAAGAGGAGCAAATCTCTAATATAGATAAGGACTCATGGGGACCATTGTGAAATGAAGCATTAGATGAGATCCGGAGGTGGGGGGGTGCAGGGCCGTTTTAGGCCTCTTCCCAGCTCTGTTTCCCCAGGCCTCATCGAATGCCTATGTCAAAAATAATTTAAAAATTTAAAAGATTAATTCTTAAAATGAAAAACAAAATTTAAATTGATTGATTTATTAATTTATTTTTTTCAAAAAAAGTGACATGGCAATCGCTGTACTACTTCAACGCAGCTCACAAACTATAGTTTCAGCTAGTTTTGACTAGTTCCTATAGCCCTTTAAAGTAGGGAAAAAACATCTAATGGAGAATGATATTTTCAACACCATTTTGAATGCAACACCAAGCTTGCAGCATCTCCAAAGTTCTAAATTTTTTATCTGCAATGGTAACCATTACCTTCTTGCTTGGACTTCTTACATTTTGAGACATCATGACCTTGACAAAAATTGGTACATTTTAGTGGAGTGAGTGAACTCTATCATTTTTGAGACAAAAGGTAGAATTGGTCTTGTCATGCACGCTATGCACAACATTAACAAATACATGCATCTTTTCATGTTTGTGTTGTTTGCATTAATTTTGCTTTAATGTTTGTTGACAATATCTAATGACATTTTTCTTTATTACAAGCATACCAATTTTTTTTTTATCAAAACAAATTTGGTGCACACTTTGTACTACGTCCATAAATAGACTCCTGCCACTAGAAAACTTTCAGAGTACCTCAATCCCTCTCAGGTGACACAGTGCAAATAGAACCTCAAAAAGAGTTGGTATTTAATGTCTACCAAAGTACCAAAGTATTTATTTCTTTTATTTTTCGGGTATGACTTGACATACACCTATTGCATATGTTTATATTCCTTGTTATTTAAGTACTATTCATGCCTTGTTTAGTTTCCTAATCTATTAATGAATAGTGCAATATGAGATCATAGTTGCATCTGATATTGGAATACGGTTGTACAAAGAAGAGACACCAAAGGACAGAAGGAGGATCAATAAAAAGAAGACATTTTGATTGCCATGACGATCTGCAGCACTAAAAGACATCAAAATTGATATAGAAGTTGGAAAAGCTCATAGCAATTGCTAATCCCAAATTCCCAATCTTGGAAAGGAATGGCTTCAAGAAATATGTTTACTATGGTGATGAATCCTCAATTTATTTTGTTCCTTGGTTTTTAACTCGTTCTAACAGCAATTTTTTTTTTGGTAGATTGAGTGTTATTGGAGCTCAAATATCACTTTGAAGATGACTCTTCAGAAGTTTAAGTTAATTTTAACTTACAACATGAGGAGTGAGTACAAGGTGAAGTGGTTTTGGTGGTGGAACTCATCAATTCAAACCAAAGAGATACGGAGGTTCCAAGGTTTTCACATACTAAAGCCAGTTGGAGAAAATGAACTAAGGTCATTTTTGGCAAAGGCTTGCTCATACACTAGAGTATAAGTGCTTTTTACGAAAACAAAATTGTATTGATTCATTGGTAGTATTCTAGAATCTCTCATGTTGTCATTTCTCTCATGATTTGTGTAGTCTGTATTTCATTTTTGAGTTTAGCCAATTGGTTGTTTTCCATGTTTATTTGTTTAATTAGCCAATCGATATAGTTATTTAGGAGCTTACTAGTGGTAGTTACCGATTGGGATTGGAATTCATGTGAAATGGGATCTTTGGAGTTTTAGTTACCGATCGTAGTTACGTTTGTTGGGAAGCATTGGTATTTAGCTTGTGATTTTCCAATTGGGAATTTAGTTGACCTCGAGAGAAGTAGGGACTCCTTCCACAGCTTAGAAGTAAAACAATTGGGATTTGTTTTATGTGTTTTCGGAATTGATGAATATAGCGGAATATTTGCAATTGTGAGTTTGTGTGTAGGATTTGTATGCGATTGGAAATTGTGTGTGATGTGTTGTGGTTGTGTATGTGAGTGCCTGAGTGGTAATTAACCGATTGAGACTGTATTGCATCACGGAGTGTAGTATTACCGATTGAAAATTAATTGAGGTTTGGATGTGTGAATTTTGGGTGTATATTAACTGGAGAATCAATCGTGCGGACTATGAACTGTATATGAGATTGAGGGGATTTGTTATTAAGAAAATTGGTTGTGAAAATTGTTGTAAAAACTAATTGTGTTGTATGAATGTGTAACTGAGAGAGTGAATTATTGATAGGAAATTTAGTATTGATGAAAATGAGCGATTGGAAGATTTAGTCATACTAAAAGTAAATTAAGAATCAATCGGAGAGAGTTGTGGAGCTTGATTGGAAGTAATTGTTATATTTGGTGTCAATCGGGAGATTGGAGTATTATGTTACCAATCGGGAATCTTTGAGTGAATGCCGTATAATAAATCCGATTGAAAAATTGAGCAATATTATCTTTAAAATTAAAAAAATTAAAAATTAAAAATAAAAAAATTTAAAAATAATAATAATAATAATATAAAAGTAGATAAAGACGAGTTTAAGGAGAAAATAAAGAAATGTCAATTTTGTCAACGATTGGGAAGCATAAAGATGAAGTGCCAAAGCAATAATAAGAGTTCTGTGGAGCAAACTAATATTATCATTGGAAGAAAGGAACAAGAGCATATCAAAGAGGAACCTATTAGAGAAAAAGTTAATTGAAGCTTATATAGAAAGATTCATACCAATTGATAAGCAATCTCAATATTTATACTATTGATACGTGTTTGGAGTATTTGTAAATTTTAAATCTTGCAATTAGCGGATTTTTAGAATTATATTTATTTTGAATTGTTGTAAATTCACCTCCTAGCATAAGAATCCTAGCTTTGGGTTTTATTTTAAGAAAGGAATAAAAATCTTTCTTACAATTTGTTTCAACCTAGGTAATTTTAGTTGATATTTCTCTTCTTCTAATTTTATAAATTGAAAAGGTGGGAACAAAAATGTTCAACAACATTGTGAAGAAAGATTAGTTGGCATTAACTATGGACTCTCCACAAGAGCCAAAGATCCTTGTAGATTACATTGAAGGATGGAAAATTCAAGTTTGGGACCACATCTTCTTGATGCACTTCAAATGACATGACTTTTTTAGAAATTCAAATGACTTCAAGAAGTGTGGATAGGCTTTTATTTCACCATTAAAATAATCACATATAGGTAGAGTTCAAATTCTAGGAGGTAAAATATTTCAAATCTAAATCTAAAACTCACCTAAAAGATCCAATTGTAAGATTTCTTAAGTACAAATCTCATACATCATATCAATAAACCATTGTTTTAGGGTCACTTATCATAAATTCAATTGGATATGGCCTTCTAACTATTATTCCAATTATACTTCAATCCAATAAATCTCCTCTTTGTCCACAATAAAAATTCTTAGCACAATCTTACCCAATTGATGTCTCCAACAACATGCTCCTTATATTGCACAATTAATTCCTATTGGATTGTTTTCCAAAATTCTTTTTGTCACAATTTAATATCTCCCTAATTAAATTTCAATTGTTATATTTTGTTCTGTCACATTATTTAACCTCACAATTCTTCAATCCACATCTCCAATTGTTACTCTCTCATTTCTTAATCGAAATTACACTTTTAGTCTCTCATCATCACATTAACTCAATCAGTTTTTTCCTATTGGTATTTCACATTCACTTGTACACAACAAAACATTTCATAACTCTTCAATGATTATAACATTAAGTATTCTCATAATAATTCTTTCATACACATAATACAATTTATTTTCCAATCCAACAATACTCATTCACGACAGTGACTCAATTCCAATTGCTCATATATACCACACATTATCAAAACTCATATACACAATTGATTTTCTTAATAACAATTATTTTCTTTCTCATACACAATTTCCACAATTGATTCTCTAACTCCAAAACGTACTCATACACAACATCCATACATCTCCAATTGTTCAGATACACACAATTTCTCATCACACAAACAATTGTAAACATTCACTATATTAGTACAATAAAACATATACAAATTCATACAATGTTTTATTTCCATTTGGAGAAGGAGTCTCTGCTTGTTGAAGTCAACTTGTTGTTCTTGACTTTACCTAGATTTTCTGAATTCACTTGTATTTTTTTACTTTACCTAGATTATTTTCATGTTTAGAGAAGTCCTACATATTGCCCCTGTATGTAGAAGCATTAGTTCCAGCATTTGCATCTAAACAAAATATCCCTACATGGAAAAGTCTAGTACTTTAGATCTCAAGTTTTTCAATTTTACATGTGACAATTGTAGAATAAATGAAGGAGACATCAATGACTAATAGTAGTTAGTGGCCATTCTCAATCATTGTCTACATCTTCTAAGTAATTCTATTCTAGTTATATTGCACTTGTTGAATTTTATTTTCTCATATATTGCATGTTGTTTTATGTACTTGCATAATGATTACTCTATATAGTCAAAATTATTATATTGTAAACTTTCCCTTCCTCTTGAAATTTACGACTTATATATAAAATTATATTCATTGTATTATAGTGTTGCAATATGTGGTGAATTTGTACTAGTATCTATAGTCTACACATTCATTTAATATCTTTTAAGTATTTTAAATTTTTTTTAAATTTTTATTAGAATACTATAGATGAAAATTACAAGTGATAGAATAAATGAGAGAACAAATGCAACAATATTATTAGCTAGGTCTTTCTTGCAATCACTCTTACATCATGTTTCAAAAAAACAATTAAAGATTGCCTTGTAAAACAAGCAATCTCAAATTTGTACAGAAATTATGAGCTAATAACCTTGAAATTTAGAAACGAAGACCTCAACTTTGATCTTAAATTTGTCATTTTGTTGAATAATAATAATAATTTTGAATGCATTTGTGTGTATGGTTTAGGATTTTGTTGTGAATGGCCAAACACTTAAGGCAATTAGAGATATTAGAAAATCTATATGACTATAATAAACTAATCATGATATTTTTGTGTTGATAATTGATAAGTTTATTTTTTTAAATAACCTATAATTGATGGTATTGTTGATAATATTTCAATCAAAATTTGTAGACATTTTGTGTTTAGTATTTGTTATTGTACCGATATACTTTTAATATTACATATTATCACTAGTGTATTGATGACACAATAAGAAATCTAAAGTCTCTAAATAATACTTATCCATTCTCAGAAAGAATCATTTTATTGGGGAACAAATTATTAACAAAATAAATTCCATCCTTTTTGTAAATTCACACTTCTATGTCTTAATTGATTGCTTCATTTGCTAGACTTAATACCTCTTAATTGTAGTCTTTGATATCTTAAGTTTTTGCAAGTTTATAAAAAGGATGGTAACACATGAAAACACTACAAGAGAAGGGGGTGTTTTAAGTGTGTTTTTAAGTATAGTCCTAGAGATAAGATATTAAATAATGACCTTTATGTAGATTTTTAGTAAAAAATTATTGAAAGTACACATATTTTCAATAAATTTTTACTAAAAATCTACATAAAGGTCCATGTAAAAGTCATTACTTAATATCTTATCTCTAGGACTATACTTAAAACACCCCTTTTTCTTGTAGTGAAAGTATGGAAACATATGTGGATATTGAAATTGTTTATTAATATAAACAATGAGAATTTATATGTATGAGAGGCCAAATTCATCATCCATTTCTCAATTTTGGATTGCTTTCACAAATATAGTGTTGTTTTAAAATTCATATGCCATGTTGTACCTATGGCTTGTGTAAAATT
The DNA here is from genome assembly GCA_947034895.1 of Rhytidiadelphus loreus. Lineage (NCBI taxonomy): Eukaryota > Viridiplantae > Streptophyta > Bryopsida > Hypnales > Hylocomiaceae > Rhytidiadelphus > Rhytidiadelphus loreus. The sequence continues at coordinate 70,096,138 of OX344762.1, forward strand.
ATTTTCCATTTTCCATTTTAGATCTCAAAGGCTAAAAAAGTCAACGCAAGTATTTTACTTTATTAGATGTTTTTTTCCTACTTTGGAGGGCTGTGAGTTCCCAATCTGAGACCCAACTGAAATTGGCCAAAACTACAATTCGCAAGTTGTATTGATGTGGCACAGCAATTGCCACATCATTTTTTTGAAAATTAAATTAAAAAATTAAACTTTGTTTTTCATTTTAAGAATTTTGAATTTTTATTTTTGAATTTTTTTTCTTCTGACATTGGCATTCAATGAGGCCTGGGGGAACAAAGTTGGAAATAGGCTTGAAACAGCCCTCCAGCCCCCCCAGATCTCATCTGGTGTGAATCCTTAAAGCCGTGAGGCATGATTTTAGGTTATTTTTCACTTTAGTTTGTGTGGGTCCTTCCAGGTGCAATATTTGTTGGATTCTTGTGAAATTTTTATTAGATGTGTGTTTCACTACTAGCTTGATGCCTAAAAAATTTAAGACCAATCTGAATTGCAGCAAAAAAATATGCCTCAAAAAGATGTTTTTTTTGAGTTACAAGTAGTTTTGGGCAGTTATAATAGATAGGTCCTATAGGGCTGAAATTTTTATACATACTCTCAACAAGCTTCTTGAATGATCCCAAAAGTTTGAAGGCATACAAGGACAAGATTTTGACTTACAAGCCTTTGAAATTGGGCTTTCTTTCTTTGAGCAATGTTCAAAACTTACAAAACCCACTTTCGAAGGCTTGTAAGTCAAAATCATGTGCTTGTATGCCTTTCAATGTTGAGATTATATTAACAAGATTGTTGAAAGTATGTATTAAAAAATTTCAACCCAATTGGACCTATCTATCATAGTTGCTTGAAATTGTCTATAACTAAAAAAATGGCCTTTTTGAAGCATAACTTTTTAACTACAACTTTGATTGGTTTGAAATTTTCTAGGCATCAAGCTACTGAAACACACATTTGATAAAAATTTCACAAGAATCCTCATGGCTTTAAGGACTAATAACTGCAAAATTGGTTCAAATCTTCAATACAAGAATTCCTTCAATGCATCAACTTGTGCAAGAATTTATTCACTCACAGAATGAAAGCCATGGAAGATCTTCAAGTGTCACAATATATATTTACAATTATTATAAGCTAATGATATGCTTATATATGCCTATATATGATTGTAGAGAGGGAAAAATAACTCTAGATTAGGCTGGCAAAAATGATGGGCCTATTTATTTCAAGTCTCATGAAGTACTTCATAGGGGACACCCAAACTAATGAAACTATGTACTTGTATTAGCCCTTAAGCGTTTCGACGTCCATATTTTGAATGATGAACAAAGGGCTTCGAGGCACTATTTTATCCACTGAACTTTTCATTCATCCAATGTAACACTTGCATTTTGAAAAGACAACCTTTCTTAATGATCAATTTCATAAAATTGAAATAAATGATATTTCTATAGAAAGATATAAGCAAAAATATGCCAAAATTAGAAAAAAATTGAGGCATTAAGGGGTTAAGGAGGCTTTGTAGTGATTATTTTCTAATTTTCTAATGATGTTGTGAGTTTTGGAATGGAATGTGTGGTATGTTTGAATTAGAATGTTAGTATATCATGAGATGAAAATATGATTGTGCCTTTAACCCCTAAATGTCCAAATTGCGTTTTTTGGCAATATAGCAATTTGGGATTGCCTACAATGAATAGCTAGAATTTTTATTTTTTTTCTTTGAAATTTTCACACATTTGTCTAGGGAGTAGCTTAAAGGACCAAAAAATTTCCTAGCTTTTGACAACATGGTTAAAAAGGTATTGTATGATATGTAGTTTTCATTGCTTGGCGGACAACCTGGGCAATTAAAAAAAGTTCTTTAAAAATTACTTTTTTGAGAAATAAAAATTTAAAATTGATTTTCTAAATTTATATATACATGGGAAGCTTTGAATCAATTCCATTTTGATTAATGAGATGAAAGTTATGAGGAGTTTTAGTTTGTAGTTAGTTATGGAATTTCTACTCTAAAATAATCTTTGAAGTCCTTTATTTAACTCAATTTTCAATATTTTTGAAAAAAAAGACAAAAAATAAGGTGTAGATTGTTTATTATAACATTGCAACCATTGGGATTTGCATTTTTCAATTCCATATGTAAATTGTAAGAAATTTTGTATATTGAATCATTGTCTACTTCTTTCTACTTATTATTTTTTTCCTATATGTTGTATGATTCCAAATGATCTGAAAATTTTCAAGCATGTAGCCAACTTGGCTTGAAGAATGAATACAAAGAAGAATTACCATTTTAGACATTTTTTATACAAATGTCAACTTGTGAGGTGCAGCTACTGGATTTTTTGAAAGACCCCCAAAACAATTTTTGTCACTTCAAATGCTAATATCTTGTGATATATACAGTGATAATTTCTGAAAGTTTTCCCACATCTTCTCAAACTAGCGTACTACAAGATCCTATGGTTACATGTGTCCAAAAATATATGTTTTTATCTTAAATTTGGTCCTTCTAATAGAAATGGCAATTTTGGAGAGTTTCTGGTGAAAACATAGTCCCAAACATTCATGGGTTAAAGAGATGCCACTATATTGGCATTGGCCTTAAGCACTAAGGTAGGAGGTCCATGAATTGCCCATTTAAGAGTTAAAATGAATTTGGTAAGGTTAGACTTCTTAAAATATTCTTCAAAATTCTTTCCTTGCAAGACAAATGGAATTGACATCTAACCCAAGTATATTTTTTTTAAGCTTCATGAAATTAGTTATGAGTTTTTGAAGTTGAAACACAATGGTCACTAAAAGTGGCCACTTCCTGAAATGTACACTATTTGTACATTTCTGGTGCAATGAGAAAGAAAATGTATCTTTGTGTTACATGACACTATTACAACTTGAGTGAGCTTAAGCACTTTATAGACTTCCCACATTAGTTCAGTTCTCAAGTAAGGTCCTAAATGAACTTCCTTTTCATTGTAGATGCAGAAATTGTCAATCCAAAGCCTCCTCTCCTTTGATCCAGAGTCAATAAATTGCCTCCTTTATAATCGACCTTCTGGAATTGTCAGATAATTTCTCATGAATGCTCGAAGTATTAGATTCCTCGGCTTGCTTATAGGTCCAAACCAGATTTCTACAAGTGCAACTGCACTCGACTTCAGGTGATACAAGATTGCTGATTGCGAATGAAATCACATTCTCTTCTCTCAGCATCAGTGACTAGCAAACTGCAACGAACGCATACATGACCGAATCGTACTTATTGCTGGACAGTTCCACGTGCCTTCAAGACTCAAATAACTCTTGGTAGCGGGAGACGTTAATAAGTACCCCTCGAGTTAACAGGGGGTATGTCGTCGGGCCCTACCGTCCCCTGGCCCACTGACTTTTCCCTACAGGTGGCTCTCGAAGACTCCCTGCCCAGGCACCGTCTCCGTCTTTCTTCTGCCTTAGACAAATCACGATCGCAAGTCCGAGTGAGTTTGCTAGTGTCCTGATACCATCAGTCACGTTGCAAAACCGTAGGTGAGAGGCACGGTCCACACTTCAAAATTATAATTTCGGTAATTAAACATAATCCATTTAATCCAAAAAGTGTGTCACACAAATCCAATACTCAATTGTTTGTGTCTGGGTGAAGCACAAGAAAACAAGATATACTTATACAAATTGGATGGTAGGAGGTAAAGTAATCCATGTGGGATATACTAAAGATTAGGGAGTAGGAGGAGCTCAATCTTCAAGTTATCCCATATCCTTTGAACAATTCGTAAGGAACAATGAATTTCAATATAAAAACCACCTCTCCTCATACCATTCTCACTAAGGATTGATGTAGAATTTCCATACTCAAATTTAAACTAAGTAGCAACTTTCTTAGCATTTCAAGTAGCTGTCATGGGAGATTCTAGATCCACTTCTGAACCGGGATATGGAATCCTCAACAGTCAAAATTTTACTGCCACTGCAATTGCCAGATTCTACAATACACGTGTACGTCGCCGCACCCTGTCCTACTTACCCTACAATCAACAGGTCCTGCTCATGGATGGCAGTCCAACTGCATCCTCGATTCTCCAGGACCGCCAATAAAAATTCTAGCTAAAGAAGGGCTACCCTCACTAACATACACTCCCTACCGTAGCGAATCTCAACTAAGCCTTGGAGCCCGTTTGGGCGGCGACCTCGGCGGCAAAATCGGTGCTCCGCTTCTCGATGCCCTCGCCCAAGTTGAAGCGCGCGAAACGACGCACTTGGATGTTCTCGCCCAGCGACGCCACCGTCTGCTTCACGTAGTCCTTCACCAAAAGCTTGTCGTCCCGGATGTAGGGCTGCTCCAGCAGCGCCAGCTCGTTCAACGTCTTCGCCACACGGCCCTCCACGATCTTGCTACGCACCGCCTCCGGACGCTTGCCCAAGTCCTCCTTGCCCATCTCGATCTCCTTCTCCTTATCCACGAACGACGCGGGGATCTCGTCCACCGACACGTATTGCACCTGCAGCAGCCAGGCCGCACACATTACCAACTGCAACCACGCCACCAAAAAGGACATGGCTTGCAAAACGACACGAAGTATCGCGTCCCAACGCAAGACCATCCAGAGACAGCTAACTGGCTTGGACACACGCCCGAATCACTAATCAAAAAGCCAACCACATATAACATCCGATTTCCGACAGGGTGGAAACCAGCTGCTCACCTGTGGGCATGCAGCCACCTGCATTCCGATGTTCGCCACCAGCTCCTTGAACTGGGCGCTCCGGGCCACGAAATCCGTCTCCGAGTTCACTTCCACCAGCACGCCGATGCGTCCGTCGTGGATGTAGCTCCCGATCAGACCCTCCGACGCCACCCGGCCCGACTTCTTGTCCGCGCTCGCCAGACCCTTCTTCCTCAAGTAATCCGTCGCCTTCGACACGTCGTTCTCGCAAGCCGCCAGAGCCTTCTTGCAATCCATCATGCCTGCCCCCGTCGCGTCCCGCAGCTCCTTCACTGTCGCGGCAGACACGGCGACCTGTTACGGCTCATCACCACCACGACGTCAACCGCCGCTCGCAAACCCACATATGCCCTGCCAGTCATTCACAATCGCAAGAGACCCCCACAAAACACGAATCCGCACACAATGGAATCTGGGGTATTCACGACCACAGCACGAATCAACGGGACTGCAAAGGATCCCGTACCCAACGAGACCCATCCAAAAACCAAATCTCACCTTGGGAGTCTCGGCTTCCTTCTTCGCCTCCTCCACCTGCGGGGGAGCTTCTCCAGCGGGCTTCGCGTCGGCCTTGGCTGCAGTCTGCGCTGCCACCTCGGCTGCAAAATCAGACGACTTCTTCTGGAGGCCCTCTCCCAAATTGAACCGCACGAATCGACGAATCTGAGCACACAATAGTGAAACGAATCGCCTTTAGAACTAAACGGGCACTCCACAACAACATATCACAACCACATTGCCATGTCTTTGTCCTACACACCGACAATCTCCATGGAAATCCTCCTCACAACATGACCGCCGATATCCATTCACTCGATGGGAATGCCATGCCCAACTCAGCAAATCCCTTCCGACCAGATGCCACGCGTGGCGCACGACCGCTCCCTCACAAACACGGACCTCGATCCCTCTCCTGGTCAATCCGAAAAGAACAAAAAGAAGCACAGTGCATGACGAACCTGAACTTTCTCGCCCAGCTTCGCGGTGGTTTCCTTCACCAGATCCTTCACCGGCATCTTGTCGTCGCGAATGTAAGCCTGCTCCAGCAACGCCAGCTCCGCCAAACGCTTCGCGATCCGACCCTCCACGATCTTCTCACGAATCTGAGGAGGCTTGCTCGCCAGATCCTCCTTGCCCATTTCGATCTCCCTCTCCTTCTGCACAAACTCCGCCGGCACGTCGTCCACGCTCACGTAGCGCACCTGGCCAATACATCGTCATCACCCAAAACATCGTCAATGAAATGGACTCCCACACGCGTCTCAAACTGCCCCACACCCACAACAGCAGCAAAAACGACGCACGCACTCGGAACTCACATCCGGACAGGCCACCACTTGCATGCCCATGTCCGCCACCAGCTCCTTGAACTGGGTGCCGCGAGACACGAAATCCGTCTCACAGTTCAACTCGATCAGCACGCCCATGCGGCCGTCGTGCACGTAACTCCCCACGCGACCCTCCGCAGCAATGCGACTGGATTTCTTCTCCGCGCCGGCCAGACCTTTCTTCCGCAAATACTCGCTCGCCTTGCTCACGTCGTTCCCACACGCCACAAGCGCCTTCTTGCACTCCATCATGCCGGCCCCGCTCTTCTCCCGCAACTCCTTCACTTGGGCGGCAGTGGGACCACTCGGGACGGCCGCTGCCTTCGCCTCCTCAGCCACGGGGACAGCAGCCTCGACCCTCGGCTCCTCCACCACCGGGGCAGCTCCGCCTCTTGACTCATCCAACACAGGCGTCGGTGCACCAGTCTCCGGAACAATCTCGGGATCGGGGGTGGCCTCGAACGCAGCTTGCCCGCTTGCTGGTTCCACTGGCGCTTCGGACGCTCCACCGTCATCCTTGTCTCCGACGTTCAGCAAATCTGTCAACAAACGCACGATAACCCCTCAAGGACCGTACAACTCAGGCTCAAGCCCACTCGGACAGCGCAACACTCCAACTCAAGCGGACCACGAGCCCCGAAAAATGACCTTACATCCCACAAACACCACAATCGTCACCCGTGCAAGACCACCGAGAAATCCACACCGACTCTGGAGAACGAAATGCAAGTCTGAGCTTGTTCGAATATTGGGTTCCAATCGTTCCGTCATCAATGTCGTCAAATTCACACATTCAAAATCATCCTGTTACATCCAAATTCTCGTTCCAAATTCGCCCGTCCCTCCGAGCACGGAGGACAAGATCGTGGGATACACACCAAGCCCTCCAACGCGGACAAAGCCCCTACCTCCATCAATCAGTCTCTGCCTTCAACAATGGTAGCCTAACGCATCACCTCACCACCTATCTCCGGCCACATGCGCATCAAAACCGCACGTGAGCTTGCTACCTACAAAGCCTCAATGGACCACTAATTACCACCCTCTGCGCCGCTCCAGCGCCTCACTCACGAGCGCTAGCGATGCCAATCCCTACACAATTACTGATCCTTGAGGGGTTAACCGATGATGACAAAAATAAGTCACAACACAAACATGCACTACGATACCATCACTGCCGACAACAAAAACCCACGAACCAGCAGTCCGGACTCGCTGCGACTGTCGCTGCCATAAACAACCTCCACATCACACCCGCAACCAAAGAGCGACCATCACAACATGTGCAACACGACCCGCAACGATACAACCCTAATCATTGCGAAGCCGACACATGGTCTCGAACAGTACCTGCAGCAGTCTCGACCACCTTCTCGACTTCGGCGACTGCACCACCGATCCCCTCCGCAATCTCCCCCAGCGACAGCGAACGGGGCTCTTCGGCCTTGGAAGAATCATCCGTGCTTTCCTCCGCCGCGGATGGGGCTTCTTCCGATTGCGCTGCTTCGGGGGTGGAGGTCTCTTCCACAGCAGGCGGCTCGGACACTGCAGGTGGAGGGGTATCCTCCGTTTTGGATACTTCTTCCACTGCAGGAGTCTCCATCACTGCACTGGTCTCCTCCAACGCAGGTGCAGGGGTCTCCTCATCCACCGCGAGTCCAGCTGCGTCTACTTGCGCATCTACAGGTGCTGCAGGTGTCTCAGCCACTGCAGGCGCGGGGGGATCCTCCGTTTGGGATACTTCTTCCACTGCAGGAGTCTCCAGCACTGCACTGGTCTCCTCCAACACAGGTGCAGGGGTCTCCTCATCCACCGAAGGTCCACCTGCCTCCACTTGCGCATCTACAGATGCTGCAGGTGTCTCAGCCACTGCAGGCGCGGGGGGAGCCTCCGTTTGGGATACATCTTCCACTGCAGGAGGCTCCTCCACGGCGGGTCCAGCTGCGTCTACTTGCGCATCCACAGATGCTGCAGGTGTCTCCTCTTCCACTGCAGGTCCAGCGGCCTCTTCTTGTGCACCGACAGACGCAGCAGGCGCGGCCGCCGGGACCAGGTTCGCACTGCGGAAAAACGTCGCGAACGGGTTGGACGCGCCGCCCGCCCCGACGTTCGTGTTCAGAGACTCGTTGATCGACGTCATGTCCACTTGCGGCTTCATGGTCAGAGCGGCTTTCCCTCGCTCGATCTTCAGCACGCGCACCGTCACCTCCTGACCCACCGTCAGCAGACTGTCCACGGCCACGTTCTCGCCTCCTTCCGTGATCTCAGATCCGCGCAGGAAACCCTCCTCGCCCTCCTCCGCGAACGAGATGAACGCTCCATTGCGGATGATGTTCTTCACCGTCCCCTTCAGCTCCTGACCTTTCTTCAACTTCGTCGCCTACAACGCCCATCACACAAAATCAACATCTCCCCCAAACACCAAAAAACACGCCATTGCAACTCCAAACTTCAAAGGAGTTCATTCATCCGCACTCTCCCAAGAACGCAGCAACATCACAAGGACACCGCATCCAAACAGGCAGGATGGGGACCAATATCTGTAAGTACATTGTCCAAGGACGAACGCCGGGTCTCGCCCGGATCGCAACATACCTTCTTATCATCGTTGGACCTCGAGCTCGTCCTGGCAGTGCCACCACCCCGGCCGGCGATCTTGCCCCGGTTCATGGGCTTGCCGCTGCCGTCGCCCTGCACGCCGGACTCGCCTCCAGACCTCAGGGCCTCCTGCTCCGACTCGCTCTCGTTGTCCCGCATCGATAGCGCGATCCGACCGGACTTCTCGTTCAACTCCACCACCGTCACGCTCACCTCCTGACCCACCGTCACCACATCGTTCACCTCCTTCACGTACCCGGAGCTCAGTTGAGAGATGTGCACCAAGCCGTCCGTGAACGCACCGATGTCCACGAAAGCTCCGTAGCTCTGCACGGCGCGGACCTTGCCCGTGAACACGGCCCCCACCACCAGCTGCTCGGTCGTCACGGTGATTTCCCTTTTCGCACCCGCGGCTTGTCTCCTGATGGTGTTACTCCGCTCCAATTTCTTCGCAGGAGCGTCGGAGGGCTCGGTCCCTTCGCCTGCTGGGGGGGCCACAGCTTCAGCTGCTGCGGTCTCCTCCTCGGACTCCTCGGAAGGATTGCTCACGGCGGGTTCCTCCACCGTCACACTGCCTTCCACGGCGGCGAACACCCTGCGACCTCTCGGATGGAAATTGGAGCTGAGGTGGGCACCGCACAGCCTCGAGGCGTGCACCCTCATGGGTCTCACGGGGGCGCCATCCACCGACGAGCACGACGCCGAAGCCGTGACGCCGGCGCTGCGGGGAAGCCTCGGCGCAGCATTGGCCAGAAGAAGGAAGCTGCTGTCCCTCGTGGGGAGAGCAATGTACGCCATCCTGCGTGAGACAAAACCCTGTCGGAATTGTTCAGATGTATTGCAAGTTATGCTGGCGGTGCCCAGGTACTACGTGACGAAAGTGCTACCGACGGCGAGCATTGAAGTAGAATGGCAACTGCTGCATCGCAATTCGGCAAGAAGCTCACAGTAGGAGCTCACATTTTCAAAAGCACATCATTCCAATTCTTCGGACCGTAACTATAAAAATGACCTGCTTGCAGGCAATTGCCGTTATAATTCCAACTCCCAACACTGCAAATCAGAGCGAAACCTGATTCAACAACAATCCAAGCATTGCGAAGACCCAGATAGAACAGCACTCGAAACCTAAAGCCAGAATTCACTGGACCAGCCCAGCAATGGCGTTCAACATAATTTGGGTAGTTCCTATTGAGAAGACTCCCAATTGGAGATTCCAACTTGAATACCTTACGAATCAAACGACTAAACAACTTCTGCTCTCAGCATGCGGTGACGAGAGAACACCCGTTGTTCAGGACAGAAAACTCATCCAAATTTTTGCTGCTTCTGCGAGCATTCCAGACTGCGCGGGATACTGATGAGCCCCACCGGAGCTTCCGGTGTGTCCGACCCTCAATTCCAAGATCGCCCAAGACTCGAGCACGCACAAAACTACACGGGGCGCGGTAATGCACAAAACTCCCAGCGCAACAATTGCACCAAACAACCCAGGCCCGAATCGACTTCCAAAGGTTTTCTTTGAGACACAGTTTGGATTTTTCCTCCTCGGCGAAAAATCCAAATGCGGCTAGACAGAACCCATACGAATGCCAAGCTCAGCGCAACAAAATCCCCACAAATTGGAAATTCCCAAAACCCACGACTGATAAGATAATCAATGAATTACTGCGATAGCAAATGCTCGAAAGCATCAATGACGCAACTAACTCACCTGGTTGTCAAGGAGCGCGCCTACTAATTTGCTCTCCCCTTGTTACTGCAGCAACGTCCGTCCTATCCACCACCTCCGAAGCTGGAACCGGAGGATTAGAGAAGAGAACTGAGACAACAAGAGAAGGGGATAGCCGCGCCCAACGAGGTAGCGTTGCCCCAAGTTGTGGCTGCGGCTACGCCGCTCTCCGAATGCTATCCAAACCCTCGCCGCTGTGGCCTGCACACACTGGCTACCAGTTGAAACATCCGACGTGGAGAGCCACGATGATCGCCTGATGGACAGATTCCAGGTTTTCATCTGCTTTTATCCAGAACTATTTCTGTGAATTGAGTGTTCGAAAACCAGGTCTGCTTCTTTTGGTCCTGACCTTTCACAAGGTAACCTTACCAAAACTGCCATTCCTATTGCAAAGAGAAAATAAAATAAAATTTAATGTTATTTATGCATATTTAATCCTAGGATCTTGCACTAAATTAGTATAAGAATGTGTGGAAGAAATTTCAATAACTTTGATCATGTAGATTTTAAGATATTTGCGTTTAACCTCTAAAAGACCAAATGACCGTTGAACATACATAAGTGATTTGAAGTAGGTTCCTATGAAGTCAATTTTGGTTGAATTTTCACAAAATCTACAAGGTGTGAACATGTACCCCCTTAGTGAGAATTTAATTTTTTTCCTTGTTAAGTGCCATGATCAAAACACAAAAGTTATGCTACCTTGAACTTTTCTAATAGCTTAGGTAGCTTTGAGCAACTTTTGCAAAACTCCTACTTTTGAAACGTGGCAAGTATGTAATTTACATGATACAAGATGTAAATGTCAAAAAAAATAACCATGTGTAGTGTAAAAATCTCACTCTATGAGGAGTTAAAGGATGCTTGCCCATTCGGGCAAGTTAAAAAAAAAACTTTTTCTTCTAACTTCAAACGTTATAATCTTTCAATCCATGCGGACAAAATTTCTAAATTTTTTTCCACACATTCCGACAATAGTCTAGTAAAAAATTGTACAGACAAATCTTGAATAAGAAAAAAAAAATTCATTTTTTTCTCATTGCCCTAAAAAGTGGCAGTTTTTCACAATTTCTACCTAGAATATACCTCAATCCTTAAGGGGTTAAAATGAAGAAAGCAATTTTTTCACCTTGTGTGACTAAATTTTAAAACTTTGAATCTTTTTAACTTAAAATTTTTGCAATAAAAGATTTTGGCTTCAAGTTGTTGTTTTTGAAGGTTGAGTTGAAAATGTAGAGAAAATATATTTAAGAAAAAATACTTGATTTTAATTCTTTAAAAAATTATTAAATAGAAGTAGGTAAAGATAAAATGAAAAACTAAATCATTAATAGCTCTAAGAGGGAATGAAACACACTACTATACTTGGTGGTTAGGACTGGCATTCTCTATCAAATAATGAATTAATCCCTAAAGGACCAAGGCACATTTGGGGCAGAAATTGTCAAAACATGCCACTTTCTAGGATCAACTGAGAAAAAAGTGATTTAAAAAATAAATTAAATTGTATAAATTTGTACTAGACTACTATTGAATTGAGTAGTAAAAATTTCATAAACATTGACAAATAAAAAGATTATAATGTAAAAATTAGAAAAATATTTCTAATGTTTCTTTTATCTTTACTTGATAGGGCCAACGGACTTCAACTCTTCCAACAAAAATGATTATATTCCCATCAAGGGGATACATGTTCACATGGCTTGTATCAAAATTTTGTGAACATTTGACTTAAATTGACTTTGTGATCAAGTACCCAATATTTCTTATATATGTTGACTAGTCAGTTTGTCTTTTAGAGGTTAAAGTTTCCAAATGTGATTTATCAAATGCCTAGAAAAAAAATATTCTTTTATTTTGAGTATTTTCCATGAAATCTTTCAAAAAGTAATAACATCCCAATAATTTCTACATCAACTTTTCAAGAAATATTTTTTATTGACCTTATCTATTGAATACAATAATCCCAATGGTGAGATTGTTTTAGCAAACAAATTAAACCTTATAGAAACTTTTTTTATTGAATTGTGAAAATTGAGTTCATAAACAATTCAATACGTTATTTTATTAAGAACATCAATGAAAACAACAAAACATGAAGCTCTATATTTTCCACATAACTAATCAAAATGAAATAAATCAAAGTTTTCCATATAGAAAAAAATATAACCTACAAGAAATAGGTTTTAAAAAAAAAAAAATCAATTTTTTTCCTATACAACCATAAAACTTTTGTGGCTTTAAGTGGCATGAATTTTTTTCCCAATCACCGATCGAAATAAAAATTACATTTTTACAAAGATAGTGTGTTTTTCTATCTTCAAATTAAAAAAGAAAATCATGTTGAAAATTGAAGTTGCAAGAGCCTACTCAAAATCCAAAGCCTCTCCCAAGGGACCTCGGGGCTTTACTAGTTAAATGTAAAGATACATATATGGTAGATATCATTTTGGGGGCGAAATATTGAAAAAATAACTTATTCTTTCCCTTGTTCTCTGCCTAATTGTTTTAATACTATTCCTATCAATTCAATATGTCATGAATTAGCATTTTCTTAACATGATTGAAAATTTTCCTATTTAGTTATACGCTTTCAATTTGAAGCACCAAAACCATCATATTTTGTTTACCAAAGAAATCTCAATTAATTTGGTAAATGATGTTGTACATAAAATGTGTTTGCCATGACTTGAAATTTGAAGTACCTATTATTGAATTTATGATGAGGATAGTCACCTCGATAGTAACTTGACTATCTAGGGTAACTTACCTGTCACACTTGGTTTTCAATAAAGTGTCCCCCCCTTCACAAAAATTAGGAGCCATTGGATGGAAGTGGAAAAAAATTTCCACCCCCTTCACTGAAAAATCAAGAGCCATTGGATCTGAATACGAATATGGATCATTACATGTTTTTTGAGGCCTGGGAGAGCCCGTTTCAAGGCTGTTCCCCTTCACTGTTCCCCGCAGTGAAGGACAGCCGACTGTCAAAAAAAAAAAAAATTTAATTAAATTAAATTTTAATTCTTCAAATGATAAAAGAAGTTGAATTTTTTTTTTCCGGAAATGACCTGGTCGCCTCTCGACCACGTAGGACGCTGAGGTGGCAGGCCAGTTGTCCGGTTCCCTGCGTTCTCGCAGCAGGGGAACCCGCAATCTCTTAGAGGCCTCAAAAACAATCTAATGACAAATTAGATACAAATACAAATACAAACATGGACTCAAGTATGACTGTACAAATACAAATACGAATAAGGATTCAAGTATGACTATACAAATATGGATACAATTATGTATGAATGGAGATATCCCATATTGATTGGATCTCCCTACCCCTCCTGAAAACTACAAGAGAAGAGGGGGAAGAGTGGGGGGGTTAAAAAAAATTTAATTTTAAAGATTTTAATTTTTAATTCACCTCCTTCCCCCCTCAAATTCTTTTTTAATTTTTTGGGAAGGAGGAGAGGGGTGAATTAAAAATCAAAAACTTTAAAATTAATTTTTTTTTTATAGTGCACATAGTTTCACTATGCACCATGAAGAGGCAGTCACTGCCTGTCACAAATCATAATGTAATGAAAAGATGCATATAGCCCTGTGCTTATCCCTATTCATAACAAATGCATAGCTATTGATCTAGAAGGGGAAAATTTTAAAAAAACATAAAAAAACCATAGCCCTTGATTAAATTTTTTTGGGAAACCTCCGCAACTTTGAATCTCAACCATTGATATGGAAGGGGAAAATTTTGAATCCCCCTCCCTTGTCATTGATCCTAAAAAAAATGTTGATATGGATACTTACACTAATATACGGTAGTCACCTAATATTGATATGGAATACTATATATAGAATATATAAAGATCTTGTATACAAAATACTAATATGGTGTGATGTATAGAAGCAAGCATTGATCTGAGATATGGAATACTAATACTAATGGCATACAAATACATATACTATATAGATATTTCATATCAATTGTAGTCAAAACAACTTTAAAAAAATTTGAATATGTAGTGGGGTGGGTAATCAATTATTTTACAAATGATTTCATTTCACAAGTGAGTAGATTTGTCACAATGTATTCAAAATATTCTAAGGGGGCTCTATGTCAAATTCTTGTTCGTAGTCAAAATTTTCCAAATTAATCTCATTTTTCAAATGCTTTAACCCCTAAGGTCCCATTGTATCCACGGGGAACAAAATGGATTTCGGGTAGGCTCCTATGATCTCAATTTTTACTGAAACTTTTTGAAACTTTTTCATAAGATAGATAAACTTGCGAGCTTTCCAGAAATATAATTTTTATTCCAATCGGTGCCTGGGAGTAGAAGTTATGCCACAATAACCTCAAAATAGGGGAGACTGGGCAGCAAAAAAATTCACAAAAAATTGAAGAAATTTTTTTTTTTTTTTTTTTTTCTAGTAGATTATATTTTCTTCTAAATGGGAAGCTTTATTTCATTCCATTTGGATTGGTGATGTGAAAGTTATGGAGTTTCTTGTTTTGCCAGCAATCATAGCAACTTCTTGAAAGAATTTTTTTCTTCCACTTTGAATGCTAATATCTTTCAATCTACATAGTCAAACATCACAAAATTTTTATTACGTGATCTAAGACAAGTGTAGAACAAGATCCTATGGTTAGATTCTAAAAAATATTTTAAGAATTTATTTCATAGGTGAATGTAGCAAAAGTGGTAGTTTTGAGTGGTTTTGGCAAAAAAATGACCTTGGGACTTTAGGAGTTAAATCTAGAATTTTGGAATCTTTCATAGCTAAATTAAAAAAATTTCAATATATGAATTTCTAGCATTAGATGTGATATGAGGCTTCTAAGAGATTGTCTGGCCATGGTTCCCTATACTGTGAACCATGGCCAGACAATCACATTATTTAATTATTAAAAAAAAATTTCAAAATTCAAAAAAAAAATTCAAATATTCCATATATATATTTTTTAATTTTAATTTTTTTAATTTTTTTTAATTTTTTTAATTTACTTAAAATATTTCAAAATAAAATAATTTATGCAATCCGACATGGGGAGTCTCTTTGTCACGTCGGACTAGTGGTTCTATGACGTTCCCACAATCTGGGAACGTTGGGGACCTTGTAGTTTGCCAATGGCTTGAGAAATGATGTAATGAATCCCCATTTTGACAAACAATATGGAATTATAATTTTGAATATTCACACTTATATTTGTATTTGTATTTATATTCATACAATATTTATATTTGTACTTACATTTTTTTTTTTTTTTTTTTTTTGAGGGGGGCCCTTAGCAAATGGTTTATTGAAGAGGATTGGCAAATATTTTTTAGTAGATAGTGACCTACATTCTTAATAATATTTTAGAATGGTTCTGAAATATCTTTACTTTTTAATATTTTTACACCATTAGGTTCAAGAATAATATGTTTATAAGAGCTCTTAAGATAAGTGATCATTACAAAGATTCTTGATAAGCCATGCACTATATTTGCATGAATCAACAAAAAAAATTTAACTAAGAAACATTGCTACAATCAATTGCAATGTAAGGGATTGCTTGCCTTTTTGATAGGTGCATGGCCTTTTAATATTTTTACACTATTGATTGAAAAATAATATGGTTATGAGAGCTTTTAGGGTACGTTGATCATTACAAAGATTGTTTTAGACAAATCATATATGCACTATATTTGCGTGAATCAACAATTTTTTTGAATTGAGCAACCTTGCCACAATTAATGGTAATGTAAAATGTTACTTGCCTTTTTGATGGGATAGTAAGGAAGTCTATGAACTTGATGTTAATCAATATGAAATCCCCCTTCCAAAAAAAAGATTTAAAACAATAAAAACAAAGTAAAAGGGGATACACAGGGGCTATTGTGTTTCTATTCAATCCTCTAAAAAAGTTATTTATACAAAAAATCTAAAAGTTCTTTAAAGTGAATTGCTTGAGGTCCTACTTTCAATTTACATTCTACAATAACCCAAAGTCACCTACATCAAAATATGAAAGAACATATAATTGCAATCTTTTTGCTAATCATTGTTCATAATTCTCTACAATAATGGATAGAATGTTTTGAGAAAATAGAGTGACCTAAAAGAAAGCATACCTCAAAGCACAAAAGCAAGAAATAGCACCAATTTCACCTTCTACAAGTCATTCTAATTGGATCTACAAAATTCCACTCACCTCCATAAGCACTTGTTGAAATGAGATTACTATGAAGACAAAACATGAATTTTGTTGTAATTTGCCTCCAAACCTCTAAAGTGTTGAAAAGATTGAAAAATACTACAAGAAAATTGGGGTATAAATGACTGCAAAATGTGACTATGTGGTAGTCATTTGGACAACAATGATTGAAAAATGACTTCAGACTCTAAAGTTATAGTAGACAAGTAATTCTTTAAATGATTGCCATTTTATTATTACCATCCAATTCTACCTTGGATGAAGAAAGGATGAGAGGGTCTACGTGATTGATGAGGTGGATGAGAATTTTTGTAGGAAAGGCCAAGCACCTACACATTTTTGATGAATTTTTGTTGAGGTGGACAAGAATTTTTGTAGGAAAGGCCACGCACCTACACCTTTTTTGATGAATTTTTGTTGACGTGGACGTCCATGTCAACCACTTAATATGGAGTCATTTTGCAATTACGATACAATCTAAGTGTTGCTGAAGTGGACATGTCAAAATCATGTCAAAGTCACATTAGAATCATGTTTAAGTAACATTAGAGTCACATTTAAGTCATTTAGAAGTTATGATGGAGTCTTTGGGCAATCCAAATGGATTGACACATGGCAAGTCATTCCACTTGAATTTAGGGTTTAAATCACTCCAAGGTCATTCAAAGTTCCACAATGACAATGATACATGATACATTATATTTGGCATACATGTCAAATGGCTTTCAAAGCCACTTAGTATGTAAATATGAAGAGCTGAAATGACAAACCCTTTATAGTAGTGAGGTAGTAGGAGACAAGACAACCCATGTGGGATATGTGAAACGCAAGAATTGTGTTACAAGTAATATTTTAAACTTCATTAAAGCAAAGTAGATTAACTTTCTTCAAAAAAATTTGAACTTATAAAAGTTGGAAAATCAATCTCACTTTCATTTCCAAAAATTTGTTTTAGATTTTGAATGTCAAATTAAAAGTTATAGACAAATTTGCATACACAACAATGTTTAGTGAGGTTGTGCACATCTTAGTTCTTCTTAGAGTAAATTACTATTACGTGACTTCAAGGTCAGTGAGTTGAAGTCATTTTGAAGTCATACCATTGGGTTGCACCTACCTTTGTCGTATTTGCTCTAATCAAGAACAATCTGTCCACTTTGTTTGGCCCAAAAGTTTTTTGTCATTAGGAAAAAAAGAAAGCCATTAAAGGGTTGTGAGTTCCTGATTAAAAAAAACTCCGAGAACAATTTATTTAAAAAAAATTAATTAAAAAAACACCCATTAGCAAATTATTGCACTTCTTTAAGGCAGGACAGATCCCAAAAGCAAATGAAAAAACATTAAAATAATTGAAATAATTTTTTTTACTAAAATGAATTTGTAATTACAAATTTGTATAGTTTGATGTGGTAGGAGGGTGACCACATCAAAATGATTGTTTCTTTTAATTTTTTAATTTTTGTTATTATTATTTATTATTATTTTTAATATCTAATTTGATTTATTAATTTATTAATATTATTATATTATTATTATTTATATTGGCCATTGTTCATGAACAATAGCTAGTTCCATTCAAAACTCCATCGTCCTATTCTCTTCATAGTCGCATTCTTGTAATGAGCAAAGATTTTGACAAAGGTAAGTCCTATCTGAGCAAGCAAAGGTTTGTAAACTAGCAAATGTTGGAGAGGCTGAGAATTTGTCTACAAGTGATATAGCACTCATGTCCTTGTCACACTGCAATGCAAGGTTCACATGTGGCTTACTAGAATGTGACTATAGAAGTCACTTCTAAGTGGGTGCAATCGCAGCCTAGATAACATTAAGGTAGATGACGTGGAAGAGGGAGCAGTCCTTTCCATGTCAATAGTGCCCAAATTCATTCTATCACCATCTAGTTCCCTACTAGGCATTTTTCACTCTTGTTGTAGTAAACACTAGTCACATCTTGTGTCGTGTTCCATGACTACATCTCCCATGGATGATACTCCGTTAACAACTTCCCTTTGTCAACGACAATGTCAATAGAAAAGTGCAGATGAAACTATGAAGCCGTCCCGTCTTCATCTTGTAGTCATAATAATGACTTCTGAATGACTAGGATGTTGAGCCAATTTGGAGACTGGTGCAATTACGGAAGCACCAGTCACTTTCAAGTCAAACCGGACATGAAGTCATTTATGGGTAGTTGCAAAAGGGGTCCATTTCTTATGTTGAAATTACCAAATAGGCTCAAATTTCATGGAAAAGGCAAAAGATCCCACTAAAATACTAAAGAATGTATGTTCACTAACACTAACTATAAAATCATGAATCATTGCAGAATCATAAAATAAACCAATGCTTAAAATTGAGTCTTTGTCTCAAAACATAACCCCCATAGCTAAATGCAGCGAACTCCACACTCGGAGAAAACTCTCAGAAACTAAAGAGATGAATCTGAAGTGATTTTAAACTGAAGCAAATAAGGAACACTAAGGTTTCAATCCACCCTTGTTGCATGTTCCGAGCTCCTTGACCTCAAAAATAGGTGTACCAGAGAAAGAAGCACGTTCTCATTGGCTCTAGTTACCTTGCGCTCTTTAACGTTTGTTGTAACTAAATCATCAGAAATTTGAATAAAAAATGAAAGATTTCAATCTAAAAATGATACAGTTGATCCGCCACTAAGTAACAAACATATTTGTTGTCAGATTCATGGGGATTCTAATTAATTCCCTCACCTGATAAATGCAGAATTCCCAGGACTGACGCTTCCTAGCTCAAGTGCCATTTTACGTCAACGAAGTGATGATCAACATTGACAACTCATTCAGCAGAAGAATAAGCCACGAACCGTACTAAGTTCCAAGTCTCGAGCCTCCAACTTCGATGGAACCGATTCGTCTGCCATCCCAAACGTGAATCAATTACGAATGTTGCGAGCAAATGCTTGACAATGACTCCATGTCTACTGACAGTGGATAATCTTAGCTTGTTATTACTATCGCAGGGGGGAATGGCAAGTACTTAGCCCTGTCTTGTGCCTGCCAGAGACTTATCCTCGACCTGCGAAGGCTTCATTCTTCAATTATCCCTGTTTGAAGAAATTCAAAAGCACGTACAGTGCTTCATCCAATCATCCGCAAAGCCTACAGAGCCCGGCCCAACCAAAATGGACTATTCCGGGAGGAACGGCTAAGCAAGAATTTACCCAGGACTGCAAAGTTGAGAGCAGAAAGGGGCAAACTCGTCCAGGGATTGTTTATGACCACAAAGTAGACCGTGCTCGTGCAAGCATGTGTGCCTCCCAACACAAAAAGCGCAATCGGTTCACATGGAATAATACAGTACCAACCAAGAGTCTAGGCGAAAAGCACTAATAAGCTTGCAGTCAACTAATACGGTGCTGCATAAAATGAAGAGAGCCATGGATTCGTGAATCTCGCAAAGCACTCTTCAACCCAGGCCGCTCATCGTAAATCCACGACTCTGGATCTTCACAGAAAGAATTTTGGATAAAGTCGGATGAAACCCTGGAATCTGTCCATGAACCCCACATTTGGTAATGACGTGGCTCTCCACGTTGGATATTTAAGACGGAAGCCAGTGTGTGCAAGCCATGGCGGCGAGGGTTTCGGATAGAGTGGGGAGAGTGGTGATGTGGCAGACACAACTTACAGTATGTTCCATTGATGGGGCTCATCACTGTCCCCTTCACTTCCCTCTTTCCTGAGTTTCCTCCGGCTCCAGCTTCGGAGGTGGTGGATAGGGCGCACGGTGTTGCTGCAGAGGGGGAGCGAATCATTGGGCGCGGCCCTCGAAAGCCAGGTTAGTGAGCACTATTGGTTTATATTGCTGCCGGGGCAATTGTTTCAGAACCTCTGTCTCTGACGTTGTGGGTTTTTCGAATTCTCATCTTGCGGGGATTTTGAGGCGCTGGGCTTGGCATTCAGAGAGGTTTCGTTTAGCCGCATTTGGGTTTTGGCTGAGGGTTTAAGAGTCGATTCTGGCCCGTGGGTTCTTGCTGCACAATTGCTGCGCTCGGAGTCTATTGCATTGCCGCGTCCCATGTTGTCCAGTTCCTTCTCGAGTGTCGGCCGTTTGTCACAACCTGCTATGGAGACTCGGAGATGCTACAGCCGATGGAGGCTTTGGTTGCTCTGCCAGACCGTGGGAGGGAGAATTGGTGGGTGCTTGCCGTTACGTTACGAGGGTCGTTCTTTCCAGCAAGATTAATGTTTGCCCTAGTTGCGCATCGTTTGTCGAGATAACTCGAGCGCCAAGGCCGGGGCCGGACCTGTCGAGGAGCAATGTACATACTTGGGGGGTTGTAGTTGTTTATTACCGAGGCGCTGTGGGTGCATGTGACGGATGGTGGAGGGCGCCGATTAATTGTGCTAGAACATCGATCTGCGTCACTTCTCCTATCCACTCAGGAACCGTGCTGAGCATCCCCCCAGAGTGGAATGCTTGTTGGGCAGAATGTATAGGTTCGCAGAAGTGGAAAGAATTTGGAGGAATTCTCGCTTCTGAACGATGGGCGATTTTTTCGTTACCCCAGAACAAGACCCAACGTTGTTTAGAGGGCTGACAAGTGTGGCAATCATCCTGGCCTCCGATTCCGGAGTTGAGTTGGACGCCACTGCTGGCGTTGTCCAGTGCAATGCGGTTCTAGGTTCGACTGCTGCCCAATCTTGGTTTTGGCACGGATTGGATATTGTTATTCAATTAGGATTGGCCCTGGTTTCCACAGTGAGGCTGTGAAATCACTGTGGCATAGATGTGTTTCAAAACGATTGATGTGTCTACATTCGGTACAAAGAATCCCAAGGATGTGCTGTTGAGGATATGAGCTGCTACTGTGGTTCTCCCCTAACATTTGAGACTATCCCACTTCCAGCTCACTCTCCGCCTCATCTACACGCCACTGCTTCGACATCTCAGCTTATATTCCGCAAATTTGTCGTCGATGCCACTTCTCTGCTACACAGGGGCACGAGTTCTAATCTGTCGCAACGATTCCATAAGTGTCGTATGGCTTTTAGGTTTCGAGTGCTGTTCTATCTGGGTCTTCGCAATGCTTGGATTGTTGTTGAATCAGGTTTCGCTCTGATTTGCAGTGTTGGGAGTTGGAATTATAACGGCAATTGCCTGCAAGCAGGTCATTTTTATAGTTACGGTCCGAAGAATTGGAATGATGTGCTTTTGAAAATGTGAGCTCCTACTGTGAGCTTCTTGCCGAATTGCGATGCAGCAGTTGCCATTCTACTTCAATGCTCGCCGTCGGTAGCACTTTCGTCACGTAGTACCTGGGCACCGCCAGCATAACTTGCAATACATCTGAACAATTCCGACAGGGTTTTGTCTCACGCAGGATGGCGTACATTGCTCTCCCCACGAGGGACAGCAGCTTCCTTCTTCTGGCCAATGCTGCGCCGAGGCTTCCCCGCAGCGCCGGCGTCACGGCTTCGGCGTCGTGCTCGTCGGTGGATGGCGCCCCCGTGAGACCCATGAGGGTGCACGCCTCGAGGCTGTGCGGTGCCCACCTCAGCTCCAATTTCCATCCGAGAGGTCGCAGGGTGTTCGCCGCCGTGGAAGGCAGTGTGACGGTGGAGGAACCCGCCGTGAGCAATCCTTCCGAGGAGTCCGAGGAGGAGACCGCAGCAGCTGAAGCTGTGGCCCCCCCAGCAGGCGAAGGGACCGAGCCCTCCGACGCTCCTGCGAAGAAATTGGAGCGGAGTAACACCATCAGGAGACAAGCCGCGGGTGCGAAAAGGGAAATCACCGTGACGACCGAGCAGCTGGTGGTGGGGGCCGTGTTCACGGGCAAGGTCCGCGCCGTGCAGAGCTACGGAGCTTTCGTGGACATCGGTGCGTTCACGGACGGCTTGGTGCACATCTCTCAACTGAGCTCCGGGTACGTGAAGGAGGTGAACGATGTGGTGACGGTGGGTCAGGAGGTGAGCGTGACGGTGGTGGAGTTGAACGAGAAGTCCGGTCGGATCGCGCTATCGATGCGGGACAACGAGAGCGAGTCGGAGCAGGAGGCCCTGAGGTCTGGAGGCGAGTCCGGCGTGCAGGGCGACGGCAGCGGCAAGCCCATGAACCGGGGCAAGATCGCCGGCCGGGGTGGTGGCACTGCCAGGACGAGCTCGAGGTCCAACGATGATAAGAAGGTATGTTGCGATCCGGGCGAGACCCGGCGTTCGTCCTTGGACAATGTACTTACAGATATTGGTCCCCATCCTGCCTGTTTGGATGCGGTGTCCTTGTGATGTTGCTGCGTTCTTGGGAGAGTGCGGATGAATGAACTCCTTTGAAGTTTGGAGTTGCAATGGCGTGTTTTTTGGTGTTTGGGGGAGATGTTGATTTTGTGTGATGGGCGTTGTAGGCGACGAAGTTGAAGAAAGGTCAGGAGCTGAAGGGGACGGTGAAGAACATCATCCGCAATGGAGCGTTCATCTCGTTCGCGGAGGAGGGCGAGGAGGGTTTCCTGCGCGGATCTGAGATCACGGAAGGAGGCGAGAACGTGGCCGTGGACAGTCTGCTGACGGTGGGTCAGGAGGTGACGGTGCGCGTGCTGAAGATCGAGCGAGGGAAAGCCGCTCTGACCATGAAGCCGCAAGTGGACATGACGTCGATCAACGAGTCTCTGAACACGAACGTCGGGGCGGGCGGCGCGTCCAACCCGTTCGCGACGTTTTTCCGCAGTGCGAACCTGGTCCCGGCGGCCGCGCCTGCTGCGTCTGTCGGTGCACAAGAAGAGGCCGCTGGACCTGCAGTGGAAGAGGAGACACCTGCAGCATCTGTGGATGCGCAAGTAGACGCAGCTGGACCCGCCGTGGAGGAGCCTCCTGCAGTGGAAGATGTATCCCAAACGGAGGCTCCCCCCGCGCCTGCAGTGGCTGAGACACCTGCAGCATCTGTAGATGCGCAAGTGGAGGCAGGTGGACCTTCGGTGGATGAGGAGACCCCTGCACCTGTGTTGGAGGAGACCAGTGCAGTGCTGGAGACTCCTGCAGTGGAAGAAGTATCCCAAACGGAGGATCCCCCCGCGCCTGCAGTGGCTGAGACACCTGCAGCACCTGTAGATGCGCAAGTAGACGCAGCTGGACTCGCGGTGGATGAGGAGACCCCTGCACCTGCGTTGGAGGAGACCAGTGCAGTGATGGAGACTCCTGCAGTGGAAGAAGTATCCAAAACGGAGGATACCCCTCCACCTGCAGTGTCCGAGCCGCCTGCTGTGGAAGAGACCTCCACCCCCGAAGCAGCGCAATCGGAAGAAGCCCCATCCGCGGCGGAGGAAAGCACGGATGATTCTTCCAAGGCCGAAGAGCCCCGTTCGCTGTCGCTGGGGGAGATTGCGGAGGGGATCGGTGGTGCAGTCGCCGAAGTCGAGAAGGTGGTCGAGACTGCTGCAGGTACTGTTCGAGACCATGTGTCGGCTTCGCAATGATTAGGGTTGTATCGTTGCGGGTCGTGTTGCACATGTTGTGATGGTCGCTCTTTGGTTGCGGGTGTGATGTGGAGGTTGTTTATGGCAGCGACAGTCGCAGCGAGTCCGGACTGCTGGTTCGTGGGTTTTTGTTGTCGGCAGTGATGGTATCGTAGTGCATGTTTGTGTTGTGACTTATTTTTGTCATCATCGGTTAACCCCTCAAGGATCAGTAATTGTGTAGGGATTGGCATCGCTAGCGCTCGTGAGTGAGGCGCTGGAGCGGCGCAGAGGGTGGTAATTAGTGGTCCATTGAGGCTTTGTAGGTAGCAAGCTCACGTGCGGTTTTGATGCGCATGTGGCCGGAGATAGGTGGTGAGGTGATGCGTTAGGCTACCATTGTTGAAGGCAGAGACTGATTGATGGAGGTAGGGGCTTTGTCCGCGTTGGAGGGCTTGGTGTGTATCCCACGATCTTGTCCTCCGTGCTCGGAGGGACGGGCGAATTTGGAACGAGAATTTGGATGTAACAGGATGATTTTGAATGTGTGAATTTGACGACATTGATGACGGAACGATTGGAACCCAATATTCGAACAAGCTCAGACTTGCATTTCGTTCTCCAGAGTCGGTGTGGATTTCTCGGTGGTCTTGCACGGGTGACGATTGTGGTGTTTGTGGGATGTAAGGTCATTTTTCGGGGCTCGTGGTCCGCTTGAGTTGGAGTGTTGCGCTGTCCGAGTGGGCTTGAGCCTGAGTTGTACGGTCCTTGAGGGGTTATCGTGCGTTTGTTGACAGATTTGCTGAACGTCGGAGACAAGGATGACGGTGGAGCGTCCGAAGCGCCAGTGGAACCAGCAAGCGGGCAAGCTGCGTTCGAGGCCACCCCCGATCCCGAGATTGTTCCGGAGACTGGTGCACCGACGCCTGTGTTGGATGAGTCAAGAGGCGGAGCTGCCCCGGTGGTGGAGGAGCCGAGGGTCGAGGCTGCTGTCCCCGTGGCTGAGGAGGCGAAGGCAGCGGCCGTCCCGAGTGGTCCCACTGCCGCCCAAGTGAAGGAGTTGCGGGAGAAGAGCGGGGCCGGCATGATGGAGTGCAAGAAGGCGCTTGTGGCGTGTGGGAACGACGTGAGCAAGGCGAGCGAGTATTTGCGGAAGAAAGGTCTGGCCGGCGCGGAGAAGAAATCCAGTCGCATTGCTGCGGAGGGTCGCGTGGGGAGTTACGTGCACGACGGCCGCATGGGCGTGCTGATCGAGTTGAACTGTGAGACGGATTTCGTGTCTCGCGGCACCCAGTTCAAGGAGCTGGTGGCGGACATGGGCATGCAAGTGGTGGCCTGTCCGGATGTGAGTTCCGAGTGCGTGCGTCGTTTTTGCTGCTGTTGTGGGTGTGGGGCAGTTTGAGACGCGTGTGGGAGTCCATTTCATTGACGATGTTTTGGGTGATGACGATGTATTGGCCAGGTGCGCTACGTGAGCGTGGACGACGTGCCGGCGGAGTTTGTGCAGAAGGAGAGGGAGATCGAAATGGGCAAGGAGGATCTGGCGAGCAAGCCTCCTCAGATTCGTGAGAAGATCGTGGAGGGTCGGATCGCGAAGCGTTTGGCGGAGCTGGCGTTGCTGGAGCAGGCTTACATTCGCGACGACAAGATGCCGGTGAAGGATCTGGTGAAGGAAACCACCGCGAAGCTGGGCGAGAAAGTTCAGGTTCGTCATGCACTGTGCTTCTTTTTGTTCTTTTCGGATTGACCAGGAGAGGGATCGAGGTCCGTGTTTGTGAGGGAGCGGTCGTGCGCCACGCGTGGCATCTGGTCGGAAGGGATTTGCTGAGTTGGGCATGGCATTCCCATCGAGTGAATGGATATCGGCGGTCATGTTGTGAGGAGGATTTCCATGGAGATTGTCGGTGTGTAGGACAAAGACATGGCAATGTGGTTGTGATATGTTGTTGTGGAGTGCCCGTTTAGTTCTAAAGGCGATTCGTTTCACTATTGTGTGCTCAGATTCGTCGATTCGTGCGGTTCAATTTGGGAGAGGGCCTCCAGAAGAAGTCGTCTGATTTTGCAGCCGAGGTGGCAGCGCAGACTGCAGCCAAGGCCGACGCGAAGCCCGCTGGAGAAGCTCCCCCGCAGGTGGAGGAGGCGAAGAAGGAAGCCGAGACTCCCAAGGTGAGATTTGGTTTTTGGATGGGTCTCGTTGGGTACGGGATCCTTTGCAGTCCCGTTGATTCGTGCTGTGGTCGTGAATACCCCAGATTCCATTGTGTGCGGATTCGTGTTTTGTGGGGGTCTCTTGCGATTGTGAATGACTGGCAGGGCATATGTGGGTTTGCGAGCGGCGGTTGACGTCGTGGTGGTGATGAGCCGTAACAGGTCGCCGTGTCTGCCGCGACAGTGAAGGAGCTGCGGGACGCGACGGGGGCAGGCATGATGGATTGCAAGAAGGCTCTGGCGGCTTGCGAGAACGACGTGTCGAAGGCGACGGATTACTTGAGGAAGAAGGGTCTGGCGAGCGCGGACAAGAAGTCGGGCCGGGTGGCGTCGGAGGGTCTGATCGGGAGCTACATCCACGACGGACGCATCGGCGTGCTGGTGGAAGTGAACTCGGAGACGGATTTCGTGGCCCGGAGCGCCCAGTTCAAGGAGCTGGTGGCGAACATCGGAATGCAGGTGGCTGCATGCCCACAGGTGAGCAGCTGGTTTCCACCCTGTCGGAAATCGGATGTTATATGTGGTTGGCTTTTTGATTAGTGATTCGGGCGTGTGTCCAAGCCAGTTAGCTGTCTCTGGATGGTCTTGCGTTGGGACGCGATACTTCGTGTCGTTTTGCAAGCCATGTCCTTTTTGGTGGCGTGGTTGCAGTTGGTAATGTGTGCGGCCTGGCTGCTGCAGGTGCAATACGTGTCGGTGGACGAGATCCCCGCGTCGTTCGTGGATAAGGAGAAGGAGATCGAGATGGGCAAGGAGGACTTGGGCAAGCGTCCGGAGGCGGTGCGTAGCAAGATCGTGGAGGGCCGTGTGGCGAAGACGTTGAACGAGCTGGCGCTGCTGGAGCAGCCCTACATCCGGGACGACAAGCTTTTGGTGAAGGACTACGTGAAGCAGACGGTGGCGTCGCTGGGCGAGAACATCCAAGTGCGTCGTTTCGCGCGCTTCAACTTGGGCGAGGGCATCGAGAAGCGGAGCACCGATTTTGCCGCCGAGGTCGCCGCCCAAACGGGCTCCAAGGCTTAGTTGAGATTCGCTACGGTAGGGAGTGTATGTTAGTGAGGGTAGCCCTTCTTTAGCTAGAATTTTTATTGGCGGTCCTGGAGAATCGAGGATGCAGTTGGACTGCCATCCATGAGCAGGACCTGTTGATTGTAGGGTAAGTAGGACAGGGTGCGGCGACGTACACGTGTATTGTAGAATCTGGCAATTGCAGTGGCAGTAAAATTTTGACTGTTGAGGATTCCATATCCCGGTTCAGAAGTGGATCTAGAATCTCCCATGGCAGGTAGCAAGAGTTATTTGAGTCTCGAAGGCACGTGGAACTGTCCAGCAATACGATTCGGTCATGTTCCATGTCGAATGCGTTCGTTGCAGTTTGCTAGTCACTGATGCCGATAGAAGAGAATGTGGTTTCATTCGCAATCAGCAATCTTTTATCACCTGAAGTCGAGAGTAGTAGCACTTGTAGAGATCTGGTTTGGATCTATAAGCAAGCCGAGGAATCTAATTCTTCTAGCATTCGTAAGAAAGTATATGACAATTCCAAAAGGCTATTTGAAACATGGCAATTTATTGACTCTGAACTGAAGGAGACTGCATTGTCAATTGCTGATTAGGAAGTTTAGGAAATTTGTTTAGGATCTTACTTGAAAGTGAACCAGGGCCAAAGGGCCAGAGCCTGTAGTGCCGTCATGCTAAATCTACCATGTATTGAAAAGAAACCATGCATGGATGAAACACCTCCGAAACTGCCATTTTGCTTTCAAGATAACAGAACAACAAATGCAAATCAAAAGTTGGTTGGAAAATAATTAGCACGCCCTCAGATCAAATCCGGAATAGAGCATTCCCTACATGTTGAAAAGCGAAGGAAACCATGCAAATTGCTTTTTTTTCTCCAGGATACTTTGATGGGCGGTTAAACGCCAAGGCTCATAGTGAGGCTGCTTGTATAATGGGGGTGGAGCATTTTGTGAGTCACGGGCAACGTGGAATTGGGCCAGGCAAATCGAAAATCAACAGAGCCAGAAGGAAATGACATAATCCTTGGCACGAGGGACTTCACCAGTTCGGTAACCTCTAGAAACAACACCTGCTTGTGGTCAATCATCGGAATGCTTTCCCGCATCCTTTGAGATTGGCAACCTGGTGCAATGTTTATTGTCGTGCATCCGTCACTTCATTCCAAGAAACAAGAAAAACACACTCTTTATTTACAGAAATGAATTCTGTAGTGACACCAATTTTCCAGTTAACACTAATTTTGCGCCCTCACGAATCGGACAATTCAGTGTGCTCTAGTGGACTGACCCCACTACAGAACAGTATGTCCGTCGACATCAGTGAGACAACCAGACTTTTGTCGAACCCATCCTACATGGAACTTGGTCCTTAATCACCGGCTGCTTTCAAATATCAGTTGAACGTGTAGCTGACCCGAAGAAGACAAATAAACAATTTTGCAGGGAAATTTCCGGATACAGACAGATAAGAGTCCACAAAACGAATCCGTCCTAGCTGCTCGTACTTCCGAGTAGTACACTTTCAGTATCCAAAAGCTCTTGCCAAAGCAGATACGTGACGTACGATTATGGGGACATAGTTTGAGTTGAATCCGTGGCATTCCTCATCACAACAAAGTGTGAATGCAGGAATTATGGAGAACTCCGGTTCTTATTAGAAACCGGAGTAAATAAAGAGTTCATTTGCTCAAGACCCCGATCCCCTCAAAAATAGCAGGAGTTTGGGGATGACATTCCTCCTTGCACAGTTGTAGTACTCAAAACATGCAGGAAACAAGCAGCAAATTCACAGACAAAAGCCATCAATCAAACGAGAAACAGGAGCAATGGAATGAATCCAAACATAGGAGAGAGCCTTCGTATTTGTTGATAAAACAGACTTGCAAAGAGCGGACACGGATTTACAGAACAGCAAGTGGCATAAGCGAGTGAAAAACAGGAACTAAGTAGCTGGCGTGGAATGAGCTGACATGGACACAGCCAGGTCAGACGTGGCCGGCTTCGCCGAACGAGCCCTGTCGGATAGACTGGACGACGAGGTAGCCATTCAAGCCGCCGATGATGACCGCGATAATCCAAGCGCAGATCCGCGCCACCCAGCAATTGACGAAGCTGCCCATCTTGTCGCGGGAGCTCGTGAAGTGCACCAGCGGCACCACGGCGAAGATCAAGGTGAACGACAGGATTACTTGACTGAGCACGAGCAGACGCCCGGCGCCGTTGTTGCCGCCGATAGCCGCCACAATTGCCGCAGGGATAATGGCAATCGAGCGGGTGATCAAGCGCCGCAGCCACGGCTTGATCCTCATGTTGAGAAATCCCTCCATCACGACTTGGCCCGCCAACGTGCCGATGATGGTGGAGTTTTGGCCACTGGCCAGCAGGCCCACGCCGAACAGGATACGCGCCGCGTTGTCGCCCAGCGCCGGCGCCAAGAGCTTGTAGGCGTCGCTGATGTTGGCGACGTCGCGGTTCGCATTGGGGCCGTAATGGAACGCGGCCGCCGCGAGGATGAGGATGGACGCATTCACGAAGAAGGCCAGCATGAGCGAGAGGCAGGAGTCCCAGGTGCCGTATTTCACCGCCATTTTGCGGCCTTCTTTCGTTCGTGGGTACGCGCGCGTTTGAATGATGCTGGAGTGGAGAAACAGCGAGTGCGGCATGCACGTCGCGCCCAGAATGCCGATGGCGTTGAAGAGAATCTTTGAATTCGTGATGATTTCGGGCTTGGGATACAATCCCGCCGCCACTTTGATCCATTCGGGTTTCACTGCGATGAGCTCGTAGACGAACACGGCGGCGATGAGGAGGCAGAGCAAGAACACAATGACCTCCAAGCTTCGAAAGCTGCGCGTCCCGAAGACGAGGATGAACATGGTGTCCACCGCGGTGATCAACACGCCCGCCCAGAGAGGAAGCCCGAAGAGTAGATTCATAGCCACCGCGGACCCGATAACCTCCGCCAAGTCGGTCGCGGCTATGGCGATTTCCATCATGACCCACAACACGTATACGACGTATTTCGGGTATGCGTCGCGGCACGCCTGCGCCAAGTCGCGGTCGGCCACAATGCCGAGCTTCAGGGACATGGACTGGAAGAAGATGGCGGTGAAATTGGACAGCAGGATGACGGAGAGGAGCGTGTAGCCGAACGCCGCGCCTCCGCTGAGATCCGTCGCCCAATTTCCGGGGTCCATGTAAGCCACGCTCACCATGAATCCCAGACCCGCGAACGCGAACGCCTTCTTGTACCATGCGCCCTCCGACGGCACCGCAATGGAGGAATTCACTTCTTCCAGCGACGCCATGTCGTTGTGGCGGCGCCAGCCGGAAAGCAGGGCCTCCCTCTCAGGAGCGGTGGAGCTCGCGCTTCCCAGGTTGGGCTCCTTGATTTCATCGTCGTCCACTGGCCCCACGACCACCACATGGCCTGGTTGCGAGCTCTCAATGTTGAACGCCTCCCGTACTGGCGTGACTACCACCACCTCGCCCTGAGGCGGACTGCTGCCCGAAGGCGCCCCATTCACATTCTTCGTCATCCCGCTCCTGCACACAGAGGAACCTCTAGACCTGTCAGTCTGCCAAACACCATCACCACAACCAGGAAACACTACCCTGATTCGTGCTGCGAATTACGAACAAGTCAATTTTACATAGCTATGATACGGACAAGCATTATCAGGCTCATATGGAAAGCATTGTTAATTTGACATTTACTACAAGGTCGCATTTGGCTACAACATACGCAGAATTCGAAGTACAATGCATGTGCAGCTACACACTTTCTGAATACAAACAGGTATCCGCTCCGTACCTTGGTGAGGATCTTGTAGCTCTGAGTGCACGTCGACCGCCGGCGTCGAATGATCAAACCAAATAGTAACCTCCGCGACGACGACGACGACGACGAGTTGGGGAATTCGATCACAACGCCATGTGGCTGACCCGTGACCTCGCCCGCGGCGCTGTCACCTTCTCGGGAAATCACTGAAGGACACCACTAACAAGAAACGACTTTAGACGAGTAGTTCTCATCAATTCACAATTCTCATCAATGTTCACATGCAGCGACGGCCTGCCGGCCAAGCAATTGAAAACCGAAAGCCAGGAGTCGAAGTCAGTGGAATCTAGCGTACCTCCGATCCCTGACTGCTGGATGCGAATTGGAGCGGCTTGGGTCTGCTCGCCAAGATAAGTCGATCAGGGAGTGGGATGGCCAATCCGAAATCCTCCTTTTGAGAGCGGCTGCGAGATGCTTCACAGCAGCACGCGACACAACGGACCCACCTACTTCCGTCACTTCCCGGAATTGGATGGAGTCCCCGTGCCTGCCCCCCGTTTCCACATAGTTCTAAACTAGAAAGCTTGCGTGTAAACTTTCAGCCCCAAACCAGCACTCTGCGATAGAAATTCAAACAGGAAAACCTGTACAGAATGTTATCTGAATTGCAGGCGCAGTAGAATTGAAATGCCGGCAATGGACTACATGATCTCGTTGACCAGAGATCGCGACATCGTGCGGCGGAACGGGAAATGTGGGCGGCAAAGGACAAGGTGCGGTACCGAGTCTAAGTTGTACAGTACGTGAGCCAGTACGGTCGTCGTTTGTCTTGGCGTGTCGAGTGGTCCGCGGGGTCAGAAATGCTTTTTTCATTTATTTTGGGCAGTCACCCAGAAAGATCTTTGTTGAAGTGACGCAGTTGTTTACATCTCTATAAATGGATGAAACGTGTAAAATGAGGATGAAACTGAAATTATTCATCCAATAGAGTGTACATTCATGTCCCTCAGTTGAATGAGGATAGCAAATTAGTGATTTCATGTACTAAAAATGGAAGAATATATGACTGCTAGTATTCTCTCAATAAATTGCAATGCTTTATAGCAAAATATTGCTCCAAAAAAACATTGCTTGGGATCCATGCATATAAGGTAGAACTACCTATCACCCCCCTGATTTGCAATCTGACTATTTTGGGGTTAATTTCAAAAAGGGCACATATTTTTCAGAGGTGTGTTTTTGTTTCACGGATCAAACCCAAGTGGAATTATAATTTTTCCATTAAAATTGTAATTTCTATGAATTTTTGAAGTGGTCAGTCCTGAAATTACAAAACCATTTATAGAGTGGGGTCAAAATTGTCCCATAAACAACCCATTACTGCCTAATCAAGTACTAGATATTCTCTATTAATGGAGTGACACGTAACCCTTGTTGTCATAAAAATCCCTGATTCTGTCATAGAATTCTCTGATTTTGTCATAAAAGGAAGGGAATTGGAGGGGATTTTAGGCGGAATTGGGGCCAAAGTTGATGACGGAATTGGGCTAGTCTACTTGATGGAATTGGACTGCAGAACGGTAATGGGTGTTTTGACCTTATTTGATGAAGTGTTGCATTGCTTATATGACGATTTTATAACAAGATTCTCGTGATTACTAGCTCCATCACATGATTCAAGCATAACACTAGCCTTTTAACCCCTAAAGTCCCATTGTCCCCTCGGGGGACAATTTGGAATTCGGGCAGGTTCCTATGGGCTGAAATTTTACCCAATTTTTTGAAACTGTTTTTGAAGATAGAAAATCTAATAAGCTTTGTGAGAATATAATTTTTATTTCAATCAATGCCCAGAAGCAAAAGTTATAACACAAAAAGCCTAGAACTGAACTTAGCAGGCAACACAAAAAATATTGCAAAAATTCAAAATAAATTATTTTAAATTTTATTTCTCAAATATTATGTTTTTGTCTACATCTTAAGCTTTGATTCATTCCATTTAGATTAGTGATGTGAAAGTTATGAACAATCTTATTTTTCAGGCAATTTAAGCATCTTTTAGAAAAAATAACTTATAGGATTCATTTCAAAATGCAATTTTCAAAAAAATGCAATTTTTGAAAAGGTTAAATTTTCTTGATAGAACAATCTCATTGTTGGGATTATTGTATTTCAATCCCATCTAAGAGCTATTAACAATTTAGTTTTTCTTTCAATCTTGGGCCTACTTCTACTTGACAATTTTTTGAAGTATGAAAACCAAGTTGTTATTTTTGAAATCTTTTTCCTAGACTCCCAACTCAATTCTTCAACACAATAAATTTTTAATTCAAATTCCATAGTGCACATTTTTCCACAAATAGAAATCAAAGTCATCTAATATTGCAATCTAGTGTTCAAAAAAACTTGTTTTTCCAACTTTGAATGCTCATATTTCTCAATTTGGATTGTCAAACTTCATGAAATTTTTACCACATAATCTCAATCAAGTAAAGTTCAAGATCCTACGGTTCAATTCCAAAAAAAGTATTTTTTTTTTTTTTGGGACAAACGCAGTAGAAATGGCAGTTTTGAGTGGTTTTTGACAGAAAAATGGCCTCGGGACTTTAGGGGTTAAGAATCATGGCATCTACTAAGTAGTACATGAATGTTTTCTAGAGCTTTTGTGGGAGCTGTATGAAAGAGTTGAAGGACATCATAGTGTAGTTGGTTTATGATTTGTGTGCAAGGTTTTATGTCACTTCAGTAGGAAGGAGAGGAAAAAGAATACCTGCAAAAATAAGGATCATGAGTCTTGATTCTTCTTTGGCTATAATTTATTTTGTTGAAAAAAACTCCACAATGCACTTTGGGACACTGCAAGAATAAATTACTAATCTTCAAAGCATTGAAGATTGATACCCAAAACTGACCCTAGACACTTAGGAATACATGTTGTACATTTTAGGTACAAATTTATTAAGGCTAGATTTAGAATAAGCCATAATTAGGTGGGGTTTCCTTATCCCACTACATTATTAACCCCCAAGTGACAAAGAGGACAGAAAGTGTCCTCATATAGTTTAAGGTCCAGTTCAAAGTGCTGTAACTTTTGCATCCAAGGTCCAAATTCAATAAAACTTGTTGGTAATGTTGCGTTCTCCCCTCTAGTTTGTATGGTAAAATTTTCAAATCAATCCAAGATTTATTGATTTTTTGGAAGCTAATTGAAGTTCACAACTTCAATTTAAGTTCACCAAACTGCATTCTAGGGCTGCAACTTCAGAGCCTTGTATCTCCTTCATCCATTGCTCATTTTCAATAAAATTTGTTGGTTTTTGTTCCTCTGGAAGTATAGTTATTGTGGTAAAGTTTTAATGTCAATTCAAGTTGTTTTGAATGTTTGGGACCAATTCGAAGTTCAAAATCTTGCCATTTTTGGAGTATACTGAACTTTGGCGGCTTGTTTCTTCTTCATACAAAGTTTATTTTCAATAATTCTTTTTGGAAAAGTTGCATATACTAGTCTAGTGTGTGTGGATAAAATTTCATGTTAATCCAAGAATTAATAAGTGACTGAGAAGCATTCTAGTAGAAGGAGGTTCACCTTTAGATGTGTTTTTTGCAATTTTTCTTGTTGATTTTTGACATTTCAAAGCCGTATTGTGGACACAATGAGTCAATTGAATGAATTTTTTTTCCCCACCAATGTGTTTGTATACTAGTTTTGAATCATTTTGTAGTGTAAAGTTTTTACATTTGAGTAGGTTAAGAAATCAAATTTCACCTCCAAATGTGTTTTTGGAAAAATTTCAGCATCCATTTTCAACACTAAAACATTATGATCTTGCAATCTATGTGGCCAAATGACTTCAAATTTTCTACATGTCCTCTACAACATGTACACTACAAGATTGTATAGTTGAGATTCGTATAACTTGAAGACATTTAGATTCGTAAAGCTTCAAAAGCAATGATGTTTTTGAACCCCAGAAATTGAATGTCATTTTGGGGTTAAGCCACCATTTAACGGACCTTCATGCTTGAATCAGAGATAGTAATATGAAATTTCAAATATCAAAATACATTATTATTACTCCTCCAAATATTTATTTTACTTGTTTATAAAGAATGTTCTTTTTCCTTTCCTTTAATATATTCCATAGAAAAAATTTGAACTTCTTTGATGAATTTTATTGGATGAAATGCACTTTTTCAAGCATCCATCATCCTTCTAGTAGATAGTCATATAACAAACTTGTTTGGAATTCCTTGTGACTGGTTTTGGAAATTCTACAATTTGTCTCTACTAATGTCATTGTGGGGGGGTCTTCAAATAATTCCTATACATAAGGAAATTGAGTGGGTTTTCTTTGCAAGGATTTTCATAAACTCTCCCCAAATTTCCCGTGTGCAATCCAAATTGGTAGACTTCACAACAAATTGACACATCTTACATTTCAATGTTGTTTTCACCTAATATTTGGTAGATTTTACAAGATGCAATTGTCCCATATCAATTGTCAAGAGTGCCGTGAGGTTGGACACATAAGACTTGAAAGTTGTTAATCTTCATGGCAATGAATTTTATTCATAGAAATCTAAGATTTCAGAATTTATATGTTTAAAAACCTAGGAAATTGGAGAATTTCGTTAAAATTGTGCCATTCCACTACTTTGGTAGTTTTACATTTCAGACAAGGTGGTCTGAAATGTACAATCGTCCTAGATGTTTGAAATGTACAATTGTCCTAGATGTTTGAAATCTATATCTTTACTGGACGTCTAAAATCTACACCAGTCCTAGATGTCACTTTTATATTTTAGATTGTACGGTTGAAATCTATAGCAATCTTAGATTTTTTAAATCTATACAAATTGAAGATTCCTCAAATCTATACCTGTCCTAGATGTCTCTTTTATAGTTCAAACCAAGTGGTCTAAAAATGGCACATGGAATATCATCATTTTAACAAAATTGCCCATATTTGTGAAATTGTAGAACAAATGAAATGTACATATTACTAACATTTTGAACTTTTGAAAGCCAGGAAATGGTCTAGATCAAAAAATTGTAATGTACAAACCAATGACATTGGAAATTCAAAGTCTACATATTTGTTAGATGTGAGCCTCCAAAATCTACTAATTACTTTGATTATGCTTCTAAAATCTACATTAAATTTAGATTTTAGAAGCATAAATCTACATTTTAGAATATTGAATTTCATAAATTGAGTTGATTTGGAGTTGGAGACATCTTCAAATAACACTAAAAAATGCACAAATTCCCCCTTCAATAGAATTCTCTCTCTCACATTTTCCTGTGATGGCCACATTCCATATATGTAGAAAAAAAGAGGTAAAAAAGGAAATTGTTACAAGGGATTTCCATTATAGTACCTACAAGGGACTTTGAAAATGTTCCTTGTATCAAGCATTTAGGGATTAAAGATAATTACACACTCTTTTTACAAATAGATTCTTGCCTAAACCTACAATAAGACACTTAAAACTTCCTATTTATTTATAAGATGTCAAAAAATGCATGTGAAGAAAATTTAGATCCACATTTAATTCCAAATAGAGATCAATCAAATAGTACAAGACCAACAAGGGTGGCAATAATATATTGTTGATTTTTAAAATATTGAAAACACAAGGTAGATTAAAATTAGCAATATTTTAGTCAAAGTTATGCTATTTGAAATATTATTAAATTAATATAGACTAAATATAAGCAACTACACTACTAGAAGCCTTATAGTACCTATAGCTATGGCTCTCTTTTTGAATGATGTAGATATTCAAACTTGTACAGGATAAGATAGCTTTTGAAGATCCAAACTTCCTCCCTTTCGGACCAAAGTCAGTAAAATTTTGTAGGTGACACCAATTTTACACTCACTAATAATACAAATTATTGTATTTAACCACTAAAGGACCAAGTGACCATTCAACACAAGAGATCTTAAGTATTTACCCATGAAGTCAATTTTGGTTGGATGTTTATGAAAATTTGACAACAAAAGTGGCATTTAGGAAAGATGTAGATTTTAGACATTTAGAATAGTTGTACATTTTAGACCGCCCGATCTTAACTATCAAAACTGCGAAAGTAGTGGAATGGCACCATCTTAACGAAAGTGCCCATGATTATTATTTTTTGATTTTTTTGATTGGGTGCTTGGATCAAAAATCATGCTATTCTGAAATTTTTTGGGTAGTTTGAGTAGCATCGGCCAGCATGTACAAAACTACTCCTCTACTTCTAAAATATGGAAGGTGTGTAATATACATGACACATGATGCAAATATTTAAAAAAAAATTTAGTGTAAAAATATCATTCTAGGAGGTATTAAAGTCTGTTGGCAAGGTTGGAAAACTGACAAACTTTTCCTTCTAATTTCTAGCACTATAATTTTTCAATCCATGGAGTCAAAGTTTCTGAATTTTTTTTCTAGACATTCCTATACGTGTCTAGTACAAATTTGTACAGTTTAATTTTGAAGTTTTTTTTTTTTTTTTTTTTTTTTTTCATCATGTGCCTCTGGTCCTATTAATATGTACTAAAGTCACTCGCATCATACCTCATTACCTGCAATTTGGGCTAGGGTGAACTGCCCCCCTCATTGTCCCACTTTACCCTTGGGAAAAACACTGTGGAATTTTTTATTTGCAATCAGATGATAAAATTTGCAAATTCTAAATTCAGATTTGCAATAAATGGCCTCTAATTAGCTAGGGGAGGTGTAGAGATTAGAAAAATCACAGCAAAAATTAGGGGGCTTTTTTTCACAATAACCCCTGGATGGGGCAATGAGGGGGTCAATTCACCCTAGCCCTACAACTTGTGCCTAGTACTATAAGGCCAGGGTGAACTGCCCCCTCGCTCAGCCCTGCGGGCAAACCTTGGAATTATTTATTTTTTGCACATGAATTTTTTTGCAAAATTTTGATTCATTTTTGCGATCAGAGACCCCAAATTAGTTATGAGAGGTCAAGAGTATACCCTAGAACGGCCCAAAATAGGGGGCTTTTTCTTACATGCACCGCTGGTAAGGCCGAGCGAGGGGGTCAATATGCCCCGATCGTACTATAATGGACAAGATTTTATTGATCTTACTTTTCGTGATGAAAATACCCTTGATTTCATCTTTTTTGATTTTCAGGAGAGAAAGAACTCCAACAACTTTCCTACTCCCATGACAAGAGTTGCACTAAATTTTCTGCTTGCTCGACGCGAATGAGGATGGTAGATCAATGGTCCCATTCTTCACCTTCACCAAAGGCACACCACCTACTAGCTACTCCCGGTATAAAGTCTAAGTTATGCACCAAATTAAGGTTAGGGTGAACTGACCCCTCGCTCGTCCCCCGCAAGTCAGTCCAGAGGGTGCAAGTAAAAACAAGCCCCCCTATTTTGTGCCCTGAAAATGTATGCTCTACATCGCTTCCAGCTAATTTGGGGCCTCTGATTGCAAATATGAATTCAAAAATTGCAAATTTTATCATGCGTGGGAAATAAAAAAATTCAGGATTTTACTTCGGGGACGAGCGAGGGGTCAGTTCACCCCGGCCCAAATTAAAGCATGATCGTTAATCAATCATGTTCATTAGATAACTTGTTATTTATTAATTATTTAAGTTTCTGCTTGCTAGGGTGCCATCCCAGACACTGATCACAGCCATGAACGTAGACACTAGGGGTAGTCACACCTTCTTCACTTTGCACTTGGAGAATGGAGAATGGAAAGGTGGCGGCTTGGGGTTGGCTTCATGTTGGTAGAATATACTTAAGTGCTTATATCTTCCACACTCCTAGTCTTCACCTCTTGAGGTGAAGGTTGGGAGTGCGAAAGATTTAAGCACTTAAGAAGATTCTTTTGTGCTCTACACTTTTACCTTTCATTGCCGCTTTACCTTTGTTGTTGCCGATTTTCCTCCAACTTTATGTCTAATCTTAGGTTTAGGTAAGTTACTTCTCCACTTTTTTCATTCTCCACTTTTTTCATTCTCCACTCTCAACACATCTTTTAGGGGTGTCACAACTTCTTCACTCACCACGGCTTCCCATTGGCTCCTCCAAACCCTCACCAACTTCTCATTCTCCATTCTCCAAGTGCAAAGTGAAGAAGGTGTGACTACCCCTACTCCACTTATTATTACAACATTTTGACAAGGTTGTCAATGCCTGCAGATGCCCGCTACTGAAATTTCTATTTGGGTGTAGCAACAATGCAGCCTGCTTCCAGTGAACCAGTCACAGGCTGCCGCCCCCAGGTCTGTATGACGCCATCTCCTCAACCAGGTCTCCCTTGCAAGTGGATATCTTCAACCTGGTCTCCCTTGCACGTATCTAAAATTTACATGTATCTAAAATAATGTATACAAAAAAACTTGTATAATTACCAAAATTAGTTTCAATTAGT
This sequence comes from Rhytidiadelphus loreus, assembly GCA_947034895.1. Taxonomy (NCBI): domain Eukaryota; kingdom Viridiplantae; phylum Streptophyta; class Bryopsida; order Hypnales; family Hylocomiaceae; genus Rhytidiadelphus; species Rhytidiadelphus loreus. Next base: position 70,135,580 of record OX344762.1, read on the forward strand.
GTTATTACTACTACGGGGCACACTAATTGAATTCATTTGACAAGTAATCTCTCCATGTAAGGTAAAACAGCCTATTGTGGTCAGAATTAGGAGTTTGACCTTATATGATTGCTAGAATTTTTCAATTTTTTCTCCACATGTAGACAAGTGTGAGAAAGAGCAAGAACAATTAAAATTATATTTTTTCAACAAAGTATGAATTCACTAGGATTTTTTAAAGTGTTCTGGCCAAAAGAGTCAGTAGACTACTCCAAACCAGCGTGCAACGATACCCATAATGGTCACCTTACTCTTCTAAAGCAGTCACAATATTTCCCTGAGGCACACTCAAATAGTTGGGTGTTCCTAAGAGCATCTCCACGGAAGACGCAGCAAATACAGCTGACCGGTGCGGGCTTGCAGTGCGGTTTCAAAGCCCGCAGCCAGAAAGCTCCTCATGTGCCCCACGGCCAACACGCTAAAAGGAGGCTTCAAATGAATTATGCAATCCAAAGAAGTTTCCTTGCTTTGAATTTTTTAAAAATAAAAAATGTATCTTTGAAAATGAATTCAAATGCATTTTGAAGTAGTTCCTTGAAAACCCAAAGAGAAGTGGAGCTCTTTATATACATAGGGTAGTAGGAGCTAGAGTAACCCATGTGGGTTATGTTAATTTAACTTAACTTTAAGTGGTGAAGCTCCTACTAATTATAATTATCCCACATGGATTGTTGTACCTCCTACCACCGTATGTGTATATATTGAGCTTCTCACTCACCCTCTAAATTCAAAACACGTTCATATTCCATTTATCAAATAATTTTGGAATTATGTAAAGGTAACTTTACTGTAAGTGAAAATGCCTTTGTGCATTCATTTATTCTAAAATTATTAATTGCTAAATGTGATTGAATTCTTTTGAGTGCCAGTTGAAGGCCGGTACCTTAGTAGATTTGGCCGTGGCCGGCCATTGTTAGGCCTTGGCCGTGCCTGCTGTGGGGCAGTAAAGTGACCGGTCCCGGTCACTTTACCGGGTTTATGCCACTTACAGTATTGTCGTTGGCATGTTCTAATGTGGTTACGAAGTATTCCATTAGAGTTAGGTAAGACATTGATTGTGGCGTAAAATCTCATAAACTGAGAATAACCATTATGGGGTCCTTCCGTAGGTGACCGGAATGGGAGAAATGACCACAATGGGTTGTTTTACCTTATAATGAGACACAAGTGTCTCTTTTGAGCTTATTGTCATTGTGACAAATTGTCACAATGAGCTCAAAACTTCTTGAATAAATTTTTTTCTTCTTATTTATCCCACACCCACCCCAAAATATTTGTAATTAAATTTTTTTTGTGAACCTCCCCCCTCCCTTCTTTGTACTTTCCAGAATTAGGTTCTCTCACAATCACTATGGGATATCTGTTTCCGAAGTACATATCTGTACCATATCTATATCCGTATCCGAGTTTTTTTTGAGATCAATGGTTGGGGGGGGGGGGTTGTAATTTTTTTTTCTAAAAAATCAACGGCTCTCGTTTTGGGGAAGGGAGGGGGCTGTTAATTAATGGCCAAATGGATGGTTCACTCTTTTTGGTACATTGTATATAATTCCATTCTCACAATTCTCACAATTCTCCACTAAGATAAAGATTTCTCCAAAAACATCCTTAATTTAAATTGGAAAGAAAAATTCAAGAGTAGCCATTCAATGAATGGTAGCTAGTATTCAATTAATTGAAATGGTGCATTAAGTCAGTGGCAATAGGGTTAACATTAAATAACAAATATCAAATTGAGAAAACATTATTACATTTTATGACACCTTTTTGATGCATTTGAGGTAGCAAGTGTACAATTCATTGCTAAGAGGTAGTTTGAAACCTTGTTATTTCAAATAATCTTAGCACACCATATAGAAGCAATATCATGTAGTTGCTTTTGTTACTTGAACTACATTAATTCATCTTGTAAATGAAGGTCCAAAATTAGAAGCACTTCGAAATTTATTTAGTGTTTTGAAAACTATTGAGCACAATCTAAGAAATATTGTTTTAAATGTATTACAAAGTGAGCCTTTGGAAAACACTTAGATGTGTCACACACTAATAGAATAAGTATATGGAGTATGAGGTAGAACAACCCAACACTGTCAATCACCCAATTCCAGCATCTATTAGATCCTCCCATTTGTATTAGTAAGTCACCCACCCATTACCACAATCTTACCGACCCTTTAGCATCATGACTTAGAAAGGGGATATTAATGTCAACAAGCATGGTTTAGCATGTATTTAGTAAATGCTTTACCAATTTAGTTCCAACAAATTTTGAAAAATCACAGAAAATGCATCTTTTGTCAAGATGTCTTGATTTCTACTTGCAAACAACTTTTCTCAAACTTCTCAATCTCTAAAAAATACATGTGTTGACAAATAGCTTCTCTAAGGTACTTAGATAGCAAATTTTCTTGGTAATACCGTAATAGGCATATTTACCTTAGATCAGTGTAGTCTACCAATGAATGGAGAGTTCCGGCATTTAGTTACATGCAAGGTAGCCTAATTTTTTTGAGAATTTTCAAATGAGATAGAAAAGTTTAGGATGAGATTCCGGACAAAAGAGGGTGCTTTTCAAAAATACACCAGGTGGGAATAAAAATCCAGCAATTAGGTTGGTCTTTATAGGATTATGAAGGAAAATTACTATTTGAAATAAAAGATGGGCAACAATCAATTGATTTAGAGTTGAGTATGGCGGATTTTTTTTATTGTGGAAGTATCATGAATGGGGGGACAAAACCTTTTGAGATTTGGAGGTATGATCACATGCCCTACAAACACGTTATCCTAACTTGATTGTCCTTGCAAAAATAGTTAGAGTGCAGTATGTCTCAATGGCTACCTGTGAGAGAGCTTTCAGTGTCCACAACTTAATAAAAACTCATGTCAAAAACAGATTGGGGAGTGAAAACCTCAAAGTGCTATTTAGAATTGCTTTAGAAGGACCCGAGGAGGAATATGATGATATACTCTAGGATGTCATACCCTTTTGGAAGAAAGAAACAAAATACAAATTTCTTTACACTAACCCGTCTACTTATTTGTACATTCTTGTCACATGTCCTAGTGTAAGCAATGTATCTTGCTGATATAGAAATGTAGATCAACAGGAGACACCATTGTCATAGCTTGTGATGAATTGTGTGGCATTGTTGCATTTTGTTTTTGTGCACATGTAGTTTTGATTATTTTGAATGGTGTTTTGCAGGCATGTCATACTAACCAGACTCCCCAAATTGCATGGACTGTCTCTTGGATCCGTGCATTTTCAGAAGGCTAAATCCTTGGCCCTAAGCCAATAGGGGCAATGCCAAGTTCAAATCTTGCCATGTATATTGCAATATGCAAATGCCCCCCCCCCTCAAAGCATAACAAAGCAACTTAAGCAAGAGAAACAAAAAAATTTAGAATTGACAGATTCACAAAGTTAAGGAAATTTTCCAAATGAAAATTGACAATGACAACAATGCCGGATGGGCGGAAAATGAAGTTATAGGAAATGGAACCAAAAATTTCCCCACCTTTTGCCACATGTCCAGGCAAATTTCAAGAAAATCGAGGCAGGTGAAAATATGTAGAAAATCCACCAATCTTCCTAGAGAACTTCCCAGATAGTGTAAAGTTGATGTTGAACAAACGAGGCAAACTAAGGTAGGTGGTTCAAAATCCGCCCCTCTTCTTCAGATCGTCTTGTAGGTAGCTGCAGAATGGATGCAAGGTGATCCTTGAATGGACCTCTTTGCTCTGTTAATGAATTCAAGAAGAATTGTTTTTTTTTATTGTAAGAGCCAATCATTGGCTGTGATTTCTGCACATTTCTTCATAAGTCACAAGGGGACAGATTTTGGGACACCTATGGTCACAAATAGGTGCCTATGATCCGGATCTTTGAAAATTTATAAGTAATTCAAAAATGCTTGGAAAAATGTGAAACTACTTGTGTTGGGTTCCACATCTATTTTTCTTTCTCTGAAAAATGAGCTAAAAATCATTTTGTACCTGGAAACCTGTGAAAAAGGCGAATCGGCCCTTAAAGTGACGGTTTATGAGCACACTACCTTAAGTATAAAACAATTTTACACCGAACAAAGTGTTGACAGTCTCATTGCATACTGTAATAAGCTTATCACTCATGCTTGTGGCTTTGACTTGTGCAGGCATTCTCAGGTTATCATTCGTTGAACCTGTTGCAAGGCTACAGTCATGGTTATCGGATAAGTTATGCCACAATGAGCTTTCCTCCCTGTGTAGCAAGAGAGACAATATTGTCCTTGTACGGTGTACAGTACAGTATGTTACTAGCACCATATCACGCAACACTGACACCATTTTATAATTTCTGAGATTGGAGAAGTATATTTTCTTATGGGCACAGTGCGAACAAATCACAGTACAAAATTCAACACAAGTTTTGTAAGACGTGGAGCTGATGAGGATTGGCAACAAGACAAGCAGAATCTACAAGTGCATTGCATCACAATTTGTCACAAACACGAACAATACCTGTTGTGAGAAAACATTAACTTTATCATTTGACCAAGCCACAAAAGCATCTGTGACTCCTGTAATAACTTGATAGTCCTGTCGGTTGCAGTAGCTTATTACATGATATGTCTGGCTCTTATCAACTTACAGTACAACTTTTATGGTGATTGAAGGAAGTGCCACACATGCAGCACTGGGCCGGTTCTTTGGACCAACTTCATGGCAGGAAAGGAAACGAAGGGAAGGGAATCCAACCTACTGTAGCCATCCCCTTTCCGACAACTTCACCTAAGCAATTCAGTGTATATAAGGTAAACCAGCCTATGACAAGCAAGTCTCCTATGACATGCTCTTAGAGAACTACCCATTACAGTCTTAAATCAACCCATGACAAATTTTTTCCAATAAATGGGGTTAGAACTGCATTTGATTAATTTGTGGCCATAATCAAAGCCTTGGGAAATGGTCATGAAATTATTGGTAACTGTCTTAGGACACTTATCCATTTTCAGTGTAAACTGGTAGTAAAAAGTTATTTTGTAATTCTTTCATGTCATGTCCATATTAGGAAATCTTGGAGCCATGTTAGAAAATGTTTTGACTGCATTAGGTGGTTAGATGACCATCATGGAAACACTTTTCTGCTGATTTGGGGTAGTCTACATACTCTTTAAAGCCAACTGCACAACAGACTTAAAAAATTCATAAAAAATTCATTTTTTGTCCAAAAAATAAAATTTCACTTGCTCTCTGCATTCCTCATGTTTATCTTCATAGAGAATTTTTTTAAATTTTTTTCAAAAATGTGAACATGGCAAACCAGCCATTCTGCCTGTCATAGGCTGATTTACCTCATCTGTTGTATGGGTTTGGTGAGAGGAAAAATTTCCACCTTTATAGAAATAGATTTAAGAAGGATTTTGTATTTTCTTACATTTTTTTCCTGAAGACAAAATTACTATGAATTTTCTTTGTGAAGACTTCGTTCAACCATATAAGTCATCATGTTTCCAACCATAGACTAATTACAAAATCGACCATCGGCTTCAATGTAGGTGATAATTGTAGCCTCCAATGTACATCTTGTAATCATTGTATGCTTTCAATGTACACCTCTCCAACATTTGTGTTGCATGAGCTGTCACATAACCACGTAAGCCGTCACCTAAATCACAATTGATTGGATATATGGTAGCCTAACTAGCGAAAATGGATGGTTGATCGTGAAGATGTCGGTTACCTTAGTAGGGGTAGTCACACCTTCTTCATTGCACACCTATTCTCCAGAGAATGAAGACATAGTGGTTCTCCTTTGGCTTCTCCATGACAGAATATACTCCTACTATAAAATCTTTTCTACGCTAATTATTCTCCTCTACAACAAAAAAATAGGCACGTTGAAGATTTTTCAAGTGAAGGTATTCTCTTGCACTTCACAATTTGATCCCTCTGCTACCGATTTCACTGTCATTGTTGTTATCTAATTGGGTCTACTCACTCTAGCTTGTTTGATTGGATCCTTGAACCAAATAAACTCACCCCATCCAGTCTTGCAAATAAACCATTCTTCGAAGTTTTGCATTCTATACTATTGACACATGTTTCAAGGGTGTCATACCTTCTTCACCTAAAATTGCTTCCCATTGGCTCCTCTTTTTCTTTCACCAACTTCTCATTCTACTGCAAAATTTGCTTGGTGAAGAACGTGTGACTATCTTTATTAAGTTATAGTCCAATTAACCATGCAAAGGATGTCAAGGACTTGGAGTATCCTTTGGTTAATCAAACATTCTTTTTCATATTAACCCTTGAAGGACCAAACTGCGTTTTTTTGACAACCATTAGATGTTTTCTGGGGGGTGGGGAGGGCCATTTCGGCTTGTTCCCGACCTTGATCCCCCCCGCCAGTTTCGGGGAACAGCCGTTCCCGAGCCGTTCCCAATAGAAAATTTTTGAAAAAAAAAAAAAAAAATTACATTCTTGAAATGAGAAAAAAAACAGAATTTTTTTTTGCCGATGTGGCAGTCGCTTGACCACATCAACAGGCAGTTCGCAGCAGTTCGCAGGGAGTTTGCAGCAGTTCCCAAGCCTGATAACTTGTGGCCCTCCACAATGCTGGAAACCCATCTAATGATAGCGATTTGGGGCAGCTCACTATGAATGAAATTTTTATTTTTTTTCTTTGAGATTTCCACACAACATGTGCCCAAGGAGTAACTTTAAGGCCCGACAAATTTCATAACTTTTGACTATATGGTTCAAAAAGTTATTGCATAATATGTAAATTTCAATATTTAGCGAGCAGCTTGAGTAGAAAAGAAAACTTCTTTAAAAATCATTTTTTTTTAAATAAAAATTTGAAATTGATTGTGTAGATTTATATATATGTGATAATCTTTGAATCATTCCATTTTGATTAATGCGATGAAAGTTCCCATGAATTTTAGTTTGGATTAGTTTGTAGATAGTTATAGAATCTCTTCTCTAAAATAAACTTTGAAGTCCTTTATTGAACTCAATTTTAAATATTTTGGAAAAAAATAAAAATATTAGGTGTATATTGTTTATTGCAACATTACAACCATTGGGATTGGCATTTTTCAATTCCATAAATAAATTGTTAACAATTTAGTATTTTTAAACATTCTCTATTTCTTTCTACTTTTGATTTAAAATTTATTCAAGAATTTAATTAGTTTTTTTCATCTTATTTTGTACTTCTAGGAGAAATGGTAGAGTAGTTAATTGCATCTATTTTAAAGTTCAAGAAAAAATTATTGTAGTCTTTTTTTATTTTTATGTTAATCTTAATGAGGTTTCAAATCCCCTTTTCTCCATATTTTTTATTCAACTAGTGGAAAGAAACTGAAAAAATAAATGATTTATTTATTCTATTTTAATTTACAGTGTATTCTATTTCTAATAATGATCCTAGAGATTATGGTTGAATAGGATGTGATAAAATAAGTTGGGAAAAAAAAATATGAATTTCATAGGCTTTTGCAAATGTATGTTCCAAATGAAGAATGAATTATTGGTGACAAATGTACATATATATTATGAAATAGAAAGGAATACAAGGAACTACAATAAAAGAATTTTTTATTTATTTCATATTTAAAAATCCATAGAATTTTTTCACTTTGTGACATGGTTCTTTCCGGCCCACTGACTACAAATGACATTTGCAAATAAAGCCGCTACACGCTCTTGAGAAGCCTCGTGAGAAGTATGCGTTGCCTATAGAACATCTAATTCAAACTTTTTATAGTCTCTCTGAAGCTGAATTGTAGTCTCCATCTTCATCTACTTGATACGAGCAAACAATTAAGTGAAGAGATCCAAAGCACTCAACATGTCATTGTTGAACTTTCAACATTTTACAATTGCTTGATGAATTCTCAGAAAATTACTAGCATGAATTGTTGCATTGTTGATCTAAGCTTTCTATAGGATAGTTTCGGTGCCAATGATAGGTGCCCCTTGATCATTTGCATTGGGAACGTCATTTGCCTTTGCTCACTTAGCATGGCATCCATGGCATTATACTATGTCCACCTTGCAAGGCCGGAGTTATCCCTATAAATGTTGTAAATCTTCTTCTAGTGAAAATACTGCTATCGCATCTTGCCCCACGTGTCCTTGAGATGCACCCCTTGATGACTTGCCTCCAATATAAAATGTTCAACTATGCAATCACACGTTTTAGCTGTTAGAACCTAAGTTGGCAAATTGAATTTGTGTTGACGCTCCCTCCTTTCCGCCTCGCCCTTCACTCTGAACCACCATCGTTAGGCTTGCAAGAATCCCTCTCTCTTATAGTCCTGCTTCCAAGCATAGAAAGAATTTAATTGAATATTAAACCTTCACAAGAACAACACCTCACTCAATCATACAAAGAACCAAAGAAACTAGAGTCTAGAATATTTTCTCCTATTAGCAATATGCAAGGTGAGAAGCAAACCCCTCTCACTGAGCTTTAAGAGAGACTATGGGAGGTTTGAGTCCAACCACCATAACTACCGTGGGGTCTTGTAACTACCTCACACAAACTCTCCTTTCCATGGGGAATTGTCATCTAGTCCAGATGTACGACGAAGTCATAACATCAACCCAATCTTTGGCCTAGAAAGATTGCCACCTTGATTCTACAATGCACTCATGCAACATGTCCAACAAGGATTGTTTCTCAACATTGTCCCATTTATAATGTGAGGAAATTAGAGCACTCGTGGGTAATGACGAGGGCGGAATGAAGCTAGCAGTTAGCGGCACCTCCATCATAATATCTTTGGGTTTTTCAAAACTATCCCCTCAAATTCTTCCTTTGACAAACTGTCTTCACCATCGTCACTCTTGAACATCATGCTTGCCAATGTGTGTGGGTTGGCCATCCAAATCCTCAAAAGAAAGTGCAACAAAGGATTCCAAACTAACATTGAATTTCACTCAAGAGCTGCCCTTAAACTATAAGAGCACTATAAGAGCCCCTCATGTAGGATCAGGGTGGATTGACCCCCTCGCTTGGCCTTACCGGCAAGAGTGCATGTTAAAAAAAAAGCCCACTATTTTGGGTTGTTCTAGGGTATACTCTTGACCTTCCTCGACTAATTTGGGGTCTCTGATCGCAAAAATGAATTAAAATTTTGTAAAAAAGTTCATGTGCGGAAAATAAATAATTATAGGGTTTGCCCACAGGGCCGAGCGAGGGGGTCAGTTCTCTCTGGCCCTCACGTAGGGCCAAGGAGGATTGTCCCATGTATTACCCCATGTATTACCCCCGCAGAAAACACAATTTTTATTTATTTACCAAATAATAAAATTTGCAAATTCTGAATTCATATTTGCAATTTGAGGCCCCAAATTAGTTTGTCTGCTTGAAGAAATACAAGATTTGAGCAGCACAAAATAGGGGGCAATTTTTACATTTACCCTGTGATGGGGCAATACATGGGGCAACTGGTCCCTGGAGTGTAAACTCTACGTCCTGGAGTCTCTTCTTTGTTCAAAGGCAAAGGTCGGGGGTGAACTTGTTTGGTGAGCAGTGCGTGAACAGTGCGCGGTTTCTCACCTGGCTCCGGTGCGGCTGGGAGCGGCTCTTTGTTTTCCGTAGTTTTGAGCGAAGCCGGCTCCTGCCGGCGAGTTTCGGTTCCGGAAGCATCCGAAGCCGCATCCGAAACCGCATGTGCGAGAGACTCATGCCTTCGCAGTTGGCCATGGCCGATCCTTCCGTGTTACATTGAACGAATACAACCATCGACGTGCTTGTAATCCACGACATTATTTTGGCTTCCACATGGCATTGCTGCAACTCCCGAGCTTGCCCTCTTCAACTCGGAACTCACGATTGTTTCGCAGATTTTAGGGTTACATGTGCACAGGCGTTTCTGCATGACTCCTCCTCTTTTCTTTGAATCCATGGCATGAATTTCGCTTCCACATACCACTGCTCCAGCTCTCCTGGTTGCGCCTTCAGCACCGCTGAATTCTCAACTTTTTCCCAATTTTTAGGGTTAGGGATCCACATGCTTTGTTGCCTGAATACTTCTCTCTCTTGAGCGTTGACTGCTCCAGCTATGGCACAGCTGGGTACTGTCCCCGTTCGTCGGCCCTTGCACCTCTCGCCAGCTGCGATTGACCGACTGGCCGCTCAATTTCGAACTGCCACGGACTTAGACAGTGCTACCGATCTTCTCCCCGCCGTGCACCGTGATTATACCGAGGCGCTTCACAAACCGCGGGAGCTTCGGACGTTGGTTCTCGATCGGATCGCGCATGGAGCTGTTGATGCAAGCAGAATCTTGGAGTGGCTTGGGCAGCTCATTGATAAGGCGGAGTTTTCGAAGAGGACGTCGTCTTCGGGAGCGGAGACCCTCGCTGCGGTTGTTGACGAGTTGGTGAGGGTGGAGCTTTGCAGGGGGTACGTGGAGCGTGTTTTGCTTGTTGAGAAGTTGGTCGGGAACTTGGAAGATGCCGTGGCCGGGATCGCTATGGGATTTGCGGAGCAGCGGTTCAAGATTGGTGGAGTGCGCGGTGACAGTGGAGAGAACTTGTTGGAGGCTCTGAACCGCCTCCAATCCGTTGCGGAAATGGTGTCGCTGTTTGGGCCGGAGGCAGGGCAGCTTGTGCGGGCTGTGGAATTGCGGCTTGATCGCGCCGCGTCGACCATTCGTTCGGCCACTGTTGCTGAATTTAAATCGTTTCTGCAATCCATGGGCTGGCCTCCTCCTCTCCTCTTGGGCGATCGTGAGTTTAGAGACGACTCTCAACGGTCGAACCCGCTTCTGGAGGCCTCTGATTCGACTTTGTCCAGGTAATTTGCGTGGTACCCGTTTAGTGGATGGTGTGGACCAAGGTTTCATGGTTTCAAAATGCCCTGTTCAATTGATCATATTGTGAAAAATCAATATTTCAGATGGGGCCAAATTTTGTAGAACCAGAATTAGTGTAGAACATTAAATGTATTGGTCAATTAGTAATATAATTGGACAAAAGAAAGTCGCCATAGGATTTACTCAAAATTGCTGAACAAACATGACACCCTATTTGGGCTTCTTGGTCCTTTTGAGGTTAAACAGAATGTTAGGTTATGTACCCGTGCTAAGGATCTATGACATACTGCTTCGTCGTTTAGCCTATTTAATTGTTCGTAAGAGTGCCTTTTTCAATTCTATATTTTGGCAATCCCAATTTGTGTATTTCGTGCTCCCGTTGTTGTGGGCATTCGTTAGGTTCATTTCGAGGATACCTGAATTTGCGAATATGTATCGGTGTGTTAAATCTAGATGCCATAAAATTATCTTGGTCTTAACAGCTCGTTATGCAGATTCAAACTTTACTTCCGAGTCTTGTCAGTTTTGCAAGCGCTACAGCAGAAGCGAGCGTTGGAACGACTCAATAAAGATTTTTCAAATAGACGGGAAAAGACTCGTGATCCTGCTGCAAATATATCTCTTGTTTATGAGCCCCTTTGGGCAATGGAAGAGCTTGTCAGCCCATTCGCTTCCCAGGCTGTGTATCACTTCAAGAAATGGGTTCAGAAGCCAGAGCTTGTGTGTGAGCTTGCGCACAGCATGTGTCAAGAGTTTGTGCATACCATTGATGTGTTGCTGCAACCGGTGATCAGTGATGCTGGTCTTACGGGCTATAATGCAAAAGAGGAGTGGGTGTTATGCTTCTCATTGATGGTTCAGAAATTTTTCAAATCTTCTGTGTTCCCTGGATTAGCTGAAGATGTGGAGGAAAGATCTGACGCTTCAAAACCAGCCACTTCTCTGTGGCTACACACTCTTGATCAAATTCTGGCATTTGACACTAAAATGAATTCCCTATTAGTGCAGGATACTGGTGTTTTCCAGTTCAGGTCGGGTGTTGATTCCATCATACAGTATGGAATCATTGAGAAGTCGAAGAAAGGACTCGGTGTTGTCCACATATTTGCCGAACGACCTCATTGGCTTGATGTATGGGCTCATGTTGAGTATGCCGACGCATGGGAGAAGCTGATGGTCGTTTTAGATACGGAAGAGGCTTGGCTTGTGAAAGGAAGCAACCGGACAATGTCTGAGAAGGGGATTTCTTCTGGAGCGACTGCGGTTTTGGCAGCCATGTGGTCTGTTATTGATAGATGTCGTACATTACCTGAAGTTAAATTTCGGCTGGCCTTTGTCCGAAAGGGAGCTATCCCCATTGCCGAGAAGTATCATGATGAGCTCCTTTGGAGATGCGATCAGATTGGAGGCTTTGCAGGTCGTACCACTGATATGGATTACCGTAAATTTGCTACATGTATTAATGCTGCACGACATTGTGAATATAAACTGAAGGTACCACATTTCGACCTTAGTGTATATGTGGAGATTATTTTCATGTGAAAGCTTAATTAACAACATAACTTTCAACACATGGTTTTCCCTCCTGCCATTGTTGAGAGGAGTAATACTAATACGATATGATTGCTTTCGCTGTTGCGACTTGGTTCTTGCAGTGGCGAAGTCATTGAATGACTGCTTCTTAGATTGTTGGTAGTTTGGTATAATGAAAGTTCATAGTTGAGTAAATTTCATATTACACATTTTGAGGAGGTTAGCATAATTATTACCGCTTTCTCTGCAAATTAAGACCTGTTTTTGATGTGTTCTGCAGGAATGGTCAGAGGATAATTTCTTTCTGGAGCTTCGCTTGGAAGATATTTGCCAAAATATTGAATACGGTGTTGAGTTTGATCTGGATGGTGAAGATTCAAAAGACATTGGAATCTCTGGTCTTGAAGGAACTATTTTTGATGACGTGATCAGCTTCTATGCTGGCTTTAGAGAAGATCGGATTGTCAATCTTGTATCCGTTTTTACAGGGAAGTTTGAAAGGCTTAGCAAGAGTTATGGTGACAGCATGGCATTTTGGCTTGCTGATGGTTCTGAATCAGTTGAAGGTGAGTTTTTTTCAATTCCCTTCTCTTCTTGTTATATCTTGTTTTATGGGATGCATTTACTATCCATAGTCTCTAGGAAATCCTCACTCCATTTCGTAATTTCTGATCAAGAGTGATATGTTACAATCGGGATTGTGACCCTTTGATGTCTCAGTTACTCTGCAACTGGGTGGGTGTACTGAAGTTCAATACAATGCGGAAGGTAACTAAGCCGTTTTGTGAAATGAAGATTATCACATTCCATCTCTTAAGACGACTAGTTTTGTGGACTATGTGTGTGATGCAGGCATTCCAGATAGGCACGCTTCTCAGGATTCATCCGGTGCACTTGTGGACGAGAAAATTACTTCTGTCGACAAACCAAGCAGCGTGTCTAGTGCTTTTGTGGACGCACTCTTCATGCTTCGGCAGGATTTAAAAGTACTAAGCGACTCCTTGCAGGAAGAGGACTTCACAGAATTTTGCTGGAACCTGATGATGAAATTGGATGAAGTGTTTGTGAATACGTTACTTCCGTCGAGCGGACGGTTTGCCAGAAGTGGTACGCAGCAGCTCATGGTTGATGCAACCTCCCTCTTTCAAGTCTTCCAGCCTTATTTTGTACACCCTGCAGGTATGTTCAAGGGATTGACAGGTGCTATTAAGAAAGCTCGCCGGACTGTAAAATAATTCCACTTTGCCCTACTTTTTCCAGGGCTTGGCACCTAACGCTTTGCAAATAAGGTATTGGGTTTGTATAATAAAATGGTTTGGTGTATATCAACTTCCTTTGTTGTGTGCGGATTAATCTTCTGGTGTTTGCTTTGTATGGATCATACTCTTTGTTTCAACTTTATGTATTGGCCATGAAGGTAGGGATGGGGGAAATGAACTCCGCTACGGACGTTTATTTTTTTATATTAGAGGTTGTGTTCTGTTTGATAACGAACTGGCAGACGACAGCCTTTGAGGAATCCCTAGCTGGTGGATTTTCTAAGAAGAAACTCGAATTTTTCAAAGGCCTGGCGGTTGTGGAAGAGATGACGCGGGTGACTTCAATATTGTCGACTAACACCCACGTTTTTCACTGTTGTCGTGGACTGGTGACTGGCGACATAGCCATCTCCTAGACCAATCCGAAATGCTTCGTTAGTTGTTTTTGGAACTGGAAGTTGAAACACCTCTCGCTGCAGTCATGAAACTACTCATTCCGATTCCTCTTTTCAATTTTGACCTTCAGTAGAGTAAATTCATTTCTCACCCCCATTTTTCGCCTTGTGTATTAGTTCTGAAGTTAATAATGTTGAGTGCCCATTTTAAAAATATCATAATTGATAAATCGATGGAATACACTCTACCTTGCTCGACTGTTCGACTTAATCAATCAAATTAATTCATTGAGATGTACTACAGAAGCTATAAAGAGAAGTGCAAGTGCAACTGATATAATCTATTGATCTACTGGCTCTAAAGCTTGTTACAAGTCTTTGTTTGAAATTGACCTAGGTGCCAGATCCTGCAGTCACTCAAATTTCACTACAGAAATTCTAAATATTACCGTATTCATTTTTAGAGAATATCTTTGAAAACTCTGAAAACTCTCATTTCAGCCACAGAACTCCTCTCCTTTAGGTATTTATCAGATTTAGCATTGGGGTTGCACATCATGATATGACACAAACACGTGAATCTCAACGATACATTATAATTACATTCCTGTTTGTGATTGATGTCTTGGTTGATAAGTGTGTTTCTTGAATGGCTAAAACCCTTCTAAGGTTTACATAGTTTGTAAGATTAACACGTATTTAAAAAATACTTGTGTTACCAAATTTCGAATAGCCACATTTTCACATATTCAATGTTTTTTTTGCCTCACTTGAGGCATTTGATTGACATGCAATGGGTGAAAATTGTATTAATCCATAAATGCCCAAAGCTTGTTTTGAGCTTCTTGGAATTTGTTCTAAATTGAACAAAATGTCAACATTTTGATAAGTTGTATCACTTTTTGTTTAATTGTAACCATACAAATTCAAACTAGACATATTAGAGATCTCATAGGAAAAAGTCAAATCTAAAAAGTTCGTGACCAAAAAACTATGAGGATAAAGGGCCTAAAATGTATAACCCCAATCAATTTATGGCTTCCCAAGATCTACTCTATAGTTTTTTTAAATGAATTTTGAATGTGATTTTTTTTCCAAGATCTAGTATATTTGAGGCTTATTTCCAAGAGCTCTCAACACTATTGGAAGTCAATGGGTACCTTTGCACAAAATCTTGAATAGAAAAATTACTATCGTTTATTTTCAAGATTGGATTTTTGATGCTAAAACTAGACTTCAAGAAGAACTTCCAAAAATATAAACTACTAAAAATAGGAACTTGGTTAGGTTTTATTTAACTTTAAAGTTTTGCAAACACCAGATTGTAGTGCCTCGGGCATTTAGGGGTTAAAACCCACCCCATAAACTCAAGCTTTTAGAGAGCAGTTGGAAACGTTGAATGGCAGGGATACAATACTATACACCTAGACCTCGATAAGTGTTACCTCGATAAGTGTTAAAACTCTATATGTGTTATGGAGATTTCTGCTCCCTTAAAATTAAGACTAGTAAGTGTTATGTGTTAAGTGTTACGCAAAGTCGCACTCCCGACTTTGTTAATTTTACCTTGGTAAGTGACAAGTTTCCAAAAAAAAGCTTTTTGTAAGAGCCATCGCTTCGGGGGAGATAATTTTGAAGTAAAGTAATAGTTTCTAGTTGCAAAGTGACTCTAGATGTCTATTCTAGAAACAAACTGATAGGTACAATAGTAGAAGAGGTTGTAGGCTTTAAAGATGTAGGTAGTGCTCTTCAAACTTTGAAGAAGTTTTTGGAGCAAAGACCTAATGACACCATGTTATCTATTAGGAATATTGAAGCACTAGAAAAGGAAGTAGCATCTTGGCGTGTAGTAGAAACTTGCCAAAGTACTATTGATTCATTCTTTCGACAGACTTAGATGAATAATGAATCAATATTTTGTAATTTCATCCATTTTTTCTATAAATGTTATATGTTTACCTTTTTAATTCTTCTAAGTGTTATTTTTTATAAGTGTTACAAATCATCGGCATCACCCTCTATAAGTGTTATGTGTTACTAGTGTCTAAGTGTTAACTAAAAGTATGCTCCCAACCCGTAACACTTATCGAGGTCTGACTTATGTAGTACCAGTATGACTTTATATAGATTCATTCATCCATCGCCATTGTGTGTGACACTATTGGAGCAGCTTCACGAGTCCGTCTTCAATGCCTAAATTTGGCTCTACGAGCTTTAAATGAGATCTCTCAAAGGTCGTATGATTCATCACCGCCCCAGCAATGAATTCCCAGTAGAACGAAAGAAATTGTTTCAGGTTGGGTTGTGTGCCGGAATTGCGCATTTTCGATGGAGCTACGAATTGGAAGAAGACGCTTGTGGCAGTGGCAGCTCATCTCTGTCTCTGTCTGTCTGTCGCTGCTGTTGCCGGTGCCTTTCTCATTTGTGTGTTGCACTCCTTTGGACGACTACGTCTCCAAGCCGGACGCCCATTATGGGTAAGTCTTGCATCCCTAGACAGTCTAATTCTTGATGCGCATGGTGTAGAGCTCATTTAACTGCTTGGAATGGGTGCTTTGGGCAGTTGGCACGACACTGGGGCGCGGTTGAAGGGGAGGTTCGTCACGGGGCCGTGGAACGGCGTGGTGCTCAACATGACGAGCCAAGCGTGGTTGTCGTCGTCCGAAGTGGACCGCTCCGTCTGGACTCACCATCTTGTCATTGTGGTAGGAGCCGCCAAGACCTTTGGTACAACGCCGTTTTTGTCCATACTAAAGAGTGTCATTGTCTGAAAATCGATCTATCGATGCTGTCAATGCTTTTTCGTTGGTTCATAGCACCAATTTCTACGCCACGTTGATGTTTGTGTCAATGCTGGGTGGGAAACAGAGTGGTTCTTAACTCATGTCCAGCTTCATGAACATGCGCGCATCTTTCATTGCACTTTATAAAAGTGTATTTGCACCTATCTGCAATCCTTTGCAATTATACTTATATCCAGCGGTTCTTTGCACTTTTAGTTTTTGATTGAGGCTACCAATTTTGCATAATGATTTTTTATTTGGGTAGCTACAGACAATTTCAAGTGACAACTGTGAGAACCATTCTTTTCTCTGAAAACAACATCGACTGTTGCAAAGAAATTGGTGTTATGAACAATTTGGTTGAGGCTACCAATTTCTTTGTACCAGACGATTTTGTTTTCAAAGAGTAGTTCTTACTACTCACAATTACTACCGGGAGTGAATATATCTGCACCTAGTCATGGGTATGTGCAAGTTCAGATCCACTATATGATCCACTATTGAAGATGGCAGTGAGAAGCACTCGTTTTCCTCAAAATTATGGGTGTTTCCCATTGTGGATAAACTAAAAGTATAGCGGTGACCTAAAGTTATTCACTTTTCAAGAGCAAAAGAAGTAGCTGCATGGCGAGAAAGCTATTCTTCAAAGAGTACGATTTTGGTGATGATAGATTATGTGAACAGACACCGAAGAGGGTTGTCTATGAGACCGCGTTTCTGCTCATCGGCGGAGGAAGTAACGGCGGTGATCTCCCTAAGGCGACAGACGAACTTGTGCTGCTTGCTGCTGCGTGAGTGCCACCTACAACGTTTATTTTATTTAGTGTATGATGCATTATATTTGTAGATCTATTGCTAATTCAGACACCATATATCATTGCATCTCTGGATGGATAAGATTGGAACATCATGTAGCAAAAAAGTAAAAATCCCAAACTTCCAAGCCATTTTTTTGTTAACTCACTATTCACTCAGATGCTTCTCTTTCCTCTCCATGGCGATCCTTAAGTTAATTAAACCAAGTATTCTATTTAACCAAAAAAAAGAAAGGATTTTTTTCTGTATGGCATGCTATTTTGGTAGCACGTTAAATCATGGACAGCACTAAATAGAAGGAACGGTGTACTTCCCAGCCTGTTGTGAGGAGTGTGAAGAGTTTAGTGCTATGAAGAGGGGTTTTATAGCGTGATCGCTGTGAGTGTCGTTGTTCTCGGGGTCCAACTCGTTGGTTTCTCAGATTGGCAGTGAAGACGCAGACATTGGCAGCGGTCGTGTTTCAGGTTCCAAATCAGCCTTTGCGCTTTGAAAGCGACAAACTTCACTCCCGGAGATCTGAAGACGACATTATTGCATGTGAGCCTTGGAGTTCTTCCTTTCAGGCTCGGGATTCTCTAATGTACTCACTATTTGCCTAAACTCTGAAAATCAATACTTGTGATTTTGTAATCTTGTTTGCTGTTATTTCTGTCTGCAGTTTATCTACATGTCTCGATTTGTCGTGCCTGAGTAAATGTCAATATATTCATCGTTTCCACAGATACATGGGCACATTTTTTCGAGGATACCAGGAGGGTGGAATGGCCTGCCCACATTCCCATGACCAAGGCAACCATTCGTGCTTTGGATACTGTACAAGCCTATGCCTCTGGTCAGCTGAATCTGCAGGTTGTTCTTCAATACTTTTAGCAGAGAGAGAACATAACTGTTTGCAATTGCTGTACATAACAGCTCTCCTGTTGGATATTTTCAGTGGCCTTGTGCTTTATTTCATATCCCAAGTTGCGGGTTTTGACCTAAATTCTGACTAAAACCCTAACCCTAATACAGATTTTTGGGTCTCATTGTGTCTTCTGGTGTCCGAATTTTTTGTTGTGAAAGGAATCATTGCCAATATGGGACTGCTAGCAATTTCAAGATTTTTCACTTCTTACCTTTTTTCTTCAGTATTTCGCAATTGATGATCCCATATGCACTATTAATTCTTTTGGCCGACAGGTGGTGTCATTTGTTGTTGGAGGTGCCAGTAAGCGAGGCTGGACGACTTGGTTAACAGGTGCCGTAGATGAGGTATTAACATGACTGCATTAAGCCCTACCAATCGTAACGCCACTCTAAGCAGTTTCTAACCTAAACCCTCAAAGGTGTACTAGAAAATGTCGCTAGGTTTTCTAGTACACCTTTGAGGGTTTGGTTTTCTACTAGTTCTTGATATGTATCCCAGTGGCGTCTTGGTCTTCAATTAAGGTATTTCTGATTCTTCTCAGTTTAGGACGGAGATTAGTTTTACCTTTGGCACCTCTTTTTCACATCTTTCAAATATTTTTTTCTATTCTCTGGATGGACGTGTTGTCTATTTTCAGCTGCATTAGTATCTACGCTACCGCCTGCCAGCTAAATCTGGGAATTTCTGTTCAGTGACTCAGCAAGTGACAGTATTATTCAGTTGAATTGACAGTAGTTTTGCAAAACTGGAGGAAGTAATGCCTTTCAGCTTGTGATGCTAACCAAACGTTGACATAAATATCGTAGCTGCTTGGGGGGGTGTACAGCGTGTGGTGGGAATTGTCCCCATGGTCATGGATTTGCTGAACTCTGTGAAGAACCTGCACCACTTTTATCGCTCACTAGGCGGCTGGCCAGTATCCTTTGAGCCTTACTATTCATCGAATGTGACTGCCAATCTCGACACAACTGAATTTAACAAACTCATGGTGAGCACGCATTTTTGTAGACTAGCCATGTGCTGGGAAACTTGAAACGGTAGGGGCTTGCTCTGTCTGTGAAGGAGGATTATGAGATGCAAAGTCTTTCTATTGTTGCTAGTTTGTTCCTGCCCACATGACAAAACGTAATCTACGCGTGTTGGCAGGCAATTGTGGACCCTTACGTATATATTAGTCGCCTCACCATGCCAAAGCTTATCATCACCTCTTCAAATGACGAGTTTTTCCTGATTGACGACAGGTACCTCGAAAATCCATTGTCCTCTTGTACTTGGGTTTTTTTCGGTACCCCTCACGGTTAGGTTGTCTGCTCGAGAGTTGCTGGAAGATTTTTCCAGTTTAGAATTTCCGTATCTTGGCGTATCTTTTTTATTTTTGTTCGGCAGTGTGGAATGAATGTCCTTGGAAATTCATTGCATGTGAAAGAGGAGTACCTTTGGATTCATTTTGAAATCGCAGTACACGTTGTTTAATTAATATCTCCTCACCAAGGCCTGAAAAATGTGCCCATATATACTGAGTTGTCAGTGGCCATCTAAGTGCAACCCTCTGCTCGCTTTCGCAGCGTGTTTTTCTGGAACGAATTAGAAGGTGAGAAGCACCACTTGGTTCTGGCCAACAGTGAACACAGTCTTACTACAGGCTTGCCCAAGGTAACGGCAGTCATCATAATGGCCCCCCTGCATTAGATTTACAATTTTTTTAATGTAGATTCACGCATTAGATTCTAATGGTGACTTATTGTTAAGTTAATGTTACTGTAATGCAAACAACGGTGTTAACTTGATAGTACTGCCTTTGGCATCAACTTGATATTATGGTACCAACTATTTAGTTAGCATTTATGTCAACATTAACTTGACATTAATTTAACATTATTTAATGTTGATTTGATGTACTATTAGATCAACATATATTTACCATTTATAACTCTGTGAATCTAATAGGGATTCATTTTAGATATCGTGTATCTCCTTAGTTTGCGTCCGATCCTAGAACAACTCGTGAACTATGTCAATTGAGTTTGCAATGGCCAAGACTTCAGTAATGTTGTTCATATTGAAGGTTGAAATTCACGATAGAAGCAGTGACTAGAATAATAATGTGGGCATTCAAAAACCCGGGGGTTGAAAGAACACTAACTAACAAGGCAAAGGATGTGCTGCCGGTCTTTTTTCCTAATGGAGGGGAACCACTCCTGTGATAAGGCTTTGAAATGGCGTGTTGTGACTGCAGCTCTTGGCAGCCACTGAAGCTTTCCACTTAAGTATAGCAATGGACAGATGGCGCATTAAACTTGCTGGCGGAGACGATCGCGCGACTTCTCGGCCCAGGTGTTGGTGGACCTTTGACAGAACTACTGGAAACTTTGTTGTGAAAGCATCTGAGCAACCACTCAAAGCCACCCTGTGGTACGCTCATTCCATTCCCAGTAGCGGGAGACAGGACTTTCGGTGGCTTATTGCAGATTTTGGAAACTGGTATGCAGATCTCTTTCTTGGTCAGGTATCAGAATGTAGACTGCTATGTCAAACACTATGGTAATATCTGAAGTATAAGAAAGACCAAGTCAATGCCTAGAAATAATGTAAGTCAAATATCAAGCACCTGTTGAGCTATAAATAGAGCTTCTCAACAACCTATGTTGTTGATAGAAAACTGTTAGAAGTGATGAAAATGCTTAAAATTCTCTTTGAAAGTTCAAAACAAACTAAAAACACAAATTTTGATTTTTGTAAATGACCATTGAAGTGATTTTGATCATTGTTGGAGGTGCAAAGATCAACGGCGCTTTGATGCTGTAGATCTAATAAAAAAAAGTTCGAAATTGTTTTCAGTTCTGACATTCGAGTGATTGTGTTTCTCAGTTCTACTTTCATTGTGGCTGGAATGTGCTTTCAACCGATTCTCTTCCGACCTCACAAGCTCAGTACTAGTGCATTCAGCAGAAACAGCAGTGCAACTTACTCGTGTGCTGCCACCGCGGCCTTGCCAAAGGTGAGTCAGAACCCATCTGTGATTTCGAGTGACCAGGGAACGAGAAACATACATGTAGTAGAATTGTTTTGAAATCAATTATTCGTTGAATCAAGTGGAAACTCGTGGTACCCGTATGTGCTTGATTTGGTTCGTTTCCATATTTGCCTTGCTCTGAAGCAACTCCGTTTTCCAGGAGGGGTTTGGTGCATACTTTGTGGAGTTGAAGTTCAGAGGTCCCCAATTGTCATCGCCATTCATATTCACCACGGACGCTGTCATTGCCCCAGACGATTACCCTTTTCCAGATTGTCATGGAGTCCAGTGCTATGGTACTTTGGTGTAATCCATGGCGGCGTGAGAGTTGGAGAATTTTTTACTCCACTTGCTCCCTTGATGGCTCTGAGCTCAAACCTCCTAACTCACTTCTCAACCGGTGTCATAGAATCATATTTTGAGTTGGTTCTTGCTATGTCCATCACTTTGGCGATTTACAAGACAATGCGTTTTCCTATATTTTTGACATTTGTTATGTTGTAGTACTTGTCTTGTAAAGGATAGGGATGTTTGGTAATCCATATTGATGGCTAGCATTAGTAGAGAGGTAGGGGGTAGATGTGCTTTGTGAATAAATTTGGTCAAGGACATGAGTGTAATCATTGTCAATATCACCAAAAACAACTAAAAATTGCCAAAAATTACATTGACCTTCATCAAAATTTCAGTTTTTTTATGATATTGATAATGTTAGTTTACTTTTTTTCGGATTTGTTGGATCAATTATGAGCATCATGAACTGTAGTTTTTGGACAAAAAGATTGAAATTAAAAACACATTATGTGGTTGTGAAATATAAATTGAACTCATTGTCCAATTCAACAAATGTTTCAAATGTAAAGACATTAAGATGTAACAATGGTCCATATTGCAATCTATACTCTTTCTACAATGGCTAATGCTATCCCTTGCTCTCAATTCCAAAAAAAATTTAAATATTGTGAGAATCAACATCATTTGTATGTTTGTCAAATTGTTGTTATTTTAAATTCTATAAATGCGAATTTCCTTTTATTTTTGTGTACAACAATCTAAAATGATGTATACCAACATGTCAAGGCACAAAAAAAAATTCAGAAAAATTGGCAAAAGAAAAAGTAATTCTAAATCATGTTGAACAAAATTGAGTTTTTGACATGGCTAACTTTGAAATTGATTTTCTTTCAAATCACAACTAATTTTTTCTTCAAACTTCCATGGTGACGTGTAGTATGTTGCTCACTACAACTTTTGTATATCTACTTTTGGACTTCATCCATTGATGCTTATGGTATGGTTGTTTGAATGAAAACATTTCAAAATTGTATTCAATTTTGTCAATCACTATATAATGTGACTAATCTTGTATCTTTGATCATGATAATAAAATTATCTTGCCAAAATCTATTTAAAATATGGAAAAACTTATTTTCCACAATTAGGACATTGTTCTCCAAACATTTGAAATTTATATAAATCATACTTTTGTTACTTCAAGTGGTTTTTAACATGAAAGATGAATGTATGGATGTTTCCTATTTACATGTGCAATCAAATTAAATAAATCCAATGTTTTACAATCAATTTCCATATAAAGCCATGAATTTTAAATGAACAATTCACCAAAAATGAAATTTTGTTTTTTTGAAATTGAAATCTTTTGGTATGCTTAATTGGTATTGCATAAGAATTGAATGTTAATTATGCAAAATTCATTGAATGGCACAAGTACATAGTTTGTAAGATTATTGTACCCGACTGTGCTGTACAGCATAACAAAATGTGAAGTTTGACTAATGGTCATAGGTTGTCCTTACAAGGATAAATTAACAATTTTAGGTTAACCCTTAAAGGACAGACAGGTGACCATGGAAATCATGCATTTTGATACCATGGGAATCATTGGTATACTAAATTTCAAAACCACTCATTGGAAGTCAAAGCACTGTAGAAGATTTCTCCTTTTCACCCCAAAACCAAGGATGAATAGTCCTGTTTCTGTTTCTGATTCCCTTGTCATTCATCGGACGCCAAACGTCCGTATCGACGTTTATGTGTTAATCTACCTTGGGTCAAGAACTCAACAAATACATGAACCCTCTCGTGAAAGGAAATCTTTTGTCCAGATACTGAAAAAGTCAAGGTGGGCTCCTCTACTGCCTCTACACACTCAAAAGAACAGAACTTATATTACACTCACTTAGCGTGATCAGGCAATCAACAATTTCTTGACAACACAGGAAAACTAATTGACTGTATCCGCTTCAAACTATATAAGTGCTGAGAAATCCTACCAATCCACAATGTGCTTCACTTTTTTTCTAAATGTATACAAAACTACGCATTATACACCTAGAATGCAGTATCTGTTGTGGACCGAAATTTTCCTTCACTACACGCATCAAACAATGTCGGTTTCTGAAAAACCTTGTGGTCACCAGGGCTTCCTTAATGTGTGGAGACGAATTCCTCGCTGTAGTCCCACAACTTTGCTGCCAGCTCAGGATCATTTGCATATGAAGAGAGATACGGATATACGTTGCTGTCTTTGAAGTATTTTCCTGAGACCCCATTCACCTGAGGGCTTGTGGCAAGATAACATGTTGTCGCAGCTCCCTGTTGTTCATGAAAACGTTGTTAGTATTTAACCCAATTAACCTGATTAGACGACAAGACTTCCAAAGCACACCGCAGGATTACTCCGAGCACCCAATCCATGAATCCTACCAAGATCACTACAAGCTCAAACCTTGCAGCACAACCATTCGTTCAGTTTTCAGCAAGCATGAACCCTTAAGTTACAGCTGAAAAGAATTGCATGGACTTGTTTGTACCTGGGGTACCGTTTTCACAGCGAACTTGACGAGGGACAACGCTGCCTCTGGAAAGACAAACGTAGAATACTAGTTGAAATAAGTAAACCATTTGAGAATTTGACTACCACATCAAGTCGTACCAGTTTGGCAAATTAGCTGATCAATAAAATTGAAATTGCTATACTCTGGCTTCGAGCCTACACCCATCCATTTATAAGAGAGACGAAAAGCTACTAGGAGACCAGTTTTCTTAAGGTTCATAATATTTGATGATATAATCCAACTTCAGTTATTGAAAGCATTACCACTAAACAGAACGCTCTGTCCCTTTCCAAAGTTTGTGGAAATAACACCAGGATGGAGCGCATTAACTGTCACGTTCGCTCCCTCTTCCTGCATCAGATCAATTACACATGATTATTGATAGAGTTGGAACTCCCGTTGCGTGACACCCCGATGCGTGAGACCCTGTTGTGCGACGGTCCTATGACATCGGAGATGAGAGAGGCCCGCGATTCAAAGAGCCCGTCTGCTAAATGCCAACCAGTTAACCGCAGCACATGATTGCCTTCGGCATGAGTATCAGTGTCTATAAATACTTCCAATAACGAGTTCAGCATCTCAAAGGTAAAGAATACCTTCAGTCGCCTTGCGAGCTCCTTGGCATGCAAAATATTTGCTAGTTTGGACTGTCCGTAAGCCATGTTTGACTGATACCTGCTCATGTCAAGAAACTTCAAAAGCTAAGCAACAAAACACAGTGCTCCTAATGTATATATTTAAACTTGTTAGATAATTATACACAGAAGTTCAGATCTTTCAAAAAAAAAAAAAACGATAATTTCCTAAGTGTATAATACCTCAAGCCCGGTAGGACCCTAAGGATACACGCTGGATGCGTTTAAAGTAATCTCTAAACCCAAAACAGACTCGATCTGACACGTCGTGACTTGAGATGAACACGACAAACTCACGAGGACAAAATAGCTCTGCATACACTTAAATAAATTGATTAGTGCCCTAGAAGCACAAAACCGACTGCAATCGATCCACCTTCAGCGTTACACCTCGGGAGTAAACATTTTGTAACAGGTACAGTGTGATATCATTTTAACAATCAAACAAGTAAAATTGCAAAGATGTAACATGTATAAATAAATATATAAGTTTATAAAAATTTTAACAAAAGTAAGCACGTGTTCACTAACCTTGAATCAATATTTCATGTGGACCATTCATGTACTAATAAGCTTATGAATTCATAATTTTTGAAAGGTTGTAATGCAATATACCATGACATCGGAGTTATTCCATAAATAACAAACGTGTTACAAAGTGTGAAAAAAACAATTTTTGCGGGTGTAAGAGTTTCTAATAATCCTCAATTTTGATAAGCAATTCGTTCACATCATTTAATTTAAACCTTCCTGAATACTACTGACAGATAATATAATTATTCCGTTATCCATCAAATACAACATTTAAGATTCCATTTTTCTTGGCATTGGCATTCTACAGTGATTTCTACTCCGTAATTACCAAAAAACCTTGGTGTTCAACACTTATACGTGTCAATAACGAGTAAAACATTGTTAATACTTTACATTATTAGTTTGCAATATATTGGGTGTACGATATTTGTACAAATATCAGATATATTCTTAACAGATATGATGATTATAACGTTTATGAGAGTAAAATCTATCGAGACCCAACTGTACCGAATTTTTGCTCAACTCATTACCTTGTTGAGTCATTCAGCTTGTCGAAGACAACCCCACCCTTGTAGGCATATTTATGGGCCTCCGATGCAACATTCACAACTCGGCCTTCCTCTCCAGACTTCGTGGCGGTGGATTTTAACGAGTCAAGTAGAAGTTTCGTAAGGAGGAACGTGCCTACAACCATATCCACAACAGAAATTGATCATTATCCAGATAAAGAGCAAGAACATCTCCATTCAAGAGTACTTATGCTCACTCTTTCTCTGGTGCTTGTTGCAATTGTCAGGATGAGTTACTCCGTGTGCATCCCTTGCCTCGCTGAATATGTCACGCGTTGATGCGGAGTAAACTTCAGATAGCACGACATGTTGCATAGCAACAAAAGAATAAAAAGTAGGAGACAGTTGAGGGTCTTCAGTGTACTCACCGATTTGATTTGTAGCAAAAACCTTCTCAAGTCCGTCCGCTGACAGCTCAAACTTTCCTGACATGTAGCCTGCATTGTTTCTAAAAAAAGCCGCATTCACAAAAGCAGATTAGATTTTATTCTGATGTAAACATCAAAATTACGAATGTATTGTCCAAATCTCATTCGAACAGGCACAGCGGCACAGTATGCTCTCAATATCAATGAAAGTAACAAGTACATCATTTCATATCCCTGTAACTCCGGAAGACTTTGTAAGAGCTTCTGATAATGATCGTCATCAAACTAGGGTCAAGATGCCATACATGAGAATATTGAGGGGGAGCTTTCGAGTTCTAAAATCGTTGGCAAACTGGCGCACCGATGCCACGGATGCGAGGTCAAGCTTCATGACATCCACACGTGCCTGAGGACTTTCGGCTGTAATTGCTGATTTTACTTTTTCTCCAGTCTCCGTGTTGCGAATGGCCATAATTACGTGAGCCCCTCTCTTTGCTAACACTCTAGCTGCCTCCTTTCCAATCCCTGAAGTTGCTCCTGCAAGAAAGAATAAACACATTAGCGATATTCCTATGATTCTGAGCTAGCCCATTCGTTATCGTTCTTAACCCTGCTGAGAATAGGTACTGTCATTTCCGTCAAAATTGTTCATGACCCATAAATCTTTAACACACAATCGAAACTTCAGTCAAGGAAAGGTACTGCTCTACAACAGACAGAGAGACCTCGATCTCAGACGAAGGGCAAAAATGCGTGTCCTCTTCTTCGAACTCGTCTAATCAGGCGGCTTAACATACTGATAACAGTCAAAAAAGGGAGTGCAACCCTCTCTGGTCGTGCAAAACCGAGCCTGTAGACACACTATAAGTTAAGGTGTGAGAAAATCACCACTTATGATGATGGTCTTAGAACTGAGGTCGATCCCAGAAGTAACATCTTCGGCAGTAGAACGAGATCCAAAGCCACTAGGACCGGCACTTCCTGTCAGATAATTCCACAAGCCACCCATTGTTCTTAAGTCTTAACCGCTACTCTCTTCCAAACTCCCTGCCACAACAACAAGCCAATCGATAAGTGATAAAGAGACTCACTGAAACTATAAAACTTCCATCAATTCCTACGACCTATTGCTCACTGTCCCCGGAAAACAGAATCTTCTGTTTTACTCCATTCTCAATTACCGTTCTTTGTTCTTAAGCTGTAAGTAAATATACAAAGATTGAAAAGCGATTCATAAACGTTGAAACTATCACGGAACCAGAAATCCGACAACGAAGGAAAACAGTATTATTCCGTTTTCCTCCTATTGCTCAAGGACATTCTCAAATAGATGCAAACAGAGAAATTGTAGATACTCCTTTGGCGATCAGCTATGGAGAAATCTTTTGAGAGTTCATCCAATTCGACCCGTTGATCTGAGATTATCCAGGACCGTAACTCAACACTTCATCTCTATCGAAGCAACGAGCTAACACTAACACTTAATTGAAGCACCATCCAACCAACGATATTTTCGAACAACACACACGAGTTATCAAACAAACAACTCGAGGAGAAAAAACCCGCCACGAATCCAGATATTGCTAGACAAAGCAAAAGCGCAGTACTACAACGATTATTTCAAGTGCTGCGATTCAATTACTAAAAGTTCAATGACTTCAAGACAAAGACGACACTCCCATCCCCTCCCAGTAGTCATTTTAAAACTAAACTGAAATGTACTTCCGTCTCAAATTACATCCGTGGTCTGTAGTGGAAAACTAGGCCGCGTACCACGGATTTATTTTGTTACAGATGGAGTATCCAATAGAAAAGTGCAATGTAAAACAATTAATAAGTCTCCTAGTAATTGAGACAACCGGCATAGCAGTCCTATCAGACCAACCCTCGCAGAATAAAGAAACAGAGTATCATAGAACATATTGCAAAGCGCTACACGCAATGACATTAATTACTCCGTGCAGAGAAAAACACGTTTAGAGAAGGCGCAAAAGTATATGAGAACAAACTCTCTGTGAAGCGCATCTTGAAACCTAGCGAATGCGACACGGTCGACCAAGAACGCCAGAAGATGGACGAGGAGCTGACAGAATAGGAAGCAGCGAAGAGAACATGGAAAGCCAGCAGCGCGCGAACGAATGACGGAGAAGCTAGGGTAAGACGTGTGAGTCTGGACGAATCAATGAAGAAGCGAGCAATGCGCGGAGCAAGGGGCAGCACAGTACCTCGAATCAAAAACGCAGCAACACAGCGGACGAGCGAAGAGAGTGAGAAATTAAAGGAACGAAGAGGAGAGAATTGAGAATCAAGTGGAGGGGAGGATCGCAGGAGTGTGGATTGCAACTGAACGAATTCCAAGCAAGCGAAGGCAAGCAGATGAGTGAGAACGGTGCCAAGGGGAAGGTGAAAGCGAAGGGAAGGGAAAAGGAAAGCAAGCAAAATGGCGCGGTGAGTGAGCGAGGCGTGGAGAACGTTAGATGGCGACAGTTGGTTGTCGAGAAGGATAGGCCAACAACTTTTCAGATGGCACCAACTCGCGACACTGCCGGTTCTCTCAAATGGGATTTTGACAGAGAAGAGACAAATACCTTTTAACTCCAATTCTTCTTGGAACATGGGGTTCAGTTGTCTCATACCTTCTTCTCCCCATTCTCAATCTTTGCAAAATGAGGACATAGATAGCACTCTCTCTTTGAATTGGGGAGGGCTCATTCTTTGAAGATTGAGAAGTTTTTTTACGGCGAAGAATAGGGGTGAAGAAGTTTTCATGGCGCAAAGTGGTTTTCTAAAACAAAGTGTGAAGCCCCTAAAAAAACCAAAGGAAGGGATCACTTTTACCCTCTAAAGGAAGTTGGACCATATTTGCCCCTTTAGTGTAGGTTATGCATTTTAGGATACAAAGATATATTTGAAGGTGTAAAAAAGTTTGATTAACTTGATTTTCTTGTGAACTTTCAAAGCATCAATAAGTGTGTTGGATAAAATTTGTGATTTTTCAAGACATTATTAACTAAGGAATTTTTAGAAAATGATGTATTTACAAATAAGCAAAAAAGGTGCAGTTTTACATATATTGTCACTTTAGAAATGCATTGACAATGACATTATATGCAAAATTGCACCATTTTTAACTATAGAAAAAAGTTCCAAATCACTTGTTAACCTTAGAATTGCATACATATTAGTTGTAGGGGTGGCCATGTGTTTGCTTTTGTAATAAACATCAAGTAAAAAATGTAGTAAATTGTTTAAAAATGATTGTATTGAAATCACTTTTGGTTCATACAAGGAAAATGGTAAGTGGGTACAAGCATCTAATGATCACATGTGTGAATAAGTGACCTTGTGACACTAGCTTGGAGATTTATTCTCCAAGTGTGGATTCCATATCTTTTTACTTGTGATTCATTCCTTGGAGATGACATGTATTTTTCAAGTGTAGAATCTATTTTTTTTTACTTGTACTTCATTCTTGGGAGAATGACATTTATTCTTATAGACCATATTAAGGACATTGAATGGATTCAAGAATGGTGAAAGGCATATTTTTATTTTTGGCACCTTGGGAATCATATTGCACCATTTCAAAATAAATCTCTAGTTTTTTCAAATAAAATTAGAATTTTATTACTAGAAAATTTCCAATTCAACTTTAAATGTGGATGAAGTTGCCAAATTTGGATGAAAAAATGCAAGAATATAATTGAAAAATATTTTTGGGCCCAAAAGATGAATGAATGTAGAATTATAGTGCTCACCAAATTTTCCAGATATTGTAATCCCAACATTTTCACACAAAAGTAAAAAAAAACACAAAAAACTACATAGAAGTCGTTAGTTGTTGACAAAATATACAATGATTATAGATATGTTGGTCACCTATTGCAACCTTGACCTATGAATGCAGTCATGTCTAAGTAGTTTAATATATCTCTATCTAGTCTTAAGTGCTTCATTGAAGTGTAGTCTATTTGAACGAGAATATGAATACATGCCTATATAATGAACTATATATTACATTTCATAGGCTCAATTTTTTTTCAAAATTTAGGCAATTTGCATCAATCCATGACATAAGCATTTTTATATCATGATGATATCTAATACAATCATTTCTTGTGTCAAATGTGATTTTTCCCACATTTTGAGGATCTCAATGGTTCCCCATGTCCATTAGAAGGTTAAATCAAGTACAACACACAAAGATAACAATAAACATGCAAAATATCTAATTCACATAATAATACATTTTCAATGGCACAAGTATTGTTACTATTTGGTAAGGACTGAGGCAACAATGCTAGTACATGAGTCCAAGAATGCGAGCTTATGAGCATTGAGCCTACAATATAGGTACCTATAATATAGATACCACACATTATAGATGGTGTATATATTATAAACACCTATAATATGGGTATTTATAACATATATATACATTCTAAAATCATAAACAATTTTTATAGTATATACACCTATAATATAGGTGTGTAATATTCTAAGCTCATAGGCTCACACTCCTATGATCACATAATAGCAACCTTCAAGACTAAAGGCACATCAGCTAATTTCAGACATATTTTCAAATTATGGCCTAATAAAATTATGTAATATTAGATGGTCATTGAAATTGTAGAAAATATTATAAAGTTTAAATATATAAAAATTTGCAAACTTAATAGAAATTAGACATTGACATACACATTTGGGGACCATTGGAATTGCCAAATGCCTCATTTAACCCGTAAATGACTTAGTTGCATTTGGGGGCAACATAGAAATTTCGGATAGCTCAATATGAATGGAGATTTTTTTATCTTCTTAAACTTTCACACAATACATGGATGAAGAGTAGACAACATTTGGGCCCAACAATTTTCATAACTTTTGACTACATGGTAGAAAAGTTATTATATGATATGTAGTCTCGTATGTAGTTTTTTTCATCGACTGGGCAATCCAAGCAATTTAGAAAAAATCACTTTTTTCAAAAACGAAAATCTCAAATTGTTTTTCTAGATTTGTATATGTGTGGAAAACTTTGAATCATACCATTTTGATCAATGAGTCAAAAATTATGAGAGTTTTTAGTTTGCAAGTAGTTATAGATTCTCTACTCTAAAATAAACTTTCAGAAGTTCTTTATTTAACTCAATTTTCAATATTTAAAAAAAAAAATCATAGGATGTAAATTGTTTATTACAACATTAGTCAACAATTGAATAGTCAGGCACTGATTGCCTCTTTTCAGTGGATTGTGTATGACAATGCTTACACAATCCACTAATTCAATGCTCACATTGAATTAATTCATAATGTAATTAAATTTTGTTTTAATCCCCCCCTCCAACCATACTTATATATTTTCTAGACCAACCTATATGGACAAACAATATGGGTTAATGGCTCTTGTATTTTGTATATATATTTCTTGTATGTACCCATATTTGGCTCTATATTGTACCTTAATCTCATATCGTAATTATATCCATATTTCTTAATTTTCAAGATCCTCATCAAGATCAATGGTGTCAAAGGGGTGAGGGAATTCTCAAAATCAACGACTCTCCTTTTTCTAGTGAAGGTGTATATGTGTTAATTGACACCAGGTGCATCGCCTCTTTTCAGTGGATTGGGATTGGAATTTTTCAATTCCATAACTAAATTCTTAACAATTTTGTATTTCAATCACTTTCTACTTCTTTCTACTTACTATTTTTTTCTTATATATTATACAATTCCAAATGATCTGAAATTTTTCAAGCATGTAGCCAACTTGACCTGAAGAAAGAATCCAAAAAAACACTACCATTTTGGACATTTTCACATACAAATGTGGGCTTGTAAAGTGGAGCTGCCCATGTTTTTTTAGAGGACCAAAAAAAGGATTTTTGTGAATTTGAAAGCTCATATCTTGCAGTCCACGTGATGGAAATTTTTGAATTTTTTTTCACTTGTCCTCAAGTTAGCACACCTTAAGATTCTATGATTACTTGTGTTCAATAATAATTTTTTTTCCCAAAATGTGGTACTTGTACTAGAAATGACAGTTTTGGAGCTTTTTTTTTGTGAAAACATAGTCAAGGAACTTAAGGGGTTAAAGGAAGGTGCGTGAATTTAATCTATAAAATTTGTTTTGTGAGGAGAGTTTTATTAATTTCAACCTATTTAATATGAATAAAATTTTAAAATAGAAGCACCAAAACTTATCAATTTTTCATGTTTATCTACATTGTACTTGAATTCAATAACACATGATATTCTAATGATGTCTCAAATGATTTGTTATACAATATAGATTCATGCTTCCAAAATAATATTAGGTTCCAATTTTTATTTATTTTAAATAACCTGAAAATTTCCAATAATCAACTTCCAATTTATAATAAAACTTTATACATCGAAAAAATATTATTTATTTATTTTGAAAACTACAAGTCTATAATTATACTCTCTATGATACCAATGACAAATAAATTGAAGATTTTGGAATTTTGTATAGTTAAAATTTCAACATATTAAATTCTTGAAGCTAAGAATGTGTAAATTCTAAACTGAATGAAACAATATCAATTTAAATTTTTGATAAGTGGAAATTTTAAATCTTCAAAAATAAATATATAGAACTTGTGTTTTCAACTTTTAAGAATATTTGTCAAATTTGTAATTATAAACCTTCAAGAATAAATATAGTTTGTAATTTTAAAATTTTAAATAATTTAAATCTTAAGAGTTCTTCATTTTTGTAATTAAAAATGTTTTATAAATTTATGACGTTTCAAATTTTTAATTAGGGGAGTCAAACCACTTTCCTAAAAACTATTTGTATTGCTAGTAGTTTAACATAGAATTAAAACTACGTAGGTACAATTGTTTCATTTGAATAAAATTTAATGAAATTTAAATATAATACAAACTTACAAATTCAGTTTAAAAATTTTAAAATCAAATTGTTTAAAATTTAGAAATATAGAAATATAATTACAATATACATTCTGTAATTTTTCTAATTTATTAAGAGTTCAAAAACTCAAAGACTTAAAATTTAAATTTTTTTAAAGTTTGATGATTGTAAGTTGATTGTATTTTCTTAGAAAAGAACAACAATAGAACCCTAATGTAACAATAACATCAATCCTTCTATCTATTCAAACATATTATTTTTTGTGGCACTATCAAGTTCAACATGATCCTTGGTATTATTAATAAATAGTCAACTATCAAATAGAAAATAGGAAAAATATTTTTTATTCAAATTAAATCTAATAATATACTCCATATCATATTTGTCAATTAAAAATTTTGTAATCTATAATGTAAGAAATTATAGTTTGTTTTATAATTATAAATCTAAAAGTAAGAAAAATTTAGAATTTATAAATTTATAGATTTGCAAGTTGCAATGTTAGAAATTTTAAGATTTTATAATTTCAATCAATACCAAATTTAATTGGACGTCATTGATATTAGTTTGAAGAACATCAAAGCCTTAGTGGTGAGATAATACTATAGTAATTTAAGATTTTATTCATGCAATAAATGTTGAAATTGATTACTTTTGTGTTTTTTCATGCCCCTTGGCACAAATCTAAGACCACTTCTTTTACTTCATCTCTACATTGCCCCCTTTTGTTGTGTCTTTTAGTTGGCTTATAATATATTTATATTTTATAAAATTTTAGTATGGAATAATAATATAGAAAAATAAGAATATCTATGTTAATTGGTTGGATTTATATCAATGCATTAGACTTCAAAAAACTAAGACACTCAAAAGAATGGTAGAGAAGGACACACAATAAGCTTTGCAAAAAACATAGGCAAAAATAGTTGTCTAATGTGAAAAAGAACAAGTAAATTATGAACTTTCAATCATGTAGCTTCAATATTCTTTGGCTTTAGTCAAATGGCCTCATATGTAATGGCATCAAATTCTAGGATTTTTGTGCAACTGGCTTTGCAAATTCACCCTATATTTGTCAATGCAAAATTATATATGCACCCCTTATATGACAAAAAAGAAAAAATCACCTATACAAGCTCTAACCTATAGGTCATCATTGGGATTAGAATTTTCTTAGAAATCCTAAATTTAATATCTTGCAAAGTTGGTGTATAAAAACTTGAACCTACAAGGTTTGTAAATTAAGGATGAATAATGTTTTTAATTTCTTTGAAAAACAATTACACAAACAACTTTGTAATTTGAAGATTTGAAGAAATTAAAAGTAGAAAAACTTACACAAAGTTCTTTAATATCAATTTAATACAAAAATGATAGATTAGTTTCAAATACATACCAACTCCTATTGTAAAGCCTAAAGATCCCACTTTGGGCTTTTAGAGATTTCACTAACCATTATGATCTATTGGCTTTATATATTGGATTTTTTGCATGAAATTCTAGGAAAGCTTCTACTCATCATACTCTATGAATGAAGTTTTTTTGTAAGCTATTATGATATATATTGCAAAAGTTATAAATAGTTTTGGATTTCAATGTCAAAGTGGGCCACTAAAGGTATGTTCTAAAAATAAACTTAATAAATTTAATTTAGTTGAATAGATTTATACCTACTTAAAAATCTTTGAGCCGTTCAATTTCAACTTATGAGATGAAAGCTATGAAGAGTTCTATATTGAAAGTACTAAAGGTTAAAAAACAAAATAAAGTTGTTTATTATTACAAAAAAAATTAAATTTTAAAATGGAAATAAAAACATATGATACATGTTGCTTACTAGAACATTCTCACTATTGGGATTTACAATTCTCAATTTCATATAAAAGTTATTAGTAATTTAGTTTTTCCTTTCATCAAGTACTACCTTCTACTTTATAATTTTCTTAGAGATAACTACAAAAAGCTTTTATGGTTGACTTTTTTTCCATGTATTTTCAACCATTTTACAACATATTGGCTAAATTGCACAAGCTATCTAGGATATACATGTTTTGAGAAGGGCTTCAAAAATCCACTCTTCAAAGTTTAGGCACATTGATCTTGCAATTGGTGAAGGTTTTCAATCTAAAATTTTGGAAGAATGGTACTTCAACAAGTTAACTAAAAGATCCTATGGTTTGATTTATTAGAATAGAAGTATAGATGAATTATGTAGCCTAGCTATGAATATTCATAAGTATTTTGAAGCAAGTTTGGGCCTCAAATCACTTCAAAATATTAGGGGTTATAAAATAACTAAAAACTTTGTTTTAGTACAATTTTGATTTTTCTTCATTGAAAATTGCAATTGCACAAAAAAATCTAAAACATCAAAAGGAATGTTGTCTTCTAGAAGGGACAAATGAAAGTTCTAAGTACTTGCAATTTCAATCTTTAGCATGATTTTTTGAAATTTTTGTTGAAGATAGGAGAAAAAATGAGCTTCTTGAAAAGTAACATAATTTGTTTCAGTTGGTGCTTGAGACCAAAAGTTATACCACCCAAAGAAAAAAGAGCTAAGCCCAAGCAACAAATTAAATAATTTTCTTTAAGACTAATTTCTCATAGGATTTATTTTTATGTACATAAAAAGCTTTGATTTATTAAATTTGTATTTATCATGTGAGTAATGAAGACTCTTATTTTTTGGGCAATAGGAGAATCTTCATGAAAACTAACTTACATGATTTGCTTTAGAACTTAATTTTCAAAATTTTCAACAACCACTAGAAGAAAACCTTATTTAATTGGATGTTCTTGCGTCAAAGTTGACGGAGGAACATCCAATTAAACAAGGCTTCCTACTAGTGAACAAAAATGATCTACAAGGTTTAAATTAACTTAATTAACTTAATTTTTCTCTTTGCAATAAAAATAGAAAATTTAGAGTATTTTTTTATAAACATAGTCATTAAACTTCAAAAGTTAAGGTTATTGCATCTATATCTAATTAGTATAGTTGTAGTTTTTTATTGATGAAAGAAAAGTAAAACACATTGAAATGCTAAAATTCAATATCACTACATAATGATTTCAATATTATTGCACTTAAAAGACTTGAATTAATGCAAAACATCTTTTTTCTTTGTTTTATTGCATTAGAAGTGCATGATATAATATAATTGCAGGTATATTACAATATATTTTGAATTTATAATTATTAAAAGATTGTTTTTGTATTGAATAAATCCTAAAATAAGGGTCTTATGTATAGTAAGTAAAGACTATTGGTCAGACAAATACATTAGGAACGAGGGTGCATAAGGTCTTTTAGGGATTATGTTCTTTTGGCCATGCTTGTCTTGTTGCTTGAGATGCAACAACTCCAAAGTATGCCTTGAGCATATTCTATTCTAGAATTTTTTTTGTAGTCTTGTAATTTGTGAATTTCTATTATCTTTTATTCTAACTTCTTCATTGAGAATTCAAATTTTTTTATGTAGATCTTTTATTGTCTTCAAAACCCAACATTAACACAAGAAATGCTTTAGAATTCACTATATAGTATCAACTTATGGCATCATTCATTAGGCTTGAAGACTTTACAAGCTTATGTAGAATTTTACAATGATTACTGAACAAAAAGAGCATTCATATTTGGTATCAAGAAAAAAATTCAATTTGTCTCAATTTTTTAACATTATTTTATCATCTTAAAATATGATTTTTTTAATTCTATTTGAACCCACTCTATTCTTAAGTAGTAATTACATCCCAGAAATTTGAAAATGTTAAGAAGCCATAAAAATATTGCCAAAGAACACAAAAATAATATTTCATTTTCTGTAATTAATTTTCTTAATAAGAAAAACAAGAGTTTTACTTATTTCATGATGCTTTCTTTTGTAGTTTTTAAGTCATTCATTGCAATAATGTGGAATTTATTGAATGTAAGAGTTCTCAGCAATGTAATAATATACATGATGCATTTAAAAAGTTGGTTTGATGTATCTAAATATCACAAAAGATCATATGGTTGCAAAGAAGCCAAAACAAATTTGGTGCGCTGTAATATATTACTGGAAAAGCCACAATACATCCAATAGGTCAAATTTTAAATTTCTTTTTTAACATAGTATTACTTTGTGCTATATATCTACTATGGATTTTGGAAAACAATGGTTTGTACTTTGAAATGGATGCACGCCAAAACTATATTGTACTTACTAAGTTGTTATTTTGAAAGGAATGTAGTGGAATGGGCTTTGAATCATAGATATACAAGTGTATTTTGAGAACACCACTTGAATTGAGGTTTGTTTAACTATGTCAACAAAGGTCCTTTAAAGATGTTCTACTTTCAATGCAATTCTATGAAACAAACATGATTTCTTGGTTGAATCAATTTAAGCATATTGTTACTTGATAATTGTTTGAAAGCAATGACATTCCAACTTGAACATGTATGTCTTAAATCAAATGAGTCTCATTGCAAATGAGGACCTTATACAATGCATTGAAGTCTTTTTCAAGTTTGTCGGGTGAGATTTGCAATGATCAAATTTGCTTGAGCTTTTATTTATTAATTCATTCTTTGTATACATTTTCTTGAGTAAGGGATAATAACTAGTATTTTTTTCTAATATTTGTATGAATGATTTGCTATAAGATTCCAACCATAGAGTTGAAAGGGAATATCGATGATGTGTCCATGTCAACTAAAAAGGCTCGTTGTCTTGGTTGGGATCTCCTAAATGCCAACCGTGTCTCTTGGCCTATGTCTCTTCCCCTCCCCCTTTGCTTCTTTTACTATGTTACTATTGGAAATTTGAAGAGACTTGGAATTTCTTATCGTGTCATAATTTTTGAAGTTTACAACATCACTAATATAAAAAAACAAGATTCTTCTTGAGATTTTAGTCCAAAATATATACAAATATATTGTCTATTCTTATATGGAAAGAGTATCAATATGAATAAATGTTCTTGTATTATGATTTGCAAGTGAAAATCCTTCAACTCTTAACCTTAAAACATGTGCTATACTATTGAATATTAAAGTACTTCAAGATTTTGAATACTTAACTCTAGATATCTCATTACACTATTATTGTGGGGGTGATGTATATAAACAATTGCCTAAATTTTGATTAGATTTGTAATTGAGCTTTGGTAGGTCAATCCTTTTTATTAATATTTTTATAGAAGATGTAGATTTTTAGATGAAAAGTGATTATATGATGTGATTGTACACTTGGATGATGTAGACACTTCACCTAGGACATTTTATAGTGACATATTTGGTATAACCAATAAATCTTTCATGAAAGATATACAAAATTTTACACAACAATGACTGAGGGTGTCCTTTCTATAGTTTATTTGCCTTGTTTTGGAAGATTGATGTTGTCTTTCTAGATGATTATTACAAGCCATCAAACTCTTCAAGAAGAGTTTTGAGTTTTCAAATCTTATGGTAGCAAGGTACGAATTTAATATTTGACTTTTGATATGAACTTTGTTTTACATGTAGGAAAATCAATGATTAAATACATTGAATCTTGTCTACAAATCTAGACTTGAAAAGGCATTGGATTTTTCAGTCACATAATGTACAAATGAGCACATTGTAACTTTTGAAAATGAAGATGGTCACTATGCATTGAATCAATAGTTATATAGTGAATAGTTATTTATATCTTCTAGATAATGATTATCATGTTTTTGTGTATATTACATGTTCATGACTTGTAAAGATTTTGTTTCCAAAGGATTTTTTGTGTTCTTGTAGATTGCTAAACATAATGGAAGTTCTTTTTCCTTCATCATTAAATTTGTTTACAAATCATTGCAAAGCTTTGTGGATATTTCAACTACGAGGAAATTTCATTTAATGGAGTGGCAATTAGTAAAAAAGAACATAAGAAATGAAGGATACAAATGATACTTGAGGAACACTCAACAAAGTTTACAATCATGAAGATGTTATTAAATTGATTTTTCTCTAAAATGTCTTTTTTGCTATTTGAACATTTTAAGAGTGATCATAATTCTACATGATAGAAATCATTTTGGAGGCAAGATGCCCTCTAAGTGAAGATTTTGATAGAATAGAATGTAAAATGTTATAACATTTTGACACAAAGTCTTTACTTCATTTCTATCTTTATGGAAAAGCATATGTTCTTGTAGTGCATAGATAATTTTTCTTGCCGATTTAAGTAAGTATCAAGAAAATTATTATTTTTTTAATACAATATGTGACTAAATCCTTTGATCATATTTTGCTTAAATAAATGAATGGTCACATTTAACAATGGATATTAACTAAAGGGAGTTGGCCACCTCAAATCTCTATTAGATAATGTATTGATTTGGCTAGGATAAATTATTTAAGATTGAATCAAGTCTTCAATCTTCAATGGCACATGGAAATGAAAATTTAATGTTGCACTTTGTAGCTAAATTATTATATATATATAGGTTAATTTAATTTTGACAAAACAAAATCTCTTTTTAAATATGGCTAATGATAACAATACTTCAAGTCTTTTTATAAATCAAGATCTCAACAAAAAAATTGACTAGAAATTTAAAGGATATTTTTTTTTATATCAATTTAGTTTGGTGGCAAATTAATGTAGCTAAAACTATGGCATAATAAATGAATGTCTCATTTGACTTTTTTGAATCTACATGGCATTATTAGACTCAAATGGATTGCAACAAACATTTAGTACGACATTTGAAAGATCTTGTTTAAAAGCAAGATGTGGAAACCATTTCAAGATGTAAAAGAAGGGGTTGGACCAAATGATAGTAAATTTTATGATAGACCAACACAAAGGCGAAGATGGGATTCTATTTCCAATCCAAAAATATTGCCCTCCCATCTTGAGTATTCTCCACCACGGTCATCATGTTGGAATACCATCACTCAGGCCCCTTTTGAGTGCAAGCAACAATGTTCAACATCATATCTTGAATATAGCGGCTTGTCATCATTAAAACCTGAACGTTGGGATGTAAGTACTCAAGTTCCTTCTAAGCCAAAGTTCCATTCTTCCCACATTGAAGAATATGCCCCTTCAATGCCGTCACGAATTGCAGGAGGCAATGGGTGTAATTGTTGCCCTTGTCCTCCTAACCCTGAGAGACCGGTGGAATCTTGCTTACCCGGCTTGCACCAAAAATATGTAGAATTCTATGATTCTAAAAAATGTATAGAAGGCCACCTTCCTAGTGGATATCGAAGTTTTGTAGAACATGATGACCTTTATTTACCTCCATCACGACCCCTTAGTCCATCTTCAATAGATCATGATGACTTGTATTTGCCTCTGAAAACATGTGACGAGTATTCGCCTCGTTGCCCGTGCCCTTCTGACTTGCATATATGTGATTCTGATCCTACCTATGGAGATATCTATTTACCACCTTCAAGACCTTGTACACCTGCCTTCCCTAAAGATCCATGTGGATATACACAACCTTGTTTACCTACATGTAAGCCTTGCCTTCCACCTCCTTGCAAACCAAGCCCTCCACCACCTTGCAATCCTTGTCCTCCTCCTTGCCCTCCCCAACCAAGTTCATGTGGACCTAAAATACAATGTTTTTGCTCACCTTACATTAAGAAATTGGCTCCTTGCCCTGCACCACCATTGAATGATTGCAGTTGCCCACCTTACATCAAGAAATTACCTAGTTGTTCTTCTCTTCCATCTTGTTCTCCACCTCCTTCTCCTAGTTGTAGCCGCTCTCGTCCAGTTCAACAATGTAGTTCTGTTTATATAGATGAGGTCCCTTCTCCCCCTGTTGGCAATCGCTACATTGCATGCCAAGAATGTTTATGTCACAAAGATATTAGTACAAGGAGCCTTTGTCCTTTGCCAAAAAATATTAGTCCATGTCGTGATTGTGTTTGCCATTTAGGTGCTAGAAGTCCATCTCAAGGGCTAATTGGATGTCTATCCAAGGGTACCCACACTCAGTGCCAAGCAGGATTTCAAACTCCTAGCAAGCCTCGTCTCAAACTCCACTTAAACCAAAGCCAATGTTTGGAGTGTAAATCACCATATAGTTGCAAAGGACCTTCCAATTGCAATCCACAATACATTGTTGAGACACCATTATCACCCAATTCTGCAAGGTCCAAATCCCCTTCACCAGATATAAGGTCCAAGCTTCCTATGCGTAATGGCAATTGTTCTACAACATCACCAATAATGAGCTCAAGATGTCAAAGTTGTGATTGTCATAAGACCCAAGGCAATTGTTCAAGACCACCTAAGGTTAGCCCAAATCTTTTGGAAGATCCATGTTGCTCTCCATGTATACCAATAACACCTTGTCGACCTCTATTGGCTGCAGAGATGTTGAGTGGAACGGAAGCATGTATAAGCCAAGCCAAAGCTTGTGGCAAAAGTCCTTCTTCTTGTATGGATCCACGATGTGCAACATGCGAATGTCATATGCCAAAATGTCCACCATCACCACCATCTTGTAGACTTGATCTTCCTTCTCTACCATATTCACCTTGCAACAATCGACTACCATCAAATTCTTTATGTAAATCACCGGGCCCACCTTCTTGTTCACCATGTAGGCCATCTTGTTCTAGTTTTGATGATGTTGAAAACCCCACCTTAAAGAGATTTCAATCAACAAGTCCAAGATGTAAGGATTGTGATTTCCATAAGCCAAAAAATTGCAAGCTCTCTACCCAAGTTTGCAAGTTTTGTCGAGGGGCAGGTTATTGCTACTGTGAATACCATACAACACAACAACTTCTCACTGACTATTCTAAGCCATCTACAATACAAGATGATGAACTTGTGGAGGTAGAAGGAACCTTGGTTTCCCAAGTCTCAAATATATCACTCAAGAATACATATCAATTGGTCTCAGAATTCTTAACTAGGAATCCAAAAGTCAACTTTGACTCACTATGTAATGAAGACATTGAGCCAATGCCTAGGGTTTTAGATAAAGATATGCCTCTACAATCAGATGTAACTCAACTTTGTTGTTGTGGAAAGTGCGAGTATACCAAACCTCGGTTTCCTATAAAAATCGAGTGCCCTTTTTGTAAGCACACACATTCATGTTGTTGTGGAATGTGTAGTTGTCCAATTCCTAGTTGCTCTAGTAAGACACCACTTGTACTTGATGGTCCTACACCACACTTGTCTTTCAATAGCAGTGGAGCCTCTACGGGGAGAAACAATTCTATACCTTTCAAACCAAAATCCATGATACTAGCATCCAAGAAGAAGTTGGGATTCACTTCACCAGAAAAATCTTCACCAAAGCCAATTTTGACATCTAGCTCTCAGCTTTCAAGTACAAGAGTGTGCTACTCGAGTCCAAAAACAAGGATGAAATTAAGTGTACAAGAATCTCCAGGACGAAGGTAGCAAGTGTTTTATCAACATTCATACCGAAGATTTGACACCAAATCAAGTCACTTGAAATTTACATGTGATCTTTTATTACTTTGACTTTCCATCACATGCAAGGCATGAAAGTTGTTTTATTTTTTATTTATCTATTTCTATAACATAAAAGACAACTTCAAATTTTTCTATGTCCCAAAGTCCATTGTAATCACTTGTAGGTTGCTCGTATATTATTTTGCTCTTATTGAAAAGTGTCATCCTTATAGTATACTACTTGTAGGTTATATAGGATGTACTTTGTATGCTTGAGGATAGGCCTCATATGGAATCTTAATTTCCATTCAATTATTCATATTATAAATTAAATTGTATTTTTGTAACTTATTATTTTTACTACTTCTATACATATTTAGGGTTTTGAAAAAGCAAGCATCTTGTAAGTGTACATTGATTATTGAAGGGGATAGTCATTGTCTTACATATTTACGTAAAGAATTTCAATGTATTTTTAATTTGTACATGCACAAAACAACTCTTTCATATAATAGTTGTAACATATCTCTATTCAATATAAATAACTTTAGACATTAAAGTGAAGCAATGTTATTAAGTGTGCTTGATGTGCTTCAGTAGACATCATCTTCAAACATCTCAATGTTTCATACACACTAATACATGTGATTGTATTGTCTTTACATTTTAAACAAGTTTCTTTAGCTTATTCATTTTTCTCTTTGAAAATGCACAATTTTTTAGTCAACATATATATGTGGCATAATGCTAAATATTTTGGGCATATTAGTGATTCATTGATATTCTATAATATAGAGAATTTTTTGTAAAACCAATGGCAACTTTTGAATTTTGAATAGCATCTACAATAGTGGCCAAAAATCACTCTTGAGATAACCTATGGAGTTAATTGCCACCTAGTCAAATTTCTAATACATTAGTGAACTCAATGGTTCTTTCACTAGTTATTTTAGGCATATTTTTTACTTGTTCAAATTCAATACATGTCATTTATAGCTTTAAAATTCATGCTTTAAAATTAATATCTTAATTGAATTCATATTCAAGTAAAGCATATTGAATTGAGAGTCATAAAGAAATCCAAATGTTTTACAAATTTTTAGAATAAATGGTTATTTTTTAGGAATATCTAGTTTCACAAGAATTTATACGGACAATTGAGAATGTTTAATTTGTTCTAATATTTAAGCTTAAGGAATTTGTGAATT
This sequence comes from Rhytidiadelphus loreus, assembly GCA_947034895.1. Taxonomy (NCBI): domain Eukaryota; kingdom Viridiplantae; phylum Streptophyta; class Bryopsida; order Hypnales; family Hylocomiaceae; genus Rhytidiadelphus; species Rhytidiadelphus loreus. The sequence goes on from OX344762.1 coordinate 70,179,634, forward strand.
TGAGTGTGAGTTTATGTTGCAAAACAAATTGTTCATTAAGCTTAGTATAATATTCCAATTTTACACATGCAATGTCAAGTTCAATCACTTTCACATCTTCCTTCTAACTTCTTACATATTCTACTTTGTAATATAATTTGAATATAATTTTATTAAAATTGATAAATTTTAACTCATTATTTTTATAAATGTTGAGTTTGGTTCAATTAATGAATTAATGATAGGTTGTAATCATTGTGGAATATAAAATTTGTTATTTACTACTACAAAAAAATTAAAAAATTCAATTTTTTTTTAAATTACAAAAAATTTAATATAAGGTACGCTTATGCTTTTTATATTCTTACAAAGATTGAGACTATTGGAGTTTCAATTATGACAAAAATCAAGAATTCATCATATTGATTATAAGTAGAAATTTCCAAATTAAATCAAACTACTACATTTATTATTTTCAATAATTGATATAATAAATGAACATGGTACTTACCATTGATCAGGGTTGTTGTATTGTATGTCTAACCATTGTTTCTTGTGTTAGACAAGTGTTGAGTATATGTGACATTTACAAGTCATTTTTTCATGTAGTTTAGTTTTTTTACCTTGCGGTAAATGGTTTAATCCTATGTGGTTGACTCCTAAGATTGACATGGAAAGCCATAACTTTATCAACAAGTTTCAAGGAGGTGCATTGTTTTATGTTACAAAAAACATAAATTTCATTTAGATTGTGTTCACTTGAGAGTAACAAGGTTTTCTTCTAGTGGTAAAGGAACAACTGTAGATGAGTGAAAGGGCAAATGCAGGTGGGTAAAGGGGTGACCATGCATAGATAAGGGGCAAGGGCAAATGGATGAAGGAGCAAATGAGGTGGATGACGGGACAAATGCGGAAGAAGAAAATTCCAATCTCCTTGTTGGATATTCTCTCAGTACAAAGAGAATTTGAAGATTAGTTTGCTAGCATGCAACTGTAAACTAAACACATTATGATCAATATAATTGAAAAATATGGAAATATATATTTAGTTCCTATATATGGATTCGACCATACCTATTCTAAGATTAAACACCCAAATTTGGAGAGTAGAAGACTAGATAGAGGTACAATACATCTAATTGGCCATTCACCTAGATTCCAAATCCTATGTTCTTCATAAACCTATGTCGGGCACTTGAACATGATTTCGACATATCTATAACTCATGAGAATTGAAGCTTTGGAACTTTAGCTAAGGTCCTTACATTTTTAGTTTTTTTATAACTTTACATTGATCTATTGTGTCCTAGTTCCGTCTTTTATAATTCACCACTAGCTCTACATCAACAACCCTCAATTCTTGCACATTTAAAAACTCTCTCAAATTGTTCTTACTAAATTGGATAAAAGCGCGCGCCCTTTTGCAATACAATATCATTAATTCATCAAATTTATGTCCTTCAAAACTCAGGGTAATGTACAACTAAGCTTCAAAAACTCCTAAGGGAGGTTTAGGAAGAACATATACTTTGTATAGGTGGATGGCTGATCAAATTTATTGTACTTCTAGTCTTCTACATATCATGAATTTGACTTCTAGGGGTGGTCCATATCAGGACGATGCTATTTTGCGTGCGTAGAGCGGTGAGCAGTGAGCGTACGGTCGCGAGCGTAGAACGCAAAAAGTTTGATAATTTCTTGAAATGGGCAATAAAGTGAAAGTTTAGGGTTTTTTTAGAAGGAGGAATTCTTAAATTAGTATTAATGGTGGACCTATGACCGTAGAATATTTTGCAGAATTTTTCTGCATAAAAAATGTAAGGTGGCCAAATATGTATTTTAAGGTCGAAGAAAGATGCAAGTTTCAAGATGAAGGGTCTATAACCGTGGAGTCTAGGGATACGAATGATTAAAATATATAGTTTTTGTGGTCGTGAATGTAAGCGCCATGGAAACAAGAAATGGTGGATATTGTGAGGGATGAAAGAGATTTCTTTGCAAGAGAGGTGTTCGAGAGAGTTCTAGAGATGGAAAGGAGTAAGAGAGTTCAAGAGAGGGACAATTGGTATGGAAGATTTACATAATTTGAGAGATGGGGGCCCAAGGTTAGATTAAAGAGGGTCAAGGCATTAGATAGGAAAAGCAAAGGAAATAAGCGAGGGTTATGTAGACATTTTCTTTGGAGACAGAGATTGGAAGTAGAGAAGTTAAGAGTTAATTGGAGGAACAATTAAGGAGTGGGTTTAGGGTGGAAGAAAGAGACGGATATTGAGACCAGGAAAAGGATGTTGTTTAGTTTAGGAAAAATTCTGCAAACGATAAGGGGCCAAGGGGGGGTGGTATGAGGTTTTCAGATCTGTTGGAGGGAGACGTACTTGGATTTAGGTTTAAGGTAGAGAATAGGAAGGAGGCGGGGACTAAGGATTGGGGTGAGTTAGTGGCAGTTGAACAAAAATTGAGCTATGCAAACAAAAATTGGACAAATGATTTAGGCACCAACATGACCATGTACAAGCTTTGATGGTGGCCCTTTTAGTCTCACCATCGTTTTCATATTAGTGAAAAATAATGTCTTAATAGTATGAATAATAATTACACTCCATAATAATTTAGGAGTAGAATCTGAAGAACTCTTTTAATCTCATTCTAGCTGAAACTAGGAGTGTGAATGAAGATATCAACCTCTGGATCTAGGCTACAGACTATGTTGAAGATGAAGTAGATGTGCTTATAATACGTCCATGCACCGCGCTTGCCGAGTGACTTGTTAGACATATCCTTGAAAGATTGGCAGTCACAGTTCGGGAACTGGCCAATCGTCAACAAGTATTTAGAAAGCTTAGATATGCTTCTAGACTCAAAAGTCACAATGCAGTCCAAAGCTGGAGGAGGTACCATCAGAATTGAACAGATCTTTCCAACAACTGATAGGGCAAAGGCGCAGCTATTATGATGTTTGGTAGTCGGAGCAGAAGGATTTTTTCTAATATTCTTACCATACCTCTTTGTGGGGTGATCCGCAGGGTTAGGGGGTGGAGGATAATCGTCCAGATTCACGGATATTCCATCATTGAAGAGTTGTCGTGGAGACAATTGGACGTGCTCGGCAAGAGAGAACTCGGCATTTTCTAGAGAGAGAATCTCTTTCCTGCTTAAGTTTGTGCCCATAATAACAGGCCAGACATCCGAGATAGGTGGTTTGGAAACCACCCATTTTCGACTAGTGCCCTCCACACAGCGATGGATGTCATCATTGCAGAAGAAAAACTGCATTCTCTCCAATCTAGTCTTCTTATAATTGTTCATGAGACCAATATAAGTAGGGGCAGCTATACTGCGATTGTCTTGCACAATCCTGGCCACGCACTTCTTCTTCGTCATGCTTGAACTTGTCCAAAACGGGGACAAGTTCGTCCACTGCCAACATCTTATGGGGAGTATCTTTTGCGCATAAAAGGAATTCGCCGAGGTACTCCTTACTTGCCTCAAGGACAATGACAGAATTAGTCGCCGATGGAATCCGTTCTACCTACTTGCCAATAAGAGATCGGAGTTTTGCGGAGGAGTCTCTATAATTTCCCTTCTTCACTGGATGGCTATGGATTGCGAGATGCACGCAAGCTCGGGTCATCAAATTGGAGCCATGTACGTAGTAGATCCTAGCAGGACAACTTCCAATGCATGTCGGCGGAACTTGACAGATTGAGCATGCAATTGTAGAATGCAATGGAGGATCAAAGTGTAGAACAAAGGGGGACGAGGCGGTACTATTCCACTCAGTCTCATTCAACGGTTACAATCGGTGCCGTCGGTCTAAATATTCGCATGAATTGTTTGTACACCGGAGGTGCCCCAAACAAGCCAAAGTTCAGAAAGTAAGGTGAGAGTCAGACTGGATGTGCGTCGTCACTGTTCGGGTCCATGCATGTCCGACATCTTTTTTATCCATTCCATGCAACCGCCCAGCCTTATTTGATGATGGGTACTTTCCTATAGGTGGAAGTTCAAATATGACATCCCCATCAAACTCCGGAGGCAGAAAATCTACCTTCTTTATTGGAATGGAAGTGTAATCTAATTTACCGAGTACTGACTTCGCACCTCGGTAGGAGCTCAGATTGCGGAGGCATTGCACAATACTATCAACGGAGGAGAGTGGGGGTTTCACATGCACCGATTCTGCACGATGTAAAATCGGGGCATTATGAACAACATGTGCAGATTCTAAATTGGGGCGACAACTAGCAGGTTTTGGTAGAATGCACTCACTATCCAAATCGTCACTAAGAACTAGAACATGGATCTCCGGAGGCTCTAGTTTGACCTTCTGGAGTAGAGGGGTGACATCAGTAGCTGTGGTAGAACGGCCAGGAGTTAAAGTATTAGAACCAATAACTAGTGGAAGGTCCATCAGTCCATACACTCGATAATTTCCAGGCATCAACAACCACACCGACCACCAACACGAGTAGTTGACAATTGAGCAACAATATGTGATACCACATTAGAGATTCAATCAACAACATCCATGTCCACATGCAAACTCCCTTCAAGAATATTGAACCATGAAGCTAAACGGCTACCACTACCTATCGAGTAACCCTCTTCCCCCACAATGAAAGAAATCAGGATAGTTTGCCCCTCTCCCCTGATGAAAACAGTGACTAAGCCGCCATTATGCAAGGCAACCATCAAACTAGTTGAAAAGATAGATAGAGCGATTTCAAGGCTAAAGAGGAAGTGGGCAGGAGTGGAGAGGCACTTAGAACTTCAGAAACTCATTGTTATTTAAGATGTTGTAATTGATTTAAACATGGTACAACAGGTAGTAAGTTAATAGGGTGGATTGTGATTTGGTATACGAGTTGAGTTTAAAGGAGCAGAGCAACTGTAATTTGTAATAAATTAGTAACCACTTTGACAGATTATAATTAGGTGCTAGTCTCTAGAGTAGAGTGGAGGCTGATGAGTTAGCCGTCATTTGTTCAAAATTATTCTTTTCATATTAGATACTAGCGGTTGGTGCTTGCTATGCTATGCATTAATTATTAGAATTTTATTAGAATTTTTATATATTAGATAAAATGCAGAACAAAAATTCAATAAATCTTCAAATATAAATTACTAAAATCTTTGTATAATTTTGTTTATAAGTAAGCATATATTGAAATGAACAATAGAAATTTATTGAATGATGAATGAAATATATGCTGCAATGGTGAATATTGTAAAAGATAGACATTTATTGTAATGCATTCAATAAATGACTCAATTGTTACAAACAATGGCAACCCAAAAACTTGGTGAATTGAAAAGAAAAACTCGTAAATTTCAAAAACTTCATGAACAACTTAATTGTTGTGAAATCCAAAACTGCTTCAATTAAATAAATTTCTCAAATCATTTGGTAGTAGCAATAGAATTTTGAAATCATAAAAGCTGTAAAAGAGATATTATAGAGGTAATTGCAAATTACTACTCTATTTCTGTAATATAACATTGTATAAAAATATTATTTTTATGTATGCATGATTGAAAATATTTTTACAAAATATTAAAATTAGTTATTTCAAAGACTTATTGAAATCATTATCATGCATTCTATTCAAATATATCAAAATTTTACTAATATGTGATACAATGAATGCATAGCATAGCAAGCATGAGCCCTTATTATTAATGGTAGCATTTATGATATTACAGAGAGAGTTATGATTTTAGTAGTATGATGAACTGATGATCGACGTGTCTATCGAAGCGGCTAATGTACAAGATTCAAAGTGAATATTGGGAGATAGTATACAGAAGTACAAAGCTAAAATTGGTTTCAATTAAAGCAATGGCGGCAATACAAAATGAAATTGAGTTTGTTAGTCTAAATGAAGTCTTCAATTATTTGGTTTAGCATTAATATAATGAGATCATGTCGGTACAAATGGAGGATTCGGATGGAATTAATACCTAGCACCAAGGCACTTACCTAATTGTGGAATGATGGAATTTAATATTCTAGGATAGAGAATATATGGATGAAGGTAATGGGGCACCGGTTTGTAGAGATTGGCCAGGAATCACATACTAGAAGTATGCCAAAGGGAAAGAAAAAAGCTCTTTACTTTACAAATCCAAAGCAATTGAAAAGGTCGAAGTAGATTAGGAGTTGAGATCCAACACAATGAGATTAGACGTAGGAGAGACGGTCAAAGTATTGCAGTTCCCAGATATTGATTGTGTGGGTAAACAAATGCAACGGGATAATTCTATAGCCTTACAAGGAATAGTTGAAACCGCCATGGTTCGAGGGCATCCAAATTCTTCAAGCCCAAGGGCGTAACAATGTGGATGCACCAATGTTCATGATGGGGAGCCAAATGAAGACGTGACCCCTACAGCAGATATTTGGATAGCTTGGGGAGGCATCATTAGAGTATCTTTTTTGAGGTGCCATTCATATTTGTGAGGTTGAGACTTGTGTCTTCACTGCAATTCAGAAAGTGTGTTTGGGTGGGTCTCCGCCAATCGTTGGCCCTAATTGGCAATAGTCAAATTCTGTCAAAGTGACATTGTAGGCAATCTTTTGTTTTTGTTTTCCTTTGAGGCGTTGATGTGGGATTGTGGGTATCGAGAGTGCATATAGAGTGTCTTCAAGCGGTTTTAGGGTTTATCTTGTCATGTTCGCATTCAAAAAAAATTGCACGTGTATGAGCTGCGTTCGATAGCTTGGGGCGTTGGGGTTTTGTTGAAACGCCCGGTCAACCATTTGACTCAAAGAATTCGGCGTGCGCAGGAGGCGACCCTTCGAACCGGAGCAGACACGAGGAAGGATTTGCGGAAATACCAACAGCAATGGCAGGTACATTGTGACAGGCCTTTTAGAATAGTCAATGAATAATTGTGTTTTGCGTAGCGGAAATTAGATGTTTTGTTAAGATTAATTTCGGACAAGAACAGGATTTAGGGTGGTTTCCGGTCTCTCAAAAGCAATGCTGACGTCAACGTTGCTTTTGGGAGCTGGTAGTTGCTGGAGAGAGCGCCCTCCAAAAGATGAAGCCGACATCGGCTATGGTTTTGGAGGGTTGTTGGGGAAACAACGAGTGGGCCCAAAAAAACGACGCCGATGTCAGCTGGGCTTTCGGAGCGCCGCTGGCCGTTCAGACAATAACCCCACAAAGGTGTCGCCGACGTCGGATGTCGTGCTAATAAAATGTGATCCCAAAGCCATGACATCGTTCCGGAGATGGGGTTGCAACGCAGCCAAAGGCTTCATCCTGCAGAGTGGAATGTTTAATTTGGACTTGTTCCTTGGCTTAAAACGAAGCCGGTCGAGCACCACATTTGTATTCATGGACTTTTTTGCAATTTGAGCATCCTCTCCTTTTCCAATTCTTCCGCAGACATCTCTGTTGTACTATCATAATTCAAATCCATGGGCCGGCCAACATTGCCATTATGCTCTCCTTTAACACCTTTGTCAAGTTCACCAACAACAAAAGAACCCCGGTCAATGTTAAGTTCACCAACATCAAAACAACTCCGATCAATGCCAGCAAATGGAGGACAACATCAAAAACGGCACCAAAATGGGAAATTTAGAAACCTGATCCGGCAATTTCCGGCTGTGAAAGACTCTTGCTCCTCCGCTTCTGCGTCACTTTGACGAATAGTATCTTCCATTGCATCACCTAAACCAGATGCTCAGAGTTAGGGCAAAAATAATTTGTTGTAAAATGCCAGCAATTGTTGGAGAGAGCGCCCCCCAAAAGATGAAGCCGACATCGGCTATGGTTTTGGAGGGCTGTTGGGGGAACAATGAGTGGGCCCAAAAAAACAACGCCGATGTCGGCTGGGCTTTCGGAGCGCCGCCTTATTGACTGGCTGCAAACTTTGGAGGCCAATAAGTTTGCAGCCAGTCAATGCAGATTCGTCCGATTCGTCTGTGAACAGTAAGATTCTGTCCAATATGAAAACCCTGATTCAGGTAATACTTTGCAAGCATGTAAGGCAATTGGCCGCTACATTCGATAATTTCACTTTTGTCGAAATGGGGCTTTTAACTAACTCAATTTCTTGTTGAATTCAGGTAATTCTGTGCAAGCATGCAAGGCAATTGGCTGCCACATTGTTGCCCTTGAGGAAGACACCGAAGTCTTTGATGTGAAGTTGAAGCCGTATCTGACTCTGCCTCCTTGGCCGATTTTGGCTACATCTGCGTCTGTGTTGCCTGCAATTGATATTGACCCTCCAATCCGCTTTGTGAAGAAGAAGAACCTTGAGTAAGTGAGTTAACTTTGGATTTCTTTCATTTTGCCAATTGAACTCTACTTGTCAATACTTACATAATCATACTAATTGTATTTCTGATTTTTCAGACTGAGGGTAATGATTGTCTCACCGATAAAAGACTACGTGATGGTTCCATGGGATGCTGAAGTTGTAGATCTTCAAGCAGCCGCGTCCTCCCCAAGTTCGGCATCACCACAGCGGCAAATTGATCCCCAAGTTCGTAGATTCATTGACGACGAGGTTGTTGTTGAGATGCATTATCTCTCATCATTGTCTAACAGTTCTAGTGATTGGAGGATATGAATTTTGAGATTTCTTATATGTTTGTGAATTTTGGATAATTACATCAGTGAATCTACTGATAATTTTCAATGGTTTTCTTCTTCCTTCCACTCTTTCATTCTATTCTTTGTATTAATCCCTTCACCCCTCAACGCCCAAGGGGCCTAAAAATGGCCTCTCCGAGTTTCAAGTCCAATTCAAAGTGCTGTAACTTTTGCATCCAATGTCCAAATTCAATGAAAACTGTTGGAAAATTTGCACTCTCTTTTCTGGTTTGTGTGGTAAAATTTTCAGATCAATCCAAGATGTACTGATTTTTTGTAAGCCAATCGAAATTCAGACGTTCAAGTTGAGTTCACCAAACTGCTAATGATGGCTGCAACTTCGGGGACTTGTACCTCATTCATCCAATGTTTGTTTTCAAAAAAAATTGTTGGGTTATGTTTCCCTTTAAATCTAGTTATTGTGGAAAAAATTTCATGTCAATCCAAGTTGTTTTGAAGGTTTGGGAGCAATTCGAAGTTCAAAATCCCGACATTTTTGGACTACAGCAAACTTCCGCAGCTTGTTTCTTCTTCATATAGTGTCCGTTTGCAATAAAAGTTTTTGGAAAAGTTGCGCATACTAGTCTAGTTTATGTAGCTAAAATTTCATTTTAATCGATAAAGTTATGAGTGACTAAGAAGCATTTTAGTAGAAGGAGGTTCAGCTTTAGATGTGTTTTCTTGCAACTTTTCTTGCTATTTTTTGACATTTGAATGCCATTTTGCAGACACAATGAGTCAATTCAATGATGCTTTTTTTTCACAAATGTGTTTGAATGTTGATTTTGAATCACTTTGTTGTTTAAATTTTTTTCATTTGAGGAGGTCTAGAAATCAAATTTCACCTCCAAATGTGTTTCTAGGAAAATTTCAGAATCTTCTTTTTACACTAAAACATTATAACACTACAAGAAATTGGGCTATTTTGTGACTGCGGAAGAATGACTGCATGTCCGATGTGACTAAACAATGACTACAGCTCCCTAATTGCACCGGATTTTCTGGCTCCACATCTGCCGAGTCATTCGGGAGTCGTGAACGTGACTGTGGGATGAGCGGTTTCAAAATGCCAAGGTTTCATCCTCTGAAGTCTGTCCAAAACTCCGCCAAGCATCCAACGGAAAGTCTACAGTCGTGCCAGAGTAACAAGGAGTCATACATTGTCACTACAAGTCACTTGTTTGTGACTACATAGTCACTTCCCAATGACTTCAACATGACTTGACAACTTATGTGGGCATTTCCTTAAAGACAGGGTGCTTTATTTCTTTTAATGTACTTTTCTTTTATTGTAGTATGAGTTTCTTCTTCCATTTAAGACAAAAATTATAGAAGTATTTTTGGAAATTCACAAATTCCTCTTTTAGTATTTGTTTTTTGACTTGGACTTCTATATTTAGGTCTTATGTTACTTTTTATTCTTCCTTGAATTTGCATTGAGCACAAAATTTTACTTCATCTTTAGTTTAATTAGGTCTTTTAAATGACTAAAATGTAGAAGAAGAATGTACGTACCTCCAAAACCTAAAAGCGTAATTCTTATCCCTATTTTTTATTCTCTGTCACTAGGTTTTTCACTACATCTTTTCATTCATGAATCCTACTCTTTTCATTTTATATCTTTAAAATTTATTATTCTCCCTATATATTTTCTTCTTCTAAATTTTTTTCTGTTTTTCTGTGTGATTATTATTCCTACTTTTTATCTTCCTCTCAAGTCTGAAGAGTACCACAAGTCATCTTCCTTTTATTACCCCTGTCTTCTTTTCTCTTATTTTTTCCCATGCATGGATTAATTTTTTTCACAATCCCTATTTTTGGTTCCTCTTCTCTATTTTTTTTTATTACCCATAATCTTCTTTGTGGTATTATCCCTACTTTTTTAAAGTCCATATTATTTTCATTAACTCTTTTCTTTATCTAGTCCGGCAATGTGTAAAAACTTGTTTTTTCCACTTTAAATGCAAATATCTTGCAATCTATGCGGTCAAAAATTCTGAAATTTTTTCCACACTTTTTTATACTAGTTGGATCTAAGATCCTACGCTTAGATGTCAAAAAAAAACATTTTAAATTCTTTTTTCCTCTTTGCTACAGAAATGGCAGTTTTTAGTGTTTCTTTAGTAGAAAAAAGGCCTCGCTCATGTAGGGGTTAAAATGATGCACTCTTGGAGACTTATTTTTATTTTTATTTTTTTTACTATTTACTAATGTTTTTTTCATAACAAACTAAAAAAATTAAGTTAGATTGACAATGCAAAGGCCAAAAACTAAAATTTAGATGACATTTAGCACCTCTAAGAGATAGAAAAACAATTTTTAATTCTAATTTTTATAGAACTAGGTTGATAACTTTTACAATGTCTATGTTTCATCCATTGGTTTTTGTTCACAACATTGTTAAACTTCCAATTTGGACATAATCAATTTCATTGTGAAGGCCATAGTCAAAATTGAGTAAACTGTGTGACTGTATTTTGACTAAGATTTACTCTAAGGTGACTACATAATGACTTCCATGTCGCTACTCTACTATTTTAATTGCGATTTACTCTAACACAACTATGTAATGACTTCCGCGTCACTACTCTACTATTGCATTAACATTTTACAAATCCCACATGGTTTGTTTTGCTTCCTACCACCCCACTTGTATAAAAGGCTTGTTATTTGAATTCTTTGTATTCACACACTAAGTGGCTTGAAAAGCCATTTGACACATATGTATTGTGTATTATGTATTTGTATTTGTGTATGATGTATGAATCATGTATTTGTGTATGATGTATGAATCATATATTTGTGTATGATGTATGAATCATGTGTTTGCATATGGTGTATGAATGTATTTGTATATGGTGTATGGTGTCCAGTATATGGTGTACTCATTTTGCACATTTCACCACAACTTGAAAATAATCTTTTAGATTTTAGAAAATGATATTCACATTTTCCAGATTTCAGAATATAATCCTAGATTTCAGAAAATAATATTCACATTTCCTAGATTTCAGAAAATAATATTCATATTCCTTAGATTTTAGAATACAATCCTAGTTTTCAGAAGAAAAATATTCACATTTCCTAGATTTCAGAAAATAATATTCATATTTCCTAGATTTTAGAATACAATCCTAGATTTCAGAAGAAAAATATTCACATTTCCTAGATTTCAGAAAATAATCCTAGATTTCAAAAAATAATATTCAAATTTCCTAGATTTCTAAATATAATCCTAGATTTCAGAAAAAGATTAAAAAAGGGGTCATTCGTGACTATAGGATGACTTCAAAATGACTAGCCACGTGGCAACATGGGAGTCATTTCCTTAGACTTCTTTTTTCTTTACCACTTTGGAAGTCCCTAACCCTTCATCCATTTCTACATCCACTTTTTCGTTCGTTGGTGATAATAAAAGTAGAAGTCATTTATAAATGACTTGTCCACTATGACTCCAGGGGCCTCTAGTCATTTTCCAATCAAATGTGTCCAGAATGACTGCCAGGAAGTCATTTTTTGAAGTCATTTTTGTGCCCAGTTTTTTGTAGTGTAATCTTGCAATCTACACAGTCAAATGACTTCAAATTTGATTTACGCCATCTACAACATGTACACTACAAGATTGTACAGTTGAGATTTTTATACCTTACTAACATTTTGAACCGTATCACTTCAAAAGCAATGATGTTTTTAAACCCAAAAAGGCCCTGGGCCTTGAGGGGTTAAGCCCCGAGGCCTTTTCTCCATGAAAACACACTCAAAATTGTCACTTCTATTGCAAAGAGCAAAAAACTATAAAAATTGTTTTTTTTTTTGCATATATAACCGTAGGATCTTATACTAGACTAGTATGAGAATGTACACAAGAAATTTCAGAAACTTTGATCAAATAGATTGCAAGATATTTGCATTGAAAGTGAAGAAAACAAGTTTTTTCGCACCTTGCTTGACTAGATTTTTGGGCTTTGAACCTATTTAACTTAAATTTTTTGTATTGTTGATTTTGATTTTCTAAGTTTATATGTTGAATACTTCAGTTGGAAATCTAGGAAAAAAATTCAAGAAAAAAACACTAAATTTTTACTCATTAAAAAATTATTAAGTAGAAGTAGGTTCAAGGTTGAAGGAATAACTAAATCGATAATAGCTCTAAGACAAAATTGAAATACCATAATTCCAACAGTGAGATTGTTCTAGAAAGCAAATTCAACCTTGTCTAACTATTTTTTTCTGAAAATTTTAAAATTTGCATTCAAAAATGAATCCTAAAAGTTATTTTTTCAAGAAGATGCTTAGATTGCCCGAAAAACTGAGATTGTCCATAACTTTTTCATTATTAGTCCAAATAGAATGAATCAAAGCTTCAAATGTAGACAAAAAGACATAGATTTGGAAAAAAATATTTAAGAAATTTATTTTGACTTTTTGTGACTTTTTTATGCTGCCTGCCAAATTCTATTTTTGGCATAACTTTTTCTCTCGGGCACCAATTGAAATAAAAATTATATATCCACAAATCTCTCGCAGAATCGCACAACCTCAAAAAATCCCAAAAAAATTCTCTACAAATTGAGGTCACAGGAACCTACCCGGACCCAAATTGTCCCCTAACGAGACAAACAGGCCTTTAGGGGTTAACCTTAGCTTTGTTTATTCTGATCTCATTATTTTACCTGGGTCCTTTAGTCCTTGGTCACTATCATCACATTCGTGCATATTCCCTCATGCACCCATACTCCCCACATGGACATAAAGATGGGGATTTCCAAAATGTTAATAATTCAAATTTCACAGAAGATAATCTTTACAAGTTGCAAGACTTAAACATATTTAAAAAATTGGAAGTTGAAATACCATATAGTTAGAAGCGACTCAACTAAGTCCGCATTCATGAACACATACATCCTACCCTGAAATTCTATTTCACAGCAGCACTTTACTACTTGGACAGTTGAGGGACATAATATTTTCACTTTTACAAGAATGATGATAAAATGACCTATACTCGTATTGTGATCTTATCCATACGTAAAAATTTCTGCTTTAATAAGCCTTTACGACCCACGGCCATAGGGTACATAATAATCTACCCAAATTGATGACTACTCTATTTATAATTTAAACACCTCCTGCTACATCACTAGGTTACTATAGTTTCGATTATCACAGCAATTTCCACGGTTATAGGGCCCTAACACTACACTATTATTCTTATTTTCACATTTATTTTTACTTTTACTTTTACTTTTATCTTTTGTCTCTATTTAACTTTAACTTTTAGCAGAAAAAAGTACAACTTTTTGCGCTCTACGCTCACGACCCTACGCTCACCGCTCACCACTCTGCGCACGCAAAATAGCAATCCCCGTCCATATCACATATGTTGGGGATCTCATGATGGAAAGTAATGGCTAATCAAGTGGAATGAAAATCAGTAGCTTCTATGGAGTGTTCAATTTAGGAATGCAAAGCAACCTTTGACAAATATGTTTTTGGGATTGTAAGGAGGTAGGGGTTTCTACAAAAGATAGCTAATAAGAGTACAAAGAACTCTTGGATGATTCTTTGTGGGAAAAATTGATCAACTTTTCCTCCAAGAAACAACAACTATTATAAACAACATGGAGTTGTGCAATACAAGGAGTTTTGCAACATTCATGTGGAGCCTCAACAAAAATCAAGGAATCACAAAACACAAAGAGAATTACAAACATAAACACAAAAGAATCTAAAACATGGTAATGTTCGTCACATTACAAAGGGAATTACAATTGTTTCTTATGGTATGTCATCAATATTTTCTCCTCATCTTCAACTATCCCTAACATTGTGAAAATGAAGACTAACCATTGCTCCCTTATCCACAATATCTACAAGTGTCATTTGCCCTCACAATGCCCATTGAATTGTATATAAGTCTTCTAAAAGTTGCTCATGATCTAAGTCTCCTCTATTTCTTTATTCCCTTTGGTTGAACTTATGTAGACAATGTAGACATTCTAGGCAACACTTTATGCCACTTTGCTACTCCCATCTTATGCATGGCAATCACCTTCTTTGCCAAAGGTAACCTCTCAAATAGTTGCACATACATGGAGGTAATGAATACTTAATTTAAGTAAATACTCTTCATATAATGGAGCACAATGGACAAAATAAATAAAAATATTTAAAATAAAACCTGAAGTAGTTGGTTGTAAGCTACAATCATAGATGTGCATTGCGCATCCATTTTGTCTTCTTCATGTTGAAAAAATGTTGCAATCCAAAAGTCAATCATACACTTTTATACAACAATGGCTTAATTCAACCATTCAACCTTTTCATGCATAAGATGGGGGTAACAAATTTGCATGACTACTCGACCTTTCCAAGCACATCAATGATTATGTAAATGGACATGGTAATTACACATACCTAACTTTTGTATTTGCCTTGGTGCTCTTCTTTGTGCTATCTCCTCTACTCCCTCCTCTATATTGGCTTTGATTTGTGCTTTTAACCTTTTTATATCAAAGTATGTGATACAAAGTATGTGAAACAAAGTAATGACGTACCAAAGTATGTGAAACATAACAAAGTATTTGAACCATTTGTCTCACTTGTCAAATTCTTTATTCATTTCAAAATGCATGATTTCTTTAGGGTCATATACATGAAGATTTTGCAACTCCAATTAGCTATTGATACAAATGATTCACATACAATCAATCTCTTTCATGGAAAAAATCAATCATGTATATAAAGATTTATATACTTGAGCCTCTTCAACTACACTAAAAAGGATATTTAGTGTTGGCAACACTATTTGCGAACCATGACACTAAATATCATTTACCCTACTAAAGTAAGTAACACTAAATGTAATTTCTAACACTAAAAATCCTCTATGATAAATCTGAAACATGAAGAGGTTTACATTTAGTGTTACATTTCATTTACAGATTTCAGATTTCAGATTTCAGATTTAGTGGGTCAGATTTCAGATTTTACATTTAGTGTTTCCATTTAGTGTTACAAAGGCGGCGCATTGAAGTTTAGCACTAATCGTCCTAAAATTGACATTTAGTGTAGGGTCAAGTAGGGTGGTAATTACACTAAATGTAATCCAACACTAAATATCCTTTTTAGTGTAGTTGTTGTTCTAAAATTTGTAATTCTATATTCGTTTCTAAAGGAGATGAAGAATTTGGAAGCTAGACTATGTAGATTTTATCCAATATCCTTCCAACATCCCTATGCCTTGTTAGATGTTTTCTCATCCATACATTTCTCAACAAATGGAACCCTAGGAGCAACATCCTTTGATGCACCATTTATACTTCACTAGTGCTTGTATTTCTTGAAAGATTCATAAAGTTGATGTCTTCTTCTTTTCAATGCATTTGTATGGATGACCCTTGGTATTCAAAAATAAAGCTAGCTAAAGTTTGATAACGTTCCTTCATGAAACTATTCACATCATCTTGAGAAGTCTCATAGTATAGCATGTTAGTAAAAAAGAATGAATGGGATCATCATTTATGCTAAATTAGTTCCTTACAAACTTAAAATTCATGTTGTAGTTCCTCCATTGTTGAGAAAAGTATATTCTTAGGTGATTTCTTTGGCATAATTCACCTTTTTGTTTCCCAAATATGTGTTCATATGTTGGAATGGGAGTTTGCATAATGCTAACTACCTCCAATACAATAACAATATCAACACATAAGTTGTTTTAAACACTATTCATAAAAATGACAAGATTTCATTGTTAAGGTTCAATGTAGCTAAATTTCATCACAACTATTAGAAGTTGTCACTTTTACCTTTGCCAAGTTCAAAGCAAGATTGGTGATAATTTTTCTCTTGGTGACATCTTGAACCTCAAATCCTACTATGTACCATAAAAATAAGAAAATAGCAAAATTGCCATGCACCATAAAAAATTTGCAAAATTAGTCAAAGTAGAAAGTAGATTATGCACTTGAAAAGTTTGAAGAACATTGCATAAATGCATTCAAAGAGAGTCTAAAAGAATTCAACCTATTAGTCATTTCTTTGAAATTTTAGAGACTTGTTTCTTGGACTTCATACTTGGTTGAATGTCCATGACTACATGCTACTTCTCTTGTTTGGGATTTTCTTTTGCTTAAGGCCTATTCTTGTTTTCTCAAGTCTTTTTAAGGCAAGAGATTCTATCATTGCATTGTTCCTCTCTATATATTTAAATTCCTCTCATATTCATAATCATTCACTAGTTGCTTCTGAAATAGCTTAAACTTTTGAGGACATCCATAAAAAGTATAAAATCTTGCTTGTGAGAGGCCAAAAGACTCCAAACACCTTTAACAATGATTTTTGGTTGCCATTTGTCACACTAATTAGCTTTTGGCAATTTCAAAGAACTACTCACCTAAAGATAGACAAACACTTCAATCAAATAAAATATACAATTGAAAAAATAAAGAAACTCTTCATCACTATTGTATGTAATAGTAACCAATGAGAGTCCAATGTCTTGTAAACACTAATTACTTCAATTCAATAACAAGAGAAAATATGTTCCAAACTATTGCAAGTAGAAGGAAGATACAAGAATTTTGTATTTTAATATTCTTCGTTCTTTTTTGAAGAAATGTTATCCCATTTTTTTACAAAAAATTAATATCTCTTCTAAAATGATATTCTATCTTTAAAAATGACACTTCCAAAACAATGCTTGCAATCTAGTCAAATAAAATAGCAATACATGCAAATTAAAACAAAGTTGCTCAATTGCAACTGGTTGCCAAGTATCGTGCACATTTTGACTACCATGGCATCAAGAAAATGTACTTGAAAGTTTTATGTGGAATTTCTTAGTTAGTCTCTTAATAAGAAAAAGACATAGGGATCACAATGATTGAATTCAAGCAAGTTTACAATCCTTAAGTTTTTTTTATCAAACTAATTAAATGTATAAATGTATCAGTAGAAGAAAAAAATTTATAGAGGAATTTTGAATTGATTCTTGGAAACATGGAAAAGTGCTTCATAGCCTTCCTACTTGTGTCATTATCAACGGTTGTAGAGTTGTAACATGTGGCACTAATTACATGCCAATTACATGCCAATTACATGCCAATTACATGCTAATTACACGGATTGGCAATTTTAGTTGATTAGTAATACCTTGAAATGGATGATCAAGGGAGATTGCAGTGTTTTTGTTCATATGATTGGATTAAAAAAACTTTCTTTTTTCATGAGGAAAAATCTATGGCTAGGAAGGTCTAAGTCTATACTACAAAAAGGTCGTTGAACTTAAATAATCCAATTGTAGCAAATGCAACCAACATATATAGATATACGTTGAGCCTTCAACCTCTACTATACACTTGATACAATGTTTATATCATATGTGCAAGAATAATTTTATGTGGTCACAAGCAACTGTAAATAGGCACAATGTCTACAACATAATGGAAGATTAGTTGATGATAGTTTGACCATTGATAAAGTCACCAAGATTTGAAGATTCTATATATAATATAGATACAATAGATGAATTTATGCTAGATATTGATGCAATTACTATCAAGTGTATACCACAAGTAAGTTTTTTTTTACACAAATGAAATAGAATTTCATTGCAAAAATAAAAATATAGGGGCAGTCAGCTACAAGTGATTTGACTGGTAATATACAAACTAATAAGCAAAACAAAATCCACTTGACCTAGGATAAGGACCTCAAAGCACAATAGGCAAAGCACGGAGAGAGACCGTGAGGTCCCTCACAGCCTACCACATACTAGAGCATGTGATGTTGTCCTTACCAATGGAAAAAAGATTCAAGGACGTTCAAAGATAAACCACCTTTTGGAAAATAGAACTAGATATAAATTAAAATATGAACAAAAATATGAACAAAAAAAATCTAAAAATCAGTCATTTGTAAAGACTTGATAGCGATCACATTTCACAAAAAAATGGAAGTCAAAACCATCTTCAATGTTTAGAAGTGCGCATATAGAGGAGTATTATTTGTACAAATATAGAGACCATAAAATAATGTATTTTTAGATTTTCTTTATAAGTCACATGTCCCCCTATTGTGGAAATAGACCACAAAAATTTCAGCTCTAGATCATTAATTTTGGGTACTCCCTAATACTAAACCCCCCTAGACTTCAAAGTGTGACAAATTAGCAAAATTGATTTTTAAATACAAAATGATTTTTTTAATTTCATAAAAAAAAGGGATACAATTACAATCAAGTTAATCATCTTGAATAAAAAATTTGAGTTTATCGAGTTCTACCATCAAAAGTTTTAGCAGTATTCTTCCAATTTCATAATGTAAACTTGCAAATCATATGGCAAATCACCGCCCAAGACCCCAACCTCATCCATTCTCAACCTCCAACAAATATTTCTCCGTAAAGAGATTGTACAAGCATCCATGGGTATAAACTTGTAGCAACTCTCCTTTTTCCCAAAGCTACTTGAAGATGTAACCTACAAGGGCTTTATTTGTTGAATTAGAATTGTCTTAGTAAAGAAAAGTTGCAGCCATACCTCACATTTCCTATTTTTGGGAGCAAATGACTTTTTTGTCTATAATCCAAGCAGGTGGCAATGAGATAATGCCATAATGGGAAGGCTATATTTGATTATACGGCCTCTATAAGTTGTAAACTTCTTACCAAGTTTACCCAACCAAAATGGACCATTTCATCTAAATCGTTTGGCCTTCTCCTAGATTCATTTTTATAATGTGTGGAGAGAAGTTTAGCACGAAGTTTGACCTCAGAAGGATGCAACCTTCATGTGGTCCATATGGCACAATGTTGTTGTTGTAAACTCATGGTGTATACAGATTGTCCAAGGGATTGACACTTAGTGCCTTTATTGCACCACAAGGGACTCTGAGATCCCAATTCACTGTTTTTATCTTTACCTAAGAGCCCAAAAAACTTGGGATTATGCATTGTCTATTATACACCACCTCTTTGGTGCCCTCCCGATCTTAGGTCCACATGCTAAACTTAGTACAACCCAATGCATCTTCTGCTCCCCAATTCCAAGAATGTTCTATGGATTTTTAACTATGTGGTCCTTTCTTTGAGGAACTATGCTTTGGATAATTTAGACCACTTGAAACCACTTGGTTTTTGCCCAAGACAAATGACCATCTCAACTTATTTGGAAAGCCTTGTGGGATTCGTTGCTTGACTTACGACAAACAACATTATTAAAGACTTAGAAGGCAATCAAACATTGTCTCCAACAATCAACCTACACATAGGCAAAATTTAATAGAATCTGGTGACAATCTCGTATCTTAGCTACTAGGAACAATAATTTTGAAAGATGGAACAAAGAAGAACCCTTATGTTGCATATTTTTCTAAGGTTTGTTCTCTCCTCTCCCTTCCCTCATACTCATTTTTCTTCAATTGTCTAATTGTTAGGCTTGGTTGTTTCTGCATTTTTTTTAATACAATGGTTCTCCATTTGTTCCCCCTCCCAAAAAAAAAGGTTTAGGAGAAAACAACTCCATCATTGTGAATGTGACAGAAAATAGGACTGGTCTTTTTTGCAATCACCCAAAAGGAGGTCACTTTGTTCCCATATCTACCATTCAAACTTGCCAGGTGCCCACTCAAGTTTGTCGATCCTGCCATAAAATCTCACTACCTTACTCATAGGCCATTGGTAGATTGCCACCACTCTCATCTAATGAAAAGAATGCAACAATCCCCAATTCCATGACGCTAGCAGCACTACCAAATCAGGTTGAAGAATATTGGTTGTAAGCATTTCCGAGAAGTTAGGATCCTACTACATATAAGGGTAATTTGCTCGGGCCAACCAATTAGCACCTTTTCCCTTGTTGGAACTTGCGCCATAGTGTAAGGGAATATATCTACCTCCTCTGAAAACCACCGTATCTATTCCCCATATTTTGTGTCGAGGGGTGCGAGAATGAGCAGACTACCTCAATGGCTTTAGAGCAACCTCATAACCAATTGCCATGCCTTTATTTCACTAGACTACAGACCAAATTTGAATTCCACTTCTGTTGCTCAGAAAAGTTGTCCATCCCTTTTAATGTCCCTAATATTCTTGAGTCCTTGTCTATATAATTGGGCAACTTGAATTTTGGAGAAACCCGGCCCAATCAAAGGTACAAAAGGAGACTACAATAATTCTTCAATTCTCACTTCTTCTAGGATGGTGGGACGCACTAGACATAGCTTTGGATGTAGCTTCTACCATGACAAACCCATCCTATTCCAAACCATAGACCCTTTGTGAATTTGAAATTGTGAAAGTGTAAAATACTCCATATTTGGGGCCTATCTCTTCCAAAGTATGGTTGAAAGTTACTTAATTAGGCAATGGTAGAGTAAGACATGTAGATTGGATGACCCTGGTTCATAAGCCTTTGTAATCCATTTCACCATGAACATTGTGAGAGCATCTTAGGATTAATCACATTGATACTACTGTTTTCTTTCATTTGACAACACTAGATCAAGGCCACTTTGATTCAAGCACGGTGGAGTGATCTTGACCATATAAAATTTCGGGTAGAGGATGCCACCTTCTTCACACACACTTTGTGTACCTCCACTCCTATGTCAAGGCAAAGTATAATGTTGATGACAAAACACAGGGTTGTCTTGTTTAACACAGTTTTGAATTTGGGTGACGTGTTGGACATCTGACATTGTGTGTCTAATGGACAATGTGTCAAATAAGCCTATCTATAAGTGTCTAATAAGGTCATCAACCACTCACTTAGGTAATATTAAATCTCACTATAATTTATGAACTTAAATTTAGAATGTAATGTATTTATCAAATTGAGACACTTTACTAAAGTGAGATTTGAATGTGTCGAGTTAGCGTGAATATAGAGCCATTTATTTGAAAGTCAACCTTAAAGTTGACTTATTGGACGTCACGAGGTCTCTACTAGACATTGTCTGACGTTTGTTTGTCGCGATGTCTACCAGAACAACCATGGACAAAAGTACGTTGTTCACTATTACTCCACACCATGTCGAGTTGATTTTGGTTGTGCACCAATATTAGAGACTTGGACTTTTGGAGTAGCTTGAGAACTCTATCTAGGAAGAATTTGTCAACTAATGGAGTTGAGAGATTCATTGCAAATGGAGCTTATTTACATTGGCATCATCTACCCATGCTATGTCAAGGCATTCGGTCCATTGAAGTCGCACTACCACCTCTCGATCTTTCCAGTAATTGTAAGATTTTATCTAATTAAGAACTAAAATAGAAGTTGCTTGATCAAGCAAACCCACTATTGTAAGCATTGAGCCTTCTTCCCAAGAAGAATGAGAGAAGTGTCATCGACATATTGGACTATCACTTGCTGTCGCCTATCGGTCACTTCTCGGGAGCCAAATTCCTCTCACTATACTTTAACACTACCCCCATCTTGAAGGACGCATTGAAAGTTTTGGCAACTATCAAGAAGAGGTAGGAAGCTAGAGAACAACCATATTTGACTTCCCTTCCAATATTGAATTGTATTGACTTTTAGCCATTCATCTTTATTGATGCTTTTATATTATGGAAAAGCAATTTGGTCATGGTGATAAATTCCAATGAGGTGCCATATGTATCCGTAGTTTGAAAGAGGAAGGTCCAATCTACTATATTGTATGCCTTGGAGAAGTTGAGTTTTAGGAAGATAAAAGGCTATTACAAGTGCTCTGCCCAAGTGATGGTGTCATGTGTCAATAAAATGTTGTCCAATATGAATTGCATAGGGAGAAATGCCAATTGATCAAAATCAATGATCTCCATGAGGATTAGTGGTTGGAGTCAAAATTGAAGGACCTTTGTGATCATTTTGTATACTACATTAAACAATGTGACGGGCCTCCAATTTGTCAACTTGCTCCTTGAATCTCCCTTGAGTAACAATGAGATCAAGCCCATTGTAACTCTAGATGGAAACTACTATTGATCTACTACTTGAAAGATCATCTCCAAGTAATCATGTTGAATCACCTTCTAGTATTGTCTAAAAAACTTGAAGACGATGCCATTGGGCCCAGTGTACATTTCATTGTTGTTGGTACTTGGCATCCAATGTATGAAATGACCATGTCAGCCGTCTTTCTTTATGCTGGGATATGGGGCAGCATTGTATAAAGTCAAATATAGTATTGAGTGCAAATTCCCTCAAGGCTACTTTGATCCATATAAGTTTGTCCATGCTCTTCTTCAAAATTTGTGAAGTTACACCCATGTGTAGGCCTTATATAGTGGCCTTAAGAAATTTTCTTGTATATGAATCTCCTATTTTGCACCGGTTAACTTGTCTTCTTATTCATTGTCCCTTGAGTAGATGGTTCTTAAAGCTGGACAACTTCTCCCTAAACGACGCCACTTGCTTTTGGATATCTAGGTCTTGTGAGTTGTGTTGTAGGGCATCTTGCTGCTCCATTAGATGTTGCCTCAAGGTTGTTTCCGCTACTTTTCATTCTTTGGCCTTTTGACACATTAGACCTTGCATTATTTAAGGGTGATTGCAAGAAAGACCGGTCCTATGAGGCGTCACAATTGAAGTGACGAAGTTGGTTTTGGTTGTAATTTTTGGTTGTAACAATGGATTTGAAATTTTTATGGAAGATTGCTAACTCAAAAAACATGATATTTGATATTTTTCAAAAAAAATGAAAAATAATTTTATAATTAAATATCAATTTAGCTAATTTGTCACACTTTGCGGTTTAGGGGTTTTTAGTACTGTGAAGTATCCAAAAAACATGATGTTCACTTGACTTTTTTGTGGCCTATTCCCACACTAGATGGGCATATGCTGATATGCCTACCAAAGGGAATTAAAAAAAAAAACAATTCTTTGTCCCCTAGGGGGAACACTTACAGTTTTTAAAAAACTACGTAAGTTAAAAGATAGGGTTCATTTAATTCAAAGGGGGCAAATTTTATATAATTTATAGAGCTATTATAGGGTTCATGAAATGCTACACACTCTAATATATATATAAATTAGGGTATGTAAAAACATCATATAATAGGAATTTTCATTAACAAGTTAGCCTTGACAAATAGAAGCTATGCAAATTTTTCATAATATGATGAGTATAGATGTGGACAAATAATTTCATATGGATGATAAAATGAACATATTCAAGAAAATCTACAATGAAGGGTGGTCAACTAAGATTGTGCCATGGTACTTGTAGTGTATATATAAAAACAAACTAAATATAAATATAAGACATCAACTAAAAGTGGAAAAATTGTCGCATTGTATGAATAGGAAGGTTTACCTTAGTGGGTTCAACAAATTGAAAATTGTACAATATGAAGATAGAATTTATAGTTCATTTAACTCTAAGCTTTGAAGCCATATGTGTTAATCACACTCATATTGAATGAGATTTTCATGGGATAGTTTCATTAGAAATTCTAAAGTGTTCAATGCTATTAACCCCTAAAGACTAGAGGGTCTTTTGGAAGAGGAAGAATCTGAAATTGCTAACTTAGAGTAAAATATTTGGTCTACACGAAAATGAGAATTTTGACTATTCATAAATTTATGATGTTGGATTCACTCATAAAAAATCTAAATCAACTTGCAATGCAAAGAGGTTAAATGCATTGGCAATACACTAGTCTTTTTTTGATGATTTCTTGTGCAATGAGATATTTTTTAATTTGAAATCCAAATGGTTAAAAACTAGAGACAAATATTTAGAATATTTGGAAAAAATTTCAAGAACTTTTACTTCACATATTGCAAGATAGTAGGGCTTGAGTTTAGAAGAAAAGGTTTTTTTCTTGAAGCCACCCTAACATAGCTAATAAAATTTGACTCCTTTGAAAATGAGAAGTAAATTGTTTTTGATAATTGTATGCCATATTTTATTAGTAACATAAATGCCAAATTTCAATAGTTGATGAGATTTTTGCAAAAGATGCCCCAAAGATGCCCAAATTGCAAGGGCTACCAAAAAATTTAGGGCAAAAAAAAATTATATTTCCACTAAGAGGATAAATGTTCACATCTTATGTCAAAATTTTATGAACATTTGACCAAAATTGACTTCATAGGGACCTACCCAAAGTTTCAATTGTTCATTTAATGGACAATTGGCCTTTATGGGCTAAAAATTGCCACTTGAATTCAATTGATTATTGTTGATTTCACAATGTCTACCCCATACATAGATGTAGTAAATGGAAGAGAAAATTTGTGAAGAAAGGTGGGGGTGGGAGAAAATTGGACACTTAAATTTTATATGTAAGATACACCTATTTAAAAACTTGCATGAATGAATTTATAAAAACTATAGGATATTGAAAATATGCCCTTTTTAGCTTTTAATGTAAAAATACGATCATCTTAAATGCAACAATTAAGGTAAATAGCCCCATATAAAATACCCTCTTAACTCAGGTGTATACCTTAAATTACAAGGAGTGACCCCCCCGAGCTTGGTTCCTACACCCACCTCCCTCTCTTCATGCCCAAAACCTACCTCTACTTCTCAACCAAGGAACCTCACTTGCCCTAATGTGTCCAATTTAGACCCTTAGACCTTCAAATGACTCTTATGTCACGGTTCATTGACCTCCAAATTCTCCTTGATAAATCTTAGATGACAATTGAGGCATATGGAGAAATATTCAAGGTCTTATTTGGGTCTCTAATTGAGTAATTCTATAGAATAATAGCAAGATTGTAAGATTACAAAGATCTTTCTTTAGAGAGGTTGCTATCACTTGCAAGTCTATATTAGAATAGGAACCTAGATGGATTTCAAGCACCTATGGGCCACACCATGGAAGCAATTCAAAAATGTTTATTAAGATTTGGGTATGGGGGAGATGCAAAAGGAGTAGCTTTGCACATGTGACAAGGATGGAGGTCATTCTCCCATCATGATGAAGCCTCATGATGAAGATCACATTGAGTTGAAAACAAATTGTATGTGCATAGTCCCCCTAAAGAAACTAATCATAGATGGTATTGCTTTTAGTTTGGTCAAAAGCACCATAAGTGTTTTAAGATGAGACAATATGTCTTATCTTTCGAGTATCTACCTATAAGTGGTACACTAACTAATACATGTTTGAGTCAAACCTTGTATTATGAATTTTTGGCTTTACAAAGAAATAAAGAAGCATAGAAGGGATTAGCAAAGGGATTTGTCCTAGATACTAAAAAAAGAATTTTGGGATGGAGAGAAGTTTCAAGAATATCAAGTATTTTGGCATCCTTTGTCACGATGGGAAGTTTCTATTGTTTGCACAAAGGACACATGCAATTGTATTTTTAGAGCATTTCTTGAAGATTTGAATGTGAAGAACTAAAATATGGAGGGATAGAACACACCATACCACAAAAGCATTTGTTGGAGGTGGGAAAACCTAGGTGTTGCCCATTGTATTCTAAAATTGTGGATATAATGCTTATGAAAGATCCAAGCTAGCAACTGGTATGTTGTTTTCACTATGTTGTTGTTCGATTTGCCATATTCATGCCAAAAATACGTCACTAGAAATTGATGAATCTCAAACTTATCCAAAAACTCACCCTCCAAAATAGCAGGACCACTTGGTAGGACTTACAAACTTGAGCCTTTTTCTATACTTTCAGCCTTGTTCTTGCATATTTATGAGTATCTTTGAAAAAAATATTCATGTTCTTGGCACAAGCTTGTGTCATTTGTTTCCGATTTCAAAAGAGTGAAGTTCTACTTACAATGGAAGACCTATGGACTCGCCTATGGAGTGGCTCAAAATGTAACATACTAGAGTACAAAACATGAACATTAGTTGTATTTTGCAATTCAAGCCAATAATTGTGCATTGATCGATTCTCTACTATGACATTCCAAGTTAGTTATTGTTTAATATGTGGAAAGAACTTAACTTCAATATAGAAGTATAAACCAAGTATATAGAAGCCATATACATGGAAACTATTAATCGCTCATTGTTTTGTAGTTTTTTAGTAGTTGCCAAAGGATACTACGTACAATGATAGGCGATGACCTTTTTGATAAAGTATTCCGTATGAAAATTAAGAGCAGTAAGCCACTAGCCTCTAAAGGACTAAAAGGCCACCATATGGCTTCTGCAAAAAGGCTTTTTAGGAGTTAACCTCTAAATGCCCGAGGCACCAAATTTTAGTGTCAGTAATACTTTGAATTTAAATAAAACTTAACCAAATTGCTATTTTTAGCATTTTTAGTTTTTATAAAAGTTCTTTTTGAAGTCTAATTTTAGCATCAAAAATCCAATTTTGAAAATGATTGATTATGATTTTTCTATTCAAGATTTTGTGCAAGGATGACTATTGCAATCTTGACTTTTTGTAGTATTGAGGGCTCTTGGAAACGAGACTCAAATACACACTAGATCTTGGAGAAAAAATCACATTAGAAATTCATGTAAAAAAATTGTAGAGTAGATTTTGAGAAGCCATAAATTGATTGGGGTTATTCATGTTAGGCCCTTCAACCTCATATTTTTTTGGTGACCAAATTTTTTAATTTAACATGTGAAAAGAAGATTGAAAGAATTCAAATCACTTTTGCAGTTTTAACATCCTCATGATCAAACATTATAATCTTTCAATCCATAATGATATTATTGTGTTTTCTTTTCCTATGCAATCTCTAATATGTCTAGTTTGAATTTATGGTTACAGTTCACAAAAAAATTGATACAACTTATCAAAATGTTGGCTTTTTGTTCAATTTAGAGCAAATTTCTAAAAGCTCAAAAGAGGCCTTGCATTTAGGGATTAAGAGCAATTTTGTGCAAGAGTTTTTCCTTTGGTGCAAGTGCGTATGATTGTGCAAGAGTTTTCCCTATGATGATTTCACATTGATTTTTGAGCATTTTTCTTGTAACAATCATTTACTACAATAGATAATTCTAAAGATGTTTACTAGAAATGCAAACTATATTCCACTTCCTAGAAAATGAATCAAGGTGCTCTCCTCTCACAATATAATGTCAATGCAGGAGAGTTTTGCCATCGTGGCAAGTTTTGATTGGTTAAGGAGAGACAGATTAAGACTGATAATGTTCATTGCTTGCCTTGTGCAAATTTTCAGCACAGTGGATATGAAGTAGAAATTTCATTGGTATCGTAGTGAGAGAAATTGGACAAAAATCTCTACTACTACCAACCGGTATTAATTAGTGAGTGTGGATTCACCTAACATAATCTAAATGCACAAAACTTTTGCCGTTGTGGCATGTTGTGATTGGTTAATCCTTAAGCGCTCCGTCCATATTGTGGATGATGAACAGAGGGCTTCAAGGCTATGTTATGTCCAACTAACTTTTCATTCATCCAATGTAACACTTGAATCTTGAAAAGACAACCTTCCTTAATGATCAATTTCATGAAGTTGCGATAAATGATATTTCTGTAGAAAGATATAAGCAAAAATGTGCCAAAATTAGAAAAAGGATCAAGGCATTAAGGGGTTAAGCAATCAACAAAGTCAAACGACTCAACTCTCCTAGATTGACATTATGTCTGGTAATTGCAAAGTAGGCCAAGTCATCAAGAATAATGGCAGGTAAGTACCAACCTCACCGGCTGCGGCTCAGTAGGTCCTAACAGGGGATTATTCTTGATAACTTGGCCTGCTTTGGAATTACCTAGTCCATAATGTGGAACAGAGTGTAAGATTGATTTTCCCTTTTACATCACAGGAATGTGTCTGGACTCGGGAGCCCCTCAGTCACGGCACGTACAAAACTAGCTGAGTGCTGCGAGAATCATAACAGTAGACCATTTGATCAGTCCCCGTTTTTCCACGGGCACTAAGTCGACTGTTGTTTCAACGCTTTGTAGTTTTTTCCTCGAGAGCCATTCGAGGTTCGGAAGTCGAAACCGTTGGTCTTCTAGCTCACAATCAGGAGCAGCGTTCGAGAGAATCGAAGACCATTTGCACAGTCCTCTCGGTGTTCGATTATACGTTTACCACGACCGGATTGATTGAATTGATACTGAATCCATATTGTTCGTGATGCGTCTATGGAGTCGCCAATGACGGGAACTCATTCAATTGATTTCCGAAGCTTTGCATTCTCCCCCATCATCTTCACAATGCACGAAATTGAAAGCCTTGCATTCCATCTGAAACTAAAGCAATTTTGAATTGCCAACCGAAACCTTAGATTGGTCGAGCTGAGTTGAGTTTCAAATCTATACAATATGCATGTATCGTGTATTTTGGAAGCCCTGGCAACTTGAACATCCTCTTTAGGGGCACTATTAAAGTTGGACACATCGTGGGTTAAATTTTGTACGCCCACCCAAAAAATTTGCCACTCTAAATTGTGTCAATGCAGTCTGAGTTCGTAAACCTGACTGCCTGGTGACAGTCCTGTAGCTACGAGAGAGTTTGAATGTGTGACAAGTGTGCTACACACAATGCGTGCAGGACATTCCAAAATGTTATTAACCTTTCAACGTCCAAACTCTTTTTTTGAAATTTTGAGTGCTTCTGGGCAAAGTTTTGGGCATATAATTACTCAAATATCCAAACTAATGCTTAAATCCTTAAAAAAAGAAACCTTGCTCTACAACCGATTTGATAAAATTGAGGTAAATAACATCATTGTGACACTTGGATAATATCTTGAAAATTCGTCAAGTCTGCACACTTTGACAAATTGCTGCACCCCATCTGCATATTCCAACTAGAGGGGCTAGAAATAATAGAATAGCAACTGTCAACAAAATAAATCTTGCTTTCATTCAGAATACATTCATGTCAAAAGTGAGCAATCATCACCAGAGAACTACAAGAAAGTAGTCATGAATCAAAACCATTTTGCACACATTTCCTACCCAATTGGGACAAAAGAAAAATAGCACGAAATGCTAGGAGTCAAAATTGGAGAAGCCACATTCAATTGCAACTACTGTGTCTGAATGTCTGATACAAAAGATAGTATACCACACAAGAACCTCAGCATTTCAATACCTCAACACAAAAGATATATCCCAAGTCATTGAGAGTTTTTATGTGGCTTTTGTGTCAAAGACAACAAAGAAGTTTTTCAGTGGATGGAGCTGACCGGATCACAGGTGAGTTAGTGTTGACTTCAGGCCTTACATAAACAGTTGGAAGACCTTTGCCTGTCACTGATAAACTTACTCCCAACCTATATAAATCTAGAGCTATTTTTCGAGCCACACGATTTTACTCTCTTAGAAGGAATGCGATTCTTATGTATGAAGTACGTTCCGTGCAAAATAAGTAATTAATGCTTGGGCAATTGAAGAAGCTTGAGTGGTATACTTTGCACATCCTTTGAAATTCTGAAGTGGTGCTTGAAGCAAGTTCATGCTTGCGTCACCAAGCATAGAAGAGAGCATCTGGAGCATATACAGCATTGTACATCAGATGAGGCAGATTGGAGGATATATGCATGCTTCATGTTTGATCCATATCTCAAAGGAAGGATCCATATTTTTAGTTAAAACGGCAGGCTACAACTGAAGATTGTCATAACCAGCACAATTCAGCAGCAGATGCAAAGGAATTTTATTTCGTGCAATGGAACAAGAAGGTGTGCAATTACTTCCTTGAGCATCCTGAAGGCATGCCAGATCATCAGCTGTAAAATGGTCCGGAATGTTTATGGATCAGACATGGTATGGTGGGTTTTGAATCAGATCCGGTTGCTTAAAATGTGTGCAATGTTAGGATTTTCAGTTCTGTGCAAGAGGGCAATGCACTTTCTCAAGCATGTATATGCAAAGAGTATAAAGTTTTCATGATTACCCAACTGGCGTGTTTTGGGTGGAATGGGAGAACCAGGTGATGGAATCACATGGATTGAGAGTGTGACCTCCACAACATTGTTGCGAGGGTGAAGCATTTGCATGAATCCGGAAGATGCCTTCACAAGTGTATTGCCAACCGGAATGCGCACACACAAAGAGAGGCTTTGGAAGGACGTTTTAAGCCATGCCTGTGACACAGGAGTTGAGTCAAATCTGTGGTTCACAGCAATGCTATGAAAGCAAGACTGTGTGTACTGTACTGTTCTGTACATTACAGCTGGTCCAGTTGTATGCAAAGTGTGTGGCAATATTGCTGTGTGCACCTAACTTAGTTTTTGACAGAATGGAAGATCACAATTCATTAACACACTTGGACTGTGATGATTGGTGGGCGTCTGAAACCCCAGCTGTCTTCAGGTGTTGATAAGATGCATGACTTTGTTGGTGGTGATGGATCAGTTAGATATCACCCAGAACAGAAGTGAAGTGAAGTGAAGTGGATATATGCTCAGTTCAGCAGCCTGACCTAACTTAGAGACATTGGCGGGCTGCCTGACTTCCAGATCCCTGTCTTGGGGTGCATAGTGTTGACAACAAGGATTATAAATTAACTTTGCCCTCACGTACTGTACAGTACAGTTTGAGGTTGGTTACACCAAAGGGAAATAATTTCTGCTCACCCAGTGATAGAACAGTTTGTGTTGACAAGATCTTTCAAGTTTGTGTTCAAATTGTCAGACATCGATCAACGAAGTTTATTAATTTCCAAGCTAGAGACTCAAACAGACACAAGATGGATTGGTCTTTCATCACTTCAATGATGATAAGTGCTCGATTAGTGACAGTTGTTTTGGCAATCCAAAGTAATTGTGACAGCATCTGAGATGACTAATTGGGTCAGCTTCTCTGAACTCCTGATCATGCTTTCAGTGATGATCTTTGGTTTATGCAGGGAATAGATTGCCTCTGTTCTCTCAGGTTATCGTACAAGGCCATAATTAAGCTTTTAACTAGAGGATGAAGGAAACCAATTTCTGGACTCTTGTTTATTTAACAGTTTTGAAGTGTTAATATGCAGGGATTTCTGTCTTCTCGAATTAATTTACTTTTTTGCGCTAGCACATGCTACTTTTTTCACTCAATGTACTGATATGCAGGTTTGTTTTTACATGTAATTTATAATTTTCACAACATGAACAATGAAAATAAGCAATTTAAAATCATGAATTTGTTGTCCTAAAAGGGTTAAGCTAAAGTTAATTAAGAAGTACCATAACAACATAGGCCTACATGGCAATGGCATGGTCAGCATCACTAACATGGGTAACTCCAAGCCTCCTTCACCAACCTCAAAATACAAACCAACAATCACTACCCCTTTCTTCTATGACATTGACTTTTGATTAGCTCTCACCACATTAACAAGACCATGAACCTATTAGATCAATAAAAAAAATATCTAACAATTCATGCCCACCAAGAAAAACTCACATTAGCTCAACAATTTCTCAATAGTAGTAAATGGTCACTCAATGATTCCATGCATTCCCATCTATCTAATATTAATTTAAATACAAATATCATCTTTAATGCTCAAATCACGTCCTTCCTATAATTCCAATATGACCAACGCATGGGGTTTACTCAAAAACATTAGCCTATGAAATTCCCCAATCTTATTCGCCCACTCTACAATCTCCACCAACCTAACACTTGGTTACATGGCCTCCTATCATGCACAAAAACACACATTAAAGCACTACATATACAATGTCATAATAAAGCTGTCCAAGAAAGCCACAAATCACTATTCTCACATACAACAACCCCTCAAAAGAAAAAATAGTCCCCTTCCAATGGCTACTTCCTTCTCAATCCATGCTCTTGTAGTGCCCTCGGTAATGCCAAATTCTACCCTAATTTATAATGCACTCGTACCATACCATTCCAACAAAGCCCAACTCCAACTCCAACCAACCACCACACTATCCAATTTATCCAATTCACTTATTGCAATAACAAAATACAACCAATACTCTATACTTTCCAAAACAAACAAATACACATCGATCACTCATTTGACAAACTACACTATTTGGAGGGGAATACTAAACTACTCCTAGTCATAATTGTTGGCACTCGTGGAACCACAAATATACATTCTCTAACTCAACTAAAACACATTTTTGACATTCCACAATTTCACATCTCAAACACTCTCCAAAACCTAAACCACATCGCAATCAAATACACAACTTACATACTACTCAACAAACAAAGACTAGAAAACAATCAACCTCCACCCCTTTATTTACGTTTTGCCTTAGTTAACCCTTGAATTTCATTGCCATAGTAAAAATGTTGTGAATCAGGAGGTTGCTCAAGTGAGGGGGCGCTTCTTTATGAGGTTGCCTTCGAAGAGAGAGACGTTCAATTTACAATGGAATTGTATGTAAAGCCGTTTTTCATTTGCCTATAAAATTTGATTCTCCTACTCGGCAAGCCCGATCTGAAATCACTATAGTAGATTCCTCAAGCTTCCACCAAAATGCCCTTTTGAAGAATTAACTCACCTCACATTGTTGTCCAACACAATATCAAGTCACTCTCTCATTATCAAAACGGAAACAACCAAAGAGTTGCTTAAGCTTATATATATATATAAGATACAAGGTAACTCAGTCTAAGACAGGCCAAGTTTGGAGCAACCTAAGGTAGGTGGCTCTAAAACAGACCCGTCTCTAAAAGCGATCTGGCTGCAGAGGTACATTCTGCTTTCTTCGATGTACCAAAGACGTACATTTCACGAGGGGGTCGCTTTTAGAACCACTGCATTTCAAACTTCAAAAATTCATAACTAATTCCACAGAGATCCAAAAAATATGAAACGACTTGGGTTGGATTCCAATTCCATTTTTCTTCTTATGAAAATTTACTGAAATTTGTTTCATGAATGTTAGCTTCCTCCAAAATGCAATCAGCTCTTAAAGGGTCGCTTTTAGAGCATCCTACCTTAATGCAGGCCCATAATTTCTTCAGATGTACATATACATGTGTCTTGTGAAACGTACTGCACAAAAACACTTTTAGCCTGCACTAGGCTGCTCCAAACTTG
Source organism: Rhytidiadelphus loreus (assembly GCA_947034895.1). Classification (NCBI taxonomy): domain Eukaryota; kingdom Viridiplantae; phylum Streptophyta; class Bryopsida; order Hypnales; family Hylocomiaceae; genus Rhytidiadelphus; species Rhytidiadelphus loreus. The sequence goes on from OX344762.1 coordinate 70,213,137, forward strand.
GCCTGTAGTAGTCTGAGTTACCTTTTGTGTGGACAACTTCCATGTTAAGTTGTGAGCATGTGGCAGGAGTCCATTTGTCTCCCAGAGGCAGGGCAATCAGAGAGGGTTGAGTGCCCTTGTGTCGAAGTCTGAGTGCTCTCTCTCTCTCGATCTAGCTCTCTTCGGTTGCTGCATTTTGGATTGTTCTGACTCCTCAGCCCCTTCAATTCGCTGTTGTGTTGTGTCAGTCTGAGGCACAGTCCGACCTGCCGCGTGCTTTGCAGAAACTACTGAACTGAACTCACTCGGTAGTACTGTACAGGAAAGACTGAACCCGTCTCTTGTGTCAACTGGAATCGAACTGGGAAGTTCATTACTTCCTTCCTGCACATGGCGTGTTTCGATTTTCGAAGTGACAAAATCGAGACATTCGAGTACGTGCACAGACAGAACTCGACTTTGAAACTTAACTAGCTGCCGTGGGAAGCGTCAAGTTAAGATTGGAGAGTCCGTTCTTGCCAGACGCGACAACTGATCGAAGAGTGTCTCTCTCGTAGCCTGGTCCAAAATAATCATTCCAATTTTTTTCTCCCATTCAAGGAGAGAATCGGAACTTGGAAAAGCTCCTGCAGGCTCAAGCTGTAAAGGGCAAGTGCGTTGGAAAGATGGTAGACTGTAGTTTACTATATATATATAATAAGTTTACGTTACAAAAGTATAGCTAGTATCGTACAATAATCATTTAAAAAACAAACATTTAACACACAATGTGTACCATTTAGTGTTGTCACCTTTTGTTGAAATAATTGTATGCACTTTATTGAGCATACTCTGTAATGAAGGTATGGAGTTGCTTCATAGATATATTGTATTCCTCACTCATTCAATCAATAGTTTGCACCACCAATTTTCTCCTTATTTCTTGGTCTATGACAATTTTTCATACATACGCTATGGAGTTTAGGTTTGGAGAGTTTGTGGTCCAAATTAATTTGGTCACACCATAAGCTTGTCTCCATTGCAATGGAAGTCATTAAGGTGCAGTAGATTGGAGTGCCATCTTCCATAAGTGTCAATTGCCTAGGGTGATTGTGCAAAAACTAAAACCTTCTTAATGTTGCCTCATAAACAATCTAAGTCACAAAATTGCTTGTTGTCTTTATGTTTGGAGGTGCAATAACAAGAGGGCATTTCCTCACACATATATTTCATATGATTTCACCACACTCTAATTTGTCTTGAATTCTTACCAATTTCAAATGGCAACTCATTTGACTGAATCACATTGCACCAATCCTCAAAATTCCAACTTTCATGAGCTCAAGCAAACGCAAGCCTATCTACTTTATGCTTGTCATTAAGATAGGATTTTTTTTTGTGCAATGCAATTTCTACAGTCCATCTCATGCAAATATGACCATGTCATGTTACAACATACATTCAAGTGGCTTGATATTTTCTAATAGTGGTTGTCTTTTATCATCTATAACAAAATGTGACAACATCCTAGCACCATGATCAGACACTTTCAAGGACTCTACACTTCTACAAACAAACCTTCCAATATGTCAAAACAGTGAAAATGGTTGATCATAGAACATTCAAGACTACTTCAATGTCCTTGCATTTCATCCCACGTACCCTCACGCATCCCTACAACACAATTCTTCTCCTCAACACTCAACATTCTAATTATATTTCATGGGTGCTCAATCTAACTTCTTAAGAGTTTGTCAATTGATCTTGGAGTGACAACAAACAAAGTATTCAGACAAGCCAACAACAACAACAACAATCTCCGTCTATGCAAGCTAATTAACTTCCTATAATGTTGCTCACTATTGATAGTGCATTGAAATTTGATGTCCCACTCTCTCTCTCTCAAACCTTTTAAGCACTATGAAGTGCAATTATGAACAATTGCCATAGACTCATCATAGTTGGTTCAAGGAGCTCAATGTTCAGTCAAAGCTCCTTGATCTAAATTCGTGACTGAAGCTAATCATATTCAATCTCTAATCCGTGACGTTTCATTTTTCCCATGATTGATGGATGGAGATTAATGAGCACTGAGGAGTGAGGACTTGACAAATTGCAATTAGTTTGGTACGTGGAAAAGGTGGTTGGAATCCAGGGAGCTCGATTCGATTCCGCTGAACCGAGTGGCAGGCTTTTTCACGAACAGCGAAGCGCCCACAGCAAGAGTTCGAATTATTTTTGGACCCTACTGTACTGTAAAGGCTGAACCCGTCTCTTGCGTCAAACTGGAACTGGGATGCTCATTACCTTCCTTCTTCCTGCACATGGCATGTTTCAAAAGTGACACTTTTAAAATCGAGACAGTCAAGTGCACAACCAAACCAAACCAGGTCTCGAAATCAATCAATGAAACGGGTAATTAAAAGATTGGACCGAGATGAAAAACTGGTATCCTAAGCTTCAAGATTCATTGGAGAGAACACTCAAGTGCCTCGATCGATCACTGGTAGCTAGGAAGGAAGGGTGCCAATTTCTAGAAAATTTCCAAGGATTTCTAGAGACATTATAATTTTAGTTTTCTATTGCAATTGCAGGTGCTCTAGCCTATCTTCTTCGGAGATCTCTGGCAAAGTGAGAATGATCACTAACCTGGATCGATGCTAGCTGCAACTGGACGTACAGGGAGTGCTACGTTACACAGTGACAAGGAGCGATGGGGGTGCAATGATCCAGGTCAATCAGGTCCAGGTGAAGACTACTGGAGGAGGGTAGGGTTGGCCAAAATAATTTCTAAAAAAGCTGATAGACAAATTTTGTAAGGAAAAAAAATGTTCGAGAAGTTTTATTGGATGGAGACAAAAGGAATCTTGACAAACTGTTTCTATGTTTAGAATGTGTCAAACCTTTCTTTTGGGAAAAGTTTAGCCCCTGTACTCCTGAAGTCCCTAGGCCATTTTTGATCCGGGTGGATTGACCCCTCGCTTGGCCTTGCAAGTAAAAAAACTGCCCCCTATTTGGGGCCATTCTAGGGTATACTCTTGACCTCACCTAGCTAATTCGGGGTCTCTGATCACAAAAATGAATTCAAAATTTGCAAAAAATTCATGTGCAGAAAATAAATAATTCCAGGGTTTGCCCACAGGGTCAAGCGAGGGGGTGAGTTCTCCTTGGCCCCATTTTTTGGGTCAAAAGACACTCAAAACTACCATTTTCAATGCAAACAATCAAAAAATTTAAACGGTTGTTTCTTTGGCATATCCACATGTAGAGTCTTGCACTAAGCTTGGTATGAGAATGTTTGAAAGAAATTTCAAAAACTTTGACCATATCAATCACGAGATATAAGCATTTAAAAGTGTCAGTGAAGAAAATGTGTTTTTCTTGTTCTTAGCCTAATCTTAATTGAAAAAAATTGTACTATAGATTGTGAATTTAAAACTTTTTAATGTTGAAGAATTGAATTGAGGGTTCAAGAAAAAAAATTCAAAACAAAATCTTGTGATTTTGATTCTTTAAAGTTCTTCCATTGTTAAGTTGAATTAAGTAGAAGATAGAAGGAAAAAATAAATTTTCAACAGCTCTAAGGTGGAATTGAAACACACTGATTCCAACAGTGAGAGTGTTCTAGAAAGCAAACTAAACCATGTGCAACACTCTTTTTTGAAAAATTGTTAAAATTGAATTCAAAAACATGATCCAATGCATTATTTTCTCAAGAATTTGCTAAAGATCAATTGCCTACAAGACAAGAGGCTTCATAACTTTCACATCATCTATCCAAATGGACTGAATGAAACCTTTCTATGTAGACAAAAATATAATTTGTAAGAAATTTTAAGAAATTAATATTCCAAATTTAGGGGGGGTTCTTGCTACTAGTTGCCCTTGCCTATTTGGGACTTATCGTGACATAACTTTTGTTTCTAGGTATAGATTGAAATAAAAATTATATTCTTAAAAAACTACTCAGTTTTCCTATTTTAAAAAAGTTTCAAAAAATCTTGCCAAAAATTGAGATCATAGGTACATGCCGAACCTTCAAGAAACCCCAAAAGAAACTCTTGGGACTTTTGGGATAAAAGAATAAATGTTCAAATTTTAAACAAAATATGAACGCAAAGACATCCCAAGCTCAAAAAATGCATTTATTTATCCATTTATTTTTATGAAGATTCTTGTGTTAGTTCTGCAACATTTGTATATGGTAATATAGATTTTGAAGGTAGTTGCAAGAAACACTTGCTGGTTTTCGTTCAAAACGGCCATTTCACTCCTGTTCGTGGATTTTGGAATAATTTTTTTTTAAATAAAATAAAACATGGATAATGTGTAAAGAATTAAAATAATGATATGTGCAAAAATTCAGACCTAAAAAAATTTATCTCTAAGAGTTATGCACAGTCAAAGAGGGTTGAAAAATGCAAGAAAATAGACAGTTTGAAATTTAATTCTTAAAAAATATTCAAAAAATTCTCAAAAAAAAATCCATTTTTTCTAACTTATAGATACTCCTTTTCACCAATTTTCACTATTGGAAAAATAAAATTGTGTTCTCTACACTTGCGCAAAGGTAGTGCACTTTGAGCACATGTGGAAGATGGAAAATTAACTATTTTTAGAAAATCTTTTATAAACTTGTGTAACTTTAGTAGAAGTCCTAGTATACCAATTTTGAGCTTCAAATTCGTATTTTTGGGTGAAAAATAGTACTAAAACCCTTCAAAATGGCCAAGGTAGACATTCAATCGGGGGCAGTTAAAAAATAGTAAAATAATTTTAAGAAAATCCAAAAAATTACTCAACATCTAAAATTACCACATGTACCTTCATTTCAAGTTTCATAGAAGATGGACACATGATGCAAAAGTTATGAGCAAAAAACCACGTGTCTAAGGTCAAGGGGACAAAAAAAACGTGAAGTGTTTCTTGCAATCACCCTTGAAGACTTTGCTTTGCAAATATTCTATAATTCAAATGGTACTAGTAAGTTTGACCTCAAAATTTAATTTTTTCAATTCAAAAAATGACCTTTCAAAAATGACTTGAGCAAAAAGGAAAAAGATTTTTTTTCAAAAAGCACTATGATTAGAACTTAATATTCTGAACTTAAAGGAAAAAAATTCTTGTGAAAATAAAAAATATTCAATCTACAAGTCATTGTAGAAAAAAAATTTAGCTTCAAATTTTATTGAAAAATATTGGTTTGTACCCTAATGGTATGAATCTAACCACATGGGTATAATCTATAGATCACATTATACAACCGTTGTTTAAGAATCATCATTAATTATTATTTTAAGTTGTATTTTATAATACATTTTTAAAGTTTTTGAAATTTAGACTACCCTTTGGTCTCTAAGGGTTAAATATTTGAGGTTTATATTCTAATGTATATTCAGGTTTGTTTACTACAGTGGTATAAGGTAACAAGTCCTTAAATTGATAAGAATCTTGAAATCATCCCTATAAAAAGATCTAGTACAATTAATATAGAATTGAAGAATTGATATGTAAAAGTTCAATACTTGTTCACATGGTGTTTAGATAAAATAAGAAGCTATAGGTGATAAAATTCAACCTTGACATGGATGAAAAGAGAAAGGGCAATGCCACAATGTAGCACACAAGAAAAATTATACACAATGAAAAGCCACAAATGTTTTGTTTTCAATTAGTAGAAATACAGTAATATGATGATGAACATTCCATTTTCAATTTGTGAGGGTCACTTTCTAAACCTTCGTTGCATGCCATTCAAATATAAGAGGATCACTTTTGGAATACATCATGGACCATTTACAAAACTATGCCATGTGATTACTATACCACCTATCCACTTCTGAATTAAAATAGTCACTTACTATATTTCACTTTCAAAAATTATAACTAAATGTTGAGCCAAAAATTATGTAACTTCTTATATTCACTATGGATATCGTTCTTGTTTCATTAAAAATTCATTTGTTGCACCAAACAATCCAAATTTCAATTCACTTGGTAAAAAAGCACTTCTTCAACATATTACATTTCTACTAGTAAGTTTTGAAGTTTTGACATAATGTTGTCCTTTGAACAAATTAGATCTATAATATTCTTTTGATGTACAATCTAACCTCCATAAAATAATATTATATATTTTCATATGTTAAGTACTATCAACCTTCATCTCTAGCATTTGTCATGATAGAGTCTAGATGAAAATAGTTGCGATATGGATGGATAAGATTGTTTGACTAAATGGCTCGATAGTTTCTGAGGCCATCCAACTCAATAGACATGCCTTCTGACTTGATAGACAAGCCATCTAGTTTGACAGACACAAAGAATGGACCTAAAGAATTTCATTGATGCTTGGATTTAAATAAATTGGCCATATGTATCCAAACGTAATTCTCATGTGGCAGGCATGTCCTGACCAACGTTGAGAAACATCCCAACACGAAATGCTAGCATCAAGTTAGGATAGAAAACCTTAACATCAAGTTTTCAATTCTTGTACAATCTAGGCAAGAATCTAAATATACAAGAATTGATCACTTACTATAATCTCTCAATCATTTACTATAGTCTCTAGATCACTTATTCCATTTGATAGACATGGTCACTACAAGAGAAAGGGGTGTTTTAAGTGTATTTTTAAGTATAGTCCTAAAGATAAGATATTAAGTAATGACCTTTATGTAGATTTTTAGTAAAAATTTATTAGAAATAAATGAATTTCTAGTAGATTTTTACTAAAAATACACATAAGGGTCATTACTTAATATCTTATCTCTAGGACCATATTTAAAAACACACTTAAAACACCCCTTTATATTGTAGTGGGTATTAAGTGACAAATAGAGAACTACAATAAATTGTGATCGACATAGCGCAATCTCTTACTACAATCTCATCAATCACTTACTACAATTGCAAGTTTATCAGTCATTGATTAATGTCAATCAATTGTAGTAAATGTAACTATAGACAATGTCAATCAATAATCTAAAATTGATTTTAATTAATAAATTATATTTACAACATAACAACAAAAATGAAAGAAACAAACATCTTCATATTGATCCCTACATATCTCAAATAAGTTGCTCTCACAATCTTACAATTTTCTTTCACCTCTAACAAATAAATTACTCTTGCAAAAGTAGGCAAAACATCTATTTAAACTACACAGAGGGTCTGAGACCTAACAAAAGCCTCATTAGAATCAAGCATCTCCTTCTCTTCACTCCTAGACAAGACATCATTCTTTAACATATGCTTTTCCAAACTTGCATTCATAGTACGGATCACAACTTCACTTGCGACCAATTTGAAATCTTAGAATTAGTCAATATTTTGAATGGCGGTGTTGGCTTAGATGAAGTCTCTATGTAGTGTTGATCCTCACAAGATCGTATGATCGATTTTGCAAATAGCTCAAAGCATATTGACAATCCTACAACATGACAATTAGATTGTCAGTATGACAATCAACAACATGACAATTAGATTGTCAGTATGACAATCAACAACATGACAATTAGATTGTCAGTATGACAATCAACAACATGACAATTAGATTATACAACAACAAATACACATCAAAATACAAAACATAATACTCAACAAAATACACATCAATAAATTAATAAACATCAAAATACGCAACAACATATATACTATGAGATTAGAAAGACATATGTCTTGGGAGGATAACAACCTCCTCTTATTACATTTTTAAACTTTCTCTCATCGATGTTTCAAAACCAATTTGACGATGCAAAGAGAGGATCATTGCCAACAACATCACTAACGTGATCATCATCAAAAGATTCAATAGAGGATACATTAGGTGGAACATAGGCAACATCAAGATCTAAAGGACCAACATCATCAATAGAGTGAGCATTGGTGTAATCAAGACAGTGATAACGTACATGCACAAAAGCATAATCAAGTAAGGACTCTATATTACAATTAAGAACTACAATAGAAACGTAAACCAAATTGGTGAGTACAATATTGTGTTCTCCAATATTGTCATTGGCTACAAGACTAACAACATCGAGACTTTTTCTTTGTTGGATTATAGAAGTCCAAAATCGTGTAAACAAGTAGGGAATAAGCATATGCACCACATGACATCACATATGCAGTTTGATTATGATTGCCTACCCATAAGTCTCACTTTCCAAGTTTGCTTTCATTATCCTACACTAAGGTATGTACCTCTATAATAGAATCCAAGGTCCATTCATTATCAAATAATTAATGTTTGATGTTCACATTGTCTCCAGCATTGTGTGTGAAACTTGAAATGATATTGGAGAAGTTGAAGAAGATGACTAGCCAACCATACCAATATAATTAAAGAACTTTTGACAATTCTACGTACTTGTTATTCGATATGATATTTGTATTGTTGTCAACTTCCTATGAGTAATTAATTATATGTTTAGGCACAATTTTTTTCATAAATAACATTTTGACTAAATTGAAAATTATAGATACCGTAGTTCGAAGTCACCTTCAATGAAAATAATTAATTTTTTTGAAGTTGAATGGTTTTGGAAATTAATGTCTATTTGTTAAATCCCAAGAAAATTAAACATAAAGAAAGCCATCCCAAGATATGTCTACTAAAGAACACAAAATTCAAATTCATTCCTCTAACTTTACAACAAAGGAGAGACACTATAAAAAAATAAAGAGTTCACTGAAATCCATGACTATTACTTTCTTAGGCAATGAAGTGAACCATTCAGCTTTTGAGATTATTTGAAGGGTTGTTGAAAGTTAACCCCTAAAGTACCAAAGTCCCCTCGGGGGACACTTGAGATTTCGGGCAGGCTCATGTGACCTCAAATTTTGACCTGATTTTTTAAAACTTTTTTTGAAGATAGGAAATCACATCATCTTTCTAAAAATATAAATTTTTTTTCCAATTGGTGCCCGGGAGAAAAAGTTTTGCCACCCAAAGTTCAAAAAGCAGTTCGCCGGGCAGAAATAAAAAAACATAAAAAAAATATTTTTCTTAATTTTTAATTTTTTTCTGAAAGATTATGTTTTTGTCTACATTTGAAGCTTTGATTCATTCTATTTGGACTAATAATGAGAAAGTTATGGACAATCTCATTTTTCGGGCAATCTACTCATCTTCAGAAAAAAACCCTTTTAGAATCAATTTCTGAATGCAATTTTTAGTTTTTTTCAAATTTTCTTTTTTGGTAGGGTAAAGTTTGCTTGCAAGAAGAGTCTCACCGTTGGGATTATGATGTTTCAATTCCATCTTAGAGCTATTAACAATTTAGAGTTTTGTTCAATTTTGGACCTACTTCTACTTAACAATTTCTTTATATGTGAAAATCAAGTTTTGACATTCTGAAATTTTTATCCCCAACTCTCAACTCAAATACTCAACATAAAAAATTTTAACTTTATGGTGTGTAGTACAAAAAAAATCCACAAATGGCGGTCAAAGTCATCTGAAATTGCAGGCCAGTATTCAAAAAAAGTTCTTTTTCCAACTTCAAATGCTAATATTTTCTAATCCGTACGGTCAAACTTCATGAAATTTTTACCATATGATACAAGACAAGTTAATTACAAGATCCTACGGTTAAATCATAAAAGAAATGTTTTTTTTGGTTTCTTGGGTGATCGCAACAGAAATGGCAGTTTTCAGTGGTTTCGGAGCCAGAAAATGTCTTGGTATTTTAGGGGTTAAGAAAACTATTAATAATTTCCAAATCAAAAATGCATAAAAAATAATTGCCGAACTAATCCTTCCAATTTTAAATATTTATTCAACAAACAAGGTGCCAAAGGTGACCTCAACTACGGTATACCTTTAAAATGAAATATGAAACTAAAAAATATCATTAAATTGACATTCATCTCAAACTTAGAAGGTTTTTGACAATAATAGCATTTTGCTTGTTTTGAATGGATTGAGAAGTTCGTGCTTTTACTAAAATTACAAAATCACAAACATGATACAAGGCAGGTCTAAAATATGTGACAATTCCTAAGAAGTTAATTTTTTCCTTAAAGGTTCACTTCAATCTAAACTTGTAACAAGAAATAGATGTATAATGACTGCTACATTTATTAGATGCCTAGTTTATACCATCTTCATGCATTTGTAGGGGAACATGTGTCATGTTACTATTTTACTAGCTTACTAATTTGTGCCTAATTTAATTGATTTGTTGTAGAATTATGAGGTAAAATGTGTTTTTTAGTCTCAATGTAGGGAGCTAAAAAATATTTTATTTTGATTCATTTTTTTAATTCAATCGTAACATCATATAGCTAACTCATTGAAGTATATTGTATTAAACTTCTAAAAGAAGGGACCTCATTGATAGTAAGGTATTTATCTTTAAACTTTGAAGAATAGATTTTCTACATTACTTTGTGCATGCATAGATCGTCTTTTAATTTTTTTCTAGAAAATATAATTGTCTCACAATGTGTACAAGCTAATGCCTTACTTTGAAACTTAGTTGCAAATCCATGGAAAAAAAATTTCAAGAAAAAAACCCAAATATAATAAGCTTTTCTTGTTGTCTGAGTTGCCAATGATGAGAACAAGAAGACAAAATTGGTCATTACTTTGTAACCTCTGATTCAAATTTTATGAAATGTGTCCTGCATCCAAAAGAATCCTAGTGTGCATTTGTTGAAGGAGAATAATGACCTAATTGGAAATGATCCTTTCAATATAATAAGTTTGTTTCAAGGGAGACGGTCAAGTAGGGAATCTATGCTAACAGATTCAATCTCTAAAGTCTAAAACAAATAACATAACCCCAAAATACACAATCACTCATTTGAATACATACATTCACCATGCTACATTGGAAACCAATTAGGCTTGAAATTTATATCATATTGTTCAACATGGTAATGGCATCATTGCTAGTAATTTCATACACTAGTAGAAAATCTGAAATTTATGTTGTTTTGGTCACGTTGATTTGTATAAGTTTTTTGCTAATTTTGACAAAAATTTGACTCTCTAGCAATGGGTGACTTTAAAATGAATCCTCACCATTCTAATAGGATGCAAGTTGATAGTTGCATTGCCAAACTGCCAAGGCAAACTACTGAATTGGAAGTGCATCTCGAGGTGCATCTATAAACACCAATTGACTTTCAACTCGGCAATCACCAACTTGATAGTTGGCAACAATGTTACCTTGTCACATCCAACCTGCAAATCCAACTTAGCACTACAACTCCCAAATTAATCTCTCCCAAATTAGTGAAGAAGATGCCAAATTACCCACTTTGACCACAAAATTAACAATTAAATTATCAACATTCCAAAAGAACAACCAAACATAACAAAAATACTAGTGTAAAAGGAAATTGAGAACCAACTTTGGAAATTATTGGATATTGGCACCAACTTTGAATAGTTACCCCATGTCATGATGAAATTCATGAATTTTAACCTTTGAATGACCAAAGGGTGTTTTTATGCTTTAATTGATTTGGGCAAGCAATTTCAATTTCTTGATTCTATGGTTGAAATGTTTATATAGATGCTGCGAAGTTTCTAGTTGAACTTTTACGCTAGTATTTTTGAGGCCCCACCATCTCGGTGGTTGAATGACAATTCTTTTGTTTAATATCAAATTAGCAATTTGAAGGATTGAATTTCATGAGCCTCATTGAATAATTATGATTTCCTCTCCATCATGTAAGAAAATTAAATGCAAAAATTGTATGGTATAAGGAAGGCCCCCCCAAATGGGCCACTAACCCCGAAACTGCCATCATCACTCTGTGTCCATCTCCAAAATATATAAGGTAGTATGCTGTTAAATGGCACCTGACCTTAAAGCGCCATCTAGAAGGTTTGTACATTTCGAATTTCAGTTATGTACCTATTTGGATGGAGCGCTTTCAGAAACAAACTTTGATCCTTAAAAACTTTTGCATACAATATCCAAATGTGGCATTCTTTGGTGTGTTGGAACCTCCTTTCACTTGCCAACATGAATATGTGAAAATTTGACCAGTTTCATAATAGCAACTAGGCTTAGTAGTAAAAAGTGATGGTTTTGGGTGTACCCACCTTATGTACCTATGTGGAAGAAACGATTTCAGAACCTCCATCAATAAAAAAAACTTTAACCCTTCCTAACTTTTGCATACAGTATCCAAATGTTATGTTCTTTACTTCGTTGGAACCTTATTGGATTTGCCAACAAGGAAAGATGAGCATTTGACCAGTCTTTAACAATATAGTACCGAGGCGCAGTAGCTGAACTGAAAGTGGCGGTTTTGGGGGTGTCCACCTTAAATTAGTAAGTTATTTCCATTTTGAACACGGGTGTCAGTACAGTACAGGGTGTGCAGTTACTAAACTGTAGCCACCGACGTTATTAGTATTTGACGATGTAATAAGTTCCCAACTGAACAATTCTGGATGGATCGGGCTCCCCCCCGAGTGGCTGAGTGAGTCCCGGGTGCTACAGAGCTGCCGGTTGCTAATATAGAATTCGGGCCTCTCCATTCCTTTCCTTTCCTTTCCTAAAAAAGGATGAAGTGAGACCTACTTACCATTCTCACTTTAGTAATGAAAAAAAGACGGGGGACTCTAGGAGCCTAGGAGTCTAGGAGTAGGCCTGCCGCCTCAGTCTACGTGGTCTACGAAGCCTACGAAGTAGGACACGGGCGCTTCATTCTGTTCAGTTGCTCCCAGACAGACAGACAGACATTCATCCCAGAGACTGCCATTGCCCCCCCCCCAATGTCGTGCACGGCCAACACGTCCAGCGTCCCACGGCAATCCCATTTGGAGGCAATCCAGACAAGACCGTATCTAAAGTCCTCTATTATTATGATTATTCCGGGATTCTGGGATTCACTGCCGGCATTTTGAAATGAAATACAGTAGTAGTCACTTGTTTTCAACTAAGGTAAGGTTGATCACCTATTTCCAATCACTTAAGCAATTCAGCCTATTTGCAGCTTGCCGGAAGTCCAAGGAAATTTTTTCCCGAGTAGAGAAATACTGAGTACATTTTAGTAGGATTTTATAATTTTTAAATTTTTTTTCCTCAAAAACAAAATTACCATGAATTTCTTTTGGCAAGATTCTATTTGTTCCATTCTCAATATGTAAGCAAACCTATTTCCAACTATAGGATGGTTACAAAATTGATGTAAGGCTATCAATGTACATGTTGTGATCATTGTATGCTCTCAATGTACACCTCCTAGATATTTCTATTTCTCCCATGGGTCCTATAGTACATGAGTTGTCATCTATAGTTTTGCTGATCAGAAATGAAGCAATCTAAGCTGCGATAATGGGAGGCTAATCGGAAAAGGGTGACCTCCTTTAGTATGCTCTAAAAACAACCATTTAACGGCCGGGCCACCTTTTTCATAGGCTTCCATGGATAGAAATATTTTTAGATCATTTCTTAGAGAAAGAAAAATAGATGTGGAACCTAACACAAGTGGTTTTGTATTTTTTCCAAGCATTTTTGAATTACTTACAAATTTTTAAAGATTTCAAAAAGATTTCAAAGATTTCAAAGATTTCAAAAATAGGCATAGACACCTATTTGTCACCATAGGTCTCCCCAAATCCGTCCACTTGCAACTTGTGAAGAAATGTGTGGAAATCAAAGACAGTGATTGGCTCTTGCAATAGCAAAATAATTTTTCCTCAATTCATTCAATTGCTAAAGTGGTCCATTTTAGGATCACCCAATCTCCATTCTCTAGCTAATAATAGGGGCATTTTGAAGAAGATGGGTGCTTTTAGAGCATACTACCTTATACCAAACATAAAGGTCTGATTCAATACTCGACTCTTCAAATTGAATTTCCATGTTAGATTCTCAAAGGTCCATGTCACCTCAGACCATTCACAAGTTGACATATGGCACTTTTTTACACAAATGACTTCATTTTTGTCGAATTTGATGTTCACATAAGGTAGAGTGTCTCTCAATTATTTTTTTGTAGGAGTGATTTACAAAAAATTCTATAGCTAATTGACGAATTAAGGATTTTCAACAGAACTAGTGTGCCCTATGCTATTCCTACAATATAATAAAATTAAAATTAAAATAATTTTCTAATTCATAAAAAACTTCAGTTTTCCATAGCTTTTACACCATAAGTCCAAAGATTACCAAACGAAGCCCATACTCTCCCTCCTCACAAAGAGCCTTCTAACAATATGAAGAACACGACCAGGGTATATATGATTTTGGAAATCTCAACATAACAAACAAACAAAACAAACAACCTCATTTAAGGTATAGATTTTAGACATGTTGTAGGTAGAGGTAACACACTTATGGGAATTAAAAAAATTCAAAAACAATTTCAACAATTTTTAATTTTTTTCAAAATTTCAACAAATTTATTATTGAAAAAAACTTGTAATGCTAATAAAAAAACATTCAAGATTCTTTAGTAAATGGAATGAAAATTCTTTTGGAAATTTTCAACAATAAATTTTTTATGAATTTTAAAATTTTATTGAGTGAAATACTGTGGACTAAGATATGATTCTAAATATTTAATGATTTTATAATTTACTCCAAAAATCTCCAAAAATTGAAGAAATTTTGAAGAGTGTATCAAATATTTCCCTCAGTATTTGTATATTATTTTCATGATTTAGAGGTTAGTTTTGTCATCTTTTGCAAAATTCCTTATTTACTTCTAAATTTGTCCTCTATGAAACTATATCATAAAATATAGAATTGTCAAAAAAACAAACTATTTTAGTGTAGAAACCTCATTCCAAGGGGAGTCAAAGTTTCTACTAATCTTGTTGGAAAAGTTTCAAATTTTTTTTTTGAATAACTACAAATACAATTACCCTAAAAATTCGTGCTTTCAAAATTCTTGAAATTTTTTCTACACAACTTGAATGTTTGTCTCTAAGTTTTGAGTGTTTGAATTTCAAACAAAATATTTCTTTACAACACAAAAAATCATCATGAAATGACAAGTGCATTGATGATATACATGACTTCCTTGTATTGCAAAGTGATTTAGGATTGCTTTCATAAAAATTCATGATGGCTTAAAGTCTCTAGACCTTGTTTTGTAGGAATGATAAAAAGTTTTTTTCAATTCATGCACTCAAATGGGTTGAAAGTTGTTCTACACATTTTCATAATAGACTACTACACTTTTGTATAGTTGAAATTCAAGAAAAAGATTTTATTTTCAATTTTGGTCAATGCACACAAAAATGGCAGTTTTTGATCATTTCTTTTGAAAATAATTTTTCATTTACACATTTGTACCTTACTTGTTCAATTTTGAATATTCCATTCATTTTTAATGATTATCATTGATCATATTTTGGACAAAATAAGACTCTTTTGTAGTATTTTGTATGTATTACATATGTATATAAGTTTTTTTTTGTTTTTTTTGGGGGGGGTGTTGGGAGGAGAAGGGGGCAAATTAGTCTCTTTTATTTTTCAATTCAGTTAGGGGTAGGGGATGTCTTTTTTTCAAGGGATAGTCTATGTTACCAACATGTGATGCTAAATTAGAGAACTTCACAATAATTATATTTAAAGTATAAAATAATGTGAATTTTCCACCAATGTGGATTCATATTCTTTTATTTAAGTAATATTTTTAAATTTGCACCTCCACTTGCAAGGGTCTATTCTTATTCATTATTAATATGGTAAAGTTGTTTGAAGTTGCTTAAATAATTTGGGGTTTTATAAAATTGAAGGCTCCGAATATTAATAAAGTTTTTTGAAATAATATCAACTATTCCTAGTAATATAGTCCAAACTATAGAATTTAAAATGTATAATCCAACCTTTTTTTTTATTGGCAAAGTTTAGGGATTGACACATGACAAAGAAGGGGTCATATAAGAACTAAGGTTTTTATTTTAGATGATGCAACCTACAAGAGAATTATTGTGTGACATTCCCTCTAATATGAAGGAATATGAGTGGTTTTCCTTTTAGTTATATCATCAAAAATAAAAACTTATTAAGAACAACTCCAATTGGACCATTATCTAGTCACAATAATAGTCTGATAGGGGTGGGTAACAATCCGGTGTTCAAATCGGCATATTTCAATGCTCCCCAATTTGGCTCTGGAATCTCTTCCTTGCTAGCCTCTTTATTTTACCTCCCACACCCAAAAATTTGGTGTTTTATGACGAGTTTAAGAACAACACTTGGCAAGACAAAATTCTTAAATATTAGTCCATACCCACCAACCACTTGTATATGCACAAGGATAAAAAGATATTTATAACTATGCCAAAACTACATGTAGTTCTTCAGAAACGAGATTCAAACTCAAAATAGGATTTTTTATATATGTGACGGGTCTTGAAGAATTTGTGTAAAATTGGATTTCAAGATCTTTATAATATAGGCATCACAAAGCTTGCTCAAAGGCCAATCAATGATGAGTTTCTCAAGGCAATGAGTCCAACAACTTCAAAGCTACTATTCAAGAATTTTGGCAAACTTTCCAATACAAGAATCATTGAAACTGTGATTTGGAATCCAAAACTCAACATGATAGATGTATCTCTTAGAGATGCAAAGAATGATATTAAGAAGTTGTTATGTAGTTAAGTATTGAACATGTTGTTGTGAACCTTCTCTAAAATCAAGCCCTTTGGGTTGGGTTTGTTCTTTGAGAGTTAAAAACTTTTTCAAATCTATATTTATTGTTCATTGTTTTATATATTATAAATTTACAATAATATTCAACGTGAAGGATTCATCCTTTATAAGCCTGTATCAACATTAATCATTTAGTTTTGTAAAACTTCAACTAATGGATGTTAGCTAAAAAACAATCTTTCAAATCACAAATATAAGAATATCACTATTGTGAATTCAAAGTTTGTTTTTTTAGCTTTTTGTTGAAGATACCCTTGAAGGGCTAATTTTTGGAGGTGAACAACAATATCTATTTTCATAAATTTTACCACATATCTTAAAAAACTAATACAAGAATCTTTGAGAAATTAGATAAATGAAAATGAACATATATTTTGTACAAACTAGTGCTTAAAAAGATGTAAACAACCCAAAATAGGTCATTTAGGTGATGTCTCCAATTATTTTCTTAGTTATTACTAAATTCACATAAATTTTTGCCAAATATTCTAGATAGTATGAATTCTTTCTCTTCAAAGTCAATTTTTGATCTACATAGAAGATTATAGGAAATTGGTAATAAACATGATTGAATGGACAAGGAATTACGTACTAAAATTTAATATTAATAGATTCTTACTATTGTATAATATGCTCTGTTATAATAATTATTTATGTCAATTTTTAGTACTCTAAAGTCAAAACATACATCATCATAAGAAATTTATTATACTATGTGATCACTTCATACCATATCAATATTTGATTATTAATTATTATTTTATGTTTGATGATTTTTTTTTAAACTATTTGGCTCCACCTTTGAGCATATGAATAATATCACTCATGTTTTAACATGTTTTTGTTAGTGATATAGGTCCAAAATACATCTAGGTTTTGTCAAAATTCACTTTTAGGGATTAAGACTTGGTGTTAAGTACACAAGTGTCCATGTACTATAAACTATTCTATTAGCTCTGGACTAAAGGAGGAGAGTCCTTGCATTTAAAAAACTTATATTACAATGAATGTAAAGAAGTTTTAGTAGGGTCTTATTTGAAAAGCTAACTAGTCCTACTAGATAAGATGCATCATGTATTACATGAATAACTTTTAGAAGTTTTTGGATTCCTATAGAAACAAAGAATGTCCCTATTAATTCAAGAATTACATCATTTTTTGACCAACTGCCTTCATAGTAGGTGATAGTGTTTCATGAACTTATATACCAACTTTCTTCAAACTCCAATAACCTTTTTGGATGTAATGATGGTAGCACATGAGCATAGAGACTTGAGCCTACAAACTTTGAACCTAGTTGTTAACTATAACATGAAGAGAGTTTATAACATAGGTACTTATAATATAAGCACCTATAACTATAGAAGGTGTTTGTAATATAGACTCTTAGACTCATAAGTTCATAGATTTTATACTCACATACTAGCACTCCTCCTTTGGATGCAAGAAAACTATAACTTTGCTAACAAAAGGAAAATGCATCACAACTGCAATATGACATTGATGCCTAAATATTTAGGTTAGTTTTAAGGTTTAAAATAAATCACATTTCTCACTTTTTAGTTTTGTTGAGTATACAAATTATAAATTGTCTTGAATATTTTAAATAAAGGTTAGGAATTAGATGTGGCCATGTAAGACGGACATATTCTAGTGTAAATTTTAGTGCAAGTTATATCCAAATTTTAGTATAGACTAGAAGAAATTGAGCATTTCTAGACTTTGTGTAAAGGTGTTGTAATATGCAATTTTCCATTTACATCATGTAATATATCTTAATGTAGTTTTTTCCTTTGAACAATATTTTTAATAAGTCGAGGACTAAATCCTCGGGGGGTGCACTTAGTTCTACTATAACAAACCACGTGCAAACAAGTGGTTTCTAATAAACTATAATTTCAACCTAAAATTTTGAACATTGTTTAATAATGACTATAGCTTTCTATTGCCAAAATTTCCAACTCAAATAAAATATGAAATGATTTCTAGAAGAGGTTGAAAATGAACTAAAATGGCATGTTTTTCAACTCAAATGTTTATAGAGGACACATTTAGATGACCATTGAGTCAATATTCAACTCAAAATGAGCTTTCAATAATGAGTTATTTTTAGGAATTTTTTGTTCATTTTCTAGACAATTTTTTCTTATATAATATAGGGGTGTGAGAGTTATTTTTCAGTTCTACAATGTATCTTTTTACTTCAAAAATTTGTAACTAATTATTATTAACAAATAAAAAATATCAATAATTCAAAACATAAACTTTCAAAGTAGGAAAATCTATTCATATTTTTTAATTTTGTTTTATTTAAAATTCAAAAAGTATATAGGGGGTCCAAAGTTTTGTTCGCACGTGGTTTCTAATGGACACTCTAAATGACCCCCCTGAGACTAAATCACAACAGGAATCACGCAATCATGACTTTGCACTAATCTATTTTTGTTTTGAATAAGTTTCAAATGATAATTTTTATTCAAAATCACGTTCACGGTCATGTCCAAAAGGAAAGATAAACAAATGATGAGAATTACCTTGAACCTTAGTATTTGAACTATAGCTTATTGCAAATCTTTGTAGTGAAACAACGTTGAAAAAATAACATAAAGTGTGTGCAATGAGGGACTAGGAGCCGGAGTTTGAGAAAAACACAGGATGAAACTCCTCGAAGCACCCAAATTGGGGTCTCATGCAGTTTGGTCACTTTGGTGATGTGTTTTCTTTTGTACTACACATGTTCTTAGTTAAGCCTTCCTCTCACACCCCTTGTACAAACTGGGGTTCACTTTATCATTAACTCTATTATTTTCACACCCCTTGTACAAACTGGGGTTCACTTTACAATTAACTCTATTATTTTCACACCCCTGGTACAAACTGGGGTTCACTTTATGACTAACTTTATTATTTCAGCACATGAATGGCCATATGTGGTTCGTACTAGTGGAATTTTTTAATGCACACCAGTGACACCACTTGCACATTTCAGTTCAGGACATCTGGGGATCCGTTTCGATCACCGGTACAGTAGTTGCGTAGGCACAGTTCCCAATGTTTAGAATTTCCTTAGCTCTACGTGCCAAGTTTTCTGATCCTTGAAAAAAAAAAAACTTGATTCTGCATTGATGTAACAGAGGAAACGAACGTGTAAATACTTCCAATCGATTACCGTATTCTAGGATGCATGTTAAGTTATGGCCAGATAAGGGTCGGATGTGTCGTTTTACAGTCCATTTTCTAGTGTAATTTTTTCTTTTCTTGTGCGTGTGTGTGTGTGAGTGTAAGATATACCGTAGACAAAAGGCAACAGAGTACAACGCCTATCGAATCCCAACAATTGGATGGTTACTTGATTCCTTTGATACTAATAATTTTACTAAAGTTGGACGCCATGGAGGTGGTCTAGTTTGAGAGCTCCATAGCTCGATCTGTGTCCCTGGAGAACATTTCTCAAGAACAAATCCAAGGGATGAGCTCCTGCTCATGAGTGTGCAGTGGCACACTTCCGTGCAGGACTGACTGAACTCCGATGATTAAGTTCCGCAGCGCTGCCTGGATCGAACGGATGGAGGTCGACGAACGGACGGACGGCAGTGAGTGCCTTTCCTTCCTTCCATGCACTCACTTCGATCAAGTAAGTTACGTAGAATTATACCGCGGGGCAGTGGGCGCAGTAATAATAATAATAATCAGTAAAGGAGTTTCAGTTCGAGTGAGTGAGCGCAAAGTGGGGCCGGACTGGGCCACGGGGGAGTGTCCGGGTGGGTTCAGTTTTGATGCAATCACAGAGCTGGCTGGGCAAGCTTGGAGTTATTCCTATTCATGGCAGCGATGTCTGAGTCGGGGAAAAAAAAAGCTGGTGGAGGGCCATAATGGTCCGGCTGTCGGCAGCTAATGCAGCTGTCGGCTCGCCACCACTGGATCCGGAGAGCCGGAACGGGCCGGATGGATTCCCTGCCAACGCTAGGGCCATCCGTCCCTTCAGTTCTGCTATCTTACGTTAACAGCCTGCCTGCTCCACTTTGGCTCGGCTAAGATAGCCAAGCTAGCTTGCTGGAAGCTAGATCCGCCGGGGCAGGCCTGCGCCGTATCAAACGCTTCTGGCCTGGGCTGGGCTCTGTCTTTTTCTGATCTACTAGCTTGGTTTGTTGCGCCCGCAATCGATCTCTCTGTCTCCCCCTCCGCCCCCCTCCCCCGTTCTGCCTCTCTCTTTCTGAATGGGAGCTTCTCTCCAGAGGTAGTGAAATTCTAGGAGCAGCTAGGGAGGTTTGAAAGTGGGCTATGGACAATGACTACCACAGTGACGGGCGTGCCGTGTTGCAAGCAGTGGCCGAGGGGAGTGGTAACGTTAGAAGAGACGACGACGACGTCGTCCGGGGAGACGACGACCAATCTCGGCGTGGCCGGCGATTGGGGGGTGCCCACGACGTGTTTGTCGCTGCGGGTGAGTGGAGGAGGGGACGGGGATTTGCTGCAAGGGTCGCACTACAGCACCGAGGAGTCGTCTCAGCAGCACCAGCAGCAGAGGCGGCAGGAGCAGCACCAGCACCAGGACCAGAAGCAGCTGCAGCAGCGTCGGGTGATGGGTCGCGGCAGAATTGAGATTAAGAAGATTGAGAATACCACCAGCAGGCAGGTGACATTCTCCAAGCGCCGCGGCGGCTTGCTGAAGAAGGCGCACGAGCTAGCGGTGCTTTGCGATGCGGAAGTGGCGCTCGTGATCTTCTCCAGCACGGGGAAGCTCTTCGAGTATGCCAGCTCAGGCAGGTAAGACGAATGTGCAGTTTGTCCTTCTACACTATTTTGGGTATTTGATGCCGGCGGGCTGGCGGGCTGCATTCGTGGGATAGGATTTTCTTCTCACTGGTGAGATCTTTCTTCCGTTTTTTCGATTTTAGAATTCCTGGGCACCAATTCTCTAGCTGGTACTTGGGTGCCCGTTCGATCGACAGCCGAAACGACTTTTGGTTCACGTTTGTCATCATGCTCTGGTTTTGGACAGATTAGCTATTAAGATTGCCTGCTGACGTTAATTCCTGTGGACAAGGTAGCAGTGCGCTGGATCATCAACAAACTGTTGCTCGAGTTCACTGATTGCGAATCGTCTCTTGAGAATTAGTGCACAGTGTGCATGGGCTCGATTGCAAGAGTAGCTCGTAGTTGTGAATGTGGAGCTGAATTTCGAGATCCCAGCGTTAAGCAAGTGAGGGGACGGGCTGAAGTAGCGAATGTTGCAGTTTTTATGCACCTATGACCAAAGAATTGGTTACATCTGGAGATCTGGTGAATTGGGAGATGGGGGCAGTGTTTAGGGTTTGTATTTAGGGTTTATGGGGTTGGAATGAATTGATTTGATCAATTCTCTGCTGGTGTACTCTGGTCATTTTGAGCTTGTGTTGCATTGTGTAGCATGCGGGACATCATCGACCGGTACAAGAAAAGCCCGGACGGAGTGAAGACGGGCACCAGCACCGATGTAAGCCCTTCCCCTCGGTGCCCTAGCACAGGACTTTGGAGACACATGTTTACTCCAGTAGCAAAGCCCTAAATCCTATGTTTACCCTGGGATATATGCGTTCAGATTAGGTGGGTGCTACCTTGGGTGCCCTAAACATTGGGACCTTGGAGAAAGATTATTCCAGGTTAGCAAGCATCTAATTTGTACGCTATCCTGGGATCCACATACAATTTAAGTGCTTGTTACCCTGGGTGCCTTAACGTAGGGACCTTGGATACACTTTATCTTGGTGTGGCAAACTCTTAATTTATGCATTTACCCTCCGCGCTCCCCGTCAGGAATTTTGCTATTGGTGCAGTCGTCAAGATGGGCATAATTATCTTGCATTTTTTCTTGACGAATCTGTGCACTTTGGCAGTTTATGGGTCGTGAGGTGGTGAGGCTACAGGAGCAGTTGGAGCAGTCGAAAAGTTCCCAGAGGTATTTTCCTGAAGGCATTAGAGTTAATCGTAAAGTGGTCTGGACTTGGTCTGGAGTTGCAAGCTAAGTTTAAGCTGTAGTCCGTGACAATAAGTGAATTGTAGTCCACCTTGGTTCATCTTGAGTGAAGCTCTAAACTCATGGTTCTTGTCTTAAGTTACAATCCCTAGTCCCACAGAGTTCTCTCATTGGTGGAAGCAAAACTAGGGACGAAACTCAAAAGAGCTCCATTTTGGATTTTTTGCTATCCAACGGGGAAGAAACCCCAATTTCCTCCCACTTCACTATTGACTCTATTAGCCAGGGTTTTTCAATCTGCTTCCCACCCTACGAAATGTGTGATTGTACTACTGCCCAGTGTTTTTATCGGTGGCAATGTCACCTGCATGTCATCTGCTTATCAAGAAGGTGAAGAGCTCCCTTAAAAGACACTGCTTCTGCCTCGGAGAACATACTGTTTCGTTCAATCTTCCGTCATATGGAGATGCGTTTCAATCTGAGTGACGAACTGTTTTCGAGTTCTTCGTCAGCAGTGTTCGAGAAAAAAGAGTAGTGAACTTTTGTGATAACCCGTGCAGGCACATGCTTGGTGAGGATCTTTCGTTGCTGAAGATGCCTGACCTGTTGCAGCTGGAGCAGCAGCTTGATCTGGGTGCTTCACGAGTGAGGGCAAGAAAGGCAAGTATCCAGGTTCCTTCTGAGGAAGAAACCGGAAGTCAGACTGAATCCTATTCACTGAATCAAGTCAGTGAATCTAAATGTATGAAACTACTTTTACCTAGCTGCTCGTAATGATTAGGTCCTGCATGCAAATTGAAAAGTCCCAGCTGAGGGAGGGACTCGGTGAGGTTCACTTTGCAATGTAAACATGCCTGGAGAAACACCTGGTGCTGCACAGCTTACAGTGTGCCTTGTGTCGGGTCACCCAGTGATCTGCAGGACAACCCCTTGAGCTACGATTTAGCCATGTGGACCAATACTTGGTTCATCCTAGTCTCATCCAAGTTTTTGATTTATTGTGGCTATGGTTTTTTTTATTTCAGAATCAGCTCATATTAGAAGAGCTCGAGGGCTTGCGAAGGAAGGTGTGTGCCGTTGCCTGCTCTTTTTCGTCTCTTTGTGTAGTACAATCTGTTGGATGCTTCACTGTTGTGTAGTGTGGACACTTATGGTTTTTTTTCCCTCTACAGGAGCGCGAGCTTCAAGTTGTAAATGAAGATCTTCGGAAGAAGGTAAGTGGAATTTATGCGTAAGTAGTTTTTTGCAGCTATTGGCAAATTCTGTTAATGTTGTTTCCACATCATCAAAAGTACCGGTTCTAGTTCATGTGCTCGTAATATGAATGACTTATGATAAAGTTCAGGATATGTTTATGACCCACCAACCTGGAATTAGTTAGTAGGTGCCTGCACTGCCCAAGAAGCATTAGTTAGCAAATTGGTGCTAATTCCCACTAATGAACACGCTTGGGATTTTCATTCGTATTCACGAGTTAACTGAACTCTCTGACTTTGGACAAGTAAAATAATTTGTCCATGCTAGTAATTTGAAGTGCTAACCTCATCTGTGCCAACCAAGTAGCGGCAGTTACCTATCTGAAAACTCTGTTAATTTCCTTGGAAGTGCAATCACATAGAAGGTCGATCCAACTGCATTGTTTATTTTTATTCATTTAGAATGTCTCATGATTAAATGTAACATCAGAATAGCGTGTCATAGTGTACCATACAGTTGTTTTTGCTAGCTCTCATACCTTGGGACCACCATCAAGAAGCTTTTGAGTAAATGATCACTCAAGCAACAAGTGGCCTACACAAGATCCAAGGTTGAATAAGTGATGTTCATCAATAGGTACTCGAATTCATATTGTTCATGAGCCCTCGATGTAGTATACGGAGTATCATTCTTTCAATAGAATAAATGGTGTAACTAACACCATTTAAGGCAGGGCTTAAGGCACCAACTACATTGATTTATCCTATTAGTACGTGCAACACTAATTGACCATTGTTGGTAAAAGCTTAAACAACCACTTCTAATTTTGCAGTGACACTAATGTTACCCCCTCACTAAGAAGATGAATCAGCGCCAGTTGGTTGGTGCGGGAGGGGTAATTGTGGAAACTAATTACTCACGAACAGGCATTTGTGCGCTTGTCGCATGTTGATATAGCTTGCAGACGCCCAAGGGATTGCAGACGCCGCCGCCGCAGCTGTTGCTCGAGTTGAAGTGCCAAAGAGTCCGAAGCGTTTGACCAACGCTCGTGATATCGGTGTAAGCTCACAGCCGGCAGCAGCAACTGTGTATCCTCATCCCAACCTTCGAGATGCACAGAGATCACAGACTTCGTTACAATTGGGGTATGCACTATTATCTTCCTTATCAACCTGTAAGAATACGGTATTCTAATGGATCAGAGGAGAGAGATAGAGAGAACCACCAAGGTCGTGTTTTGAAACCACACCTAATTATAAGTTTTTTTAATTTTTAAATATTCATGTTAGCAAATTGAAAGAGAATTCCAACACACCAAAGAGTGCATTGTTTGGACACCATATGCAAAAGTTAGAAGCGTGCAAAGTTTTATCGGTAGATTATCTAATACCAAAATGACTTCTGACATTGAAGTGGTGTACATTCCCAAATAAATAATATGTAGTCATGGTGTAAGACTTTGCAGTGTCGCATTTAGGTAGGTGTTGCGATTAGGTGTGGTTACCTTAAATGGATACGGATACTAATTGTGAGGCATTCAAATCATGGGGAAGACAGACTCGATGACGTTTGTGCTTTTTGTTGTTGTTGGTGTGTGTGTGTGTGTTGAGCAGCATGTTCTCTTCGGAGTCATACCTCCCAAGCTCCAGCAGATGGCCATCTGAGCAACGGATGCCTGTTGGGCCCGAAGGTATGATGCCTTCCACGTTTTTATCGTGAATGATCTTGATTTTACATGCCTCATCATTTGCAACATGTTCACATCTTTCAGTGGCATGTCCCGAAACAAATCTTAGAATCAATCGAAATAACAGCAGAGTCCAGGAACTACACAAAATTTCTCTAGATGTTTTAACTTAGTGAACTTGGATAAAACTAAAGAAAAAGGTTATATCTTCTCTATACTTCTTCTACATCTTGTCAGTACTTCGTCATCAGTTAAATGACTGTGTAGGAACTCTTCTCGTGTATTTTTAGATTGCCATATTGCTATCAATATCAATTTGACCTCTCTTCACCCCGCTCATCAAACCAATATCAACCTTGCAGTCTAAAAATGTCCCTTACTTATGTAAATTGTTGGGCTGCTAAAGTGGGGTTAAGATAGAGGATCATAGCTTTAAGCATTTTAATGTGTCCCAAGTGTGATTTTTGGGAGATCACTGAAGGGCTCACTGGAAAGCTCACTTAGGGTGCAAAAGCCAAACTCTAGTGATCAAATTATATCATCATTCAACGCATGTGATTTCGTATGTAATCATTCAAAGTGGGAGGTTGTAGACAACCTCATTTTCATTCAGATCCTTCCTATTAAAAAAGACGCAAATTTTTAAAGAATCAATGACCATGAACATTTAGCCAAGTCACGCTTTCTCCCAAGTTGCTAATTGAAGAGCAACCAAGAGTGGATTGGAAGAGATGAGTTGGTGTTGGTAACAGGGATGAGTCAGTCAGCAGGAGACAGCATTATGCATGTCCCCAATGGTTGAATATCCTCTACCATATTAATCAGATTTACTTCTTTCTTACAATCGATATTGTTTCTTTCATTCTGCAGGTTGCGCAGGTGAATCTGCCATGAGATGGGATCCTCCGCACTGCCACATTCAGAATAGACTCCATGCAAACATGTCACCAAGTGTGAGAATTTAAAATTTACAGTCCATCGGTCATCCACTCCGAAAGACTGTCCAAGGCCTTCTTCAGAAAGCAGGGTTCATGAGCTCGCTCTAGCTCCTCGTCTCTGCCCTTCTTTCTCTTCCATGCAGATGCACACTCTCTAGCTTCCGAGTACCGCGTCCCAAACCTGGATTTGAGCAATTTTCATGCAGCTATACCTTGGCTGCAGTAGCACTCTGATAGATGATTTTAGTTTTTTTTTCTTGGGGCACACATTGCGGGCTGCCACAACTAAGCTGCAACGACAAGTAACCAGATTCACCCCGCTCCAAGATTTCCTCCTCGGGAGACCCCTGCTAGTCTAGTAGCAGGAGTTTTGTTTTCCCCATCAAGCCAGGTGATCAAACTCGGGCTACGGGTACTCTGTTAGTTTTTTTGGTTTGGTTTGATGGCAGCCAACCGAACTCGTCATAGCTCTGCAGATTGATAAGCATATATAGATAGAGATATATTCTTATGGGATACTTCTCTCTATAGTTGTGATAATTATTTAAGCTTTTGGCCTAAACGTAGTCTCCAAACCACATTCCTTCCCCGTCAGGTTGCTTCTGAGTTTCAATTTAGTTGCTGAA
Organism: Rhytidiadelphus loreus; assembly: GCA_947034895.1. Lineage (NCBI taxonomy): Eukaryota > Viridiplantae > Streptophyta > Bryopsida > Hypnales > Hylocomiaceae > Rhytidiadelphus > Rhytidiadelphus loreus. The sequence goes on from OX344762.1 coordinate 70,240,145, forward strand.
GTGAAGAACTTGAATTGTGAAGTTAGTAGTAGAGTGACGATGGGTTTGTAGAAACTCTCTCGTTCTGTAGAGTTTTAGGGTGTGGACTTTTGTTTATCGGATATATTCCTTTTGACACTTGCTTAATATATACTCCGTAATATGTTTCAATGCCTGAGTGGTAATGCAAGCATTGGCTTTGTATCCACTTGATTGCGAACGAGCTATTCTAAGATACTGTAGTTCAAGTTATTGAAGGATTCTAACTTAGGAATAGGATACGTAGTACTACGTAGTAGGCAGCCATGGATCATCCATAACATAAGATTGTTTAGAGAGTGAAAACCTTTCCATTAATAAACTGCTAATGTAGAGGTAGAGTTGATAGACCTCTTAACCTTAACCTTAATCAAATAGAGACATGCAAGCTACTGCTGTCGCAGCTACATAGTTCACCAAACACCAGGCATTGTCATGCGTTATCAATGTTATGTTACATTTGTTGGCATCATTTTGGAGTTCTTGTCAAGGACATGTGTTGTTTGGTGGGTTCCACCTACCTCAAGGGATTCTTAGTACGGTTTGTCATAGTTGTATTCAAATCATGTTATCTTCGGGTAATCACCTTATTCCACTGTAACAAAATCTGGTAAAAAAACAAGGCACTCAAAATTGGATGTGGCTGGTTCTTTTGACCACCATTTTATGTACACTAAATAGTGAAATTAGGTTGCCTTAACAATTAGGTTGCCTTACTTCAAGAAACTCACTTTACAAGCCAACCAATCAACAAATATGTCTACTGTTTTTTTGTTTGTACACATAGAGGTTCATAAGTCCTACATGCATAAATTTTTAATTCAAAAAAGTAGTAAATTCTTGTAAAAAAACAATACATATTTATATAATGTAGAATGTTGAGAGATTAGTGTGGGGCAACCTAATTTCACTATTTAGTGCAGTGGCAAAACAATTTTGAGTGTATTTCTTTTACCAAATTTTGTTATACCCTATGCTCAAGTCAGATTCATTAAAAAAATAAGTCAATATGGCATGTAATGAAATTTTCAAAAATTATAACATGGCATAATTGAATAGTTTAGAAAATTTTAATGAAAATAATTTGAATCCTAAAAAAAAACTGATGAAAAATAAAAAAAATTATATATATATCTATCTATATATAGAGAGAGATATACCAAAGTGGTTGTTTTAAAAATGTAAAAAAAATCATGGAATACATAAGCTTGCTTTGATATTAAAGTTGATTGTATTCCAAGAAGTCAAACTACTGTAGAAGACCTCCCCTTTTCATAAAATTCTAAGGATATATAGTTGCACTTTTGTCCTACACATAACGATTCTTTGTCATCCATTGAACACCAAATGTCTGCAATGTTGTTTATGGGTTACTGTTATGTCACATTTGTTGGCATCCTTTTGGGAGTTCTTGTCAAGGACATGTATTGTTTGGTGGGTTCTACTTGCACAAAATAATAAAACTAGGTTATCCTCACTAATTTCTCAACATTATACACTACAATAACTGTACCCATTCCCAACCAGGACCCTTACCCAATCTCTAGAGTAGTGAATTCCAACAGAGGCAGGGAGTGATTTTTGGAATTTGTTTTACAAACTAGTTCAAATAAGGTTGTATATAGGTCACAAGGCTTGGAGTTGTGTGAGTAGTAGTTAGTGATCGACAAGTGTGATACTAATTACAACAACAAGCATTGGGAATGGTGGTATGTATTATTGATAATGACACATGTCCTTGGTTTTGAGCGCCAAAGTAAGCATGAAGTGGTCTCTTTGAATGAGCAGTTTTGACATAGTCTAGACATTGGCTATGGGCTCCCATCACTTTTGGGCTCCCAAAATTCACAATAATTTCAATTTAGGCAATAAAATTATGAAAAATTTGCAATCCCCATACTTTCTGTCTTTCTACATGAGAAAACTTTGTTGCACTTCAAACTACTTACAATCTGTTGCAAAATCACTTAAGTGATCGGGTATGGGTTCATTTTTTTTATATAAATATGTATTGTTACTACAAAGGGATGCAATAACACAAAAACCATGTGTGTTGCATGGGTTGGTACATTGGTTCATGTCCAAGGCTTACAAAGTCTCATACTTTGAAACCCAATTATATCTCATGTGCCCTTATGTAGACAAGTAGTGAGTCATGAGGTAATTATTTTAGATATGGCAACCAATTGTTAAAGCAACCCAATTTCACTATTTTTTGTACTTCAAAGGATTTTTAGTATGGTTTGTAATAATTGCTTTGGTTTGTATTCAAATTATGTTATCTTGGCTTAATCACTTTATTCCACCATAACAAAATTTGGTAAAAAAAAAAAGGGCACTCAAAATTAGGCGTGGTTCTTTTGACTACCATTCTATGTAGTTGCAAAACAAAAAAGAAATATCTCCAATCATTTGGGGACTTTATAGAATGGTGATCAAAAGAACCACATCTAATCTTGAGTGCATTTTTTTTAATAATTTTTCTTATAATGTTCATGTTGCTTCTTATTTCAATCATACTTTGAAACTCAATTATATCTTCTATCCTCTAGGCCCAAATTATGTGCAACCATCAATTTATTGATATTTTTCATGAACTTTCCAAATCATTTCAATAACAAACAATTTGATTTCATAGATATAAATAGAATTGCATAGTGATCTCTCCCCTTGTCCCTCTTTAGAATGGGGATGAGGGTAGTTTAAATGAATTTCTTTCATTGGTTTGAAAAAAAATGTTGGCCAATGTTTGAAGTGGCCACCATGGATTTTAGAAAATGAGAAAAGACCCCACACACACATTATTTAACAATGTTTTGTTAGTAGAGATTCATGACTAGATGACAAATAGAAGAAAGCAAATAATTAGAAAAGACGTACTTAAATATTAAAATTAATATTACCTATGTCTTTGCTACTAACTTCCTTTCTTTTGACTAATTTTTGTGTGGATGAAAGATTCACAAATAAATACTTTGGAAAATAAATTTTCAATAGTCTAAATAATTTGCATATTTCAATGTGGCAATATTCTTCTTTAAGGGCCTTTTAGTAGTATTTATATGAAGAACAATCTTTTGTTTCATAGTTGGAGGGATAAAAATCTCTTTCTTTTGCTATTTATTCCCAACTTTAGGGTGATTGCAAGACAGACTGATCCTATTTTGTGTCACATTTAGAGTGATGAAGTTGTTTTCTTGCTAGAACTTTTGATGGTAGAATCCAATGAACTTGAAATTTTTATTGGAGATAGTTAAACTTGAATTCAATCATATCCATATTTTTTAGAAATTAGAAAAAAATCATTTTATATTTATAAGTCAATTTTGCTAATTTGTCATACTTTGAGGTTTATGGTTTTTTAGTACTAGAGAGTACCTAAAATTAATGATCTAGAGTTGAAATTTTTGTGGTCTATTCCTTCAATAGGGAGACATGTGCCTATAAAAGGAAATCTAAAAATACATTATTTTACAGCTTCTATATTCATATAAGTAGGATTCCCTTGTGCATACACTTCTGAATATTGAAGATGGATTTAACTTCCATTTTTGATGAAATGTAATCACTATCAAGTCTTTACAAATGGACAATTTTTAGGGGGAGGGTTGTTCATGATTTTTTAAATTATCATCAATTTTTACCTAGTTGTATCTATTTTCTATGACAAGTTGTCTTTTTTTTCAAATAATACTTTTCCAATAGTCATAAGTACTACTAGCTATCAATTTTTCAAATCAACAATTGTTGCAATACCAGACTAAGCTTAACACATGTGATGCAGAACACAATACACCATGGCTTGTAACATCGCGACTACACGTCTGTATTCATGAGGAAAAAACAAGAAGGGCACAGGAAGCTCAAACGCCAAGGTTCACGTACAGAATAAGAAGCACGATGAGAGAGATGATGAATATCATTCATCCATCAACATCATTGATCTAGGAATCATCCTGTGTGATGAGGTATGTAGTGGACAAGTTCAATACTTCCACTCACGAGTACAAAATCACAAGTACAAGAAGTCTACACAGGTTATAACTATGACTACATATGATTACACAGGTCAAAACTAATGAACTAAATCTCCCACTTAGACTTGAACGTGCTTAGTGATGTTGAGAGCAGTACATAGCTTGAAAAACTTCTTGGGAGGTAACACCTTGATAAGAATATCTGCCAGTTGAAGATGAGTGTTGACGTAAATCACACTAATTTCAGCCCGTTGCTGAAGCTCATGAATCTTGTGATAAGCCACATCAATATGCTTAGTTCTCCTGTAAAATTCTGGATTAAGTACCAAATGAATAGCAGCTTGGTTGTCAGAGAATAAGCGAGTAGGAGACTAAATGAATCCAAGATTGTTGAGTAGGCGACAAGTCCACTGTACTTCTCGACCAGTGACTGAAGCAACAATGTATTCGCTCTCCATAGTGGACATGGCAACGCATTGTTCCTTGCGGCTAAATCAAGTAATAGGCCCATTGTTGAGTAATAGGCAACATCCAGTGTGAGATTTGCGTTCATTAAGGTCTTCGGCAAAATCAGCATCCGAGTATGCTACCAAAATATTAGGCTCAAATGAACCAGAATAGCAAATAGAGAAATCAAAAGTCCCACAGAGATACTTGAAGATTCTTTTCAAAGCAGTAATATGGATACCTCGTGGATTGCTAGAATATTGATCGAGCAACAGTGTTAACTGCATGGGCAATATCTGGGCGCGTGATACATGCTAGGTATAGTAAACTGACCACAGCACTCTGATATGGAAAATCAGGAATCGGGTTGTCATCATTTTTGAGAGTATTTTGGAGATGGACATTCGGATCAGAAGGAGTCGAAACTGGATGAGCGTCAATTAGTCTATACTTCTGAATAATGTTCAGAGTATAACGAGATTGATCTAGCCAGATTTGTCAAGTAAAACGATTGCGAGTAATTCGAATACCGACATACAACTCCGCACGACCACTAGTAACTTCAAAATGACGCTGCAAGTAAGATATCATGTCTTGGAGATGAGAACCGCTCTTGTAGACGGCTAAGCTGTCATCCACAACAATAGTTGTTAGAATACGAGGTTCAGTGGTAGAAACATAAACGCATAGATCTACCTTAGTAGATTGAAGCTTATAGTGTGTCAAAAAGTCATTGAACTTTTGGTTCTAGCATCGACTGGCTTCTTTCAGACCATATAAGCTCTTGCGTAAGCGACAGACTTTGCCACCAGGTTGTTCAAATCCTAGTGGCTGATCGATATAGATCTCTTCAAATAAAGTGCCATGAAGAAACGTTGTCTTGACATCATATTGTATGATTTCGGCATCCTCAACAACAACGATAGACTGAAGAGTCTAAATACTGTCGCTTTTTGCAACAGGGGCGTAAGTTTCTTCATAATCAACCCCGTAGCTTTGGTTGTATCCTTTAGTGACAAGTCTCGCTTTAAACCTCTCAATGGAACCATCTACTTTAGGCTTTACTTTAAAAACCCATTTGTTCTTGACTGTCTTTCGACCTGGAGGAAGAGATTCAAGACTCCATGTCTCATTCTTGATAAGAGACGAATATTCATCCGCCATAGCCTGTTGCCAATCAGAGCTATATATGCGAGCACTCTAAAGCAGCCTTGTACGTAGCTAGTTCTTTAGTGAGATATGTCGTGTTGACAAGAGCTGCAAAAGACTGAACAACTTCTTCACGATTAAGTTGACTATAAATGTCACTGAGTTTCCGAGTATCTAAGGTAGGGTTTGAACTATCAAAGGATTCAGAAGCAGTACTCCCACTGGTTGTTGATGATGAATCAAGTTGTTGCAACTCCCATTGGTGAATGGAACTTGGAGAAACAGCTAACGAAGAAGGACTCCCACTGACTATATGATCAGGCTCAGAGTGAATAGAATGATCAATATGAGGAAGAGAGGTAGTAACGCAGGGAGACTGCTCAAATAAAATCTGGAAACTCGGTGTGGAATTAACAATTGGAGGCTAACTCGTAGTCAGAGCAGGAATTCTAGAAGTATCAGAAACCATGTAGGTTGGAAATAGAAGGTCAACAGAATATGTCTCTACTCGTGGTTGATAAGGTACATCAGGAGAATCTTCATCAAAAATAACATCACGACTAATGATCACTCCATTCTTTTCAGGGCACCAAAGACGATAACCCTTAGATGTCTCAGAATAGCCTAAAAATAAGCATTCCCTGGATTTAGTATCAAGCTTTTTTTAGAGTTCCTTAGGAACGTGAGCATATGCAATGCTGTCAAAAGTACATAGATGTTTGACAGTAGGTTGAGTCCCAAAATACTTTTCATAGGGCGTCAAACCATAAATTACTCAAGATGAAACTCGATTGAGAGTATAGATAGCAGTATTCACTGCTTCTCCCCATAATCAGTCGTCCAACTTGCAATGAATGAGCATATACCAAACCATTTCAATGATTGTGCGATTGTCACGTTCGGCTACTGAGTTTTGTTCGGGCGTATAGGGAATAGTGAACTCTTGACGAACTCCTTTGGAGTCAAAAAAAGCAGTTACACGTCGATCTGTATACTCTCATCCATTATCACTTCTGAACTTAGTGAATCCCGTACCATGATCTCTTTGAACGATTTGATAGAGTTTACAAATATGAGTATAAACCTCACTTTTCTGACTCATAAGAAAAACGAATCGATAAGAAGAGTGATCGTCTTTGAAAGTAACGAAATATCAATGTCCTCCAAGGCAGGGGATATGAATAGAAGAGATATCAGAGTGGAAAAATTGTCTAGGATACTTTATTCTCTTTCTCTCAAGATTGACCGGGAATGGGAGACGATGTTGTTTCCCTTTGACACAACTTGCACAGAACGGTAATTTGATAGATGACGGGATGACAAGACCATCAACTACATCAGATTGTAGCATGTTCTTAATTGTAGAAATGCTTGTATGGCCCAATCGATGGTGCCAACGACGTAAAAGATGATCAGCATGGCTGATAACCGGAGGAATATTAGGAGAAAGCGGATCAGAAGAGGCTATATTAGCATAGGCTGCATAGCTAATATGAGGCTGACTGATAATGTTAAGGTGCCAAAGTAAACTTTCTCGTTGACCTGTAAAAATTAAACGACCCCTTTCACCGTGAGATATCATCTTGCAGTGTTATTTACAAACACTACTGCAATTTTGAGATCCATAAGCTGACTGATAGAAATAAGGTTCTTACGCAGATCAGGAACGTAAAGAACATTTGTAAGAGTCTCTTGAATAATCGATCTGTCAATGATACTGTGAACACGGATGTCTCCTACACCTCTAACCCAAAGCTTATGGTCATCAGCTATGGTAACTCCCCACACACGATCAGCAATTGGTTGAAATTTTTTAAACCAATGACGATGATCTGTCATACTCTCAGTTGCACCAAAGTCAGCAAACTAAGCATTTCGATCAAAATTGAGAGCATAAATAGTAATGCAATAAGCTTCGCTAGAAATTTCACTGTCACAAGAATCAGAGTCTAATTGAACACGGCTGGAAGTAACGTGAGCATGACTGCGAGTAGTACGCCTATGACGAGAAAACAATTAGAACGAGCTAGTTTCTTTCTTTTAGAGGAATGTGACCGGAACTCTGACTCGTTATGAGAATCATTAGAATCAAAAGCATTTGCAGGACATTCTTTGTCACTAGAAAAATGACCAAAATGTCTACAGCTATGGCAACAAGAATTCTTCTTGAGTTTCTCAAGACACAGTGCCTTAGCCTTCTTCTGTTCGGTAGTGAGTTGAGGACGAGATGAAGAACGAGTGGAGGTCTTTGAATAAAATGCTTGTTCAAGTTGAACATCAGTTCGTCCATCACGATCCTCGAGAGTGTCCTCTCTTTTGACAAGACGAGATTGAAAACCTCTAAGTGTTTGTTCTGCTAACGGAACACTGTCCCAAGCAAGAAGAAAATAATCATAGCTTAGAGATAATCCGCTTCTGATTTTCGAAATGATTTGCCGTTCAAAGATGACCTCATCGACTTCCGTAAGTTGTTGAGAAAGATTTTGCAGAGTGCTAATATACGAGATGACAGAATCAGACTCTTCTAATTTGCACTTATAGAATTTCTCTTGTAACCTGACGATGCATTCAACAGAACTGCAATCGTGAAATGTAAGTAACTGACACCACATTTTTGCAGAAGTCCGACAATGAGCAACTTCGGTTTTATACTTAGTACTAAGAGCACTAAGAATTGCTACTGCAGTAGTCTTGTCCTTCCTCTTCCATGCGGCAGAATCATCGGATTCTACTTTTGTGACGTTGCCATCGACAATAGAAAACAGATCCTTAGATTGAAAAATAAAGCTCATGTGCATTTTCCACATTGGAAAATTAGAACCATCGTACTTATCGACTGCAGTCGTTCTTTGGCCTCAATGTGAATAGCCATCGTAACTCGTTATTTACTGGACTTTTAGAAAAAACAAATAGAGTGCAAGAACTTGTACCTAACTGTGTAGAACTAAAAGAACCACACAAGTACAAGATCTAACAACCACAAACTATTTGCGTCGATATAGGCCCATAACCTGTTGTAATACCAGACTAAGCTTAACACACGTGATGCAGAACACAATACACTATGGCTTGTAACATCGTGACTACGCGTCTGTATTCATGAGAGAAAAACAAGAAAGGCACAAGAAGCTCAAACGCCAAGGTTCAAGTACAGAACAAGAAGCACGATGAGAGAGATGATGAATATCATTCATCCATCGACATCATTGATCTAGGAATCATCCTGTGTGATGAGGTACGTAGTGGACAAGTTCAATAACAATTGAGATTGTTTTGTTTCATAGTACTAAGCGTAGACAAAACGCTACCAAAAATATTTGGCCTTTCTTGCAACCATCCTTTACGTCATTTTCATTGACAAAAAAAATTTGAAGTTCACTATCATATGTCTTGTAGTTCAACATCATGTGAAACTTTTAATGTGCACAATCCTTCTTCTAAGGTTTTCTAACCAATAAAGTACTTCATTTGCCCTTTATTTCACTAGCAAAAGAAATATTAATTCCTATAGTTACATAATTAAAATTTGGATTCATTTTAAACCATTCCAACATGACTACACATTGGAAATTCAAAATTATCTTAATTAACACTATAAGTGATTATGAAAACAAGTGTCAAACAAGATAAGAAATTAACTATGTCCTAGGAAAATCTAAAGAACCTAGATTCTGTTTTGCAATTCTTTTTGTTTGATGACATGTAGGTTTAATGGCAAATTCAATGAATCTCGAAAGCAAATTCCATTGTTGTCCACCAGAGACTACTCTTTGCATTGAAAAGTACACTCAACTCTTTGTAATGACACATTCTATAACTATAAGGGACATTGTACATTTAGAGTTTGGACCAATTTATTGTGTACAAGGCCCAAAATCCTCACTTGTGATTGGACAAAAGGCTGAAATCCTCACTAACTTGCCATTGAACAAAAGGCTAAAATGTGTGCAATAGGCTTCCCTCAAGAAGAATGTCCTACCCTCTACATGCAAAGCATCCCTAAGTACACATCACATTACAACTTCCACATGAACTTCAAGTTCAAAAGAGTGGAAACTTGGAGTGTAGAAATACCAACACTGTATGAACAAATAAATGCGTTTTATCGCAACTGATCATTAGTGAATGCACAGGTCTGGTAAATATATAGGGTAGATGAAATTTTGGAAAAAAAAACAAGTTAACGAGGAGAGTGAAGCTCGACGGGGAAATCAAATGCCTTTTTTTCCTAGAATTCTCAATAGCAAGGAGATTGCTCGATGTAAATGCCCATCCAGAAGTGGATGAAACATGTGATTGATGAATGAAAAATCCGTAATCATCGATTACTCAGATTTCACGTAAGCGTTAGGAGGAGATTATGGGAAATCCTCCTCCCTCCAATGCAAATGAATTACACGCGAGGTTTCCTGGCAGGGGTTCACTGTACGTCAGGTCTGCCTGCCTGCCTTCTGGCCTCTAGCTCCCTCGTGATCGAGCCAACGGAAACTAAAATAATTCTGCCTGAGCATCTCTGGGAACTGAACTTGAATTGCCTTTCAGGAATGGAATCATGATCACAAACATATTTATTTTTTTTATTAATTTTCGTCTAGCTCCGCATGCATTTCTGTCAAAGCGAGAATTAACTGAACTCGATCAGGTGCCTGCCTGCGCATGCGCTGTGTCGATCACATGTTGATACGCGGGTGCCAGCAAGTTCAGTCAGCTTTTCTGCTTCGATCGAGCATAGTCAAAGAATTACGTTAACTTAGCCCTGCAAAACACATCATTCCTTAACTTCCTTCCTCAGTCCAACTTATCTAGCCTGTAAGCTGCAGGTTTTCTTGAGACCTGAAACAATCCGAATCTGGCGCGCAGTTTGTAAGGATCCCGCCATCCAGGGAGGGAGCAGGACTAGTGCCACACAATCCAACAGGTGTCTGTCTGAGCCCTAACTTGCAAAATCAATCAATCGGGTTTTGAAATGCCCATTTTTTGTCCAAGAAGAAGGGAAACCTGACCAGCGGCCTAGCTACGTACGACAAGCATGATATGAAGACTGGTTTCCCCTGTTGTAGCACTGTTGAGAATTTTTTTTTTTTTAAATTCTATGTGAAGAGAAATTAATGTGAGGAATGGGGACTGAGAGCAAACTCGATCAGGCTAGGTGCCTGCGTCACATGTTGAGAAGCGGGATACTCACGGTGCCAGCAAGTTCAGTCAGCTTTTCTGCTTCGATCGAGCATAGCCAATAAATTAGTCCTGCAAAACACCGATCATTCATTCCTCAGTCTATCTGATCTGCACGCAGCTTGGTTTTCTTGAGGCCTGAAACAATCCTTATGATCTGGCAGTTTGTAAGGATCCAGGGAGGGAGGGAGGGGTGCTTAATTACAGGACTAGTGACACAGAATCCAACAGGTGACTGTCTGAGCCCTAACTTGCAAAATCAATAAATCGGGTTTTGAAATGCCCATTTTTTGTCCATGAAGAAGGGAAACCTGTCCAGCTTATATATGACAGGCATGCATGATGACTGGTTTCCCCTGTTGTAGCATTGTTGGGAGTTTTTTTTAAATTCTTTGTAAAGACAAATGTGAGAAATGGGGAGTCAGAGCAATTAGAATTTTATTTTACTGACAATGTATGAATTTGTTATGAATTTTTGAAGTGTGTTGCCTTATTGACCTTAAAAGAGTCAGTTCTCTATTTGACTATTCCAAAACCAACAAAAAGTGTAGCCATAATGGTCATCTTCAATCACTTTTAGAAAGCAATTGCAATATTTCCTAACATGGCCACAACATGAAGTTAGGCCTAAAAAAGTCACTTCTTGTCATGAATTTTCACTCAAAAGGTAGAAGTTCCTATTGTAGTCACTACTCACTCCACCATCATCATCCAAGACATTGATTGCAGTCACTAACTCAACCTAATGGAGTCCCAATCTTATTTATTGAAAAAGTCTAGAATGGGTCATTCTCATGGGTAGTTTGCCTATTATAGGGTGGTTTACCTTATATCTAGGTTTTTGTTTAATAATCCAACTTTTCTAGTAGAGATCTCTTGACATGATGTAACTTGACTTGGAGTTTACAAATTGAAATCCTTAAGTAATGGAGAGTTTATTTTGAGACAATCAAAAAAAGAAGAGGGACATAAGAGTTTTAACAAACATTAAGAATAAAAAATTATGAGAGATCATACTAGTTTAAGGTCAATGCATGGCAAACTATTCAAAAAATTCCTCAACTATAAATTAATCTTAAAAAAAGTTATTTTCAATTTGTAAAAATTAATTTATTTTAAGGATTTTGAATTTCAAAAGTCTCTTTTTAATATCAGATTTACCAATTTCTATCCAAACTTTGGTTGTGAAAATTGCCCATATTGGATCTTAGATTTAAAAATTCATTAAAATTTAAGCCTTAAGCTTCATTTGCAAGCAAGCTCTAGAAAAAGTCCATTAAAAGATTTTTTTTATGTAGAAAAATGATTTAAATAATCTAAAATTGGATAAAAAATACATAACAATTTAATTTATATTTATGACACAACAAATATTGAAAAGGGCTAAATTTTTTTAGGTAATTTATTTTTACATGTTTGAATATACCAAAATATTGCAACAAAAAATTCCATCAATATCTTTCTATTTTATAATAATTTGCACACCTATGGAATGCAATGTGTTTAAGAATCTAATGTATTTGTGAGCATAAAATCACCATATCATCAAATTTTGGTGACAATAAGACAAGATTAACATTAAAAAATCACCTAGAATTCATTTCACACCAGATTTTATTTTCTAAATTTATTCATATGTTTTTAAATTGAATTTTTAGTGTCCCATGATACAAAAGCAAGATGATTCTACCTTCCATTCATCTTTTATTGATAATCACAAATCCACAATGGCGTAAGGTGTAAGACCCTTATTCCAAGTAGAATGATTTCTTTGCCCCTAAAGAGTGGTATAAATATTTTTCAAATATAGACAAATTAAAGAAAAGACTATAGTAATTGGAATTATATTTTTCCAACAAGGTATGTGTCATTTTTATGAGATATTAAATCCTACTACCCAAATAACCCGAAGGATTCATTAGTCCTCCAAAACCAAGACAAATTAAGTACATCATAATTGACATTTACTTACCTATTTTGGTTGTAATGTTTTTCTAAAATAGTCGCTATAGTCATCGCATCAATATAGTATCGTTCTTATAGTCCTATGATAATATTACACCTCAAAAGATAGAAGTAGCTATTATAGTTACTTATTCACTCCATTAGTGTCACTGAATGCTTTAATAGTCACTATTCATTTCATTGTGGACCAAATTTCAATTATTCAAGAATGTGTAATTTGGGTTGAAGCCATGCCATATAAAGGGCCCATTCTTGGATGTCTAGAGTGAACAAAATATTTAGAATGGATTCATCTTCCTTTACACAGAGGTAGGCAATTTGTAATGAAGATGTATAGGCTTTTGTAGGCTCTATTTGAAATGTAATGAAAGACCATGATGTTAAATTAGGTATATGAAGTGGTATTAGTCTAATTGGTCACCTAGGCAAGAACACACTAATTGAACTATTTCATTCTAGTAGTGAGGATGCAGAATTAGTGTCACTACAAAATTATTTTATTTTTGGCTTTTGGAAAATTCAAATAGTAAAGACTATAATATTTCAACCTTCACTAGTTTTTAGTAGTGTGAATTTAATGAATTTCAAACTGATTGGATAAATAAGATGTCTAACACTAGAAGAAAATGAGGGGTTTTGCAACTACAGTATGTAACTCATTTTGTAGTTGCATAGGACGTTTGCAACTAGGTGACAATGTAGAGTCCGTAGTTGCAGTGGACAAGTCGCATTAGTTGCAGTCTAGTTGCAAGGTTTTTTGTCATCCGACACCATACAGAGAACTTCATCCTTGTGTGCAACTTGTTTGCAACTTGTAGATTTGTAAATTTTAAAATATAAATCTCAATGATTTGTAGATTTCAAATTTTCAGATCTACCTCCTTTCTAGATTTTAGAATTTCAGAACTACCTTTTTCTTAGATTTTTGAATTTCAAATCTACCTTTTTCTAGATTTCAAAATTTCAAATCTACCCTCTTCCTAGATTTCAAAATTTCAGATCTACCTTCTTCCTAGATTTCAAAATTCAATTTCCTAGATTATAAAATTTCTTGAATTTTAATTATTTTTTAAATTCTTATATACAAAATCTACAAATTGTAGAAACCCACAAATTATAGAAATCTTAGAATTCTATCAAAAGAATTCATTACATAAGACTATAACAACTTACAAGTCTTATATGTTCAATCTAATGGTACTCTTTACAATTGATATGGGTCAATTGATATAACATGAATGGGAATGAACTTTGAAAGCAACTAGGAAACAACTAGAGTGCAACTAAGAAACAACTAGCGTACAACTAAGAAACAACTATGGTCATTTTACAGTTGCATAATAGTTGCATAGGACACTAGTTGTTTCCTAGTCTTTTTTTGCAACTACAGAATGACTACTTTGCAACTAAAACAATGAATGAATGTTGTAAAACAATGACACAAAACAACTACATTAGATTTGGTGCAAATAGAGAGGAAACTAGTTGCATGACAGTTGCATAGGGCACTAGTTGCATAGTAGTTGGTTGTGCTGAACGTGTTTTTCTTCTAGTGTAAAGATAGTTAACTCCTAAAGGATCAGGGTACTTTTGGAGAATAAATTGTCAAAATTGTCATTTTGGGGGAAATGAAAACAAAATGAAAAAATGTTCTTAAGAAAAATTAACTATAAAAAAATGCTATCTACCTACTATGAATGTATAGAAAAAAAAATCATAAACTTTGACCTCGCAAATTGAAAGATTATAGAGTTGGAAGTTAGAAGAATTTTTCTTAAAACCCTATTTAACATAGTCAACAAATTTTGACTTTTGAAGTGAGATTTTTGCACTACACATAATTATCATGTTGACAATGGCATTTTAGTGATCTTGTTAGTTAGAGCATCCCTTCCAACGGTTTCCCTATCCCCATCCCCATTTGGAAAAAATAGGGATAGGGAGTGCAAGCCTTCACCAATTCTTTCTTCCACAATTAACTATTTGCTAAATACAAACAATCAGAAGTCAATATGCAACTATACAAATAGTAACCAAGACAAAGAAAGAGTACCATATGAAATTAGGGAAGTACACATTATGCAACAAGACTAAAAAACAAAATAGGATTTATTGCATCTGAATTCCGTATCCAACCTCCCAAATAGCAGATTGGGACCCCCTCCCTTTCTAAATTTTTTGAGATAGAGCATGATAGTGGGTTTTTTTCTTTCCTATCCAAATGAAATTCATTTGGATAGGGATATAAAAGCCCTTGGTAGAGATACTCTTACATTCTTGTCAAATTTCTAAAATAGAAGAGTTCTGTAGATGTTGCCTAAAGGCCAACATAACATTGTTAACCGGGGAAGATACCTCCCCCTAGGTGGAGGTATAATTCTTCCCAAGATACTTGGGGGGAGACTTAAGTTTAAATCAAATGATTGTCATTGGTTCCTAATGATGCATTATCAAATTCACTATGGAGAAATTCTCCCTCTTTGGTTGCATGTCCCTAGGGGACTTCCAATTTGGGGGGAAGTAAATGGGAGACCCCAGGGAACATTAACAATGTTATGAAAGATGCTCAAAGAACTTTGGATAATATAACTTTTGATCTATTCAAGCACTCATTAGGGGAGTTAAGAAAATATTACCAAGAAATGTCTTTTATATATGTTGTGTCAAAATTTCACAAAGACCCGTTCAAAAATGACTTTGTAAGAACCTACTCATTGTACCCAAACTTCCAATTGAATGAGCTACTGTTCAAACACTTAGAAGTGCCATTTTTTGTTCCCCAACAGCTAAAAAATCAGCTAAAATGAAGACTTTTTTACTAAAAATTGACAATTTTTTTTGGTTGCAGCCAATGATAGGTGAGGAGTTATTTTGAAGTGCCCAATCAATGAGGATTGAGACATTTTGTGCTCAAGGGTGTCCATTCAAGGTGAGTCTTGAATTATATGCAAACAACCTTATATTCTCAACTTTAAAAGTTTGTAAAATATTACTAGAGCGTCTGAAAATGATGAAACCACATGGGTTGTGTTTCTTGAGGTTTTGCTATGCTCAGTTTGTAAGTTGCAATCACACAGAGCCTAGGTGCAGAATTCCAGAGACCGCGTGATATATATCAATGGTATGTGAATTTAATAGAAATCTAAAAATTCATGCAACAGATTCAATATGGGATCGACACGCAACATCAGGAGCTCGAAGTATGGACTGATTTATTTCTTCATAAGCAAAATCTTTGCAAAGCCGTGAACAATAGCAACTCGTTTGTCCCAGTTGTTGACAATCGGGATTAAGCGAACCTTGATTGATGTAGTTACTTTATTCCTAAATATAGTCTACCAACACAACTTGAGGAGTTTCTATATAAAAGCACTAAAAAACAAGAGTCTTAATAAGCTGTTAATCTCCAGTATTATTGCTCTAACTAGAACTTAATTACACTAGCAGCAATGGTACATTTTGACGAACAGGAGGAAGACATGACGTACCATTTTACAAGCAAAGCCCAACCAAGTTTCTATCCTCTGCTCAAAATCTGAGAACAGGATTCCACACCCCTAGAACACTCTGGAAAAAATTGAAATACAAGAGCCCTGCCATGGTGACCGTCCACTTTCCAATCAACACAAAAGCAAACCAATAAACTCAGAATCTGCTCTAAAATTGATTGTAGTGTCACCGAAATAAACTCAACATGGAGACAATTTTGTACAGAAATTACCACGGAGTACTAAACTTGTTGTGAGCTTCGGAATGAACCCAGAGCTTTGAACGGGCCTGCTCTCAGTACTTTTTGGTGATATGCGGCAGCCAAAGCAGCTCCAACGAATGGACCCACCCAGAAGATGAACTGCAACATACATGTCATCATATATTTTTATATTTTAGGTACTCAAACATATATTGTTCGAAACATACTAAGTGAAGACGACAAGGTCTTTAATTCGGAGAAAAAGTTTACAAAAAGAAAAAGAAAAACATAATAGGACGTGTATCTGCATGCGAGGATAACGCGGCTACTTACATGATCATCCCAAGGTTTGCTGCGGTTGTAAATCACGGCTGGGCCGAAGCTCCTGGCGGGGTTGATGCCAGTTCCAGTGATGGGAATGGTTGCAAGATGCACCATAAACACTGCGAAGCCAATGGGAAGTGGAGCCAAAACCTGGAGATCAATTAAACGCAATTAATCAAACTTTAGCAGAATAAAATTTTCTAGCTGCAGTGGCTCGCGGAAAACTAAAGTGACTCACAGTCACTCAGGCTAGGAGGTTCCTACATGGTTTCATGGCACAAATTTCTAACTAGTACGTGGAGAAACAGTCGTTTGTGGAATCTCACTGAAGCAACTTGGAGTGAGGAGCTAGCGAGCTACTTAATGTTAATATATTACAAAGCACGTGACAAACGTTGAATTTAGATGAACGGTCGCTTAACCTCGCAGGCACGTTCCTTATATTACCAAAACCTCACGTTCATTAAAATAGTGGATTTCCCGGAAACCGTACCACGTGAATAATATCAGCTCATATTATTCTCAGTACGTGCCGACTTTCAGGTGGAAACTAGGTACAGTTTCAGTTACCCGATTGAAACCTCAGATCTAGACCGGTCCTAGCTAGTATTCAGAGTTCTTGGCACTTGATCGTCAGAGTTTTGGTGCATCGTCACAATTTAGTTAAAATGGCAGATATCAGTACATGAAACTGGTGTGCACAGTTTCAGATGCCAGACTGAAACTTCGGATCTACAACCGTCCTAGTTTTCAGAGCTCTGGACACTTGAACGTCATACTTTTGACGCATTGAAACATTTTTTTGAAAATGGCAGATTTAACCGGTGCAGTTTCAGTCGCTCGACTGGAACCTCGGACCTATACCAGTCCTAGTTTTCAGAGCGCTACGCACCAGTTGGTTTTCAGAGCTCTTCTGTAGGCCCTTGAATTAATGTTACAGAAATTGAAGCTCTGAAACACATTCACCTTTCGACGAAGATGGTATGGCTATCCCGATGACCTTTCAAGCATTTTGTCAGTGTAATCGTATGAATGATACCCAAAACAAAAAAGACTCTTGGCATCATGGTGACCAACTAGAAGGGAGCTCGGCCGGTAGGTCGCCGTCATAAGCCTGCGCGCACAAAACATGCAAGAAGAAGTTCGTGTGAATGAATGTTTGTACCGGCACGTGAGAGTCTCGGGCATTGCGCTTGGGATCGGTAGCGGAGAAGACGGTGTACACGAGGACGAAAGTGCCGACGATCTCCGCAGCCAGGCCCGTGCCCTGGCCGTAGCCTACCGCCACGAAGTTGGCCCCTCCGCCGTTGCGCATGTAGATGGAATGCTGGAACGCCTTCACCAGACCCGACCCGCAGATGGCGCCCAAGCACTGCGCCACCATGTACGCCAGCGCCCTCGGCAGAGAGATCTTACGCGCTAGCAGTAACCCGAACGTGACCGCCGGGTTGATGTGACCACCTGCAACATGTATGGCAGGCGTCCCACCGTTACTCTCTTTAGCAATTCTGAGAAACTTACGCTCCTAATTCATCGTTCTGGCAACGAAAGAAAGACTCTTTTGAAAGTCTAAATCTCATTGTAGAGAGCATGCATAGGCTGTGCTCAAACCAGTGGTCAGACTAGTTTAGTAACTCCCTTCTCAAAGGAGCTCAAATTTGTGCTTAGAAAAGAACCTGGGTTCCTTTTTCATGAGTGTTGAGTCAGCTCTAGCTTCAAGAATGTTATGCACCACATGACTACTGCACTAGTTACTGACTCCTTTCGGGGGTTCGCAAGAGTGACACAGTCTCATGTGCTATACTTGGCTTCTAATACTTTCACCGCTAAAATTTTATGCAGATTCCAAATTACCTTCCTAGATGCTTCCAGTCTAACGAAATTCAGATACTGCTGGATTTCGAGACAACAGGTAACCTCGTACAACTTTATACATTCTAGCCTACTGAAGACAACCCTTTACAGACAAATTTTTTGGTTGAGTAGACAACCGTTATTAATATATAAATCTTGGAGAGTCACTCACCATTTTGCTGTAACTGCATGCTCCAAATTACCATTAATTCTAGAAACTTCGAGAAAGATTCTGATAATAAGCCTGGCTTTCAATTCGTGACAACGACAGTTTCAATCATCTACAACGGAGACCAAGTTACTTCTCGACTACGACTGGCAAGCCTAGTAAGTTGAGAAGCTAAGCCGGGACGGTATATCTCGAAACATACGTGCCATACTCCTCTCGACGAAAGGATTCATAGTCCACAATTCAAAACTTTGTATTCACGACCAACTCATGCATGAGACGGTCTAAATTGTAACTGGCGGCGTCTGTGGAATAATATGATCACCGTGCTGGTTGAGCTTGAACTGATTCTAATGCCCTGAATATATGTACACCAGCTAGTCAGTCATTACATATTCATTTTGGAAATGCTCGCCCAGAATTACTCTATTTACCTGAGATACCCGCCGTGCAATACACGAGCACGAAGATCATTCCACCGAAGGCCCAAGCGGTGCCGAGAACGCCCACGCCTTCACATCCGGGTTTGTTTTTGGCGCCAATCAAGGTGGCGATGGTAATGTAGAGGAACAGCAATGTGGCCACGAACTCCGCGATGATGGCTCGGTAGAAAGACCATTTTCGAAACTCCTCAGCGTCAATGAGCGGCGCCGGCGGCGGGTCCTGGTAGTCCTTCAGCGACGGCTCCACGCCCACGTCCACCTTGGCCATCGACTCTAACTTCACCTCCTCAGGCCTTAACTGGTTTCTTCGATTCTGGAGTCGATTCTGGAGTCGATTCTGCACACAACTGTTGCAGCTCTGCTCTGGCAATTACTGTTCTAGATAAATAGAAGCAATGACAAAGTGGACGGACGGTGTTGTGGGGGATTGATCCGGCTTGATATGATGCCGACGGTGGTGAGTCTTAAAGCTAGGCACGGTCGGATATGACGATCCTGCGTTTATGGCTCCCTCTGACAGATCGCTACGGTTGTCGAGCGTCGACAGCAAAGTGCCACGAAGCAAAGCGAGCTTATCTTGTGTTCAGACGAGCTGGGGAAGATGCCATAGCGGACTTTATAACAGGACTTGTATGTTGCTGTCTGTGCTACAAGCTTGTCTACCTCAAACTCTTCAGCTGTGTAGCTTCCTCGACTGGCAACTGTGGCAAGTGGGAAAGAAGGAGCTACACTAGATGTAGACTCGGTTCTGTAGCATTGACTAGCTTTTCGAGCAAGGTCCTAGCCAGGCGAAACGTCTTTGCTTAATAAGGTGGAGGCACCCATTTCCAACCAAATCAATCTTGAAAATATGTAGATATAGGAAGTCCAAAATGTACAACTTACTTATGTGGGTGCAAAAAAACGGTTTGAGGTACACTATGTATTTAAACTTCACAAATTCACACCATACCATACATATTGAGGGAATTATAAAAAGGAATCTGAAAATTCATGATTTTCAATTGCCAATTTGTTAAAAAATATTTTCATGTATTGATTTCACCTTGCTTAAAGTGATAGGAATAGGAACCTCCACTAGCTTACATGGAGCTTTGTTTTTGTCAATGTATAGCAGTCCAAAGTCAATAAACAATCCCACCCATGTCCTCAAAATTAAGACCCAAAGTTGCTAGGGTTTTAGGTTTGTACAACCATCGTCACTTATTGAATTTTAGCCAAGATAAGTGTAGATAATTTTGACTCATTTCTTAAATGGAACCCTCTAGAACTTGTCTAAATTGTACACATTTTTCATGAGATCTTAGGGTCAATTTTGGAAACACTTTTTCTTTGCACTTTGAAATTTCATTTCATAGTATATTCATATAATGTCCCAAAAAGGCATGCTAAGGAAATGTGGAATTTCATTTTGACACCTAGCCAATAGTGTTATAGTGGCAGTCCCTCCAAAATTAGAGAACATGCATTAACAATCCCTCCAATGGGCAATTTCGTTAAAATGGCGGTATTCCATTAAAATGGCGGTTCAAGGGACCAACTAGGGCATGAGATCTTGCGGAAGAAAATGGTGGAGACAATGCCATACGTAAACGAGTGGTGATTTGAGCACGCATGGGACACAATCGATGCTTGATATGAGATGAATAGGTACCTTTGAATACCTCATTTTCCGTTCCTTCATGTACAAATGCCAATGGAATACCGCCATTTTAACGAAATTGCCGATTTCACCAAATGTATCATTCAAAAAAAAATCTTTGCTCTACAATCAATGGATATAGGGATGTTATTAAAACCACGTTCTTTTCATCACTTGCACAATGAACCAAATGAATGCATTAAGAAGAATGCCATTAAGGTAATTGGAGCATCAACACCGACCTACATGGATTCTTGCCTTAAATGTACTCTTTATAAACACAAGAACTTAGAAACAATTGTAAGAATACTATTTTCAGCATTTTGAAAACTTATATTTTATTCACATAGTGCCCCAAAATACATACAAAAGGGGATTTCACTTTATTGCAACATCCAACAAAAACTAAAGTAGTATAATAGTAGGAAGTATGTTCAAATTTTTTTCCAATCATTTTTGGGTGTAGTTATTTTAGAATTATAATATTGTAAGTACTTTCTACCATTGGTGTTTAGATTTTCTTTTCAGTTTTGTCAAGGTACTATAAGTTTATAATCTTGATTGCAATGGTGAAACTATTTACACTCAAAAATATACAATTTATAAGTGAAATGTAATTTATTCATCCACGTCTCTATGCATACCTCCAAAGGCAGTGATAATATCTATGTTTTAAAATTCCTTTGGAAGACTCTTGGTGATTTCATCTATTCAAAATTCGAGAATATTTTAGCTGACATACGCTCGTAGATCGACAGTCCAATCAACTAATAGTGAAAAACTTGTTTCGTCCGCCTGTGAAAATCAATATAAAATATAAAAAAATACAAAAGTCCATTCCAACCAGTGACTGAGCAACGGAGGCACTCCATGCTTGGGGAGGGATCTAACTTACTATTCCACCCTCACTGGATGAAATCCGGCATGTTTTATGCTACAGCAATAAATACAATTCAAAACTTATAAAGTTTCCTTATTTAATTACCTCTTGAATACACATGATGAAGACTGGATTTCAACATCCACACATACCGGATAGTTTACATATTAAAAACTCCAACTTGTTGTATCTATCATTTTGAGTGATCATGTAGAATTGTCGGGGATATACTATGGGATGGCCTAAAACGACAATAGAGTGTATGATACAACACAAAAAACAAACAAGCAAAGAATATGTCCTTTGTAATTTCCACATCGTTGTGTCCTATTTTATAGACCCACAAAGAGGGAGCATACTTGAGTCAAAGCTTCAAATCCCACCACATAAAAGTTATAAGCTTAGTACATGAGTGAATCTTAACAATACAATGTGATACATGTGATTGTGTGTGGGCAGTGCCTGCTATTTTTATATCTTAAAGTTTTTGAAATTTTTGAAACACATAAATAATTCCCATTGATAAAAAGGAACAGACCATAAGGGCCGGGGTGAACTGACCCCCTCGCTCTTCCCCGAAGGAAAACCCTGAAATTTATTATTTCCCACACATGATAAAATTTGCAATTTTTGAATTCATATTTGCAATCAGAGACCCCAAATTAGCAAGGAGAGATGGAAAGCATACATTTTCTGGGCACAAAATAGGGTGTCTTTTTTTTACTTGCACCCCCTGGACTGACTTGGGGGATGAGCAAGGGGGTCAATTCACCCCGACCACCATAAGCTACACAAAATAGTGAAATTAGGGTTGCCTTACATCAAGAAAGTTACTTTACAAGCCATCAAAGTCAATAAATATTTCTGAAAATATTTTCATTTGTACACTTGGAGGTTCATGACTCCTAATTACAACAAGACCTAATTCAAAAGTAGTGCATTCTTGTATAATAGTTAAAAATATTTCTATAATATCAAATGTCAAGAAATTAGTGTGTGGCAACCTAATTTCACTATTTCATGTAGAACCAAAGGATGAAATGTGGTGAGCATTTTTGTAAGTTTTCAGAGACCTAATTAACAATCAAAACCAAAGGACCTAACGATCATAGACAACAATCAAGATGGTATATGCCTCAAGTTACATGAAGGCAACCGTAGTGCCTGGCACTTTTCATCACATACTTATCTTAGTTGATAAACGGTAAAATAAAACCAGTGAAAACCATACGCAAATTCCAAAAGTGGTACATGTGTCATTTTTTCATTGATTGTCGAAACTTCTAAGACATTTTTTCAAAGGCGGTAGTCTTTTTCTTTTTTCATTGGACAAAAAACTTTTCAAAGGAGAATTGAAAGAGAATATTCAATGCAACTGAAGGGCTATAACTTTCAAATGCTCCATCTCATAAATTCAAGAGGGTGTAGGGCCCATACCTAATCACCCTCCCATTCTCGACCTATAGATTGTTGTATTTCCAACCATAGTCGAGGAGCAATTTTGGCACATTATGATTGGTTGCAAGGTTGTGAATTTTGCAACCAGCCCTTGGTCAATTTTGCAATCAACCTATATCACCATTATAGGTCCACTAAAAAATTCATAGTAATTACATTTTTTATAATAAAATTCTGGAAAAATATGCAATCCTTCCAGATTCTATTTCCGTACATAGGGAAAATTTGGTACTCAGAAAACCTGCACTCCAAATGTGCGTAATTGCTTATTAAGCAATTAGGCATGGGTCGGCTCCCATAAGTGCGTTAGGGACTGATTGTTTCCACTGTGACCTTCACATTGAGTCAAGATTCTGCAGTTCAAAATGCGAGTACCATAGCGTAGTGAGATTTGGAAACAAACAACTCAAAATTAAACTGTGTGGCTGAAATCACAAACTCAGCGGTGGGGGTCACAGAACTCAACCTCTTTAGTTAACTTAATGCAAGATTTCACAAATTCCTTCCTACTCTGCCCCATGCAATTCATATCCCCAGAATCTAATCCTCCTCTGCTTAAAGTAACTTAATCAATTCACATTTGAGTCGGTCCCTGCAATGAAATTCCATTTCGATTGTGTGAAAAGAAATTAATTAATTTTAAAAATTAAAAATTAAAAATCAAATCAAATTGCATTGGAGAATTGCCTATTCTGTTTGCAACCCTGACACCTCCCAAATCAAACTTAGATCCAGGATCCGGCCTAAACCCATAAACCCTAAAACTTTGCACAATTCAAAAAAAATTCTCTCATTTTGAAAATTAAATTAGAAGAATAAGTCATTGAGTACGGAATTGAAGTACACTGTAAGTTACTCCTTAGTTAATGGGTATGGGTCTGTGCACAAGACACACAAGACTCTATCCTAAAGAAATCTCAAATTGAAACACTCAGTAAAACAAAAAGACAAGCAAAGAGTAAGCTTACCCATAATCAAACAACAAACTTTACCTCCTGTGGCTCCTAGGTTGAGCTGCAAACTCTTTGTTTATTCTTGTTCTTAATTTTAATCGTAAAAATGGTCTTTGGAGATTTTAACTTTGACAATGAAATGAAGCTCACTTATCAAATCTAGCTTCTCTTCTAATTTGAAAGTTTGAAAAACTCCATAAATTAACCCCAAAAGGACCAACCGATGCGTTTTGGGGCAACGTAGAAATTGTGGGCAAGTGCCTGTCACTCGAGATCTGCATATTTCAGACTGAAATTTTAGTAGTATGTAGGGACAAGGAATATCTTTCATATGCACTAAATTTCATGACATTTGAAAACATGAGTCAAAAGTTATGGCCTAATATGTTACTTTTTCCCCAATATGTTATTCTTATGGCCTAATATGTTAAAAGTTATAATATGTTATGTTAATATGTTGGACAGTCTAGGCAGATTTTTTTAAACCACTTTTTTTATATACAAAATATTTTAATTGATTTTCTTTAGTTATATATACCCGGAAAGCTTTGAATCATTCCGTTTTGATCATTGAGTCAAAAGTCATGAGGAGTTTTAGTTTGTGGGCAATTATGGAATCTCTAGTCTGAAATAAACTTTGAAGCCCTTTATCTTACTCAATTTTCAATATTTTTGGAAAAAAATAAAATCATAGGATGTAGATTGTTTATTACAACATTGCAACCATTGGGATTGGCATTTTTCAATTCCATAAATAAATTGTTAACAATTTTATATTTTGAATCATTCTCTACTTCTTTCTACTTACTATTTTTTTCCTATATGTTGTACAATTCCATATGATGTGAAATTTTTTAAGTATGTAGCCAACTTGTCTAGGAAAGAGAATCCAAAGAAGCACCACCATTTTGGACATTTTTCATAGAAAGTGAGTTTGTAAAGCATAGTTGCCATTTTTTTGTAGCACCAAAAAAATGATTTCAATGAATTTGAATGCTTAAGGTGGTAACTCAACCTATGACAGGCCAAGTTTGGAGTAGTCTAATGCAAGTCCATAATTTCTTGAGATGTACACGTGTCTTGTGAAATATACCTCACAATAACTTTTTGGCATGCATTAGGCTATTCCAAACTTGGCCTAATGAAGTAGGACCAACTAGGTGAAAACACAAATTCTCTAGGGTAAAAGTAAAACCTTGCCTCCTATTTTGTGCCATATTTGCGAATGTCACCAAACTAATTTGGGATCTCTGACTACAAACATGAATTCAAAATTAGCAAATTTTATCATGTGTGAAACATAAAAAATTAAGCATTTCTCCCAAGGTAAAATTCCTGTGTATTCACCCTGTTGGTCCCACTTTCG
This sequence comes from Rhytidiadelphus loreus, assembly GCA_947034895.1. Lineage (NCBI taxonomy): Eukaryota > Viridiplantae > Streptophyta > Bryopsida > Hypnales > Hylocomiaceae > Rhytidiadelphus > Rhytidiadelphus loreus. The sequence goes on from OX344762.1 coordinate 70,265,653, forward strand.
TGCAACGGGTTTAGCGTCCTGCCAAAGTTAGTGTCCATAGTAGGCGTAGTTTCCCTTGCGAATATGAGAATACTTTCCACATGGTGTGTGCATTCAAAACTCTGTATAATCTAATTAATGATGCTCCATCCACCAAGTCGGTTGATTCCGTCCTAATCTGGTTGGCAAAGAATAATTCTCAGTTCTCGCACACAATACGTGTTGCTAACTTAAATGTTGATCGCATCATGCTGTGTACGAACGATTCTCAAGGGCTCAGGAAAACAAACAATCACTACCAAACAAATACATGGTTGAAGTGATTATGCGGGCTAGACTGCTTGCGTAACTCTAGCTAGCATCTCCAACAGCCATAGATTCTTGCCAACACAGCTTTCTGAAAGCTCCACAGCAGCAGCAGCGCCACATTGTTGTGCAGCAGGCTGTATAAAAAGTGTTGAGTATTTTTTCAGGTCCGCAGTATTTTTCAGTGGTACAATTACTATTACTACTGACCCTCCAAATGGTCCGTCCAGTCCCCAGGAGTCTGGGACTTTCCAAGACAGCTGACCCAATTGGGATCCTGTCACTTGTAGCACACTCAGTGAGAGCGCACACTTCTGCTGCCTGAGTGGGTGCAATCCGGTAGCTGACCCATTTCCGACCACTTAAGCAATTTAGCATACCTTCGGTATGGGTATGGCGAGGGAGGAAATTTCCCAATTTAGAGAAATAGATGTTAGAAGGATTTCAAATTTTTTTTACAGCTTTTTCTTCACAAACAAAATTGTCTTGAATCTTTTTGTGAAGTTTGGGTTCACCCTATTTCCAACCATAAGTTCGTTACAATTTCGATAATGCTTCAATGTAAGTGATAATTGTGGCTTCTAATGTACATCTTGTGATCACTATATGCTTTCAATGTACAACTCACCAACATTTGTGTTGCTCTTTCTTTGAGTTGTCAGCATGAACTATCACCTAAACCACAATTGATTGGAAACATAGCAACCTAACTAACAAAAATGGGTGGTTGATCGGAAAGGTGTTGGCTACCTTACAAGATGGTACAATCTAGTCCAATTTTGTTACATGGTAGATTTCAACAAAAAGTTTATGAACTTCAAGAAGCTCAAGTATTCTCAAAAAATAGATAGATTTCTAAACCACAAATGGCATTTGAATGGTTGTGAAGAATTATAGTACTTGATCATTGTAACAAATATATATGTGCGATATTTGAAATCATACAACAATTTGGATTTTTCCTATACACTATCTACCATCTAGTGGTGCCACCCTTTGATGAAATGGTATTCAAGTATTCAAAGGTGCCAAATTAGTCATAGTTTAAGGATCAAATAGCAAAATCAAATTATAATTGTATTCTAGATTGTGCAAGATTACTGGAATGGCACAATAGGGTGTCCATAATATAGTTGTGAGGTATTGTACAATACAATAAGGAAGGAGACCCTATTTGTATTTGCAATTCAAAAGACACCCTATATGTGCTACCATGTATTGATAGTGTATATTTCAAAATTTCAAATGTACTCTATTGATACATAGTGACTTCAAAGAGGAATAAATAGTCATACAACACAAATAGGGTCTATTGAAGGAGAATAATGACCTATTTGGAAATTATCCTTTTAGTATAATAAGTTTGTTCCAAGGGAGAGAGTCAAGTAGGAGATTTCTATACTCATTTGATATATAATTCCGATTAGATTAACAAATTGGTGATCAAATCACCGTTTATCAGATTTAATAGTTCCCCTCATTAGATCATCTCGCTGACCACTCTTCACACAAAAACAACAATTCAACTTTCCATTAGTTTAATCTTCCCTTCTTCTACTTGCACACTTATCTATGAACTTGCACACTAAAACATCAACACCCCGATATTCACTCTCCAATTTGACTCAAAATATCTTCTTCATGGCACTAACACTATTAGTTCATAATTTTTTCTTCAACTCATACACTCTCCAACTTCCAGTGCTCACATTCTCTCCAATTTGGACACAACACTCCATCACACACACATAAACTCCATAAATTCTCCTTCACTTGCACATTCATTAATTAGAATTAAACACCATTTCCACCACATCTTCACTTTTAGCCATTACCATAAAACAACACTCATTTGAGAGTTGACACACTCCAAATAGAAAAGAAAAATATAGCCAACTTGACGATGGACATGCACTAACACCTCATCAATGGGTAAAACAAAATGAAAGAGAAACTAGCCTAATAGGAATTCCAAAATTGACCGTTATCTACTTGGAGATGACAACCCAACCGCACTAAAACTACCAAATTGGAACCACAAGGTCAACTACCTTCACATTTCAATTTCCATTCAAATTGCCTTGACCCCAATGTCATTCCAACTTAGCAGTGTCAACCACCAATTTGGCAAAACTGCCACTTCATTCGACTAGGCTTGCTTCAAAAGAACACAAAACAATACTTCCAATTACAATAGGTAAAAGAACATCCAAAAACACCAAATTGGGATACAAACAAGCAAACATTTTGACAAAAGCCAATAAAACACACTCGAAATACACATCAAAATCTCCAAAATAAATCCAAATATACTATTTATAGGGGCTCTTACCTTACTATACAAGAAAAAATTTCACTCCTAATTTCTTTTCTTTTCTCAACATTCTAAGGTAGACATAACTACCCACTATCATCCCTTTTCCAATTGCTTCTCTTATCTATTGGTGCTCTTGTCTAAGATTTGAGGGATGAAATGCTAGACAAATATAGATAGAGAATACTATTGGAAAAAATCTAATTTTAGTGACAACCTTTAGGTCAAATCTTATTTATGCAATTTTTTTATTACATTGCTTTTCTCATGTCCATATTGTTGCAAAAGAAGATCAAGTTCTACAACATCACATGATGCTATACCAATTTGCCTATGAGGGATGAAAATCACGTTACAAACTTTACAAGCATCAATGACATTATTGTCTTAAAACCTAGCTTCTAAAGCCATAAAAATTGTCTCAACATAAGACTTTTGAAATGTTAGAGCAACCTCTAGATCAGCAGATATAGGACCCCTAATAATCATTTCAATGTTGTGGAATTTTGACCCTATTATTTTACTAAGCAAGTGACGGAGGTAACTAGATGAAGGTCCAAATTCATGGATGATGTAAAAACTTGTAGTTGGATTGAATGTGTCATGGTTCAAGTCAAAAGAGTCTAGAAGAAAGCATAACCTAATGGATGCCATATTTGTTTTTATAATATTTAGACCCAATAGTAGAGATATTAACATGTTTACACTAAAAACTCTTAGACAATTTTGAAAGTATGTATAGAATATCAACCAAGAAATAGTGAATATAAATAAATTTGAAGTCAAGAATGAAAGCATCATCCTTATAATCAATATCATGACAAATTCCAAATAATCACATAAACTAGTTACAACTTACCACTTAGACAACCAGTAATTTTTATAGTACCTTTGTAGGGATTTTTGAGCATCATTCAATTTACTCTAAAGGATTTTCAAGGCAAAATTTATTTTTGATGATTTCTTAAAGTGACTAACCAATGCATTTAACATAGAATCCCTACAACAAATATTCCCTTGCAAGATTCATTTTTTGAGGCCTTCAGGGCAGCTAGATTTAGTCTATAAACAATACAATGAGTTGAAGTAAGGAATGGGTTTACCTTTTTCAACCGAGCTACCAAACTCATAATCTTTCCTTGTATGGTGGAAGCTCTATTGGATCCAAATCCCAACACATTTACTAAGATTCAATCCCCATATTTTTACATCAATTACAAAATATCAAATATTATTTTTGAATCCTTTTTTCCATCTTCAATCCAAGAAACACATAACATGAAGACTAGCCTCTAGAAAGTTGCAAAGGCTATAAAGTATCTTTTAATAGAAATATCAATGGACTCATCAATCATTAATCTAAAGAATCTATAAACCCTAATTCTATCCAAAATTTTCCTTTGAATCATAGAAGAGAGATCAAATACCATTTCAACATAAGTTTTTTCATCGTGCTAAATTTTTTTAGTGATGGGAGCTTTGCAAGAAAGAGGAGGATAACACAAATTTGGAACCTTATGAAAAGAAGAGTTTCCTTCTTTATGAAGTATGCAACACTAAATAGGGATAACATTGCTTCATCACAAATGCAACAACCTTCTACAATGCTTTTTTACCTCCACGCTTAGCCTAAGTCAATTTTTTGTATTTTGCAATTTTACTATGATCTTTATAATTAATGCTAAAATCCTAATATTTGTCAAGCACTCAATGACATGCAAATAGTCACTATCACCCTCCTTACAAGTTTTACAAAAATCCTTCCTTAAGTTACAATTGAACTCCATCTAATCATACAAATTATACCAAGAATCTTTAAAGTTTAGATTAACTTTCTCAATCTCATTGGATTCTTTGTTAGGAGTTGTAGTGGATGAAGAAGTAGATCCATGCATGTCCACCAAGTCTCTACTAGATCTAGTGCTAGAGAATATAACTCTCATGCCCTTCTACTATTTAGCCATAAAAAAACAACTTAAAAGCACAAAAAATGAAAAAGGTAAGAGATTCTTCTCTAAAGCTTGCAACAAAGGAGTTGTATTTCAATAACAATTCAACACTTTAGCACAATCAACAATAGTTTAGAGGAAGAAGAATTTAATAGTGGGCTCAAAGCTACAACATAGCAAGGGTATGGAGTGATGGACCTATAGTAGAATAGCAAGAGCGTGGAGCAATGGCAAGTTGTGACAGCAAGTCAGGAGGTGAGATTGCTAGAGGTGGAACAATGAGATGCGGGCAACCAATGGCTACTACATAAGGTGGGAGTGTGAAATTTTCAATGAAATTGCTACAAGATGTGAAACTTCAAGAGGTGTGGCTATAGGAGCAATAGGAGGTGCGACTACAATATATTGGATCTCCAAGGTCTATACCATGAGTTTCAAGGTGGACATCTTGTCCTCTAAAGTTGATACCTTACATATTTGATTTTTGCCTTGTTCAGGTATTAGCCACTAAATATTATCCCATGGTAGCTAAAATCTACTAAATGTTGAAAAGGGATGAATAAAATATCCTCTAATTGGGGAGGGGGACACCAATTGATTTCTGTCCTTACAAATCTCCTTCCAATTTTGCATCCTTTGTTTTCAAAACAGTTTTCCCACTTCCACTGGCTAATTTTGAACTAGCTGTTGGTTTTTCCTAATCATTGGTGAGAATGCTCTAGTAAACAATTGGTATCCTATTTTTATGTTTTTATTTGAAAATTTTCAAAATTGAGTTAAAAAATTATTTTTTCTATCTTCGTTACTTGCAAAATAAAACATCTCATAACTTTCATCTAATTATTTGGAATTGAATGGTTCAAATGTTTTTGTGATTGTACTAATGTATACAATCAATTTTTTTATAAATTTGATATATTTTTAGCTATCCAACTTGAGATTGAAGTCAAAAAAATCCTTATAACTTTTTCAATATTTATTGGAATGACACAAAACAAAACAAAGCCTTGTAGGTCTAAGACTAGGATGATTGGTTTCCATCCCATTTTATTTTTTTATTGCCAACTATTCTTACTTCGCTTGAGGTAGTTGAAAAGATGTTTCCTTTGTTAAAAAATCTTTACCATAGTTGAACAAACTTATTACAAAGGTAAACATCATGACAACATGGAAAGAATAGTAGAATCCCAATTTTCTTTTTGAAAACTGTCACCAAGGTCTCACAAGTCAAGGCATGGTAAGTTATCTTTAGTTGATTTTCTTACTGAAAATTTTACTCATATCTTTAGTTGATTTTTTTACTATTTTGCTCACTAGGAAAGTTGAGAGAAAATATATAAAATATAAGCATGATTCCATATTGCACTCAGATACATATCATTTCATGATTCCTAAAGAGAATGCTTGATCATTTGATGTCATCATCCTGCCCAAAAGGAGATGGACAATGCCTGAAGGATGACGACCCAACACTCAGGCAAGGATATTTATGGATGAAATTGCGTACTTTTTACACAGAATCTTTGGTTGATGGTATTATCACATACTCTCTTTTTCAATGGATGTACCCAATTTTGGATGTGGAAATCATTTTTCATCCATTTTTTTTTCATTTTTTTTCATTTTTTTTCATTTTTTTTCCATTCGAGTTCATGGACGTCAATAGAAGACTGGCTCTAACTTATCATAAGTTTAGTAGTGAAGTAGTTTGCTTTCAGTTGGACAAATGAAACAAAAAATCTCCTCATGATGGACAGGATGTGTACTGTACAATTTGAATGCTTTTACTGTAGTCATATACTGTACTGAACTCTGGGCATTGGCAGAATCAATGAGCAAAGGATCAGGTACTGATATCATTGGCAGACTGACAGGCTCCGTCCCCTGTGATAAGTGGATGTATGTAAGCCAGGCATGATAAAATTTGTACTTTTAATTTGAATTCATATTTGCAATCTGAGGCCCAAAATTGGTTAGGAGGGTTGCAGAAGATAAAATTAACCTGGACTAAAGGACCATGACTATATTTTCACCAAACACGCTCCAGAACTACCATTTCTAGTACAAGTATTAAATTTTAGGAAAAACACACATTTTTGGACACATGTAATCATAGGGTTTTGTAGTATGCTGACTTGTGGACATGTGGAAAAAATTTCAGAAATTTCCACCATGTGAATTGCAAGATATGAGTTTTTGAACTCACATAAATCCGGAGGAGGGGCCTGTAAAAAAACGAATAGCTGGACTTCACAAGCTCATATTTGTATGAAAAAATGTTCAAAATAGTGGTACCTCTTTGGATTCTTTCTTTTAGGCAAGTTGGCTACATGCTTGAAAAATTTTAGGTCATTTGGAATTGTACAAACATATAGGAAAAAAATAGTAAGTAGAAAAAAGTATAGAATGATTCAAAATACAAAATTGTTAAGAATTTGTTATGGAATTGAAAAATGTTAATCCCAATGGTAGCAATGTTGTAATAAACAATCTACATGTATCCTATAATTTCAATTTTTTCCCAAAATATTGAAAATTGAGTAAGATAAAGGACTTCAAAGTTTATTTTAGAGTAGAGAATCCATAATTGCTTACAAACTAAAACTCTTCATAACTTTCATCTCATTAATCAAAATGGGATGATTAAAAGCTTTCTGTGTGTATGTATATATAGAGAGAGAAAACTAATTTCAAATTTTTGTTTATGAAAAAAGTGAATTTTTTTTTATCTACCCGGATTGCCCATTTATGAAAAAGTAACATATTAGGTCATAACTTTTGACTCGTATTTCCAAATTTCCTGAACTTTAGTGCACATAAAAGATATTCCTCATCTACAACTTCTATCAAAGTTTGGGCCAAAAACATAGAAATCTCCAACCACATGTACCTATCAAAAGTTGCTATGTTGTCAAATTCAAGAGGTTGGTCCTTTAGGGGGTAACCAACCTATTGGAAAGGAACAATGCCTCCCTATATGCTTGGGAGTGAACTTAATTACAATTTGTAAGGAATCATTGGTTGGCTAGGAAGTTGCTATGTTGCGGCTTCCACTTTCTATGAAAGCAAAAGGGCCCCCTCTAACATTGGTTACGAATGCTATGTAACTGAAGCACTAAATTAACCATAATTATGAGCATTATTAGTATGATTAGATTTCCTTGTTTTTTTGGGGGATTGGATTGTAGTTGCAAAGACTTAACACATCATATTGGTAGTATGTATTTTTTGAAAATAATATGAATAAGTATGATTCTAAATTTATACAAAATTTACCTAAAGCTCCCATGTTCAAAGGTTTAGGTCATGGATATCTATAATTAGATGAAAAAAAAAAAAAATATATATATATATATATATATGTCGCTTGTGGGAATAGCAACAAGGAGGTCTTGAGGGCACCAAACTACAATGTGAGAGCATGATTTCAAAGGCCTCTATGGGCACTACAGTAGCTTGTTGTATAGTACATGCTCTTGTTTCACAGCTTACTCTACAAAGACTTTTCTTTCTACTACTAGTAGTGTAGGTAAAAAGTGTAATTGGATGTAGTTATTGTAGCTTATTATATGCTAAGTTAACCCCTAAAGTTCCTTGACTATGTTTTCATCAAAAACGCTCCAAAATTGCCATTTCTAGTACAAGTACCAAATTTTAGGAAAAAAATCATTTTGGGACACTTGTAACCATAGGATCTTGTAATATGCTTACTTCATAACATGTGAAAAAAATTCAGAATTTTCCACCATGGTTTTTGCAACATATTAGTGTTTGAAGTGGCAAATTTTTTTTGACCTTGCACGAAATTGGGCAACTGCACTTTACAAGGTCACATTTGTATCAAAAAATGTCCAAAATAGTGGCGCTTTATTGGATTAATTCTTCAAGGCAATTGGATTTGTTCTTCAAAGCAAGTTGGCTACATGTTTGAAAATTTTCAAACCATTTAGATTCATATAACATATAGGAAAAAAATAGTAAGTAGAAAGAAGTAAAGAATGATTCAAAATACAAAATTGTTAACAATTTATTTATGGAATTGAAAAATGATAATCCCAATGGTTGTAATGTTGTAATAAATAGTCTACACCTAATGTTTTTATTTTTATTTCCAAAAATACTGAAAATGGAGTTAAATAAATGACATCAAAGTTTCTTTTAAATTGGGGAACTGATAACTACCCGCAAACTAAAACACCTCATAACTTTTAAATCATTGATCAAAAGGAAATGATTCAAATCTTTCTATGTATATATAAATCTAAAGAATCAAATTCAAATTTTTATTTTTGAAAAAAATGATTTTTTCAGATCTGCCCGGACTGCCTGAGTTGAGAAACAAACTAAATATTTGGCCATAACTTTTAACTCATAGTTCCAAATGTCTTAAAATTTTGGGCACACTGAAGTTACTCCTCATCCTCACCTTCTATTAAATTTTCAGCCTAAAATATGCAAATCTCCACCCACATGCACCTGCCCAATAATTCTATGTTGCAAAAAAACACAGTCCAGTCCTTTAGGGGTTAAGCCTCTCTCTAGTTCCTTCCTAAGGTTCCTTCCTAAGCCGCTCCAAGCATCAACACCATCAGGGACCAGGGAGACGGAATGTCCAGCATATGAAGTTCTGGGCATGACCCATGTGTGCTTGCGACCTTGCGACCTTGGACTGAAGCTTCTGGAAGAAACTTGAAAACACTCCACCTTTGTATGAAGGGAAGATTTCCATCATTTGTTTAGCCAAAAGGAAAGGGTGGATACCTGCGTATGATTTTGGAGCTTGGCTATGAGCGGTTCACAATCATAACCACACGGCCAATTTGCAATGGTTATGCCCACAACTGACACATGGAAGATCGAAGACTGTGGTAGTGATGGTAATTCTAGAACTATAGTTGGACATTGGTCATCGGAATATAAGGTAGTATGCTCTAAAAGCAACCATTTAACGGTTGGTCCACCTTTTTCATAGGTTTTTGTGGATTAGAATATTTTTAGATCATTTTTTAGAGAAAGAAAATAGATGTGGAACGTAACACAATTGGTTTTGTATTTTTCCAAGCATTTTTGAATTACTTATAAATTTTCAAATATTTGGGATATAGGCACCTATTTGTGATCATTTATAGGTCTCTTCAAATCCGTCTACTTGCAACTTGTAAAGAGATGTGTGGAAATCAAAGACAACGATTGGCTCTTGCAATAGGAAAACAATTTTTTTCTCTATTCATTCAATTTGCTAAAGTGGTTCATTTAAGGATCATCCCATCTGCATTCTCCACCTAAAAATAGGAAAAGATGGGTGCTTTTAAAGCATACTATGTCATAATTGCACATTGGCCTTCATGATAGGTAGGAGGTCTATAAATTTTTCATTTAAGAGCTGAAAGGACTAAAATTTGGGGAGGTGAAGCTTCTCAAAATATTTTTCAGTAAATTTTTCTTGAAAGACAAGTGGAATTGGCATCTAACTCAAGTTATTTCATATTTTTTGAAGCTTTTTGGAATTAGTTATAAAATTTTGAAGTGGGAATGGTGTGTGAAGTATAGAAAGAGAGAGCAAGAAGAAGAATGGTATTATATAATGTATATAAGTAAGTAATACAATGAGCGCTATTCCTCTTTATATAAGAGAGACAACTACCTGTTGATATATCGAAGAGGTATGACTCTATGTTTATCCTACGGACGTAACCTTGAAGTTTATTGACTAACGTGGCTAATTACATATACTAACACGCCCCCTTCAGTTGCATGGCTGAGACAGATAAATTTGAAATGGTGAATCAACATTCAATCTTCAAAGTGAGCAGAACTTCATGGTGCGTCCCTTTGCTGTGAATTATAAGAAGTTAGTGAGGTAAGGCCTTGTAAACATGCATGATGTTTAACTTTAGGAAGTGACTTAGTCAAGATATCGGCCCACATTCTTTCTATTGGTATATAGACCAGGTTGAGGAGCTTATTTTTAACTTTTTCTCTTAGAAAATGAAACCGGAGATCTATATGCTTAGATCTGTCATGGTATTTTGGATTTTTGTTGAGAATGATACAAGATTGGTTGTCAGCGTAAAGGATGCTTAGCTGTGAAAGCGAGTAGCCGAGTTTAAAAATAAGTGCTTGAAGCCAGAGTAATTCCTTTGTGGCTATGGCGGCAGCGATATATTCCGCTTCTGTTGAAGAGAGCGCCACAATTGTCTGCTTACGACTTTGCCAAGAGAGGATACATGAAGAATCAAGTTGGAAAATGTAATCGGATGTAGATTTGCAAGTGTCAAGATCGCCAGCCCAATCTGCATCACTCTAGCCATAGAGAAGTGGAGGAAAAACCAACACCAATGTAAGTGAGGCCTTGTTTTGAAGTTCCTTGTAAGTAACGGAATAACTGTTTAACACCAAGCTAGTGTACATGGGCCATATGGGACATAAATTGAGCCAAGTGGCTAACGGAAAAAGCCAAGTTCCACCGGGCACTAGAAGAAAAACACGTCCGGCACAACCAACTACTATGCAACTAGTGCCCTATGCAACTGTCATGCAACTGTCATGCAACTAGTTTCCTCTCTATTTGCACCAAATCTAATGTAGTTGTTTTGTGTCATTGTTTTACAACATTCATTCATTGTTTTAGTTGCAAAGTAGTCATTTTGTAGTTGCAAAAAAAGACTAGGAAACAACTAGTGTCCTATGCAACTATTATGCAACTGTAAAATGACCATAGTTGTTTCATAGTTGTACGCTAGTTGTTTCTTAGTTGCACTCTAGTTGTTTCCTAGTTGCTTTCAAAGTTCATTCCCATTCATGTTATATCAATTGACCCATATCAATTGTAAAGAGTACCATTAGATTGAACATATAAGACTTGTAAGTTGTTATAGTCTTATGTAATGAATTCTTTTGATAGAATTCTAAGATTTCTATAATTTGTGGGTTTCTACAATTTGTAGATTTTGTATATAAGAATTTAAAAAATAATTAAAATTCAAGAAATTTTATAATCTAGGAAATTGAATTTTGAAATCTAGGAAGAAGATAGATCTGAAATTTTGAAATCTAGGAAGAGGGTAGATTTGAAATTTTGAAATCTAGAAAAAGGTAGATTTGAAATTCAAAAATCTAAGAAAAAGGTAGTTCTGAAATTCTAAAATCTAGAAAAGAGGTAGATCTGAAAATTTGAAATCTACAAATCATTGAGATTTATATTTTAAAATTTACAAGTTGCAAGCAAGTTGCAAACAAGTTGCACACAAGGATGAAGTTCTTTGTATGGTGTCGGATGACAAAAAACCTTGCAACTAGACTGCAACTAATGCGACTTGTCCACTGCAACTACGGACTCTACATTGTCACCTAGTTGCAAACGTCCTATGCAACTACAAAATGAGTTGCATACTGTAGTTGCAAAACCCCTCTTTTTCTTCTAGTGGGGTGCATGTCACGAGATATTATAGACTGCCAATAGCTTGTTGATATGGGATGGTTTGCATGAGTTGTTGGTTTGTAAGACTGAGATCAGCACTTTGGTGTCGGGAGTACCTGATGCCGACTTCTAAAGGTGTAGCAACAGAATGTGATGTCGCCATATTAAACTTAGTTAATAAGTCGGAGATGTATTTTTCTTGTAATAAGGTTAAGGTTTTCTGGGATTGACTACGTCGTATTTGGATATTGAGAATATATTTGATGTCATGGTTATCTGTCATGGCAAACCTCTGAGAAAATAATGCTTTAGTTGCGGTTAGATCCTGAAGATTGTTTGAAATTAATATAAGATCATCGATATAGAGTCCTAAAATTAAAATTGCAGTGTGATATTTTAATACAGACATTGGTGTCAGATTCACATTTGAAGAATCCAAGGCTTAATAAGAAGGTATCAAATAACTCGTACCAAACACGAGGAGCCTGTTTTTATCCATAGAAAGATCTTAAAAGTTTACAAACTTGATGTTCCTTTCTTGATTTAACATAGCCAACTGGTTGAGAGATGTAGAGATCTTCACGTAAAATTCCATTGAGAAAGGTTGTTATCACATCCATCTGATGAATGTGATAGTCATAGAGTGTGGCTAGTGCAAGGAGCAATTTGAGCGACGTCATTTTTAGTACATGAGAGAAGGTATTGGCGTAGTCAATACCTTCTTGTTGAGAGAAGCCACGAGCTACAAAGCGGGCTTTGAATCTGGAAAGTGAACCATCAGATTTGTACTTGCGGCAAAATATCCATTTGGTACTGATAATAGTTTTGTGTAGAGGAAGATCAACAAGTTCCCAGGTATGGTTATCAATCAGAGACTGGTGTTCAAAATCCACAACTTTCTGCCAGTGAGATGCGTCAGGACTATTGAGAGCATCTTGGACGGAGATGGGGTCACTTACGTGAGCTATAAATGCATAAGAAAAGTGATTCTCATCATGAAATTTAGTTGATGTCTAGCTGCCACAATTTTGGTGTTGTGATGTGCGCCGTGGAGAAGGTTGCTGGGATTGGCGGTAATGGGATCGTTGATGGGGTGACATGCCAAGAATAGAAGCATTTGGCAGAGAGGGTTGGCCACCGGAGGAAGGAAGGACTGTGCTCGGGGTAGTGATAATTGGACTATTTTGAGCAGATTGCTTGGGGGAGTCTGGAGGTGAGTCCAAAAACTCAGGAGTTCGTGATGCAGCTTCTGGTCGGAAGCCCGATTTGATATTTGGAGTAGAAAGATCAGGTGGAGTAGGAACTGTATAGCATTCAAGGGAATCAGATTTGAGTGGCGAGTTGGAGCTGGGCGCTTGGTTGAAAGAGTTGTTGTGAAGGAGTGTATCTTCACAGAAAATAATGTCTCTACTGGAGAATACTTGATGTGTTTGAAGGTCATAAAGTCTGTAGCCTTTAAGTCCACTTGGTTTGGCATAGCCCAGGAAAATGCATTTAATTGTTTTATTGTCGAGTTTTTGTCTCTTTTCATCTGAGATATGGGCATAAGCATGGCAACCAAAGATTTGTAAATGTGATATATTTTGACATAAACCGGTCCATAACTGATAAGGAGTAGAGTTATTTAAGGATTTTGTGAAAGAGATATTTTGGAGGTAGCAGGCTGTGGCTGTAGCTTTAGCCCAAAATAAGTGACTGAGAGATGCTATTCTTAACATACTTCGAGCAGCTTCCACAAGTCTGCGATTTTTCCTTTTAGAGACACCGTTCTGGGATGGTATATAAGGATTGGTGAAATGTCGTTGAATACCATTATCATTGCAGAACTTATTGAAGTGCTTAGATATAAACTCTCCACCGTTATCTAAGCGGAGGATGAGGATTTGCTTGGAGGTTTGCTTTTCAACTAGAGTCTTGTACGTCTAAAAAGAAGAAAAAGTTTCTGACTTCTTTTTTAGGAAGTAGATATGAGTATAGAGAGAATAGTCATCTATGAAGAGCAAGAAGTATAATGCTCTACCGAGTGATTTTATGGACATGGGTCCACAAATATCTGTATGAATAAGTGCTAGGACTTGAGTGGCCCGGGTCGCATGTTCAGTGGCAACATGTGACCTGGAATGTTTGCCGTAGATACAACCTTCACAAAAATTCAAAGTGGAATTTATAGGTGGTAATCCAGTAACCAGGTTAGTACTTTGCATGAGGCTTAAATAGAGGAAATTAAGGTGTCCAAGACGATAATGCCAGTGGAGATTCTCAATATCTATTTTTGTTCTTGGTAATAATGTTGTAGTAAAACTGGAACTTATAGGTTCAAAGGTGATTAAGTTGGTACTGATGGGTAGAACACTAGTTCCTAAAAGATAGAGATTATCCTCTTTTGAAATTGAGAGTTGGGTTGGTATCCTTGAATAAAGAAGTTTGATTTTGATAATACAGTGATTGTTTTTGAAGATAATGATAGTGTGACCAATTGTTATGTGTGCAACAGAGATAAGATTTCTGGCTAAGCCAAGAACATATAAAATATCTTTAATAAGGAGGATTTGTCTTGTTTTAATTTGAATAAGAGTTGAGCCGAAACCTTCATCTTGGTAAGAATGATTATCGCCTAGAATGATCGTTTGGGATGTCTTAAGTTCCTGATAATCTTGCAGGAAAGACCTGGATGGCGTCATATGTTGACTAGCGTTGGAATCCAAAAACCAGAGAGGGGAGTTAATGGAAGTAGAGGTAATAGCACTAAACAAATGTAGTGGTGCATCTTGTATAAAGTTGTTGGTATGGAATTGAGAACGATCCCGAGGTTGAGCTGCCAAGTCACGTTTCTTTTTGTGACAACCAGGAGCTTTGTGACCAGGAATGCCGCAGTAGTGACAGATTATTGAAGAGGAATTTGTCGGGGTTTTGGTAAAATGTTTATTAGAGGATGAATGATTAGAGGAAGGTGGATGATTAGAAGTGGATCTAAAAAATCTTCTAGGATTAGATTTGGAAGGCTTGGTGAATTTGCCGTTTACATAAAATGCACTTTTTCTGGCAGGTTTAGGGATTTTGGATTGGTTAATAGAGTTCTGTTGCAAAATATTTGAAAGAAGGGTTGTAAAAGTTAAATCATTGATGGCTCCTTGTGTTGTTATAAATGGGCCCCAAGAATCCGGTAGGGCACTAAATAATAAATTTACTTGTTGTACATCACTAAAGATGCAACCTGAAATGGCAACCTTCTAAAGCGTCGATTGCCAGGATTCCAAAAAGGAAATTACATCATCGGATTTAGACATTGTCATGATACAAAGTTGTTTGTGCAAGTAAACTTGACTTGCTTTGTTAGATCTTTCATATAATTGCTTGATCCTGTCCCATACTTCTTTGGATGATTTAAGAGGACGTAACGAGATTAATTGTTTTTCTCCACAATGGAGGAGAATATCCGATCTAGATTTTGAGTCTTTAAGTTGCCAAGATGTAAGACCTGCAACATCAGAAGTGGAAGGAGAAGCTTCAGATCCATCCACGATTGTCCAAAGTTCGGATCTTATCAGGAGGATTTTGATTTTAATACTCCAAGTTGAATAATTGGATGCCGTAAGTGGAGGAATGGAATAGGCTCAAGAAGCCGTAGTGGAAGCTGAAGCCATTTTGAGAATAGATAGAATTCAAATGATGTGCATGGAAAATCCCATATGGGATAACGTCAAAGACATCAGACTGTTCTGGCTATGTTGCTTCGACAAGTCCAATGTGGATTTGGGAGAAACCGCTAGTGAGGTCAAAAGTTTGAATAGGAATTTGAGTGAATCCGCTAAAAAGAGTGGAGATAAATCCATCGTCAAGACTATCTGCATCTTCTTCACTTGGAAGCGTAGGAAAATTAGTATCGATTGTGTGATTGAGGCGCAGCTGCGCTTCGGCTTCTTTTCAAAGCTCATCAATGATGATCAGATCGTCTACATCAGCAATCGGTGCTTTAATGTAGCACATGATGTTTATCACACTCTGATATCATGTGTGAAGTATAGAAAGAGAGAGCAAGAAGAAGAATGGTATTATATAATGTATATAAGTAAGTAATACAATGAGCGTTATTCCTCTTTATATAAGAGAGACAACTACTTGTTGATATATCGAACAAATGTGACTCTATGTTTATTCTACAGACGTAACCCTAAAGTCTATTGACTGACGTGGCTAATTACATGTACTAACAAATGGCATAGGGCTCTAAAATCACCCACCTCCTGAAATGTACACTATTGTACATTGTTGAAGGCTAAGAAAAAACATGTACAAATAGTGTACATTTGAGGAGTTGGGTGATTTTAGAGCCTATGCACTTTTAGAACCTCCTATCTTAATTGTGCTTGCCATTGCATTGAGCTCAATGGTTCCAACAAAGAATCTCCCAAGGGTGAATGTCCATTTAGAGGGGATAGTGAGGGAACAATGAGCAAATTTACTTCACTCCTCCTTTCACTTAACCCTAGAACATGAGAACATGAGGCCAATCACTGTGAAAATCATCTTTTGGGTACATGTATGAATTATTTGCTTAAAAAAAATAAGAGCACTCATTAGGAGGTCAAACTATTGTGCAAGACCTCCCCTTTTCACACAAAATTTTAAAGATGAACTTTTGCACTTCTATCTTACATACTTCTCTAGAAGGATTATCTATCATCCATTGGACATTTAGTATTTGTAGTGAAATTACAAGGTTAATGATTGACTGAACTATAATATTTTTTTATTACCCTCCCATCCATATATATATATATATATATATATATATATATATATATATATATATATATATACATACACAAATATTCTAAACATGCTAAATTACAATTGGTATTAGGGATTAACAACTATATCCCGTATCTCTTATCTATATGCCTATCTCTAGTTACTATATTAATATTCCATATAACACATTCATATTCTATATATTATATGCATATATATTTTGTATGTATTCCATCTATCGTACCTATAAAAAAATTGGTTTTGGTTTGGAGGGGTGGGTAGACGCATCACGTATTTTATTTGTTTTGTGAGGGTGGTTGATTAATTGATAATATATGTGTATATCCTTTTTGGCGAAATAGCAAAGAAAATATTTTTGTATTGATTGTCTTTAAGGCTTGTTCTCACCCGTTGCATTTTGAAATAATGGTTATAAAATCATAATACCTCAACCAAAGACAAAAAGATGCAAGTTTTATAGAAACATTACATGATTTTTCAAGCCATTGGGAGACTGCAAGTTCCCTGATGTTTTCAGATTGTAGGAATGTTGCAAAACCAGTAGTTCGACTTGGTAGAGAGATTTCCATGTCGGATTGCATAATTTAATTAGTTGTTGTTTTTAAATTAAGAAAATTGAATTTAATTGAATTGAATTTTTAATAATTAAATAATCTGACTATTCGGCTATGGTTCACAGCATGGGGAACTATGGCCAAACAGTCTCTTAGAGGCCTCATATCACATCTAATGCATTTGTTATGAGTTGGTTTGGCATTGGTTTGGCATAATTAGGGTCATCTTAAATTATTAATTGTTCAAACTTGGGGATAATTTCTTTGTGTAAATTGCAATAATTTTGGTGTTGAGTGCTTGTGTACAATCCAAAATTAACAAATTAATCTTAGCATGTTTGAATGGATAGGAAATCCACAAGTTGTATTATATTGCAATCCAAATCCTTTTTCCTCCCTAGGCATCAAAAATTTGTTGCTCAAAAGTTCCTTCACAAATTTGTTAGCTCTCACAAATACACATGTTACTTTGCCATTGGTTGAAAAATTGACATGGGTGATTGAGACATACCCCCCACCCCACCTCCATACTTGTATTTCTGTGACATGTGCTTCATTTGCAAACAATATGGGACAATATATGGCCGTATCTATATGTATATACCTCATACATATTCCATACGTATTTTACATGCTATTGATCAATGGTGTTGGAGGGGAGGGATTGTTTACGAGAATAAAAACTCTCGATTTTTATAAAAATGGGTCGAGGTGCATTAATTGCAACTAGAACTTGGATGCATCATTAGAGGAGATAATAGGTTTTCAAACAACAACAAAGGTGCTTCACAACAAAGACTGTTATGCACTCTTATATAATTGAACCTCCAAGGGTCATATATATAAAATTATTTGTTACATGATGCAAATCCACAATATTGATATCTTGTTAGCATTTTTATCTTTGTGCCATTGTTATTATGACCCTTCCATATTGGATGCCAATTAGGCTTGACAATTATGAAAGAATGCATGTGTGAATGGTCAAACTCTTATGTAGTTAAATATCATTCAAAGAATGGAAGATAAAGCTAGGTGTGACTATACCTTTATTCAAATCCTTCTTGATAAATTTCAAAATATTTTTGGATGCAATTGGAAGAAATTAAGTTATTCTTTAGCAATATTGGAATGAGAGATTTTGTTTGGTTCTCTATGCTTAGATTCATCATTAGAGAAAATCTGGGGTCTCAAGAGGGTTGCTCCGTAGTCCTTAAGGGACCCTGAAATTTGGCTTTTTTTTGCAAAAGAAATTGTTTTCCCCCTATTTCCGCCCGCATGAATCTGCAATGGCAGCAATGCAAAAATCAAAATTAATGAATAAAAAATTGACTCAGAAAAGTAAAATAATTTTTTTTTCAGGCTAAAATAATTTATGTTTTTTAAATCGCAAAAACTGGCAGACTTTGAGATATTCACCTTGGTTGACACCAAAGGTGCGACACTTTTCGGGGTGACAGACCAAGCTTAAAATAGCTTGGTCTGTCACCACGAGGCAGCCTTCTAGAGACCCCATAATTTCTCTAATGTCTTAGTAAGTTGGAGCAATCATTCCAAAGAAATATCTTCTTTTGTCTAATAGAATTGCAATCATGTGGTAATAAGAATAGTAACATGAAAATCAAAAGTTACAAGATCAAATGAAAATGATTGATAAGTGTTGTTAAAATAAAAAAAATTCAAATTGTTGTGAATTTTTTAGAATGCATTAACTTTAAAATTTGTCAACTAGAATATAACAATTTTGAATGGGAAGGGAGAGGGACCTAACCCTTCAACAATATCATTGTAATAAGCATTAGAAAGACAAGTGCTTGAAGGCCATTTTGAGTACTGTGCAACTCTATTTATAATACAAGTGGTCAATTTTAGATATAATTTTTATTGTTTCAGCTTTTTTTTCTATGATATATTTTGATAGTACTAGTATCATTTCTTCATGAGCATCAAATGCATTTTGGCATCACCTACATGACACTTTTAGCACCCTACCCCTTGCATCTTTGAAAATTTGTAATTAATTTACAAAGCGTCCAAAAATTATAGAACCACTTACATTTTGATTCATAGTCCTTCACCAATGTGCAAAAATTGTTGTTCATTTTCTAAAGCATATCGGTTTGCCACAAAGCTTATTCATATCATTTTAGGTGTGATTACCTTATGTTTATGAAAGGAAGGACTTTCAATCATCTCCTAATTGAATAGCTAAATAACATTCACTTGTATGCACTATCACTACCTTGGCTCTATAGTAAATGGTGAGGAATATTCTACACTCAACAATACTTCATCAATAGCTAAGTAGACAAGTGGAGGTTCAATGTGATGAATAAGGTACATGAAGGAAAGACAACGGACATGAAGGGTACTTAATATTATATGCGACCTATGCATTGTAAATGAAATGGTAGTTCAAGCATCAATATACTTCATTAGATTGGCAGAATGTTATCAAGTCAGGGTGCCTTGAAACATATAAATCAAAACAACCCTAATCTTAGAACTGCAGCAATTCAATGTCACAACTTTCACACATTCAAGGAGAGAAAAGGGGGCTCCAAATGACACTGAATGGATCACATATGATATTTGGGATGTCATTCTGCTCAAAAGAACAACACCATGATTATGTGTCATTCAAAGCTTTGGTGTTGTTGTATATTTCCTCACCTCCCACCAGTCTGCAGTGCTTTGAATGATGGCACCAATATACCCAAAATTGACTTAACTCAAGGTATGCATAAATTCATTAACCCTGGAACGACACGGGGTGACCCTGGAAATTATGCATTGTGTAACCATGAGAATCATTGGAATAAAAAAATCCAAAAGTACTCATTGAAAGTAGCCGAGTTACTACTAATAGATGTTTTCTACTTTCCACAAAAAATTTCAGGGATAAATAAGGTAGGAGGTCCATAAACTGCTCATCTAAGAGCTGAAACTGACTTTTGGGGAGGTAGGACTTCTTTAAATATTTTTCAGTAAATTTTCCTTGAAAGGCAAGAGAAATTGGCATCTAACCCAAGTTGTTTCATATTTTTTGAAGCTTTGTAGAATTAGTTATGAATTTCTGAAGTTGCAGAAAAGTGCATTTTTGTGGGCTCTAAAACCGACCACCTCCTCAAATGCACACCACTTGTACATTGGAAAGTGCAAAATGTACCTCTAGAGTTTGATCGGTTTTAGAACCCGCTCCATTTTAGGACCTCCTACCTTAGTTGTAGTTCTGTCCTACATTGGAGAATTTCTTGTCATTCATTAGACACTTATTGTTAGTGACGTCCTTCCTAGATTTAGGTGTTACTTGTGAGAGCCCTCATTTTAGTGTTGATTTGACAACATAAACAGTCACGACATGATTTTGGATTCATGCAAATTTTTAGCTTGATGATGATGTGCAACACTTGATTCTACTTCACTTAAGTCACAAGTGCCAAATGAATCCATGAGAGTATATAAGGTGGATACCTCCCTAAATGTCATTTTTTTGCTAATGTGCCTAGTTATTATTATTATTAAACTATTCATATTTTCATATTTTCTTGTTGGCAAGTGAAAGGAAGTTCCAACACACCAAAGAACGTGAAGTTTGAATATCATATGCAAAAGTTATGAATTGTCGAAAAAATTAGGTAGAAGTTCTCAAATCATTTCTTCAACATATGTATTGTACATAATGATTTTGGAGATGTATGCAGAGTGATGATGTCGGTTTTAGTCAGGGTGTTATTTTGGGTGTACCCACCTTAGGCCAGGGAGCTATCCATGAAGTCATCAATGTCAAAGATTACTAGAAAGAATTCTGCCAGGGACTGGTTTCCTCTGGTCTCAATGTACTGTTTCCTCTATCAAAGGGAATTCTCCATGTCTTTCAAAAAAAATAAAAAAATAAAAGATTACATTCTTCAATTCTTTTCAATTTAATATTGAAGAGGATGTATGTAGCAGAAAGGAGATGTCAAAGGATCGAAGCCCCTTCGATAACTTGAAATGGTAAATAATGCAATAGAACACAAGTCACAAGAAAAACATTGATAGAATTTTCACAAATTAACACGCCTTACAAACCCAGAAATTGAAATGACAAACAATATAGAAATCATATCCTCCTGATCATTTATTAATAGCAAATGGAATAGGCAGTAAGAGAATATAAACTCTCAAAACCAGCAGGTTTTCTTAATTTTTGGATTTGTTTCGAAGAGCGCAATTAGAGCAAATCTCCCCATTTGGAAACAACTTCACCTTAAGCTTGATCATCTTCATGAAGGAAAGAGGGAAGTTGATCCCAACAAATAGAAGATTAGAGGCTCCCCAAATGCGTTGTCAAAAGTAAAGAGAACCTTGCTAGCATAGATATTGTTGAAGCATTCATTGTCAAATGTAGTTGAAGTGGTTACATCCAAGTTTACAACATTAAGAGGGCTCCCTGAGGGGCACTTGACTTTTAGAGTAGCAGCGAAGGCAAAACATCTAGAACTAAATCATTGTCGGATTCATTGCCGCTAAAGTTGTACAATTGTTGGGTGAAGGTAATACAGTGAGCAATTCCAAAGTATGGGCTCCTGAAAAATGGCCAGGGTGAACTAACCCCCTCGCTCGGCCCTGCGGGCAAACCCTGGAATTATTTATTTTCCGCACATGATTTTTTTTGCAAAATTTTAATTCATTTTTGCGATCAAAGACCCCAAATTAGTCAAGGGAGGTCAAGAGTATACCCTAGAATGGCCCAAAACAAGGGGCTTTTTTTTTACATGCACCCATGGTAAGGACGAGCGAGGGGGTCAATCCACCCTGATCCTGAAAAATAGTATAAATAATGTTACTATGGTTGTAATTGAAGAAAAGTCAACCTATGTTAACTATTTGATTTTGGTGTATATGTGGAACTTTTGATGACTGTTGTGCATGGTCAAACATCATTTGGAAACAAGGAACATAATTTTTTACAATGACACAATTCATGGTGCCAAAATTATGGCATTGAATTACACAAAGCTCTAAAAACGATCACTAGTGTAAATTTCAGATTCCAAGTGCTTGCCAAATGAATGTCACAAATTTCCAACATTATTAACAAATTGACTTTAACTCACGCTTTGCGTAGAGATACAAAAGGAGATTATATATAACCATTTAAATGTCTTCATAGTAGAAGAGACCTCAATCTATGAATAGTGGGAAATTTTTCCTTTATGATAGAGTTAATTGTAAATTTTTTCATGTGTTTGTGAACCTGTGTTAGAGGAAGGCTTAACTAAGAATAGAACAAAACAAACATGGCACCAAACTCAATCAAACCTACATTTGGGTGCTCCAGGGAGTTTGGTCTTGTGTTTTTTCCAAACTCCAGCTCCTATTCCTCCTGCCTTGCACACACTTTACGAATAACTCTGATTTCTTCTAAAAGTTCATGAAACAACCCCAATACGGCAGTGCAGGGCACTTCATATTCAGTTTGCTCATATTATTTACATTTCTTTCATATTAAATTGGTGAAATATTTGAGTGTTTTAGTACCTGAAAGGTGAACAAGGTCAGACTTGTTCAGGCCTTGTGCAGCAAAATTTGCCACTAGCTGGGTATAAGCTCAGGACTAGGAATGAATTGAGTGACCTCCGTTGCGAGAGAAAGTCGTCCATCACGCCTCCCATATCTCGGTAGCCATTCACTTTTAGGGTTTGGTTGGACCTGCATCCATGGACAGTTGGACACCCAACACAAATTCTCTAATTAGTCAAACTTAGACAGAGGTGCCAAGTCTATATGTAAGTGAGGCAATCCTCTTCAAATCCTAACATTTCCTTCATTTTCTGTTGAAGGATCTGTTAGTCGATGTCATGTCTCTCTGGTAGCAACCCAAATCGTAAAAGCACGTGAGGTTTTTGAACACTGAGCCCTTAGGAGAGCTCCTAGTGTGCATGTTTTTCACACAAGGGATTTAGTAAGAACTGGTTGAGTTCCTGGAGTCCATGGGCTTAGAACCTTAGACAGAAGTTTGGGGAGATAACTGAACTTGCATGCACAATTCCTTGAGGTAAAGCTCTCTCATGGAGGCTCAAAACAGATCAATTGCGGCCATACTATGACCATCGTAACGTTACGTACTACCTAGTCATGGGAATCAAAGCTCCTCCCGCGTCAAGAATACAGGAAAAATGCAAGAAAACAGGTCTGGAGTACGTCAAAGAGCCACTGAATTGAACGGTAGAATTCTATTCAATACAATGCTCATCCAAATATCATGTGGAAGTATATCCTCCAGTTTCTACTTCAGCCTCTGTATTTGAAGATCCAAACAATCATGAATTGCGAAGAAGACAGAATAAGGTACGGGATAAGGTATTGTTTGCACGCCTTGACTAGACCACATGTCTCAGTGCTGGCAGGGCAACCTCTTGGACAATGTCGGCACATGAAATTACTCCTGCGCAGACAAGCTCCAACGCAGCTTTGACTGCATCAATGACTTCGAACCCTCTCAGGGTAAAGTTCGGAGTTGCATCCTTCTCGGTGGGTGAATTACCTGCTGTAATATTTAGCAGAACGGAGGCATCACACCCCTGCATCCAAAATGAAATAATAAGACTGTCTTTACGTCAAATGCAAATATCAGTTTATCAATAAATTGCAGCTCAAGTTCCTTCCACTTCTGAATTTCTACAGCAACAGAATTTCATTCTCCCACTGAGAAACAGTTAAATTTCTCAGCAATAAATGTAATACTTCCTCAGGCTTGTGGAAAGGCTTACTTCAACAAAGCAGTTGTGAAACGCTAAACTGCACATAAATTGCAATGAACTTGCTTCAGGAAATTTCAAGAGAAGAAATTAGATTTCATTGTCATAATTGTGGTCCCCAAGACTCTTAATTAGTTCTTCGTATTCAGAGGAAGCCCAATTTTCTGTGTCATAGAACTTATAGCATTGCTTACCTGTTGTGGTTCAATCAAAAAATTCCGGCTGTGTAGGATCATACTATACAAGCTCCAAATCTAACCAACGGAATAAACCAATGCAAATGCGTTTCACGAATTTTTTTCACCACAAGAAAAGACTAGATTGGAAAACAGAATGTATAGATTGACAGTAAAAACGAGTCCTGTGGTGTACACACCTCATCAAGGCAGGAGCAAGGCCAGGATCAGCAGCAATTCTGGGTGCCACAATAGCATCCGTAAAATTTTGAAACTTCGCAGTAGTAAAAGCGCCAAAAGCCGGGGCACAACCCGTTGTAGTAGATGAGGCTGAGATCACTGCCTGGCGGGGTGCCATTCACCGGCACCAGCCCTGTTGACAGCATGAGAAAGGCCATTGCCATGTTCACGAGTTTCCCTGTCGGCATTAATTGCTGGATCTTGCACACATGGCGGTGAAGCTGCTGCTTGAAAGCTGTTGGCAATCACATCTTATCCAATGCTGTTTTCCGAACTGGAGATGTGAGTTATGGACTAACTTAGCTATCTCGTGGCAAGCTTGCAGGCATGAACCTTTTCAAAGAATTGAAGCCTGCAAAATAAATACCAAGTCATTCGAAGCACTTTGGTACCGCAGTACTAATACAGTGAGTACAGTAACTCAAACATAGAACCATGTTGCAATGTGCGTTCTAGGGTCGCAAATACGATTCACCTTTTGTCAAGGGATTCTAGGCAGATCCAAATGGTCACCAGCATTGGTTCAAATTTACAATTTCAAGCAGACTAGCTCCAAAGGTTTACAGTCCCCTCTCAAAGATAATGAAGAAACAGCATATGATTGATGACAGAACTAATGTAACTTACGTCAATTTCGTTACATTGGTACAATTCAGAGCGCAAAAATCATGACATGTTCAACTGCAAAAAGGTCTTAAAGTAGGACAGGTATTAATTTTCGTTTCAGGCCATGCAAAGTGCCGAAGTCGTGAATTCAGAAAGCAACTGAAGATATAATGTGCATACTAACTTATCTATTCACTCCCTACTGAAACAGTACCGTACCATGTGAGTGTGAAATTTTTTAGCCAAGGCAAATATCATCCTTTGCCACGGGATTCTGGACAGATCAACGAGGTCAGATTAAGCATCCATGGACTCAACATTTGTCATGCACACAGTCTTCGATCAAAAGTTGCCATATATGCATTTCCCCTCCAGATGACAAAGTGAAGACATTCAAGACAACAAAGACATTTGCTGAATGCAGGGAATAAAGGAATTGATGGAAGTGCCTGATCGATGGTTTTGCAAAGCACAGTCAAGCAGCTGGGCTGAGGATCGATGAAGATGCTGAGGTCAAGAGCATTTGAGTTTCAACTCTGTCAGTATATCTCTGAAGGAGGCTTACTGATCCACCATGATATGTGCTTGAAACTTACAACTGATTTAGATGGCATTCCGTGAGTTCCACTATTTATACTTTTAATTACTCCATTTGGACTTAAGCTTACGTGGACTGAAATTAAATTAAGGGGCTCACATCGTTGTTTACCCCACGCAGTATTTTTAATTTGAGTCAGGTTTGAGACCAATGCATGTTCGGACAAAACTAACTTAAAGGCTTGACTTTGGGACTTTGGGAGGCTTGACCTATCTTGGCTAGCAAGACGTATTTGTCAAACTTAAGGGTAGTGCCCATGTTCGGACACTGTAACTCATTAATTTTTGAAACATCTGGCAACGTTGAACCTCCGCTAGCTCGTGCAGGACCGGTAACTATCATTAGAGAAAAAAATGGACTCTCGGGAGCCCGGGTTGGGTGTGATAAGGGAAGATGTTTCAAGAGACCTACAAGCCCTACTCAAGTACATGAAAATCCTTTGCCTGCCAGTATCATGTTTACAAAGCAAGTTCAAAAGGTGTTGTCCCATCTTTTTGATTAAAAAAAACATGTATTGTCCTATTGTTTTGAAAAAGGAAACACCAAATGTCAAGACCTACCTCTCTTGAAATATCAATAATTGTGAACCTGGGCCTTTGATACTCATGGTGTACCCTACCGAAGCAACCTAATGGTTTCTAGAGACCTAGCATATCGCAATCATCACACCCCAACCACAAGCAAGCAACAATAGGGGAACAATAATAGAAGGGCAAAATAAAATACAAGTACATTGTCTGTTAAAGAACGATCAACGTTTCTAAAAAGTTCCAAAAAAACAAACACGTTCCCAAGAAGTTGCATCATGGACTGATTTTTAATTAATTTCATACTAATTCGCACTGATTATCTATCTAGTCTATAGTTCATACATGACATGGCAGTCAGCCCAAGTGACTCTAAATTTTGTCCCCTCTTCTCCCTTGCAACGATTGCTCCACTGTGGATCCATTGTTGCTGTTCACAGCGGTGGTATCCAACGCCAAATTCGTTAATTTGGCGAAATTCCACAGCTTCGGCACTTGTTTAAGGCGCATGGCCTGAAATGTAAACCTATATCAGTAGTAGGTTTTAGAGCTTTGTGGAGCAGATGAATGCCACATTCTTTGGTGCGTAGAATCATACCAATTTAAGGAAATTTATGATATCGCTAATAACTAACTCAGCTCGTTCACTTCCTTGCTGATGTGCTGGTTGTGGCGAGGGTTGTGGCTCCTCTGTGCCAGCCCTCATGGTTATGAAGAATTTCATTTCTTCCCTGGAGCTGCCAATTGGCATTGGATTTGCCGGTTCGTGCCGAAACATTCAAGATTTGAATGACTTCCAGTACCATCCAAGATTCAGGATTTTATTTGAGCACTTTTTAATCATTTTTTTGAAGTATGTAGGAGTTTGATCGTTTGGGATCACCTTTGGGTAGTTTGAACAAGAGCCAAATCAATTGCGATCATTCTCAGTCGGAGGTTGTAGACCTCTATTGAAGGGATAATTCACAGCGTTTCCATTCAAAGATCAATGGCCAAGTCATGGTAACACCGCTTGCTAAATGATGGTCAACGTACCCAGTGTATGAATACATGAATTATATTGAAATTGGTACTAGATCAGTCAACACAAGTTGGGATCAAGTCCCTGACAATTTCAGTATCATCTGCGTAATTATTAAGTTATGGCTACCTTGGCTCACTCGAATAAAATGCCAGGGGCTCACCGTGGACAAAAGTGTCTATGTGCAACATGTGTTGTAACTCTCTCACTGGTGTCACTTCTAGGTTGATTCTTATGATGTTATAATTCTGCAACAATGATAGGTCTGGCTGAACTTGTTCCAAGCTAGCAAGCAGTACACCTAGAACCCGGCCTCTCTATTGACATCATCTAGAGGGAAAACGTACTTGAGGAACAAATTAATAGGCTTCGAATTGCAGTTTCACATGTGTTCACGTACAACTTGACAATCATGGGGAAATTGTCCAATCGAATGTGTACAAAACATGAGAGATTTTCAAGATATACAAGGAACGCGCAATTACACAAAGAGGGTGGAGCGTCTCTGAATGACGTCGAGAGATCTGGCTGAAGAGGCTGAGTGTCAACAACTGGTTGGATGAAGGGCTGCATATTACGTACACGATTCCCCCGTTGCAACAACAGGGAGCTACCTGCCTCCATCACGCTGACCGTCTTCTCTGCCCGCTTCTCTGGGACCTGAGGAATCAATAATCGTCTCAAGGATCGTCTCCCACTCAAACCTCTTTATTACATCCTTCGCTAAATTTTGACATTCTTGAACCACACTATCATTGACTGTAGCAAACTTGTCCAATTGAACGGAATTGAACGGAATTGACGGTTACGTACAATTAGTAGTTCGCCTGCCAGCTGCTCGACGGAGAAGTCCGTTTAATTTACTCCATAGCTGACTCAAGCATCCGATCGAAAACTAAGACCCGCCATCGCCTTCTTATACAATTCAAGCAAGGGGGTACGTCTTAGCTTGTGTTCAGAAATTGAAAGTCATCTGAAGCTCTAGAGGTTGACGTACCAGCCAAATCTATGTAGCTTTCATGAAAGTCCTCCCAGGATTTATTTATCTCTAGTTCCGGATTGCCATTCCAGGTTTAATTTACCTACAGTTTGGCAACGGGGAAGTTTGTGCCATCAATCTGGGCAACTTCTGATATTCCAGTGAGGGAAACGTACAACGGTAATCAGCCTGTGAACGCCTGTGATTCTGATTCCGGGTCCATTTCGAAGACTTAAGACATCATTTACTCTCCTTGTGAATCAATGCAAGGTATTTCATTTTGTTGGAGTTAGACTCTCTGGTGTTCTTGAATTGCATGCGCTGAGCATAAGATTATTCATGAAAGTTGGATCTTCCCCACGGTCAACTCCAAGAGCCTGGAGGATGTTCTGCCATTAAGTACGTTAGGTTTGTGACTACATGCACCCATAATTGTCACTACTAGCAACTGAGCCTTGTTTTTATTGTTAGATATAATTTATTTTCATTGGATTTGTTAGCAAGTGGAAGAAGATTCAATCGCACTTTAGTATGTAGTGTTTTGACGTTGTATGAATAAGATATACATTTCCAGAATCAATGCAGCAGTGTTTACATGTACCAAACATCGACCATGAGTTAAAGGATGAAGCATATTCTAGGATTACAAAAGCACAAAAGTAATACAAAAGTGGTGGTGTGTGTGTTCCTAGTAGTGACTCTTTTGAGCTATTAGGGTAGCACATTTCAAAGATTCAAAACAAACACATACGTCGCCAGAAAAAGGAAATTTCAATTGCTAAACATTCTCTTACATTTGTCTTCATATCGAAATAACATCTTGAAGTTGTATGAGTACATTCGCCTTGCTATAAATTCATCTGTATACTCATAAAAAGAAAAGCAGGATATGATGTAGATTCAATAAATACAGCTGAAAATGGTGAGCAGTAACATGCTACGGACAACAAGTATCACTCTGGAAGCTATTGACATGATTGATGTCTACCGAGAAGGTTTTCATTTCCAAAGTTCTTTGAACTCAAGATGGAACAGGATGCAAGATGGTTAAAGCACATTCCACACCTGATTCTTCCTTGTATTAGGACCAAAGTGCCAGGAACTAATCTCAAGTATGTTCTGAAGGTGAAAAGCAGAAAGTTATTGGTAATGGAGATTAGGTTCCAAGGTACGGAAGGTAAGCACACCTAAAACCTACAAAATAAGCAATTCAGCATAGTTCCATGATTATATTGAAAAATTTATTGTCAAGTCTTTCGGGTAGTCAAAAGGGAATTCTAGAATGCATTTTTTGGACACTGTATAAGTGAACTACGAATTTTCAAAGTGCATAAAATAGGTGTTTCTAAATCCAATACTAGACTCTCATAAATAATGAGTACGTCTTGGGCAACAATTTGTAGATGTAGATTTTAGGAAAGTGTTTGTATTAGGTGTAGTTACCTTGTACCCACACTAACCTCTTATCCAATACCAAACCCTTCTAAAATCTTATAACAATGCCAGTACACTGTTTTTTGAGGATGTGCATCCAACAGTCCAAAAAGCGATCATCTAAGCACTGAAACTGAATTTAGGGGAGGTAAAACTTCTTGAAATATTTTTCAGTAAATTTTCCTTGAAAAACAAGAGGAAATGGCATCTAACCCAAGTTGTTTCATATTTTTTGGAGCTTTGTGGAATTAGTTATGAAATTTTGAAGTCGAAATGCCATAGGGCTCTAAAAGCGACCACCTCCTAGAATGTACACAGTTTGTACATTTTGTAACATTGAAGAAAACAAAATGTACCTCTGTGTCATGTTCGATTCAATATGCCCGATCGGAGTTCGAGCCTCCTACCTTAGTGTTGGTTTCAAGCCATTGAACAATAAAACCTTTGAACCCTTGTAACTTTTGCATATGATATCCAAGCCATGCATTTATTGGTGTGTTGGAATCCTCTTTGACTTGTTAACCAGAAATGTGGAAATTTGATGATTCCAAGAATATAAACTGTGCTCAAAGTGTTGCATTTACCTCAGTGTTTGTCACCCGTAACAACCGGTTCACTGGAGCTATTAATATTGCTCATCAAACGTTGCCACCTCAGACTTCTCTGAGAGCTCCCAAGAGTGAGACTTGTAGGTTTGTTCATGATGCAAACTGGTGTACAATTGTACATATTTAGTGGCAGGTGTCATCCAGATGCAAGGAGTGGTAAGGTACGGGTAGGAGGTCCATAAAGCGCCCATTTCAAGAGCTGGAAATTCATTTGGGGAGAGTAGACTTCTTGATATTTAATTTTTCAGTAAATTTTCTTTGAAAGTCAAATCCAATCGGCATCTAACACAAGTCGTTTCATATTTTTTGGAGCTTTGTGGAATTAGTTATGATTTTTTGAAGTTGAAATGCAATGGTCACTATATAAGCAACCACTTCCTGAAATTTGTACATTGCTAGTGCAATGAAAAAGCAAAATGTACAAATAGTGCACATTTCAAGAGGTGGATGGCAATGGTACGTGGTTGATGTAAGAAGCTTTTTTTTAGCATTAAATATGACAAAATAAGACAACATTTTGTATTTCATTTCATATAGATGTGTTAATCCTTAGATGCCCCAAGGCACCACATTTTGGAGTTAGCAAAACTTTGAAGTTATATAAAACCTTAAGTATCAAATTAATATTTTTAATATATCCTAGTGTGCCATGTGTTGTTGCCACAACCAAAATAAAAGTAAAAATAGTTTTCTAATTTTCTAATCTATAAAAATTTTGAAATTCAATATCTTTTATGCACAAAGGAGTGCAAGGGCTTTGTTGCGGTGTGAGAGGTTGTGTTATTGATATAAATAGAAAGCTTTATACATCAAAGAGTGCAAGGGCTTTGTTTTGTGGTGTTTGGACATGTTATGTAAAAGTTGTGTTTTTTTCAAAACAAAAGGCAATTTAATTCAATTTTCTAATTCATAAAAAATTTGAATGCAATAACTTTTACACTCTAGGTTCAAACACCAAAAAATAAAGTCTGTGCATCCCTTCTTTAGACCCATGGATATTCATTCTCACCAAATTTGTGAGAATGCGTATCACGCTACCCTTTTTGTTCCAACTAGAGCACCATAGCACAATGTTTGCTCAAGATTCCTCATTTTTCTCACCTAGTCTCTTATAAGGCTTGGAAAGTCACCTCCAATGTCCCCCTTCTCACCAAAGCAACATGGGATGCCTTGGAGTGAAGATCAATTGTAATAAATATAGACTTAGAGTTTGTCCAAGCAAAAATTCAATTTCTAGATGGTTAACTGTTTGTTTTTCTAATCACTTGGATTTCATCTATATGTGTAAATTACTTTTAATTTGCATTGAATCTAAAAGACATTGACTAATTTATAGACTAATTGTTCTTCAAAGATGCAAATGCACTACCATATCTAGAGCTTCACTAAGCTTCACTCATGCACTTCTTTGTGAAAATTTTCACCAAATTAGCCAAAAAATTGATGATTGCATGGAATTAATTAAAAAAGATTGTATGATATTCATGCAAAACATCATGGTGAAGAAAATTAAGAATATCTAAGAACACTATATTAATATTGTAATGATAGTATGTATTAGTCACATAGTAGTGTTAGTATGATAGTTGGTGATCGTATCAACAAGTGCACTTGAGACATGTCTATGGCACATGGCATTTTCAAACTTTAAAAAAAGGATTTTAATATGTGCAATAGTGTAACTATGTCAAAAATAGTCAAAAAATTATATGTCATATTCTCTAAAATCTAAGATCATTGTTACGATTCTAGAAAAATAACTAGAATGTATACTGCAACACACTTTGTGGTGCACTGATTGCTACTCTTTGACAAATCTTCCAAGTGTCTAGATACACTTCCTATGAATCTAGTCTTAGCTTTTGAGTGTCATCAATGTAAATGACAACATGTAGTACATGCATTAGTACTTTTCCATCAATGATGTAGTTGCGTTGAGCACTCTCATGTGTGTCATCCAATTATGAAACCAATAGTTGTTTCTTCAAATTCCAAAGTTTTGTCCCTAGACTAGTATTCTTGATGAAGTATCTAACACACATCATTCATAATGAGTGTGTATGGAGAGATCATGCACTTCTAGATTTGGGTGGCTCTAGTATAGTCCATATTTATCTAAATCCATGATGTATTGGCACTACCCACAAGCCAAAGGTAAACATGTGCCCATCTTGAGTATCTACAAAAGTGCATTGGAGAAGGTGCTTCCTTGCAACTTCATCCCCTTATATCGGTACCAAATAACAACCTTCTCCACAAGATTTGTGTGATTGAGAAAGATGTGGTTATTGGCAAAAAGCATGTTGTATGTCATGTACTTGTCAATGCCCTTGTCAATCATGTTAAATTTGACACTTTTGTATATATAGGTACTAGAAATCATCTTCATGACAATCCTTCACATACTAACCCACAATTACATTGAATGTGTGAAGTCTTATATCACATATCACTTTTAAAACAATGAAGTGAGTAGGTGGTAGTATTAATATCATTTGTAGGTGCAGCTAATTCTCCATGAGGTAGTTCAAAAACTCTCTAAGGAAGAAGCGCATCTGACCAAATTGTCCAAATCCTTATACTTCTTGATCAACTTGCTCACTATGGCAACAATTGTGTTTATGATTCAAATCACCATTTAGAAGTGAAGCCTCCATAAATTGGGTTTATAAATCTTTGAAATGGGACCTTTTTCTTTGCATTTGCTACTTTAGAAGGTTGTGTTGGTTCTTTTGGCAATACCAACCCTTTTCCTCATGTTTCTTTTATCTACTTTCCCATTTTTTCTTCACGCTAAGGATTTTCTTCTTTGCAATGATCTTTACTAAATTTGATGGCAAAGTTGCGAAGAACTATAAGAAAACCTTGCAACAAGTTGAAAAACATGAAGGTATGTTTTTTCTAACGTCAAGCATGCCTCTGCCGATGTCCAAAAAAATTTGTTTACATTGACGTGCCAAAAACATGGTAAAATCAAGTAGAACATGTCATGTTTTTCAACGACGTTGTAACAGACATAGATTGAAAATTTGGAGAAATTGTGCCATGTGGCATCCATGCCACCTCCACATAAGTGCCACATGGGATTTTTTTTACCTAGTCCAGAGATGATGTGGCAGCTAATGTCACATTGTCTGAGAAGATTAATATTGTTTTGAGCAACATCAACTCAGACATCGACAAGAATTTTGATATTGTTTTTGGTGACATCTATTTAGATGTTTTTTGAGGCATTTTTTTAAATGTTAGCTTCGACATCCAAACATTTTGCAACATCAACTTTGCCATACACCATACAAAATAGCTCATACATAATACACAATACATTGTACAAAATACACCACACATTATACTCAATACATTGTACAAAGTACACCACACATTATACTCAATACATTGTACAAAATACACCATATATCTAATTGGCATACTATTTATACAAGTGGGGTGGTAGGAAGCATGACAAACCATATGGGATATGTAAATTTTCAAAATTATACAAAATTGTCAAAGTTGACATATTAGTTGACGTCTCAATTGATACTACAAAAAACATCTAGACGTCTCAATTGATGTCTTAGTTGATGTCTAAGAAAACACTGTTCAAATTTTCAAATGGCATCCAAGTGTGCTAATGTCGCATGCCACCTCATCAAATGCCACATCAGTTGGCACTTTTTAAATTTCTTAGTTTTTAAAAAATTTAAATTTCTTAAATTTTTTAGTTTTTTAAATTTTTTAAATTTTTTTCTTAAAACTTGTCAAGTGGCTGCTTTTCCCCTACATTTAACATTTGGTCAGAATTTCACCACAAACCATCGTAACTTTCTCTAATTTATCCAAAGTTAAACCAAAAACTCTTGCCAACATGGCATTTTTATGTTTTCTTGGACGTTGTACAGAACACAACTATGTTTTTTTAATGTCTTCTAAAACATCACCATTGCATAGGACATCAACTTGTTCCAATTGTGACATCCAAAAGTTTTTTAAACATCCAATTCAATCCTACCTCCTATAGCTGCAATCCCATTTTTGTGCTCTTGTTTTGAAAAACATCCTTGTTTGTTTCTAACGTCCAAAAAAACGCGGGTTTCTTACAATGAAGCCTTAATGATGCAAGGTTCTCAATGCCATGCTTGTATAACCACCTTCCCTATCCATATTGCCATCAAGGCTTGCAACATAGGCCCCACATTCCATTTGAGCATTGCATTTGAATATATAGAGAGAACTTGAAACATCACCTTGTTAAGACATATTCATTTTAAAAAGCTCCTAATAAGTCCAAGCGTGGCACAAAACAACACAATTGTTGTGCAACACTTTTTTGGGAAAAACCTTCTTCAAATAATATTTTACTCAATTTTGTCATATCATGTCCTATTTATCACCTATTGCAATAGGGTGGGAAGGTGGGATCATTGTACCTTGTTTCCTAGTAATTGAGTAATTTCATCACCTTCCTATAAATAAATAAAGTGTAGAAAGTGTTTACAATATGCCAATACACCTGAAGTAGCAATAAAAGTAACAAGTTTAGAGCAAACTTGAGAAGCCAATCTTGAAAATCTTTGTAAAAAGCTTAAAGCTTGAGGGTCTTTGCCTCACCTATGTTTATGCAAGCCATCAAACAAGAAGTGTGTTAGTTTATGTGTGTGAGGTGTCTTTAGCCAAAGACCAATTGTTATCCTCTTCACAAACCAAAGCAAATTGCAAAAGACTTAGAAAAATGCAAAAAAAAATTAAACCATTGAAAATAATGTCATCTCTCGTATCAAACCTTATTAGTCATGGTGTTTTATGTTGAATTAATTCTTGAACCATGTCCATCTAATCAGTCATGTATAAGTTACCTATACAAAATAGTGAAATTAGGTTGCCCCATACTAGTTTCTCAACATTTGATACTATATAAATATTTATTGTTATTGTACAAGAATGCACTACTTTTGAATTAGGTATTGTTGGAATTGGAACTCATGCACCTCTACCTATACAAATAGAAATATTAGCAGAAGTATTTGTTGACTTTAATGGCTTGTAAAATAACTTTCTTAAGGTAAAGCAACCTAATTGTTAAGGCAACCTAATTTCACTATTTTGTGTATTGCTTCGTGGTCAAGAAACCAATTACACTTGAATTTCTTTAAAGTAGCGTATCCTTGTGTCTATTGTATGTTTCCAAACCTAGTAAGCTTATGTGTGGGATTTTTAGATGTTTCCATCTGATGCATCATGGTTGAGGCCAATGTTGGTGTACTAGAATTTCCATCATGAGCCATAATTTGTTTTTAATCAGTCACTACTAATATATGTAACTGACATTTTCTTTGTACTAGACTAAAGTAGAAGTCACTAGATGGGATTCTGCTGCAGTAGAGGGCTGCGAGTTCCCCTGCGTTTCCAAACGCTTGGGACTCCGCTATGCAAGATGTTGATGTGGTTGAGATTACCACATCAGCAAATATTTAAAAAAATTAAAAACTAATATTTTTAAAATTTTATTTTAAAATTAAAAAATTAAAATTAAATTAAAAAATTTCAGACAATAGATGTTGGTTCCTAGCAACGGGAACGAGCCTGAAACGGCCCTCTCAAAGGGTTGAATCCCATGTAATGACCTATTCTAGACAAGCCCTCCATCTTGATTTCATAGGGAGACCTATTGTGGACAATAGTGTGTTGGAAAATATTCTTTGTTTTTACCTTCTTGTCCCTTTATCTTTCTTCCTTCCTTGCTTAGGAAAAAGTACCAAAGCTAATCAGAATAGGTGAGTCTATGAAACCGGAATGGATCCAAATGAAAAATCCTCGTTTATATTGAATAAAATATTCACTCTCAAGATTTTATTTTTCTTTGCATTATTCTTCATCCTTATGTTAGCACACATTGAGTTGAGTTTCTCATCAAATTTTCCATATCGTACAAGTTGAAATGCTTAAGTTATTAGGAATAGGTACTTCTATCTTACCACCCTATCTTGTATTGTAAGTAAGTGTTAATTTCAAAAATTTCTTTGGAAGGATTTGATTACAAGTACATACTTGTAGTGCTTGTTTCACAACCAACCAAAAGATATATTGTCATAATGGGGAACTGGAGATTGTTTGCTTCTAAACCCACCAATTGGAGGTTTAATTGAGGTAAACTACCCCATTACGGACATAATGGGGGCAAGCCCATTGTGGGTAAAATTGTAATGGTGGTGTACATTCAAGTTCTAAAATGTACACCACTATTATAATTCAGACCACGATGGGCTTGCTCCCATTCTGACCATAATTGTAATTGTGTACAATAAGTAGTATAGCATGCTTCCAGACACTTCTTTTTGGAGTAGACATACATGTACTATTACTTTGAAGGACAAGGCCTATTACCAAGGTAGTTAATTCAAAGATAATTAGAATTTTGGAGAGGTGGGTACATTTGTGATGTTTCCTCTAAAGTAACTTGGAAAATCATTTGATGGACATTCATTATTCTTAGCGGACTAAACCTTATTGAAATTTATAGGAAAATATTGGTGATAGCATTGGTGAATCTATTTGTACAGATGGAATCTACGATTCAAAGGCTACAACCTTTATTCATAAATCAATTCCAAAATGTTCTTCCCCAAAGTAGTTTATAATTATTTCTCCCAAGTCATCAATTCTGGAGAAGACTTTGGACGTTTAGGGCCAAGGTAAACTGACCCCCTCATTGCCCCGTTTTACCCCTGGAGAAAACACTGTGGAATTTTGTATTTGCAATCAGATGATAAAATTTGCAAATTCTGAATTCAGATTTGCAATCAATGGCCCCTGATTAGCTAGGAGAGGTGTAGAAACTAGAAAAATCACAGCGAAAATTAGGGGGCTTTTTTTCACAATAACCCCTGGCCGGGGCAAACCCTGGAATTTTTTATTTGCGAGGCTTAATTTTTTTTTGAAATTCTGAATTCATATTTGCAATCAGAGGCCCCGAATTACTCTAGGGGGATGCAAGAATTACCCAAAAATTGGCACAACATAGGGGGCTTTTTTTTCAAACCAACGTT
This sequence comes from Rhytidiadelphus loreus, assembly GCA_947034895.1. Taxonomy (NCBI): domain Eukaryota; kingdom Viridiplantae; phylum Streptophyta; class Bryopsida; order Hypnales; family Hylocomiaceae; genus Rhytidiadelphus; species Rhytidiadelphus loreus. Next base: position 70,302,929 of record OX344762.1, read on the forward strand.
GACCGGGGCAATGAGGGGGTCAATTCTCCCTGCGCAGTTCACCCTAGCCAAACATTTAGGGTTTAACTTAAGTTAGTTACAGGAAAGGTGAAGTTGAATTGGATAAGTTAACTTATGATAACTTAGTGGTACACTAAAGATGATATTTAGTGTTGAGTGACATTTAGTGTTTTTACCCCCCTACTAGCTACAACACTAAATCTGAACTTGTCTACAATTAGTGTTAGACTTGAATGTGCCGGCTGCAAACTTCAGAGCCTTGTAACTTTTGCAAAAATTCTTCAAATAAGGAAAATGAGATGTTTTTCGGCATCTACAAAAATTGTAGATGCCGAAAAACATCTCATTTTCCTTATTTGAAGAATTTTTGCAAAAGTTACAAGGCTCTGAAGTTTGAAGCCGCCTAGCCCTAATCGGTCCGATTCTGTCGGTGAACAGTGATATTCCGTCTGATATGACAACTCTGGTTCACATTTAGTGTTTGAATTGACATTTAATGTTACTTACTTTCATAGGGTAATTGGCTTTTAGTGTATGCTTTCGTATTTAGTGTACAAGACACTAAATATCATCTTTAGTGTAGTTCACATTGACTGTGACCGTTCTGCAAGAAGAGGCCATTGATAACGGACTTTGACCTTCTGAGAGGGGAACTGAAGGAATGACTGTAAGTTATCACTTATGGGTTGACAGATTGCTGCACCGTCATTTGCTACAATTGTCTTTCATGCTTCACTTCCATCATGTGCACAACTCACACATGAGGCCAGCTAAATTACAAACACACTGCTTACAGGTAGGTAAGCCATCGTATTTGTACCACAATTATTATTGCTTTTTTTGGTAACAAACTAAACCAAATTTCATTGCCAAAAGAGTAGAATACCAACCGACGAGGCACAGGTTGTGCCACTGCTTTCAAATTAAATGTGCAGTTGTGGTATATAGTGACACTATGCTTCCAATTCTCCATTCCCCATGTTAGTTGGCCTTCATTTATGCCATTCATTCTCTCATCTACGAGCACTCAGTCCACCCTCCGTGGAGGCATAGTAACACAGTAACTGCGGCAAGTTCGGTGTGGGTCACAAAAAACAACCCAAACATGCCCCAATGCTTACGGTACCTCGCACATTACTTTTGTGAGTGCAGCACTTTGTAGCTCCCGCACAGCAAGAATTGGTCCTTTGTTGTGCCCTCCAAGTGCCTCTACATTGCTTGGTCATGAGAAATGATGGCAACAACTAAAGTAGTTTGTTCTTAAAACAACTATTTAAGCCTACCTAACTCATCATCGACAATAATCAATATCTCAAGCAACATGTCAATCTTTCTTAGATAGGAGTTGCATTTAGAGGATGGTCATTTTTAGAGCAAACTACCTTAACCGTTTGAAAGGGTTCATTCCGCCACTGTTCCATTGTACTTCACGTCTTGGTACCACATCAACAATTCCTTTGATTTTTCTATAATTTTTTAAATTTACAGCACAGATGTTTCTTTTTGCAATTGTCAAGGCACATTTTTTATTTACTAGTATTATAGGATGGACACCAAATTCTCCACCCCTCTAAAGACCCAAGAGGGGGACAAAACACAATTGTGTTATAAAGTATAAGTTCTATATCTTTTGTGAAGTTTGCATCAATAGGGACAATATTAAGTACCAAGATTATAAATTATCTACATGGGCAAATTTAGAAATAGATTTATAGATTTGTTTCAAATCAATTGTAAAGGTTTACATTCAAAACTTCACGAAGAATATAATTTTTGAAAGTTTGTACAATTGTTCAAAATTGAAACTTCAATTGATTTGTGAAAGAAAGCACAAGATATAATGACAAAAACACCAACAATTTCTTTACATAGTAAAATTCCCAACTTTTCAACAAAGAAACCTTTGACACAAGCGGTCCTAGTTTTAAATTTAAGAAAATAGAAAGACGACTCAATTTAGTTTATATAATAACAATAAATTTTTGATAAAAAATTCCATTCAACAAAACTACTTCAAAGCATGTAGTAATCTAAAATAAGTGATTGGATTTATATAGTTTAATCAATTCAAATATTAGAAGTATTGAGTAAGAGATATTGACTTTGGAAGTTGATGGTGTGTTCATCAAACTTTGGGAGTTCAGTGAGAAACTAAGTGAAATATGTCCCATTTAATTGCAACTAATCTATGCTAGAATCTAGCATTCAATCTAACTTCATTTGATTTGAGTTTTGCGTTTCATCCTCTATTTTGTTCAATCTTCTTCTTTTGGTCACAAAATGAAATAAAAAGGCTTCAATACCTTTAGACTGTTGTAGAATTGAATACTCATTTAGTTTAATTAGAAAGAATGTGATGGTTGTCATTGCTTTATGTCCACTAGTGTGCCCTATGTCATTGCCACAATCAAAATAAAAGTAAAAATATTTTTTTAATTTTTTAATTCATAATTCTTTTGAAATTCAATAACTTTCACACGATAGGTCCCAATGGACCAAGAACGTGATTTCCGACAATACCAAGCAAACGAATGCAATCCAGGAGATCTCACCGTAACAAAACAAAACAAACAACTTAACCCTCAAGCGCTTTGATGTTCATATTCTGGACGATGAATAGTGTGCTTGGAGGCGTTGTTTAGTGCAACTAACTTCTCATTCATCCAATGTAACACTTGAATCTTGAAAAGACAACCTTCCTCAATGACCAATTTCATGAAATTGCAATAAATGACATTTTGTACAAAGATATAAGCAAAAAAGTGTGAAAATTTGAAAAAGGATCAAGGCGTTAAGGGATTAAGGTATGGATACAAGTTGACATGAATTAAATTTTGAGCTAAATTTTGAGCGTCATTTTTGATATTGGTATTCTAGATTTAATGAGGTACACTCTGGGTTTTGAATTTCTATTTTTGAATTTTGACTGCAAGGTACAGCCAAATTGCTGATCAGGGCGGATTGACCCCCTGGCTCGGCCTTACCAGGGGTGCAAGTAAAAAAATGCTCCCTATTTTGGGCCGTTCTAGGGTATAAGATAAGGCTGCCTATAACCGATCAAATAAGCATCTGTGGGACAGATGGGGAATAGTTGAGTGGAATGGAAATTTTTCCTGTGTAGGAACGTAGAAAATACTGTGATTGCAAAATTTTCAGAATTTTATTTGCAAAACTGAAATTTCTGTAAATTTTAGAAGGCATAAAGTGTTCCCGACCCATACCCAACATTTAGAGTTCTGCAATTCCAATCATAGACAAGATTACTTCCTGCTCATGTGTACAAATTTCAAAATAAACATATGGCATGTAATAATTGTTCTTTGCAGCCTTGTATATTGTGCTCGTGATTAAATCTGGTAGTCCACAAAAATATTTTATTTGGTTGGAATTAGATTACCTCTACATGTTGGAGACTCATGGCCAGGGAGAACTGACCCCCTCGCTCGGCCCTGCGGGCAAACCCTGGAATTATTTATTTTTTGCACATGAATTTTTTTGCAAATTTTGAATTCATTTCTGCGATCAGAGACCCCGAATTAGATAGGTGAGGTCAAGATTATACCCTAGAATGGCCCAAAATAGGGGGCATGTTTTTTTACTTGCACCCCTGGTAAGGACGAGCGAGGGGGTCAATCCACCCCATCCGAGACTCATCCCTGGTCAGGAATGGGTGATTCTACCTTACTCTTGACCTCACTTAGCTAATTTGGGGTCTCTGATTGCAAAAATGAATTCAAAATTTGCAAAAAAATTCATGTGCAGAAAATAAATAATTCCAGGGTTTGCCCGCAGGGCCGAGTGAGGGGGTCAGTTCTCCCTGGCCAAATTGCTGGCCTTTGTCTTTCTTTTTTTGGCTCAAGACGGGGTGACTTTTGAATGTCTCCGAGTGACAGTTTCAGCTGTCTTTTCTTTTGTCTTGGGCAGGGTCTCTAGGTTGACCTTTTTTAATACCATTTTATTTTTTAATATTTTGCCCCCACTCTTAGAGTGCTTCAAAAAAATCTTCTTTCCAGTACTGCTGATGTGGTTCTAACTTCTTTGAACAAGTACATTTCTACCCTCTTGGAATTTGTACAGAGCTTGCCCCAATCACTCATTGACAAGTTTGACACACAGTTTCCTTCCCATGAGGTGTTGGCTGCCTTTGGCATATTGTAACTTACCCCCAATACTGTACTGGAATCCAGAAGGGGCTACAGTCCCAAGGATAGCTTTCCACACCATCTGGCTGCCACGAAGAAACCCTGACTGAGCAGGTACAATGGGAAAGAAGGACGCGGCAGTTTTTGTTTGCACCCCAATTGTTGAGCAGTGAGAACTTGGATATATAAGCCCTGTTCAAAACCCACGACAGTGCCAGGCCACTTGTCACTGGCAGGTTTGTAATGTTGTCCCTTTGCAACAAAATCCCATTTCACATGACAGTGTGGAGCATTTGACACGAATTTGACACAAATCCCTTGACAAAGATTTGGAGGATCATCTCTTCCTCTCGGCTTTTGAAGGATCTCATCTCAGAGTACTGAACAGTACAGTACATTAATAAGCTTGCAGAGAGATTGACACATGCTTTGCGCTAGACTGAGTCAGTGGAAGACGAGTGTTGTTTTTCGAGCCTCAAGTTTCTGAAATCCAACTGACGATAATACGCTAGCCTTGGGAAGAATGGCCTCAGAATGTATGGCCATAAATTCTTCACTCTTGAAGATTTTGCATAGTTACTAGCTCCAAGGCCATTCAGTCATGAGAGATATGGAGATGCTTAGATGCTAAGGCTTTGTATCCACAAATGTAGACTTTGTGGAAGTCATGGATGTATTTCTGTGCCCCTCATTTTTGTGATGCTATTCAAGTTTGTTAATTTAGTAGGAAGCTTGCATGAGCCCTTGACCAAGAATGCCAGGAAACTTGGATGTGGAAGAAGTGGGAGTGGGAGCTGTAGCAACACTTGGAGTGTTTTGTTTTTTTACCGGAAACTTGTTTATTTTTTTACACTTAGTCTACAATGGGCAACTTGGGGATGCAACTCCCCATTGAGTGACTTACAATTTTATTAGCATTTGTCTTTAGCTTCAATGTGATGTGAAATACCCTTGTACTTGCATTTGAAAGGGCTTGCTTGTTTCAGAAATTTGTCTTACTACTAGTGCTAGAAGCTCTCAATCATTTGCATGACAGCTTTTCTCTTGCTCCCCATTTTGTTTTATTGCCGCTACGGAGCTTTGTATTTTCAATCTACATTCATAACATTCAATAGCCTTCATGCACCCTCCTCATATATATATATTTATATATATATATATTTATTTATTTATTTTTTGACACAAATGAAACGAAATTTCATTGCAAGGAGGGAGAAACAAAGCCCCAACCACAGGTGACCTGGGGAGAACACAACAGAGACCCTCCTCCTCATATTGAACCTCCACTTGCCTACTTAATTATTGATGGATGTGGAATATTTCACACCATCTATTGTAGAGCCAAGGCAATGACAGTGCATGCTATTGAATGTTATGTTGTCAGTTCCCACTTTGCATGTGTTCAAGTTTAACATGATAACTAACAAAATAAAACAGGTGTCACAGATTGAACGCCAATTCACAAAGCCGGAGAGTTAATAAAAAAATTTAGCAGTTGTCATTTATATCCCAATAAGCTGCCGCAGAGGTAGCTAAAAGTTTATAGCGAAGGAAATACTTGTAGGCAAAATACCAAACTCGAAGAGAGAGTATTGCAACCTGCCCAGTGCAGAATACAAGGTGGGCTGCAAAATGTTCAACGTACAACCCACCCACGTTTCTGGCAGGTGGAGATAAAAATGAAAAATGAAATTGAGAGGGCTGGACTTCAAGTTCTTTGTTCACAGAGATAAGGATTTTTTGGGTGATCAAATTCGTTTGGAAATCCCACTGTCCTGGATCCAGAAGCCTCACCCAAGTCCACGACGTTTAAACATTGAAAGCCTCAGTCCAGTCAACAAACAATGGAGTGCACTTCATGAACTACCGGTAGTTTGTAGACCATGCCATAAATTTGCCGATGGAAAGATTTTTTTCGATTGCCTCGTACAGCGAAGGTTCATTTTGCACCGTGCAATTGGAAGGTTCGGAAGAAGCGGCAACGGTTTTAGTAATCGTACTGGGGATCAGTACACACGCAACCATGCATCTCGAAACTGCAGCCACCAGAATTAGAGCATAAAGACAATTTCTGGACACATTGGTGGTATAAGTTCGTGGTGTAAATTGCACCATTGTCTTTCGAGTGACACTGAGGTATAATTTCACTCACAGGGGCGACAGAATGTAAGTAAGAAGTGACAGAATGTCAGTCAGAAAGTGATGGAGTGCAAGCCACCACATGAAATTGAAATCACTGTAAGCAAACCTTCAATGCCAAGATTGCAATTTCCTCAAATGTTGACCTACCACATGGCCATAAGCCCGGGTCTTGATTGCCTTCCATTGGTGAAGTCACTCACAGAAGTCACTTAGCCTACTCATAAATTGCACGTTACCAAGTCACAGAGAATGATGGTTTCAAACACTAAAGCAAACAAACATGGTTCTAAGCAGAAGTCCCCAAACTCACGACAACAACACACTGGGCTATTAAAACGCATGCATACAAATCACATTCTCAATAGCCATATCAAAATTAGGGGTAGGTACAGAGCAAGCTTTCTGCTTCAAGAATGAAAACTATTTAATTTGCAAATGCAAATTGAAACTCTACACAGAGTAGTACTTTAGGATGAGATTCTGCAGGGCGGCAAAATTTGGAAAGAAATCATGAAACCTTGCAGCACAAATTCACAGACCTGAGACAACCCTATTTACTGACTGCAAGACAGACTCTGCAAGTAACGTAATGATAATCAGACGTTCCATAAAGATCTCTGTAATGGATACAGAGATAAAAAACTTTGTACAATTGCTTCTTATAAAGTGGAACGACGACGACGTTGCCGCAAACATACCAATTCCTAATATCGCCATGTTCATCCTTGCAAGACTGAAAGTTACAGTGCTTTCTGCCACTCCTCCTCCCCCCACCCGAGGCTAGGATTTTCCTTATTACGTTTCCTAAGATCGACTCCTGACTCCAATCATGGCTTAGCCAGCTGGAGGAAATTAATGAAAAAAAAGGTGACAGAGAGTCACAGAGTAGCAGTACGTGATATTAATTTCTTCACCAGCCTGGCCATGATGTTTCACACCTCCACAGGCACGACATCAATCAGCCATACTGACAGCTCTGAATACAAATGAATCCACCGGAAAGATCAAAGGAAGATTGAATCAAATAGAAACAAATAAGTACGTCACCATTTCTTGAATCTGGGTAGGGGCGATGGCGGTCGCGAGCTGATCGTCATCCTCGCAGGTCCGCCGCTGAGAGTGATCTGTGCGCGTTGCTGCAGCTTCGGTGACGACGACGACGACGAAGAAGACGCAGCTAGCACGTTGTTCATAGAGGCCATTCTTTCGAGTTCCCAGTACCCCGCGGCATCGAGATACCTCCCTTCCGCCCAGGAAGTCGGCTCGTTAAACCAATACTCCCACTCCACGATGTTAACCAACCATGTGAAGAACAGGCCGACAAGGTAAGCGTGCCACCCCGTCTTCAGGGACTGGAAGAACCACCCCGAGATGAGAGCCGCCACCAGCGAGCCGGTCAAGAAGTATTGGAACAGATCTTGCTGCCGCTTCTGCCCTACAAAATCCTCCCCCATGCTTGCAAAATATTCAAAACCCAATGAAAATCGCAAGATGGAGGTAGAGGACGGCGGGGGCCTTGTCACTACTTGAACGAATTCGTCACCAAAATAATATGTATCGCAACTGTCTTCACACTCAAAGCTTCCCGACCCACTGCCCACTGTCCGGTGACTTCAGTCCACTGGAAATGTCGAAATCCCAACAAAAAGTCGTGATTGCGCCGCCTACTTCCAACCACTCTCAACCTACTGCTCCGCAACACCCGTACCGACACACGAAGTGACCCCACACCCGTAAAGCGCGGCGACTTCTTCGATTCCAAACCAGTCTACGAACAGAGTAATAACCTACAGTCACCCCTCACACACACACGCACATACACACACAGCCCAACGCCAAACAACCCAATCTCTCTCAAGTTCAAACAAGCACAACAATGCAGTTGTGAACGGACTCACTTCAGTTCAAGCACCTCAAACTAAAACGGCTATGAAACTCTACTGAGTGTGTCTCTCTCGTTTGCTGGAATTGCAGCTTCACCTTGCAGTTGCGGTTGCATAATGTCACTGTGGGACCCTACCGTGGATCTGTGCGAGTAAGATAAATAGGGTGGTGGAGTATGATCGCCGCCCAACCCACCGCCTCAAAAGTCCTCCACCCCCCAAAACGACACGCTTCTGCTCCTGGGAGTCCTGGGCTTCCAAATTCAACACGAATCCTCCACCTCAATTTCCTAGCAAAGCACTGGCATCCACCCTGGCCTGACAACCGCTCTCCAACCTGCTTCTCCCTGTTTCGTAGATGCTGAGGCGTGGACGTAGATTGACGGGGAATCCACGAGGTCGCATGAGGGGGAGGGCCGGCCACTTGCAAGCGTCTTGTGCCCTGCTCTGACAAATGCATAGACAAAGGCGATGAACGGTTTTAAGAGCTTTCGTAAAGGAGTTAAGGTTAAGGGAGAGGCACCCATTCCTCCCTCATGTATTAGTGGTGCTCATTTTTTTTCTAGAATGTACTCCATTGGTACATGATGATGGAATTGGATGCAAGGGTGAAAATGGGTGTGTCTACTTTATATGAAATGATTGGATGATGTACATGCAAGTATGTTGAAAAAGTGGATTTTGTCTATTTTAGGATAAGGTAATTAGCTTTGGTTAGTTGGTGTTTCATGTTTTTTGTGCAAAGGCTAGATTCTTTCATATATTGTCATTGGTAAAAAGACAAGGAAAATTTGAAAATCTAGATTTTTTTTAAGCCAAAATCACTTGCGTTGCGTCAACCTTTGATCTAAATTCAGGTAGCTAGCACTAGTCTTATTTGATAAGAGAATGTAGTAAGAAGAAGAGTGTAGATCTAGAACTTTCTAGGCAAAATCAAGCAATGCTTGAGAAGAATCCAAACTTAAGATCTTCATTTTGGCAAGTTTTCTTTCCTCCCACCTAGAGTTTTTTGGGAGTTCATTTATCACTTTGATGTGTAGATTTTGGTCTCTCCCAAATTTGGCCACTGCAAGGCTTATTGTTTGAAAAACAAAAATCGTTGCTCCCACCTGAACATGAATTGATTCAAAACCTTGGACACAAATCACGAAGAATTGAGTGACCAAGGTAGTCGCATTATTAAAGAATAAGCAAATTTTAGATTTTCAACGTAGTTACTTGGATGTCGTTTATTTTCTTTGTGCAGTTCCTTCCATAAACTTTTAGAAAATTAACTCAACTCTCTTTGGAATCAAACATCAAGTGCAAATATAGCCATGTTATGCATAGATTTAGATCATGTATAGTTATGATTTTTTGAGTGGTTTATACAAGAGTTGTCATTTTTCATTTGTAGTTATGATGTTTAACATTAAATAGTACAGAGTATAAATTCACAAGAGTTATTTAGTTGATGAAGGTGGAATGAAGGTAACTCCTCCTAATTGTGATATGTTTGCAAAAACTATCCCATCTAATATTCTTGCCTACAATGTAGGTTTTTGAACATGAGAGCCTAGAATCAATTTTGAATACATTTGTTTTCAACATTTAAAAAATTCATACATGGTCCATAAAACGTTTGCCAAAGAGAATCTAAAATTTCCTAATAAAATCTAATAGAAGTTTATTAATAGAATAGTAAACATAATCCAATGTTTATTCAAATGGTTTTAGGTGCAATTACCTTGTTGGAGTTAATTTACTGCAGGGACGGTTTTCTTTGTTGGGTGTCGATAATGATTGCATTCCATTCAATTACAGCACTCGGTAATAACAAGGTTCACAAACCCTCTATCTAATCATTTCCTAGATGTTACTGCATGCTCGAGTACATTATTGGAGATCTACAAATGGGGAAGAAGTGCCGTTACTGGCCTGACAAACACTCTATCTAACCTAATCAGAGATATCATTGCATGGTTTAAAATCTACGGAATATTGAGAGGTGGAGTTAAATACATTATCTATGTTCATTTGACATGTGCTGGCGAGGGACTCATGAACGGACGGTGAGGAACGGACTAACGTACGTCAAGTGGACGGCTTGTTCTAGAACTGTACTACCGGGACAGGTGTCTGCAGGCTCGAAATGTCGTATTGACCTTGTCTTTTTTTTATTTATTTTTATTTTTTAACATTTTTTATATTTTATATTTTTTAAATCAAAACAAATCGATTCTGTAAGACCCAAATGAATGGGAAGGACGTTGAGTAACTTATTTGATCCTCTCTGACCTGTGCCGGTAGCCAGCCACACTCCTCTGGTTACTCGATTTAAAAAATCTGTATCCAATTGCCCATCAAATTATTTGCCAATAATCAAATGGGTACTAAGCTTTTCATTTGTTTCAAAATTAAAAAATTAAAAAAAATTGGGACTAAGCTGGTGGCAGTAAGCTTAGCATTTATAGGCCACATCTTCATATATATATGGTATATCAAATTACAGGGACACGCCTTCGAGGTTGATCTGCTGATACTATGAGTAGGTTGAAAGGTGGGTAACCCCCAAACCGCCACTTTTTAATTTTGTGCCTAGTTACTATTATTAGACTAATCAAATTTTCATATTTTTTTTGTTGGCACTTGAAAGGAGGTTCAAATATACCAAAGAATGTGACATTTGAATACTGTGTGCAAAAGTTATGAAGGAACAAAGTTTGGTTCTAAAATAATTTCTTCCATATAGGTACATAATTGATTTTAGAGATGTACATAGAGTGAAGATGGCGTTTTAGGGTTTGTGGTGCATTTGCAAGGGCCCACCTAATATTGTTGAAGGATTGTAGTGAATTCATTTACTCCATTTATGGGCAAAATGACCACTGTAGTATAAGAGTGTTATCTAAACTATGTGGGAATATATTTCAATAGTAGACAAGCAATATATTTCAATATATTTCAATAAGAAACAACGTTACAATTGAAAAAATAATTTTGGAACTTTGTGGTATTTTTTTTTAATTTATAGAAGGGTGTTGTCTTGGGCACGTCATTTCAAGCTGTAGACATGCCTTTTAGGGTTAGAAAAATAGCTAGTATAGGGCTTCTACCCACCCATACCCAATCTAGTCTATAATAATCCTCAATAACAACTACTAACTTCTATTGTTAGAATGAATTGATTTGCATTGATTTTCAAATGAAGGAATTATTTCTATTTTCCAATGCAAACATCTATGAATGGAGCTTTTCCTAGATGTTTCTATTGGGAATTTGGGATAGTTTACCTTAGTAACTACATTTAATTGTGAAACCTTTTTAAAATTAATCCTTATTTTTTATGTAAATCTATTATTAGACCTTTGAAAATTTATGGTTTATTCATATAGTATAAAAAATGCATAAGTTGAGAATCTAGAATCCTCTTCTGACTTTCAACAACACCCAACAAAAGAATAGGTAGTTTAATCCTTTTATTTCTGACATTTTTAGAGGCCCCAAACTACTTCAAACTACTTGTCATTGAAGCAAGCCTAAAATCTTTATATATATTTTTTCTTAATAAATCCAACAATAAGATCCTTCAATTAAGTTATTCAAGTACATCCCCCACCAATTGCAAGTTCAATATGCCTAAACTTTAAAATGTAGGCTATTATAGTCCTTCCCAAAGGCAAAGTCTCATTAGATGGGATTCAACCCTTCAAGAGGTCCGTTTCATGCTAGTTCCCGTTGTTGTGTACCAACCTGTGCAGTTTAGATTTTTTTAAATTAAAAAATTAAAAAATTAAAAAATTAAAATTATTATTATTATTTTAATATTTGCTTATATAGTCGACTCATGACCACATCAACAGCGTGCGTGGTGAAGTTCCCAATGTTTGGGAACACATGGGAACTTGCAACCTTATACAATAACAAAAACTCATCTAATGTATCTTTCAACATTTAAAAAAACAAAACATATGTCCCATAACTTGTACATTTTAGTCAATATCTTGGAAAATGGATTGGAAATATATGGAAAAAAATTGAGCCCCCCCAAAATTCATATTCATCTTTAAGAAAATTATAGAGTATATAGTAATATTGAATGAAAGAAACAACTAAATCACTAATAACTTTTATAAGAATTTGAAAATTGTTACTCCCAATGGTGAGAATGTTATAGTGAACAATTGGTATTCTTTTATTTTATTTTTATTTGAAAATTTTCAAAAGTGAGTTCAAAAAATGACTTTATTTATTATCTAACTTTATATTTTCTACCTTCATTGCCCACAAAATAAAAATCCTCATAACTTTCACCTCGTTATTAGATATTGAATGGTTCAAATGTTTTTGAGTAAGTATCAATCTCTATAGTCCAATAAAATTAATCAATATCTTTGTAGAATATATCTCTATCTCTCCATTTTGACATTGAAGTTTTAAAAAATCCTTCTAACTTTTGCAATATTTATCAAAATGATGTGAAACAAAGCTTTACACTTAGATTAGAATGATTGGTTTGCATCCCAAAAAATTCATGCAAAAATTCCAAATTATAGAGTCAACAATCCTTCCTAAATTCTATAAAAAAAAATGAGCTTTTTAGACTTCTAGGGATTAATAATAGGACCAATGCTTAATTAATTCTTTTTTGGGACACATTTAGCCCCTAAAGGACCAAGGCCTTTTTTCTACCAGAAAACACTCAAAATTGCCATACCTATAGCAAGGAGTAAAAAAAATTGGAAAATTGTTTTTTTTTCATATCCAATTGTAGGATCTTACACTTAACTAGTATGAGAGTGTGTGGAAAAAATTTCAGAATTTTTTATCGCTTAGAGTGCAAGATATCTACGTTTAAAGTGGAAAAAACAAGTTTTTCAGCACATTGTGGGACTAGATTTTTTGACTTTGAACATTTTTAACTTAAAATTTTTGCACTACAGAGTTTTGAGCTTCAAGTCTTTATAGTGGAAGATTGAGTTGAGAGTCTAGGTAAAAAAGAAAAATCCAAAAAAAAATTAATTATCATTCTTAAGAAAATTGTTAAGTAGAAGTAAGTATGAGATAGAAGGAAAATCTAAAATATTCATATATTTTAAATGGAATTAAAACGCACTAATCCCAATGGTGAGATTGTTTTAGCAAGTAAATCAGACCATGCAACAAAAAGAAAATTGAAAAATTTGAAAAATTGCATTCAGAAATGAATCCTACAAGTTATTTTTTTTCAAGAAGATGCTCTAATTGCCCGGAAAAAAAGAATGTCCATAACTTTCTCATAACATATCCAAATGAAATGAATCAAAGCTTTCCAGATAGACAAAAATATAATCTATGAGAAAAAATTTATATTAAAAAGAAAATTCAAATTTTTGTCCATTTTTTTGGGCTGCCTGAGCTACCCGCCGTCCACTCATTTGAGCTTATTTGGTCATAACTATTGTTCCCAGGCACCGATTTTGAAAAAAATTATATTCCCACGTAGCTAATCAACTTTTCTACCTCCACGAGAAATTTAAAAAAACTAGGAGAAAATTTCAGCCCATAGGTACTTGCCCGAAAACACATTTGTCCCCCGAAGGGACAATGGTCCTTTAGGGGTTAGATGTAGTTATTTAACCCTTAAACGTCGAAGGGGGGACCTTCAAAATCTTCCTTTTCTATTACCGTGTGAATCATTGACCTCCAAAATTGCAAAAGTAGTCATTTGAAGTCAAACTACTGTAGAAGATCTTCATTTTCCAAAACAAATTTAGATGATGAATAGTCGCACTTCTGTCCTATACAGTTTGATTCCTTGTCATCCATCGGACACAAAACGTCCGCCTCGACGTTCAAGGGTTAAGGTATGGCCACACCTGGCCTTACATGCGATATTAATCTCTATTCTCATTCTATAATCTATTGTTGTGTTTCTACTCACGTTCTTTAGCAATTGCCAATACTAGCCAAAATGTGAGGTGGTTGGGTGTAAGACTAGGAGTATTGTGCACTTATTGGAGATATTACAAAGAAGTTGCCATGATTTTAACATTTCATTACCACAAATCCATAAAAAATGATTTTCCAAAATTTGTTGTGCCAATAGTATATCTTAGTTGGAACAAATCCTCAAAACCTCAACTCAAGTGGAAACACCAATAGTATACAATAGTTGGAATACCCAATGTCAAAACTGTCGTCTTTATAAATAATAGAAGTCACCCACAATAGTTTGTACAAAATGCCATCTCCACCTTCACTACTCATTAACCTTCACTACACCCTCCTAATGTCCAAGAGGCTCAATGGGTAGCAAGCCCACCTTTAAGTACTCTCAAACAACTCCTAACCCTTAGTGGATGGTTGCCACATAACTCTAATAGTTCAGAGTAACCCTACCGGCTATCAACTCATTCATTCAACTAACCAACTAGAACATGAATAACACTAACATCATCTAAACAATACTTACTACTACACTTGAACTCAAATGTTTATTGTAAATTGTAAATGACCCACATCACAACAACATGGAATACTAATGTACCACAGTCACACTATTTGTAAAATAATTAAATTATTATATAAGCTAAAATATGACTATGTTGTATAATTTTCCAAAACATAAAATTTCATAGTGACATAAATTTTGTAGATGATTTATTTTAGAGAAATATGGGTACAATTTTGTAGTGGCATTAATTCTTATAGAATTTATATTTGTACTAATAGAAGTAATTACCTTGGTTTAATTTCTCTACTTCTTTGCTACAATAGTGGAAACAAGGGACATGTAGATTAGAGAGATGACTACAAAGAAAGGCACTGATAATCAAAGTTGTCATGTGAGTTTTGTTATGGGGCATTTCCCTAATTTAAGGGATATATACTCATTGTCATCACATTGGTGAGATTCACAAACTTTTGTCACAATTATAGAACAACAAACCAAATATTGTTTCACAAGTATGTTAGTCAATTAATTTTTGAAAAAAAATCACTCATTACAAGTAGTCAAAGCAAGAACATATAGCTTCCCATTGTTATTCTTAGAAGAAGTGGACTAATCTTGTCCATTTGGATGGATTTTATTGTGAATCTCTTAACTCCATGCATAGTTGCAAAGGTAACCTAAAAGCATCTCTCAAGATTATGGAATAATGAATTTGAATTAATTTCTTGGTGTTTATTGAAGTCATTAAATTGTAAGTCTTCAGTACAATTCCAACCTTTTCAACACCAATTGTACGCAAGGAATTTTCATAATGCAAAACCTTCGCAATTTTCACTACATTAGGATGGAATTACAAGGGGCGCAATTAAGTTAGGGTTGATTTTGCAATTGGGTGTGCCTACTTTAAGGCGAAAACATCCAAAAACTATCTCTCCATCCACTCCTAACAAGTAGACTTCCATTAAACCATGTCTCCCACAATGTCATTGAACCGTTCCTATACTTACCTACAATTAGTTGATTGCTAATTTATCCAGATTTTGGTTTTAGGACTAGGCTAAGTGACAATTTCAGTAGCCTATGGGGTTCCAATTTAAAAATTCATAGAAATTACATGCCTTATCCAAAACTTATAGTTTTTTGTTTGAAATATGAAATTATGAAACCTTTTGCTAATACTTTATGAAGCCTTTTACTAATATGAAACCTTTTGTCAATACTATAGAAATACTTTTTTCTAGAAATCAAACTATTTTGAATTGCTTATTTAGACAATATGAAGTGTTAGGGTAGAAGTACCTATTTTGAACAACCTCCCTATGATGACTTTTTAGGTTGACCTATTGTGGACAACAACTGGATGCACTATTCATTGATGTTTGTACCTTCTCGTCCACTTACATCTCTTCCCTCCTTGCTTAGTGAGAAATGCCAAAGCTAACTGTAATAGGCGAGTCTATGAGATCGGAATGGGTCCAAATGAAAAATCCACATTTATCAATGAATAAAATTCTTCCTTCTTGGGATTTTAGTTTTTTAGTTTTTTGCATTCCTTCTTCCTCATTCTTATGCTTGCACACATTGACATTGAGTTCAATTTCTCAGCGAATTTTCCATCTTGTCCATGTGGAAATGCTTTAAGTTATCAGGACTAGGTACTTGTACCTTAACCCCTTTAGGATGTTAGCAGCCCAAACTGGCCTACGAATTTTTATACAATACAATATGCCTTGCCTTAATTGGTTCCGCTTTCCAATGTTTTCGCTTTCCATTAAATGTGTAGTGAGCTTTAATGTGTTTTTGTTGTATGGTTTGAGGTGGGCAAATGTAAGTGGATGGCTCATTGCTTCTCTCTTTTTGTTCAACATGTGATTCTTCTCATTAATTGCTGAAATTCAATTCAAGTCTTGGGATGTGAGACAAAAATGCAAAATTTTGGATAAAATTATGAATCTAGTGATGAAAACTTGTGCACTATCACATTTTCAGATTTCAGACTTTAATGTGAGTCAGATTGTATTTTACTACGTAGTATACAAAAGTGTACACCTGCTAACATCCTAAAGGGGTTAAGTTACCACCACCTCAGTGCCCCCGTGTTCCTCCGAAGTTAAGTTAAGGTAGAAGGTCCAGAAACCAACCATCTAAGCCCTGGAACTGAATTTTAGGCAGGTGAAACTTCTCAAAATATTTTTCAGTGAATTTTCATTCATAGACAAGTAGAATTGGCATCTAATCCAAGTCGTTTCATATTTTTCAGAGCTTTGTGGAATTAGTTATGAATTTTCAAACGAAATCTGGCATAGGTTCCTATTTGTGATTCCTAGGTCTTGAAAAAAAAAACATGCTTGGTTTCGAAAAAAATATGGTTTTGTTCAAAAACTAGCATTGCAATATGTGAAAAGTAACAAATATGGTTTCTATAAGCGACCTTTTCTAAAACTGAAATGAATGCTTGAATCAATCATTATTTCAGATTTTTTAACCTTTGTAAGAAGGTAGTTGAACAACCAATTCTTATTTTGAATAAAACTAATAGACACCTATCCAATTAGTTAGGAAAGAACCCATTGTGGCTCTTAAATCATCCATTGAAGAAGTATAAACCAAATCATATCATGCTCTGATGTAATCAAGAGTCCATTTTCTCACAATGAGGTATCCATTTTACAACCTCCTACTGGACAGTTGAAAATGCCCGCACTGTTTTAGAGCCCTCTCCTATAGTGCTCCATGTACCTTATGTGTACCAGCCCAGTGTAAGTAAGCAAGCAAGCTAACCAAACTAAAGGGGTCATGATGAGCTTCCCGCCTGGGTGTGGCTGGGGTCATGGTCGTCATTGCAGACTGAGTGGAAATAAATAAATAGGAATAAGTAAATAAAGGAAGCAAGGAAGGAAGGAAGGCTTCCAGACTTGAGCTTACTTACAGTGCGTCACCCACTGTCTCGTGTTCAGTTGCAGAGCCCTGCTGTCAGCGCAGCTGTAAGCTCTGGATCATTCCCACTAAGCTTAACCCCTAAATGCCCAAGGCATGTTTTCAGCTTCCTGAAAACTGCTCTAAATTGAACAAAATGCCAACATTTTGATAAGATGTTTCAATTTTTCTGAAATTGTAACCGTACAAATTCAAACTAGACTTGTTAGAGATTGCATCGGAAAAAAACCCCACAACAATATCACTTATGAAGTGAAAGATTATAATGTTTGATTATGAGCGTGCTAAAATTGCAAAAAGGAATTGGAGTCTTTTTTGCAAGTCAAATCTAAAAAGTTGACGACCAAAAAAATATGAGGTTAACAGGACTAACTTGAAGAACCCAAATCAATTTATGACTTCTCAAAATTCACTCTACAAATTTTTTAAATGAATTTAGAATATGATTTTTTCTCCAAGATCTAGTGTATTTGAGGCTCATTTCCAAGAGCTCTTAACACTATGGAAAGTCAAGATTGCACAGGGTACCCGTGCACAAAATCTCTTATAGAAAAATCATTGTCATTTATTTTCAAGATCGGACATTTGGAGGCAAAACTAGACTTCGAGAAGAACATTTAAAAAATATAAACTACGAAAAATAGCAAATTGGCTAGGATTTATTTTAACTTCAAAGTTTTGCAAACACCATATTTTGGTGCCTTGGGCATTTAGGGGTTAAGCTTAAACTTATATTAAACTTAGATAATTGATAATTACCAGCAATAACTTAACTTAGGTTTTGTTAATATCATATAAGTAAAATAATAACTTATTTCATCATTTGTTGGTCACGTTGAGATGTCACTAGCTACCTTATGAAACTCAAGACTTATTATTTAACCCTTCAAGGACAAAGGGGTGATATTGGAAATCATTCCTTTCCGTTACCGTGTGAATCATGGGCTTTAGAAATAGCAAAAGCAATCATTGGAAGTCAAACTATTGTAGAAGACCTCCCCTTTTCACAACAAAATTATGAGGATGAATAGTTGAGAAAATCCAACATGGTGATGCTTTATTGCAAATAAAAACGCCCGTAGACAGGTACATGCCCAAGGGTTGGAAAGAAGAAAGAAAATTAGATGCCAAAGGTGGGATGAACCCAAAAAGAGTCATCTAAAAGGATTGAGCAAGATTTTGAGGATGAATAGTTGCACTTCCGTACTACTACAAAGATTCCTTGTCATCCATTGGACACCAAACGTCCTCGTCATTGGATGTTTAAGGGTTAAGTTATTACACACAAGGCATTATTGTTTCAGTAGAAAATCATTCAAAACATTGAAGTCCAAAAGTTTGGAAAATTGTTCTTCAAATTATTGCTATGTTTGGAAAAAATAGAATCTTATGAAATAGTTCTATTTATGGTAAAGGAAATCACCCATGTCCGACTACCCTCCCATTCTTGTAGGTTAGGCTCCTATATTTCCAATCAATTGTGGTGTAGCTCACATAGAGTAGGACTAGCATGAGCAATAGAAATGTCCGGGAGGTGTACATTGAAAGCACACAGTGATTACAATATGTACATTGAAAGCTACAACTATCACCTCCATTGATTTTGTAACCAGCCAATGGTTGGAAACATGTTTGCCTATTTATCAAGAATTAGACAAAGAGAAGCTTCATGGAAAAAAATTCATGGTAATTTTGTTTTTGAAGATTTAAATTGTAAAGATTTATGGAATCCTTCTAACATCTATTTTTCTACATGGGGAAATTTTTTCTACAACCTTCCCTATGCCATAGATGGACTAAATTGCTTTAAGTGATAAAAAATGGGTGATCATCTTGATATGTATTGAAGCTTTTAAGTTTTCCCCCCAAAGGATGTCACAATCTTGTCTTTCAATACATTGTACAAATGTACCAACTTTATTGGTTGAAGATTGAATGGATGGAGGAGATTCCGCATAGACAAAAGCTTGCTACAAAGGATTTGGCCTTTTGTAGAGTAGCTTCAATTTTGAATATTTAATATTCATATAAATTATTATGTACTTATATAATTTTGAATATTTAATAGTCAATCAATTGTTATGTACTTGATTGAAAGTTTTTTCAAGATTACTATTGAATTATTCTTAAATGAAGAATTGGAGACCCTGGTGTGTCTATTTCATAAGTGTTCCAAAATAAGGTGGACACCTTCTTCATCACTGAAGTATAAGAGTGTGAATAATGTTATGAACAAGCCATTGCATATTAAATAGGTGGATGCAAGATGCTTGGTGCATTGAAACAATTGTTCAAAATAAAGTATTCTACACTATAGAGAATGAAAGAATGTAATTTAATATGTTAAAGAAACACGAAGTGGTTGCATTACTTGCATATTGATCAATGCCATAGACCTCTTGAGTGAAAAATTGCTCAATTCTCTATATTACAATTTCAATAGAGAGAAGTTTCACCGTTGTGGTAAGATACATTCTTGAACTTTAAGACAAAGGATCCTTGCTTCCAATGAATTGAGTCTTCTTTCATTCCAAAAATCTTGAATTCAAGCTTGTCGGTGAATCAAAGGTCATTGCATAAGGAATAGCTCCATGGACAATGAAATTGTAGAAGGACCCTTTGTGTCCATATTCAAGAATGTTATGAAGTTGCAATTGACAAAAAAGAACCAAATTAACCATATAGGTCCTAGGCAACCAAAAATTGGATTCTATAGTGTAAAAAGCAAAATTAACTTCTAATTTGAGAGGAATTGGAAGTGGGTTAGGAAATGGAGGTTACTAATTCATTTGATATAGAATGAATTGGAATGATCTAATCTAAAAAATGTGATTGCATATATCAATTTTATCTATTTATTTGTGGGCATGGCTATCAATCCCCATATGGAAAGAGGTACAAAACGTGTGTCCCTTTTGCAATAGGTGGTATTTTGTATAACATTGGCAACTTGGGAGGGAAAAGTGAGCATAAAGATGATACAAGTGGATAAACTCTTTTTGAAAAGAAGGTTGCCGCAAAAGAATACAACAGATAAAATTGTATAGAATGATGTTTTCAATATTTTTATATATTATGGTCAAATATATGATTTTTCTAAGCCTTCTTCCATCTTCTGTTGTAGACAATGGCTTCAACTATCCTACTATCTTCATAAAAGAGTTGATTGGGCACGTAAGAAATTCAATTGAACATGAATAAATTTTGAGCAGAAGATTTATCACTGCTAGAAAAAATATTTTTTCTATTGATTTGGTTCACTTTTTGGTTGATTTCTATCCAAATCAATCAATTACTATCCAAATCAACAAAAAAGTGAACTAAATCAACATGACCAAATCAATAGAAAAAATAAATTTTCTACTAGAGTATACAAGCCCATGTCAAGTCATTTCCATATAAAACCTACATTTATATATATCAAAGGTGTCTTTTTCAATTTGATTGCTCTGTATGAATTATAAAAGTAAATGTCTACCAAATTCAAAGGTCCTTGAAGTGAATCTTTAATGAAGCTACTAGTATTGTAGGCATGTATTTGTTCATTTTTCATATGTCGCCATCAACAACAATGTGTATACTATCAAGAAACTCTAAATTCTTACAATACCAATAGTTTAACGTCTAATTTTTTGCACCAAATGTCTATTACTTATTTTCTAATGAATTGATACAATTACTTTCTCTACTTTGACTCCTCTATCCTCAATAATTGTACATTTGCTAAAGATTTTGTCTTTATTCTTGTTTTTACCAAAACAACTCTACGACTTAAAGGATTAAGATTGATAGAATATGAGTTGTGACAATAAATCTTAACTCCTAAAGCTCTTTTCAATCCAAAATGGTTTATGGGTGTTTGGAGCATCCAAAGTCATAGTTTTCTTTTTCTTTTTCCTCTCATTTTATTTAGATTGTAAAATCAAATGAACTCCTAGGAAATCTAATTTTTACAAAGATCCAATGGTTGGTTAACCCCTAAAGGACTAAGGGCGTTTGAACATTTTTTTGGGACTAGCTCTTGTAACAAGCATAATTCCTCATTTGTGTTGAATAATTTTGATGATTGCCACCACTGAAATGAAATGAAAGACTTATATAGCTTTCTTATAAAAAAAAAAGATCAATGAAATCGCACAATTTTTGAGAAAATGCTACTATTGACAAGATCGATGAAAGATGCTAAAATAGGTAGTACTTTGTATACATACTAAAATTAGAATGTTGAAATTAGAGTGCTCAGAAGTGATTTATGAACTCTGATATTTTCTCACATGTACATATTATTATGATTTTGATGTGTAATTTTTTTTAGATCATTTTGAGCTATGGAAAAAAAAAATGAGATGTAATGTGACAACCTATAGTGCCTTCTCTATTCTCAAAAAATTCACCCAAAATTGTATAGTCAATCATTTTTTGATTGGATTACATCGACAGATTAGCAAAAAATTCATCTTGTGTTTCTTTGTTGTTCATGGACTTATTAGCGAGATTCACATTTCAAATTTTCTACAAATGTAGTTGCAAAAGCCACATCGTGTCTTTATGGTCCTTTAGGGGTTAAAAAGTTATGTATTTTTGTTTTGTTTTGACCTCCATTTCGGGAGCATTATTTTGATTTGAAAATTTGAACAATTCTTCCTAATTTGAAGCTCCATTCAGATTTGAAGTCTTTAGATCCTTTTGCAAGTAGAATTTGAGTTGTAGGGCTTAAAATCTTGATAGTTACATTGTCAAAAGTTCAACCAACCTTAAAAAAAACATTATTTTGCTCTTTGCTTAGTCATATCTCACACATACATTACTTTGAGTTCCCAATTTTTTTAGGCAAGACCCATGCACTAGTCTAGAATAAGATCCTATGGTTATAAAAGTAGATAAGTTTTGATTTACAAACCTATTTTTAGGTGCTATTTTCAAAAATTTCAAGAGTTTTTTCTGATTTTTGATTCAAGGGAATTTAAGGGTGAAAAATGTGCACAACAAAATTAAATATGCACAAACTACTAGAGAGTTGTAGAGTTATAGTTTGTTGTTTCATGACAATCAAACATCTACAATGTGCTTGCATTGAAAATAATGGCAAAATATTAGGAGTAGAATAGATCATAGTGAACAACAAGTCAATAACTCTCTTGGAACTAACACAACTCAAATGACAAAAATTCCATCAACATTTGATTAAAAGATTTCTATAATGAAGATACCTAAAGGTGACTTCACCCAAATGTGTTACTTTTCGTACTTTGCCATCTATATTTGATCCTTGAATATACATCTGCAATCACCCAATACGACTACAAGTTTTCACGAGGAAACAACTAGAATTGATGAATTTTTTAAGGTAACTAATAGAAGTTGAAGAATTTTATGTGTCCACAACATCCATTTAAAGGGAGACTAGTGGCCCATGCAAGTACTCTATACTTTCAACTTTAAAATTCTAAAAAATATTGCTTGAATGTGGTTTAAAATATGAAACCACTTCGATTAAATTTCTTTTGAGGTATATTATAACCACATTTTTAAATATTGGAGTTTGACCATAAGAGATTGAGGGATAAGAAAAGTGACACATGGTTTGTCCTAGGAGACACAACCCAAAATTTGCACAAGAAAATCTATTCTATTTTGTCACAGCTTTTTCATGACTTTAAAAATATTCAAGGGAATTTCCACCTTATAATTTTTATAAAATGCACATTCAAATGAAAACAGGAAAAAATACTATTATTTAAACCTGTAAAAACAAGTCTAGAAACGAGTTTTTTAGATTTTGAACATCTAGGCTCATTTTATAAAAATGAAAAATATCCTAAAAAATATTTTACATGAAAAATACAATCCTTGAGATACTAAATATTGTATTAAATAATTTTTTCCAATATATTATCAATAAAATTTCTAAATTTAGTATATAAAATGAGACATGATATGTCAAATGTTGTATAGGGAGAGGAGAATATTTAAAAACTTTGATTGCTTAGATTGCACAATATTTTCATTTGAAGTAAACAAAATAAGTTTTCTTATACCTTGTGTTTATAAGACTTTGAATAAAAGACCTTAAAACTTTAGGAATTATAGAACTTTTATTTCTAAATTGTGTAGGGAAAGATTGACCAATTCATCCATACAAATCACAGCAACAAAGATCTCAAAGAATGCACCAAAAAACACACAATAAAGAGGGCATGTTCTTCCTAGGAAGGTCTCATGCTACAACATGGCTCAAGAATAAAGTACAAGAGAGCCCATGGTGTACAAAATCTATCCTTTCCTCCTTTCTATTAATTTTTTTTTGTCTACAAGAGAAGAACAAACCATCTTTTAAATACTTGTAAACTTCAACATGAAAAAAACTTAGATAAGGTAGTCTACTCTAAAGCAAAATTTTAAGAGTTGATTGCATTTGGGAGAAAACTAAACTCCTTGAAACAATTTTCAATAAATTTTCATAGCAGAAAAAATGGAATTGACATCTAGCCAAAGTTGTTTCATATTCTTTGAACCTTTGTAGAATTAGTTACAATTTTTTGAATTTGGGAAAGTAGTGGTCACTGCTAAAAGCAATCACCTCCTAAAATGTACACTATTAGTACATTGAAGAAAACAAAATGTATCTTTGTGTTAAAGCATGATTGCTTTTAGATCAACCTACTTTAGAGAGTTTATATTTTTTTTCTTTCTATTTTTAAACTTCTTGATTCTCTTCCAACCTACAACTTCTAGCTCTATCCCCCATCTTGTATTATACCTGGGAAGAAATATACTCACTTTTCCCTCCTAATTGTACATGGAAAAGTGTATATATTTCTTTTGATTCCGGGTACTATACAATCAAGTCCAATAATCTTACAAAATGTCTGTTGTGTGCCATCGAATTATTTTTTGCATAATATAGAATACAATTAGCAATTTTTGTCTTGCATAATTAACTTTCAAATCTTATGCAATCCCAAATTTTAGTTTCAAAAAATCAAAACTCCGTTTTTGGTAAATAATATTCAAGGTATTACATGATAATTGATTGAAAAATATTGGTGCTGAATTTTATTAATTTGATTGCATAGACATGTAGGAAACATCCATTAGATGGGATTTGGCTCATCCGGAGGGCCATGAGTTCCCAACTACAGGAAACGCGCTACGTTGCACCAACGCAGCAGTTTGACGTGGCCGAGGACGGCCATGTCTTTGGTGGGGCAAAATTTACTTTCAGTATCTCATTTTAGAAGTTTTTTTTTTTTTTTTTTTTTGTAATACAACACCTGACACTCCCTTACTGCATTGGGAACAGATTTGAGAATGGCCTTGAAACGGCCCTCTAGTGCAGCTAAAACACATCTAATGCATACACACATTAGAATTCCCTCTAAAGAGATTTCAATGTTGGGTGACAATGCCCAAATTTTGTAAAATAGATTTCTCTTTATTACAATTAGATTTTTCTATTTGACCTTCAGAAGGTAACAAATTTTGTACATTTGAACATGATAGTACAATTACTTTGTCAAAATCTAGTTAAATTATAGAGATATCTATTTTACAAAATCTGGGTATTGTCACCCTAACAATGAAATCTCTATAAAGGGGATTTTGAAACTTTAAAAAAAATACTTGTTGATGGACTGATGTGTGTATGGATGTTTTTTACATATCTATGTAATCAAATTAAGAATTTCATCATCAATGATTTCCACTCTATTATCATGTAAAACCATCAATATTAAATGAAACAATTCACCCAAAATGAAGTTGTTTTTTCAAAATTAAATTTTGGTATGCTTGATTGGAATTGTGTAAGAATTGAATGTTAATTATGCAAGATAAAAATGTCAATTGTATTCTATACTATGCAATTTTTTTTGAATTGTTGTATAAGTAGTTTGTAAGATTATTGGACCTAATTGTATACTAGGATACAAATGAAAATGTCATTTTTGCATTCCTTGGAGAGGGGAAATTCATTCATGCCAACTCTAAGAATGCTTCAAAGGCTAAAAAATTATATGTTTATCATGAATTTTTACATGAAATCAATCCAATGTTAGCTACACGTGTCCCGAATTTAGTAGTCTAAAGATTCACAATAATGAAAATATTCTAAATCTACAAGTGTGTATGTCTTCCATTAATGTCAATCATTGCTTGTAACCAAGAGGACATGAAATAGTATGAATTAAGGAGTTTTTTTACCACTGGTTGAGAGGTCTCTACTACCTTTAACTCTTCTAAATTTTTAGGGATCTCTTGCCATGTTGAACAACCTTTTTTGAATCTTCCAAAGTTTCTCAAGTGGATGGAAATAAGGAGAGTTTGAGGGCCAGTTGAACTTTTCAATGAGGCATATTTTTTTCCATTCTTCAAGTAATTTGCTTTGATGGATAGATGCACTATCTTCTATAAGCAATCTTATGTGAAATTTTATCCATAAATTGAAGCAATTGGCAATTAGACCAATTCTACAAAATCCAAAGTGCATGGTCAAACTTTAGGCTTAAAGACAAGGTTTGATTTTTAGCCTCTAGCAAATGCACCCCAAATCATTAAAAAAAATACATCCGCTTCTAAAAGTAGGAACTATACAAACTTTGATGAATAGCATTCATATGTAATTTTCCAACATGCATGGATTTGTTTGGATTTTTTTGAAAGATAGACTCGTCCATCCAAACAACATGCTTCCACTCTTCTACACTCCATCTACAATATTTTTTTGCGAAAGCCAATGGCTCACACTTGTGATGCAGTGTCAAGAAGTTTTTTTGACTATAGTTTGGCAAAAAATTCTACTTCTATGTAATGCACTACAAGCAAAACTTCTACTCACTTGAGTATAACAAGCATTGTAATTTCTTTAAGTGATGAGTAATGATGAAATTTTGAGAATTGTACAATTGTATGAACCTCTATATCACTAAGCTTTTTAGAGCTTCTACTACTAAAATTTTGTACTTGTAAGCTCTATTTTCTTGATTCTTTTTGAACAACTACTAAATTGTTCTAATAAGGACTCCAACAATGAATGTAATCTTTTCTCTTTTAGTCCTTTTCCGGAGTCCTTCCCTCATTCAAACCTACAATGTGAGCGCAAATTAGATTTGAAACTGTCATGGTCTACAAATTTTACAATGCTAATTAGACAAAAAAATAAAAATCTTGTAACTAATCTTTCCAACCAATGTTAGAGGAGGATCTAGCAACTCATCTTTCCAATCTTCTTCAACCTTACTAACACTATACATTAGAAAATCTTTACAAACCATAATGAACGCAATTTAGATGAACAAACCACTCAAAAATTATCCCATTCAAAGTTCTAAATTATGACCTAACTAACAAGCAAAAGTCTTGAGTTGAAGTTGGAAAACAATTTTGAAGGAAGAAAGTGCACTAATTCACAAAGAAGTCAATCCATATGTCCAATGGCACAAATCTTAATCCTTCCATTCAAATAAGCATTCATTGATCAAATCTATTTGTTCCTCTTATTATATCCAACTCTTTGTAATATACAATTCAAAACATAGATATTGAGATTTATAATAAGAAAGTTCATTCATGCATTTAAGGTGCTTCATTTTTAAATAAGTAGATTGTTTTAGATGAATCAAGTAGGTACTTTTAGATTTAGATGTCATGATTTTTTTGAGAAGTTTCAACATTTTTTATATTTCCTTCAAGTCATTCTCAAAGCTATATACATATTTATAATTTAGATAACTCTATTTTTGTGAATTTTAGACTACTAAATTTAGTACACATGTAGCTAACATAGAGGAAATATCATGTAAACAATTTATGATCAAAGAATTATTTTTAGTCCATCAGATATTGTCAAAGTTAGTGGTAGTGAATTCTTCATTCGAGAATGCAAAAAAGTCATTTTCATTTCTGTCCTAATCAATAGTAGAAAATGCAAGAATTTTCAGAACAGAACAAAACAAAACAACAAAACAACAAAACAACAACAAAACAGAACAGTGACCGAGACAACACGACCAAATCAACAAAATTCAATCAAAATTCTTGCGTTTTCTACTAGTGAATGTACATCCTATCAACAATCTTTGATTATATTAGAGATATCAACCTCCTTACAAATAAGTGGAACAACCCCTTAAACTCA
Organism: Rhytidiadelphus loreus; assembly: GCA_947034895.1. Classification (NCBI taxonomy): domain Eukaryota; kingdom Viridiplantae; phylum Streptophyta; class Bryopsida; order Hypnales; family Hylocomiaceae; genus Rhytidiadelphus; species Rhytidiadelphus loreus. The sequence goes on from OX344762.1 coordinate 70,330,583, forward strand.
TGGTTATAACTTCTTGTCTAGTCCACCATGCCAACCTTCCATAACCCTTTTTCCTGGCCCTACAACCTTCCTTCTTTCTTCACCAATCCCTCTCCTTTTCAATACCTCCTTCCCCTCTTCTTCCTTTCAAACATCTTTCTAGTGACCTCCATTGCCCTCCCTAGCAAACTTCTACTATACCTAGTAGCCTTCCCTTCAGCAATCTATTGTGGACTTCAACAAGTTTTTTAGTGAAGCATCTTCCAAGTTTTGTGCAACTTCGACCTATAGTGTCACATTGAATTCCAATTTCTGATTACAAATAAGTTTTCCTTTGCTTTGACAACATCTACATTAACAAAATCTTCATCAATAAAGCAAAACAATCATTGGCCATGAAGGCTCCTTTAAGCTCAATCCACAATATTCCCTTGAGGTATATAGAGGAAAGAAATGAAGGTTGACAAAGAATGAGATAGGAGGCAGCATGTTTACTTGCTGTATTGGTAAGTATGATATCATTGTTCGAAAAAGTCATTAATTGTTAATTCACCCTCCCTCCTAAGTGCATGGCATAGGCTCTAATTGCTCATCAAAGGCTTGCGTGCCACTTGACTTTCTCTTGCCAAACCACCATTTTCAATTATTGTAAACAAGTAAACTAAACTTATCTCATGTGCACTATTCATCAAAAATACCAAAGATACTATAGGGTTAGCAATGTTATGAAATAGGTCTTCAACAAACATATTACTAGATGTCTAGATTGGAGTAGTATTGTTTGTGTTCATGTTGCAATTATGAGAATTCAATGCATGCTATATCATTAGAAAGTAAATAACCAATCCTACTACCAAGGTTATTTGTAATGCCATTTAAAATTTTGTTGTGCAATCTTTTAAAATTTTCTTCTTCATTTTGAGGTGCTAGGTTCAATTTTTTATTATTATTGTTTACTAATAAAAAAAAGCCTTCAACATTTGTTGTAGGGAAAGTCATTCACTTAACGTAAAGACATGACCTCAAGTTTCTCATTATAATGGTTGTGGGCCACACGCAGGCGAGGGCCTTTTTATTGAAAACAAGGTGTTCTCGGCCTTAGGGTCTCCATCCTCACTCTTGGGGCACCTTATTTTCAAAAAGGCCCTCGAGCGGCCCCATAGCAGGAAAAAAGCGGCATGGAAGCCCGCGGTGAAACACCTTCGTCGTCCAGCGACTTCAGAAATCGTAACGAAAAACATATCAACAACGAAAACGTAGAACGAAAAGTAAAAGCTTCCCCCCCCGCAAGCGAGTCAGACAGGGAGGCCCGTTTGCGAGGCTCCCCCCTTGCCTCGCAAGCGCCATCTGCATTCTTGCTGCAGCTCGCAGATAAGACGCCTGCAGACACACGAGACGCTGGAGACGCCACCAGAATCACCAAATAAATCTCTTCCGCGAGGTTTTCGTGGGTTTCAAAGCGGCCGCGAGGTGCCCCTGGGGTGCGGGGCAAGAATGGCGTTCTGCGTGGACAGAGCCGCAGCGTCGCTCTGCTCCATCCCCTCCGTTGTCCCGTGTCACCCTCACCGAATGGCTTCACCCGGATTTTCCCACTCGGCTCGCTCTTCTGGAGCTCCTGCTTGCGTATCTCGTCGGACTCACTTCGTGATCGCAGGCGCCACGGCGAATTCGTCGTGCACGGGTGTGTATCTCTCTCCTCATTTGTACTAATTGCCTTGTCGCAAGATTTTTTGTTCGATTCGTGGGGTCAATTCGTGGGGTTGCAATGGAGAACGGAGAAATTTCACTCAACGCCTCCCATTTGTGCACATTCTTGAATGCTACCCTGTGGAAGCGAATTGAAGAATTTCTCTGTCCGAGCAATGAATGAGGTACTGTGGAGTTGACATGAAAATTGAGTCTGTATAGTCAGGTGGGGAGGTCAGGTTGGCGGTCAAGCACGGCGATGTGCCCAAGAATCCTCGTAGTAGTAACCGTGGCATCGTGTCCTCCATGGCCGTCGCTCCCAGCAAGTCGTCGGAAGCGGCTGGCGTGACAGAGTCCGGCAAATTCAGCCAAAGTGACGAGGAGCTGGCATCTCGAGGACTGTCTTGCCATTGCACACTCGACGATCTAGACCTCGATAAGCTCAATTCTCTCTTCTCCAAGGTGATGCATGCACTCTGAACTCTTGATTGTCGCATCCTCCAAACTGCACGTGCATTATACGCCAGTTCTGTGACGTTGATGTGATTGTGTAGCACGTGAAAGAAAGTGCGGAGGGTCGCAGGATTCAGGAAGGAGGTCTAGAATTCCTATACAATTATTGAACTCCTCCTTTATCACAATTATCTGCCATTTCTTGTGAAGGTGATAACGATAGTACAGAGTGAATTTCGAGCCTGGGTAGTCCATTCCCGAGGGTCTAGTGACAGAAGAGAGCACTTGATGTTACAGAAGGTGATGTTAAAGAACTCTGGGTGTAATATTAATCGAACTCCACCCCTGCGATACTCCTGTAGCACCAATTATGTCCTGGGGTGCTTTGATTGGCGATCACTCAATAGGGTTCACAAGAGAGCTAAACTCACTTGAGAGCAAATTGTTTTATCACTCCATGTATTGGATAATTTCTTATGCAATCTTTCCTTCTGGAAGGTCATGTACACTAATATTGAAGGGAAAGTAGACAACTCCATATTCCCATCAATGGCCATAGACATTATTAGCCAAATCATGATTGTTTACACCCAATGCTTGCTAATTGAAGACCAAACTAGTGTTGTTGGTACCAGGGATGAGTCGGGATGAGGTCCCTAATGGTGTTTGTATCCTCTTCCTCACGCATCCTCTGTTCCTTTCGTCCCAAATTCACACGATGTCTACCCCATTTTCAGGTCTCCTTTCCGCAGCGGGAGAAGCAGAAGCTGCTGCGAGCGCTTCAGAACACGCAAGCTCTGACGTGGGTGCAGGAGACGGCGTCGAAGCGTCTGATCGGCTTCGCTCGTGCCACCGGCGACCAGGTGTTCCACGCCATCATCTGGGATGTGGTGGTGGATCCCGCGTACCAAGGACTGGGACTGGGCAAGGTGCTCATGGAGCGCCTCATGGCGGATCTGGTGGAGATGGGCATCAGCAACATCGCCTTGTACGCGGAGTCCACAGTCGTGGGATTCTACCAGCCGCTGGGATTCATTGCGGACCCCGACGGCATTCGAGCCATGGCGTACTCGCGGAGAAGATGATACGCGCACTTGACTTCCACGGTCGTCACTCTTCATTCAACTTTTGTGCAGGGTTCACACAAATGGGGCTAAATTTAGCAAAACTTCGACCAAACCTTTTGTAAAGATACAGAAATTGAAGGACACAATTTTAAAGCTGAATTTCAACCACATTTAGCAGTGTTTATAGCGACTTGTCTTTGGGTAAGGTAAACCTGCGTGTTAGCATGTGGATTTGTGAATGTTGCATCACGGTGGAGACAATTGCTATCACAATTATTTTTTATATTTTTCATACATTAGAAGTCTATTTCTAGCCATGTGCAATTAGAAATAGTCATTTTGGATAATCTGCTTAATTGCTGTGAATTGCTATGAATTGCTATGAATTTTCAAGGAGTGTCTTGAGGAAAATAGAAATGTGCTAGTAGGTGGTGCCTAAACCATTCCAAGAATGCCCCAAACCATTCAACCAAATTAAATTAAAATATTGTACATGCACGAACACAAATTCAACAATAAATATTTGTCAAACAATAATTGGAATAAGGCTAGTTTATCTTATATCATTGGTTTTGTGTATATTGCTTTGGGCATATTCACTCTGAGAAGTTTTTATTATCCTGGCTTGGTACCAAGGTAGATGTGCCTAATATCACCTATAGTTTCATCCATATTTGGAATTTGAATATTGGGAATAATATGGCTTAACAAATTACATTATATCAGTGAACCAAGGGTGTTTTGGGGGGTCATCAAGGTTGGTAGCTAATTTTTGTTAAATCTATCATGTTTTAGACATTTGTTGACATTCTATTCTCCTTCAAACTTAGTTTTAAAGTTTTAAAACTTACAAAAACTAGTTTCTCTAAAGTATATAGTTTGTACAAAGGGTATTCTAATTTTCAGTCATTGGCAAAAGTTAAGAGTTGGTTGCAGTTGATATACTTTAGTAGGTACACCTTGGTGGGACATCGATATCTTATTGTCTAGCAATTCGTCGAACAAAATGTTCAAGCAGAGTAATAAGAAGTACACATTACACTCCACTTGCGGAAAAGGACAGTTTACAGATTTTCCTAGTTCAGCTGAAACAAAGCACACGCGAATCAACTGCTAATATCTGTATGCCTCGTAAACGCTACAGTGAAGGGTCTTCTGCATGCAAAGTTGTGAGAATGGCAAAACTCCATTAGCTTGACTCAATTCCTATCATTCCCTACTAGACTTCATATTCTGCAGATCAAAAAGGTCAAAACCAAAGGTATTGAACGAACTCACAGCCGCGAAATATGTACGCACAGTCCCAATGTCAATTAAAATTTGTGCTGTGAGGAGCATAACCAAAAGATAGCGTAAGATTCTCCACATGCCAGGAAACCTCGAGTAGGAAAGATTCAGGCAATTTGAGAAAGATCTCTCCACTAGATATTATGACCAATCCACATAAAGTCTTCGTATCCATCCACTTGTATACTTCAGCGGCCGCATGCGGTACGACGTCTCCAAACCCCTTTCAACGGAAGATGTCCCAGATTCCTTCCACAGAACTGTTGATGAAGAACGCAACCTTAACTACCAAAAAAGGCCCCAGATTTTGTTGAAGAACGCATCAGTTGCCAGCCAAAACTGCGTCTGACGACATCGCCTGAGCAAATAACAGACGGCAGCCAGCACGTCCCAAGACGGGTGAAACAAACAAAAACTAAGCGTGTCACGCTTCTCTAGACTATAGATCTCTTCGAACAGTACTTGCACAAAACTAATTAGTAATCCACCGACATAGGTATAGCAGCTGAAGTAATCTGCAAAAACAACGACAACCAAGCCCACTAATTCTACTTACAACTAGACACAGAACAAGGTAGCAGAAGGAAAAGGCAAGTCACCCAGAACCAGACAAAGGCTACTGAACAAAATGTCCGACACAATTTAGCATAGAATAAAGGATGCAAGCACCTATCCATGCGTCACATACAAATTCGCGCATGTAGATAGTTGAGAGAAAGATAGTGCCCTGCGAGAATGTGAAAAGGTGCCCATAGTCTTATGATATAAGACTTAGTTGTCGATGGGGATTGGTTTCACCAAGGCCCTGCAGAAAGAGAAGGTATTGAAATTAGTACTTCGACAGAAATACCATGTAGAATTCTTGCCTATAGACCATGTCATCTCTTTCAAAAAATTCATTCAAAAAACACCAAAATGTACCCCTTTTCAACTCCTTCAGCACGCTGCAGAAGAACCAGCCTGTCAAACGCCCTGCAATCAACTAGGGACTAGAAGCAAAGGGAAAACAAAAGTGCACAACCAAGTGCTCAAAATGAACTATGCAAACAGATACTACCTTCAGAAAAAAACATCCACTCCACTTCAACTCACTGGCTGCTTTTTGACGGTGATGGAGAGCTACTACTCCGACCGCTAGGGCTGCTGTTAGCAATGACCCTGCAATTCAGTTAAAAAGGATAATATTAATTAACAACGTACACCAACAATACAGTCACGGCAATTGAGTTGCTTGACAATGCGAGCATATTTCATAAATGTATTGACTTGATGTTCAAAAGCTGCAGTCACCCGGACAAGGCTCAAGTAAGCGAAGCTTACTTCTTTGGGCTCCGGCTCTTTGAGAACTTTTTTGCACCACGGGGAGGAGACGCGCGCTACAAAAAGAGCATCACATCCAAGAAGAAGTCAGCGCACAGCTTTCACTAATCATAGAAATAGTGTGATCTTGAATGAATCAGGCTAGACTATTCACAAGGTAGGTTTCAAAAATTTGTTAAAATGAGGGCAGCTTTCCATAAAATATTTTGCAACAACTAAGCGAAGGTAGGAATTAAGAGGTAACAAGAACTATACTTTTTGGCCAATAGGAGACAATATTATTTTCTGTAAACGTAGGATGTATGGTTTGGTGCCCACATGCATACAAAGAGATATTTGGTGCAAAGATGTGCAAAGGTGCCAAGAACCTACTGAAAAGAACATTTAATTTCTCACATTTTAATTTTCCAAATGTAGAAATTAGAGAAAGTGGGCACTTCCGCAAGGTAAAGCTTTAACAACCTTCTTTGCTGGGCTTGGCGAAGATGAGTAAGAGGTGGACTTCCTGCGCTTGCCAATGGGAGAGCGTGCCCTGCAAACATACCAGACTTTACTTTCAACACACATACTTGGATTGACCAAATAAGATGCACATTATTCTGCTGCTTTACAGTCACAAACACCAACCAGGACTACTGATTCTCGTACCTCCTCGGAGCCGAACGAGATCTTGAACGAACTGGTCGACGAGGCGGTGGAGACCTGGTGATGCGACGTCTTGGTGGTGATGATCGGCGAGGGGGTGACCTCGCGCGTCTCCCTGGTGGAGGACTTCTGCACATATTAAATAAGTCAAAATGTAAGGTACTGGCTTGTAGTACACACCCTTAACTTTCCGTCAGGATACTCTTTTGCCAATAAGAATCGACGAGAAATAATGACTACCCCAGACTTCGGACACAGTCACTCGCTATTGGTGATGGATTTCCATGACAAACACACCCTATACCGAACACACTGTTCACAAATAAAAATTATTAGATAAAGATATAGTCAAGACAATCAGCATAACGTACCTTCTTCTATATGGTGGTGGAGAACGTTGACGTCGCACAGGACTGCCTCTAATTCTCCTAGGAGGCGATCTGAGTAGAAGAGAAAAAAAATAGTTAGATACTCCCTAAGGAAAATAATCAATTTAATTTCACAGTTCGCTTTGTCTAAGAATAGCAAACCTGATATCCCTGATAGGTGAACGACGTCGACGGAAGGGGGAAGGAGACCGTCGGCGAGGGGGAGACGCCACGGCAGGCCGCCTACGGGGTGGTGAATCAGCCATTCTCCTTCTAGGGGGAGGTGAGGGCGATCGTCCTCTCCGGATTGGCGGAGCTGAGGGCACATGTTTGAGTGTAAGCCCAAAAGACTTCTTGAAAAACTTGGCATCTAGATGATGACAAGAATTATATTAAACAGGAAAAACCGAAGAATATCACTTACAATCACGCCGGCGTGGACCATCCTTCAAACCGTCACGTGCAGGCACATCTCGCCCCATTATTTCCCTCTTCGGAGGGGGAGGTGAAACCTCTCTCCTTTGAGGAGGGGGAGTTGCCTTCCTTCTCGGCACCAAAATGAACTGAGCACTCACAATGTTCCCATCAATTTGACCCTGCATCATGATGTCCCACGTTGTGTTACTGTCGTCATGGTCTTCACTAGTCTGGCTCCTAGCCGTTTGGCACCTCGAAAGAAATGGCCAGTGTTTCCATAACGACAAAAAACAAGAAAGACTTACATCAAACTTCATATATTAATATGTCATACTTTAGCACGATTGAAATAGCGCACTACCAGTCACTACCCACAAGCGCTCAAGCGAATGGCTTAAGACTTAACGAGACCATAATTTTCGACCATGAATCATATAGAAAATCTAAATAGGTCTGAACTCATATCACAACAAAAATGAAATCCATCCTAGTAGCTAAGATCACGAACCCCGTCCATATGCGACAATGCCTTCTCAGCATCAGTTCTTGTTTTGAACTCAACATATCCATATCCTTTGGGTAAATTCACCTGTTCATCGTATCATCAGAACGTCAGACGTATTCCTATGACCATGAATAGAACAATCCCTCTAAAACCAAACATTTACAATTCATATAACGCATGGAGGCAATGCAATAAGGTCAAGCTGCACGTTGATAACTACTTCTAGCGCCGCTGACAAATCTCCCTAACAACAGAATCTCTACTATTGTACAGATGCAAACCTGCTTGAATGAAACTAAGTTTAGGAAAGGGAAAGAGAGAAGGCAAATAAAGAAGCGAACATAACAGAGTGGCCTCTTCATTGGTAAGCAATAAATTTTATCCGCAACATGTAAGAATAAGAAATAGAAGACTTACAGTACGATCCATAGCCAGCTCCACATTAACGACATCCCCATAAATTCCTGCACCGTGCCAGTGTGTATTCGCTCCATAATTATAACGAACGAAGAGACATATATCAACACAGTTTGCTAGCCCAAATTCGTGTGGTCTCCGAGCAGTATAATGCAGCAGATAATAAAGATTTCTTAAACACTTATAAATACGTGCCAAGGAGACAGAGAAGAGCTCAGCACACATACCAAAGATTTCTTTCAGATGCGCCTCATTCACATTCCGAGTAAGACAACCAACATGCAATACAGTAGACTCGGGAGTTGGAGTGCGTAATTTCCTGAGATACAAATGTGCACAAAAATCAATGCACAAACAAGCTGATAAGTTCAAAAAATGATGTGCATTCAAGAAAGAGAAATACAAATAGGTCTAAGAACCAGCTACCGATGCAGAGCTCTCTTTGCCATATCGAAAACAGTCTGCACTGATGGATTTAACGAACTGCTTACTTTACTGGAGAAAATTTCTTGGGTGGGGGTGACGATGATCTGATTTTCTTTGGACCCACAGCATCACTGCACAAAACATAAAGATTAAAAAGATTTACTAAAAGGTATAATCTCCATGAGTAGAAAAGCACTGATATACTTGCTGAAAAGGCTCTCGTATACTGTGACTCATTAAGCTGTGAGTAAGACAAACAAATTCAGAAAACCTCATCTTGTACAAAACACTTGAATGTCAACCTCAATGGAGGTTTCACTTCTCCTTTGTCACTAACTTGGACACCCGGAACGGATGAATGTGAAGAGGATAAGTTGATGCGTTCTCTTAAACTTAGAAAGAGCAAAGTGAACAAGAAAACCGTAAATAACGAAATAGTTACATGTTTAAGCCCCAAACAAGTCAAAACGAAACCTAAATGATCTCCTGAAGAACCGTTACTTACTCGAAAATAATCAACCTCAGACGCAAACCTAGAGATACCTTCCCCGGAACATACTGAAAGCCAGAGCACATTGTCCAGAAAAAAATGCACGAAATTTGGCTTGAACAAGATTAAATTCAGAGCAGTTACCTTGTCTTCGCAGGAGGACTCCTACTCCTGGAGGTATCACTTCCAGAAGATGAAGACGATCGAGACCTCGACCTCGACCCTGATGCTGACGATGAACCCGTGTAAGAGGATGATCCTGTGGTAACTGACGGCGATGTCGCTTTAGGTTTCCCAGCAGGTTTTGCCATTTTTCCAAACCTACTCCACCCTTCCCTGTATTTTTTTCAACTCAAAACCCAATGCATGCAATAGCCTTGTAAAACCCTGAAAAATTCGACAGACAGAGGTAATCAATTCACAAGCAGAACCTCTGTAAGAAATCGAAAGCATACAACGAACTCAAAAAAAAAAATCTCAAAACCTCGAGGTGATAAGCTAATTTAATCGCGAAAAAACATTGCCAAAACCCTATACTACACAACCACCTTAACAAGAAGCGGTTCGCAAGACTAGCCACCCAAACCTTTCCAAAACGCGCCAAAAATCCCAGCATTGAAGCTAACAATAAGCCTGAACGGACTCCACCTACAAAACTAAAATTCAAAAAAAAAAATATCCCGCCCAAACGCACCACGACTTTCGCCAGCGACCCGCCTCCCTCCGAAAAAGCGAATAACACAAACAGCGCCTCAAGACAGAATCCACACAATGATAAGACAAGAGGAAAATAAAGAACTACGAAACCTAATCGAAAAAGCAAACCTAAGGCGCTGCCGCGGGACAATGCGAAACCATAAACGCCTGCATAACGCAACGCAGACGAAACCGTTTTGGTAGAGAACGAGCTCGTTGGAAAGAGAAAAGAGAGAGCGATACTGAGGGAGTGAGCAACGCACCGAGATAGGGGCCGTGCAACAGGAAAAGAATGGCCAGAAGTCGGAACTCCGTCGCAACCTCCTGCTGCTGCTGCTACACAGACGTGAGAGGCATGCTTCGGAGCTCGCCCGTGGAAGGCGTTAGGGCTGTGATTCCAAAATCTATGTCTTTGTAAATTAGGGGATTCTCATCTAGGCCGAATGTAGATATGAATATGGAGAGACGGCTGAAGTGCCCTGCGCGATAGATGAATACCGTTTTTCTTTCTGTGGCATTTGAGGATGGAATGGATGATTATCGTCGATTAGTTCCGAGACCAGGAGAACTGAATATGGGCTCCCCTCGCTCGTCCCCCCAAAGTCATTCCAGGGGTGCATGTAAAAAAAATCCCCTATTTTGTGCTTGATTAATTTAGCTATTACACTTCTCTTTCTTGGATAATTTGGGGTCTCTGGTTGTAAATATGAATTTTAATTTTTTTAAATTTTATCATGGATGGAAAATAAAAATTTCAGCAGTTTTCTTCAGGGACAAGCAAGGGGATGAGTTCACCCCAACCTTATTTTGTTGGGTTCACTATAAACTACCCCATTATGGACAAAGTGACTAACTAAAGGTAACTACACCTAATATTGCACAAATAAGCAATTCATCATGGTTCCCATTACTATATTGAAAAACTTTTGAGGGATTCCGTTGGTAGTCAAAAAGGCAATTCTCTTTACATGCACTATATGAATTTTTTGAACACTATATGAATAAACTACAAATTTTTAAAGTGTTGAAAATAGGTGTTTCTCAAACCAACTATAGACTCTCATGAATAGTGGAAGTGCATTGCTAGCAAGAATCTAAAGTGGTCAATTTTAGAAAGTAGTTGAAGTTAGGTGTCGTTACTTTAATGCAATGTGATATTGCTATTTGGAAAATGTAGAAATAAATTTTAGTGGTAGATAAGAAATAAGAAACAATGATGCAATTGAAAAAATAATTTTCAAACTTTATGTGATTAAATTTTTTTTATAGAAAGTTGCCACACACCTTGGGCATCCGAGTAGGCATCCCATTTCAAACCCTAGACACACATGTTAGCATTAAAAAATAGCTAATTATAATAAAGTTCCTACCAATCCATGCAGGAATCCATGCTTGACTTAATACACATCGAATCTAGTCCATAATGATTTCAATATCAATTGCAAACTTCTATTGCTAGAATGAACTAATTTTCATTGATTTGAGGCTAAATAAAAGTGAACTCATGATAGTATGTAATTATAGCAAAGATTGTGCCCATTCTAGACATGTGTTATCTTCATTTCATGCAATTAGTTCTTTGAAGCAAACAATTTTTTCCTTCTTTTGTATTTTTTGTTTTTCAATTCAAACAACTTGAAATGGGGCTTTTATTAGATATCTAGAATGGGAGTTTGGGCTAAAATGGTGCATTAATTCTACCTTAGATGCATTGAAAAGCAATATTTTTTTGGTTCAACTATTTCAAAGGTCGAATGACCAATTATTTTTATGAGATTATTAACAAATTCAAGAGAGATGCCCTCTAAGTGGTTTCTTAATGTTCCAATGCTCTTGTAATATTTTACAATTTTTTACAATTGAGAATATAGGGTAGCCTATACATAACACTAGATTCACCTTGAATGTACACCCTTGAAACACATGTTTCAAATTTCATTGGTTGCTTTAAAAAAACCCTAACTTCTCATTAGTTGCTTTTGAAAAGTTGTAACTAGTGGATTTGAAGTTCATTTAGGGCCATTTTTTAACCCTAAAGGACCAAGGCCTTTTTTTCTGCCAAAAATTAAAACACTCAAAACTACCATTTCTATAGCAAAGAGTAAAAGAATTGAATTTTTTTTCTTATGCACATCTAACCATAGGATCTTACACCTAACTAGTATGAAAATGTGTGGGAAAAATTTCAGGATTTTTGACCACACAAATTGCAAGATATCTGTGTTTAAAGTTAAAAAAAAACAAGTTCTTCAACACATTGCGGGACCATATTATTTGACTTTGAACCTTCTTAACTTAAATTTTTTGCACTAAGGTAGTATGCTCTAAAAGCACCCGCCTTCTTCAAACTGTCCCTGTTTTGAGGTGAAGAATGGAGACAGGATGATCCTTAAATGGACCACTGGAGCAATTAAATGCATTGAGAAAAAATTATTTTTCTATTGCAAGAGACAATCATTGCCTTTAATTTTTGCACATCTGTTTACAAATTGCAAGTGGACAAATTTTGGGAGACCTATGGTCACAAATAGATGCATATGCCTTGAATCTTTGAAAATTTATAAGTAATTCAAAAATGCTTGGAAAATTACAAAACCACTTGTGTTAGTTTCCACGTCTATTTTTCTTTCTCTGAAAAATGGTCAAAAAATAATTTTGTCCATATAAGCCTATGAAAAAGGCGAACCAACTCTTAAATGGTTGTTTTTAGAGCATACTACCTTACAAAGTTTTCAGCTTTAAATCTTTGTGGTGGAGAATTGAGTTGAAAGTATAGAAAAAATTAAAAAATTAAAAAATAATTTATTTTTTACTTTTTTTAAAGTTGTTAAGTAGAAGTAAGTACAAGATAGAAGGAAAATCTAAATTATTAAAGGTAGTATGCTCTAAAAGCAACCATTTAAGAGCTTGTCCACCTTTTTTATAGGCTTATGTGGACATAATTATTTTTAGATCATTTTAAAAGAAAAATGGATGTGAAAACTAACACAATTGGTTTTGTATTTTTCCAAGTACTTTTGAATTACTTATAAATTTTCAAAAATTCAGGTCATAGGCACCTATTTGTGACCATAGGTCTCCCAAAATCTATCCACTTGCAATTTGTAAACAGATGTGTGGAAAATCAAAGGCAATGATTGGCTCTTGTACCAGAAAAATAATTTTTTCTCAATGCATTCAATTGCTACAGTGGTCCATTTAACCTCTAAAGTCCCATGGGAGATAAAATGGATTTTGGGTAGGCTCCTATGATCTCAATTTTTACTAAAACTTTCTCATAAGATAGATAAACTTACGGGCTTTTCGAGAATATAATTTTTATTCCAATTGGTTCCGAGGAGCAAAAGTTATGCCACAATAACCTCAAAATTGGGAAGACCGGGCACCAAAAAAAATTCACAAATATTGAAATAAAAATTATAATATTTTTTTTCTTGTAGATTATATTTTCTTCTAAATGGGAAGCTTTTATTCATTCCATTTGGATTAGTGATGTGAAAGTTATGGAGTTTCTTATTTTGCGGGCAATCATTGCAACTTCTTGAAAGAAATTTTTTCTTCCACTTTGAATGCTAATATCTTTCAATCTCCACTGTCAAACATCACCAAATATTTATCACGTGATCTAAGACAAGTGTAGAACAAGATCCTACGGTTAGATTCTAAAAACTATTAAAAAAAATTATTTTATAGGTGAACGTATCAAAAGTGGTAGTTTTGAGTGGTTTTGGCTGAAAAATGGCCTTGGGACCTTAGGGGTTAAGGATCACCCTGTCTCCATTCTTCATCCCAAAATAGGGGCCGTTTGAAGAAGGCGGTCGCTTTTAGAGCATACTACCTTAATATCTCTAAGATGGAATTAAAATGCACTAATTTCTATGGTGAAATTGTTTTCAAAAGCAAACTAAACCATGCAGAATTTTTATTTTTTTTAAATTGTAAAAATTACATTAAAAAATGAATCCAACAAGTTATTTTTTCAAGAAGATGCTCTAATTCCCTGAAAAACAAAATTATTCATAACTTTCTCATAACAAATCCAAATGGAATGAATAAAATCTTTCCATCTAGAAAAAAATAAAATCTATGAGAAAAAAAAGTTTAAAATTAAAATTAAAATTTTTGAATATTCTTTTTGTTGCCCCCTCTCCCCCTTCTCCCTTCTTTTTTGCTTATTTGGACATAACTTTTGTTCTTGGGCATTGATTGAAAAAAAAATATATATAATCCTATGAAGCTAATTGATTTTTCTATCTTCAAAAAAGTTTCAAAAAACTAGGACAAAATTGAGACCATAGGTACCTGCCCAAAATCCCACTTGTCTTCCAAAGGGACATATGGTCCTTTAGGATTAAGTATTGGAGAGCGAAAATATTGTAAATAGGTGTTTCTACCGTATTCTAAAATCTTCACTTAGTGCACATTTTACCTTTTATGTCCCAAGCACCATAGGTTTTCAAGGTCTTTGAATCACAAAGAATTACTGAGGTATAAACATCTATAAGTGCCATTTCCTATTCTCCAATACCTAAAAAATGAGATAAAATGAACACTTCTTGACTCAAAATTAACACAACGTTTTAAATGTAAACAATGAGAGGTGAGGAGTTTTTTTAATCAACCAATGGGAATCGAAAACTACAAAATCACTTGGGTTGCATTTCTCTTGAGTTTGCTAATAATCTCATCAAAGTTTTTGGTCATTTAACCTTTGAAATCGTGGAACCAAAAAAATTATAGTTTTTAGGTGTTTCTACCTTAGCAATATGAGAAAATATTGACATAAACTTAATAGAAGAGGTTAGTGATTCTTTTGGTGGAAAATGTAATTCTCTGTGAAAAAAAAGGCATTAATATAGGGCCATATTAGGCTATCTCATCAAAATACTTGGAAGAAAGTGGAAATGATGGTAGAGGTATATGCCATCATATTTTGATGTGTAGACTTGTGGTAGTCTCTCAATGTTTGGCGCTAGATTTAGGAGGGATGGGGCAAAAAGATGGTTGCCATGGCATGTAATCTTTCAAAAAAAGATGCCATTACAAGAAGTTTGAGCCTTGAAGAGAGCTGGGAGTTCCCTAATAATGGGGAACAATGGCTCATAAATTTTTTTGGTTATTTAATTTTGTTTAAATTTTTTTAAAGAATTTAGCAAATTAAAAAGGCTTGAATGGTGTTGGACATTTTTAATAAAGAAAATATCACAGTCTGGTGTGGCACTACTACTGCCATATCAGATTGTAATTATTTTATATTTATACTTTTTAATTTTTTTTAATACATTTAAAATATTTTATTATTTAATTAGTTTATATTATTAAATAATGTGGCCAGCGTTGCATAAGTTCAAAATCTTGGTAAACTTTTTCTTAACAATCCTTTCATTTCCTAATGCATAATGAATATTGCACTTCTAACTACATATTGTAGTTTCAAACATATATTGTTGAATTTGAAGGTTTTCTTATAGGAGATTGAAATTGTAACAAACCTACATTAGATTTACTTGTATAAACAATTTTTTTGTATACTTTGATCAATGGAAAATGCAACATAATTTTGTGTATAGTAGAAGGAAAAGATTTTATATATGTAGAATAATAGCATGCCTTGTATAAAGTTTGTATTTCAATTGTCAAACATTGTATTTCCATGTTTTTTTCAACAAACTAGTAACTTTAAGTACAACTTCTATAAATCCTAAGCTATTTTGTTCTCGTTGCCATTTGTACTAGCTGCAAGTGTATATTTCAACATTTCTCATATTGCGTGTGCACACTCCATTATGCACTGACTTTCTTCTCTATTTTTTCTCAATTCAATTTTGGATCATGACTCTCTCTTAACAAAAAAAAATAGCAAAAGATATGAATATCTATTCTATATAGTTAAATTCTCCGTTAGTGCTCAATAAACTTCACAATCTTACCATAAACAAAAGATTCTTGCAATATTGTTGCCCATCCCCTACAAGTTTGAAACTTAAAGTGCTAATAGGATGGAATGGGACAAACTATTGGTAGAGTTACCCCTAAGGTTCTATTGTCCCTTAGAATAATATGGATATTGGATAGACTCCCATTGTCTCAATTTAAAAATTTTGCTATGCTTTTTTTCAAATTTTGTTAAAAGATGTGAAATTTTGAGAGCTTCACTTGCATTATAATTTTCATGCAAATCATATTGTGGTTAGAAGTTAGAGCATTTTTTTGTAAAATAGAAATGAAGGGACAAAATGGGCATAGGGAACATTTCTTGACTTCTAAAGAGGGTAACAAAGAGACAAGGGGAAGTTTAATTAGGAAGAGGGCAATGGATAAAGATATTTGAAAAAATGTGATCAATAATACAAATGCAAGTCTAAAATTGTAGAGAAATGAATTATTTCTACAATAAATGTGTAAGAGATAGCATATTCATTGTTTACAAATGAAATCATTGAAAATTTTTTGGCAACAATATTAGACTTCTTTCTTATTTCAACATATGTCAAACATAACTCTATCATAGTCTTCTACACAACATGACTATATTGATCATAATAGAAAAAGTGTCTCCAATACCGTACATTGCAAGCATACAAAGAATATGGGATAGTTTCGAGTAGGGTGTAAGCATAACCACTCTCACTAAAAAACGCAATAAGTGCAAGCTTACTAGAACTTCATACCTCATTGAAGCATGTTAATTCAACTTTTTTCAAAAGTTTTCATCTAAAAAACTGGGCAAATTGAAGTCTACTTTCATCTCCAAAATTTGTTTGTAATTTAAGTTCTTCATTCAAAAATTATAGACAAGTTCGTAGAGGAATATGCTTGGGGATATGGAGGAAAAATTTCATACTCTCTCTCACTCAACTTTGTCCATAACTTTTGAATGGATGATTCAAATAACAAATAGATTTAGAAGAAGTCCTTCTATAATGAAATGGTTGTAAAAAACTAGCGCAAAGTTCAATCAAACATAGGGTAAAAATTCAAAATGTAGAGGTTAACTTTCTTGAAGAATGTCACTAACCTATATTTTTTGGATGGGGGTGGGAGAAAAGACCCTACCCTAGCCTTCTTTTGTCTTTGTATGCTTCCAACACAATGGTCAACTCCACAAATATTTGATCAATTTGATTAAAATTGGGAAATCTTGCAGGTTCGGGTACTTGTTGGTATTGGAATGCCTTGAAATTTGTTGGCATGCATTATTAGCATAAAACAAGATATCCTAATTTTTAGTGAGATTTTATCACAACCTAGATAATTTCTAAGTATTTTCCATTGTTTGTTTAAGTAGTCAATTGTCTGAAAGATGATCTTCTACAAGTCAGAAGATTCCATAAATTTTATGAAATCTCTCATGGAATCCTATAAAAAATATATAGGCTCATATTTTTACTCTACATATGTTAAGAAAGAGATTGAAATTTTGCTATCTCCTTTAATTTTTTTAATTACTAGTATCTGAAGAATCTTTTATAGAAAAAAGAATCTTGATGAACCAATTGCATTGTTGAATTCCTAGCATGATTTCAAACCTAAAACACCGTACTTCCATTGTGGATGCCCTCCCCTAATACATCATGAATTTTTTTAAATGCAAGTTAACAACTAGGAGTTCCACTTTTCTTCAAATAATTAAAAAAATTAAAACCTATTTATTAGAGTGACTTAGGAATCCCACTAGGGATCTATTGAACTATTTTTAGCCATGAATTGTCATGTATTAGGCATTTCATGAGGTATTTACAAAGTTTTCCAAAATGTTGCTATGTTGGATTTCTAATCTACATACATACAAAATTTTGCGGTGTTTGGGTATTTTTCTCTATTATGAACCAAATATTATATTGGTATGTACAACATCTACTTTGATTTAACACTCTTTTGGGGGATTTTATTATATAAAACTTAACCAGAAATGTGAAAATAAAAAAAAATAAAAACTATGAGTCCCAAGTGACAAATTGGGGGTTCATAGTGAATTACAAGCATCTACATTATGTATTCCAATTCACCTGCAAAATGAACTTTGGAGACAACAAATTTATCTATGCAAAGATTTGTGCAAATATTGTGAGACTATAAGTGTGATTCTAGAAATAAACTAGAATAACACAACCCCTATTATGATATTACCAACTTCTAGGATGGTGTTTAGTAAAATATTTCAATGTAATTGTTTATCTTCAATGAAGGAAAAATCACCTAATTTTTTTAAATTTGAAAACTTTGTTACAAAAAACCTTACACACCCAATAGCATTTGCCTAATTTTGCAAATTGGATACTTTGGATGCAAAGGATCCCAATCTCATGATGAGCCCAAAAATTTAAAATGGAATATAAATTCAAAATGTTAGCTTTGATTCCCAAAGTCTAAAAAATAGATGAAAATAGATGCCCTCAAAAAGGGGTCCTTTAATTTTAGGGACCAAAAACTCATATCGAACTCCAAAAAGTGGAATATAAATTCAATTATCTAAGTTTCAATTTTGAAATTTAATAAATTATTTTAAAATGCATGCACTCAAAATGAATCCCTCTAAAGAATCTTTCCAAACCTATCAACAACACAACAACTAGACATCACATGATGTCTAGTAGGGTTAAATTTAACTTAACTTTCAAATAAATTATCCCCCATTTAGGTTTTAGACATATTAAAGTTTCATTTTAATGAAGTGTTTAAATTTAATAAACACTTATTACATTTTAAATTTAAGTTGATGATTATAGTGAGATTTCAAATTGTCTACATTGATAACTATTGAAAATAGCCTTATTCAATGTTAATGTCACACATCTCTGACACTTGTCTAATACAATATGTGGTGACAAACATTCAATATGTCACCAAAGTCCTAAAATGTGTTAGATAAGACAACCATTCCTTCGGATCTTAGGGACCTATTTTGGATGGGTACCCATAAATTTTTTTAATAAAATATATTCCTTAAAATAAAATTAAAAAAATAGAGAAGTGTCAAAGTCATGGATTTGTACAAATGAAACACCACATTGGTTGGTAATGATATTACCCAAATTTAGAAGTGTATCTGAATGTAGTGTGTGAAAAGAGAATGATTCAAATTATGAATTTCAATCACCATAAATCCATCAAAAAAATGTATTTTGGATGAATGTACATGGATGATTTTCATGATTATTAATAATATTTTAGAATTTTAAATGTAAAATCCAAGTATGAGTACCTTACAATGGAATTTTAGTATCATACATTGGAACATATGAGTTATCTCTAAACAACACTTGATGCTAACATGTTGATTCCAACCTTTTTGAGAATTTGTCTTATGTTAATACTATTTTCAAAATTTTGATTATTTTAATATTTAAATTTAAAATTATTTCTAGACATTCTCACATTCTTTTAAAAATGATCACTCACAACTCACCGCTCACATTCTAGTGTCATTGTGCATCACCTCAATTTAATACATTCATCTAATACATGTAATGGTGAACCAAACACTAGAAGAAATCCATGTTTTTGTAATGGCAGCAAAAAACATGGCTTGGTTTGAAGACAAGAAGGCATCACAGAGTTTGAACTAGAACTGGTGGATATTGCAGAAAACGTATACATGTCTGTGGAAAAACATGGGCATGATACAAAAAACAAGTATGCTTTGCAAGACATCAAAGAAAATGTAGTCATGTTTTTTGCAATGTCCAAAAGAACATGGCAATGCCATGTTGGCAAAGTTAGACAATTTCACTACAAGTAAATTTTCAAAAGTAATTGGACATCCATGTAAAATGCTTACCCAATCTAAAAATCATAGGGGAAGGGCAACTACTTGGGAGTCTTCCAAAAAATCCTTCTATAGATGGATGATGAAGCTACTATTCACTACTTTATAGTTAGGACCTTTAATAAAGCACAAACTTTGTTGGCGTCTCTTCTATAAGTACATGTGTATGCAAACATAATTATGCCAAGTATAGTGTACTACGTTTCACTTTCGATCATGCAATTCTTGTGTATATGTTATATTGGAAGCTTCAAAGCATGTGAAGACTTTTCAAATTGTGTTCATGTACATCAACAAATTATAGGAAGAAATGAACTCTTATTTCCATTGTATTCAAATTGTTTACAACAATTCCTTTGTTTATGGTAAAGTGCTGCAATATTGATAGTTCATAAATGTATTGTAGAAGTAATTTCTGTAAGAAAATGTGATGCTCACCCAAACGGAAAGTCGGACCCCACCTTCCACACAAAACATCCATTTGCGAAAATGAAAGATTCTGTTGTACTTTTAATTAGAAAGTGTAAAAAAATAGTTCCTAGCATTTGTTTCGATTTCTATTCAATGGGGGGATTTTATTGCGCCACATCTATAAGAGGGGTTTCCATTGCTGTTACATCTAGTGTTGGTCATTGATTGAATAAATAACTCTATTTCAAGAAAGCTACTATGTCATTTTTTCTTCAAAAAAACTATCTACAAATCAAGTCAAATATTAAGTGTGTCTAAGCGGATTCAAAATCTATTTTGTACCGCAACGGGACTATACAATCAATTTTACACGTGGGTAAGTAACTCTCGTTAGTCTCGTATTATATACCATTCATTATAATTACTTATAATGCATTTCTCTTCAATCTCAATGCATGTAATTTGATGTAATGAAAAAATTGTTTGTAGTTCTTCCAACAAAAAATCCAAAAATGTATTCATATACATGAAAGGTATATTCTTCAAAGACAATTAGTAGTATTGAAAAATTTATTACATGAATTTTTTTTAATGCATGTATCATGCCAAAATCTCCCCAATTATTTGGTGTTCTCAGTAATTAAAAAAAATAGAACACTGCAAACAAATGTTAATTTCATTTGAAAGGAACTCCTTCCATAGATTTTAAAACTTTGCATATATATCTATATTTATTTATTTTAAACTTTTTCCTTAATATACAAGCCAATTTTTTCTACATTTCATTTTTTTCTAATTGGTCCTCACATACCTTCTTGATCTTTCTAATTTGATATACTTTTCTATGGAAGTTGTCCTATAATCCATTCTAATGTCATTGACCCTTGCGTATTATTCAAGAGTTGCATCCCTTGAGCTTCACATTCTTTTGTATGACAAATTAGAAGTTTTTTCATACATTGAACGTTACAATTTTGGTACAATTTAGGTTCAATTACTTTTTGTATAAAACTTGTACTATCAATTGACATTGATGACTTCCATTTCATGTGCTCCTGCTATCTTTTAAAAAGTTTTTGAAGTATATAAATTGTCTGAAATGAAATACATTTTTTCTCATTCGCTTTATACACATAGATGAAGTTTGCTACATGCTACGGACAAAGGTGTAGACAAACTTTGGGGTCTTTGCAAGGAACACCCCTTATTTTAGTAGCATTTGCATAGTCCTCATCGTTCCTTCCTAGAGTACCTTCTTAATTAAAAAAACAATTTAAAAAAAACATGAAAAATATGTCCAATGTATATACTCTACAAAGAAGGTACCTTAGGAAGGAATAGCATAAAATAATTCTCTAAGTGGGAGAACTAGAGAAGTGCAAAATCTCATGAAACTATGGGTACTTTGACATTTTAATTTGTAAAGAATAAGAAAAGCAATTTTCAAAAATACTAAAAATAGGTCATTTGGGAAGAATTCATATTTTAGGAATTTTACAATTCAAATTCTATTAGAATCTTTTAAAATCTTCCAAAGTTTGTCAAAATCATTTGGAGTTTTCTATGGAGTATGAATTATAATCAATTGAAATTTTTAATGGGTATAATTTGGTTTTGAAGGTGATTGAAGTTCTAATGAAATTCAATAGCTATGATGCAAATTTAGAATTTCATCAAAGTTTAATAAAATTCAACTCTAATTCAAAGTTATATTCAAATAACTTAATGAAAAATTCAAACTTTGATTTATCTCCAATAAATTCAACTCCAATTAGAATTCCAATTTCAATGCAATTTTCATTTAGTTTTCTATAGAATATACTTTGATTAGAGTTCAAACCTATAATTTTATTTAATTTCTATCTTATATTCTGATGTATAACTCAAAAAGTAAACATTGTGGGTTTTGGAGTTTTCTTTGCTATTTTATTTTATAGTTTCATTTCTTTAAGTTGAACTATATTGATTCTCATTTTAATTTGAGTTGAATTTTAAATTTTGAATAAAAAGAGTTTTAATTTTGAACTATTCAAAATTCAATTCCAAGCTTTGTTCATGTTCAAATTTGAATAATTTAAGCCCTACAATATCGAGGCCATTTTTCTATGAAAACCATTCAAAATTGCTAAATTTGCTACATTCATCCATGAAAACAAAATGAATAATTATAGAATCTTAAACTGCATTTGTTTTACATCATTTGGTAAATTTTTTATGAAGTGGTACAAATTGGAAGACATTAGCATTCAAAGTTGGAAGAAATGTTTTTTGGAATTCTAGTCAATAATTTAAAATGACTTTCACTACAGTACTATATGTAGAAATTTTTGAACTATGGACTTTGAATTTAAAAAAATTGTGTTGAAGAATTGAGTTCAAAGTCTATGAAAAAATTCCAAAAAACAAACTTCATCTTCAATCTCTAAAAAATTATTGTTTATAATTGAACTAAAAACCAAACCACTAATAGTTGTGAGATAGAATTGATACACAATAATCTAAACGGTGAGATTATTCTAGCACACTAATTTAACTTTGTCAAAAAATTTATTCTTTTATAAAATTGCACTAAAAAATAAACCCTTTAAGTTCTTTTTTCACCAAGATGCTTAGATTGCTCCAAAATGAAGGTAGTCTTTATAACTTTTTCATCACAAGTTTAAATTGAATGAATCAAAGCTCTACATATACACAAAAATATAATATTTGAAATAAAAACTATATTCATAGAAATATAATGAGGTTCTTTGTTATATGAAAAAGTTTATGTATACTTCTACAACATCTGAGAATTTTTATTTTATTTTTTGAGACATCAATTGAGACGTCTACATGTTTTTTGACATGTTTTATGGAACATTAGATCAAACGTCTCTAGAGAAATTTTTGCAACGTCAATTGAGACATCCAAATGTTTTGATAGACATCAAATGAGACAACGTCATGTTCATCTCATGTTCATTTCTGAAATTTTACTTTTAATACAAACTACACATTCTACATATCCCACATGGTTTGCCATACCTCTTACCACCCCAGTACCCCACTTCTATATAAGCTTGTGTTTTCATTTCAATATATTCACAATAAATGGCTTTTCAAGCCATTAAATGAGATTCTCAAATATAGTGTATTGTGTATGGCATATAATGTATGTTGTATTAATAATGTATGGTGTATTCATTGTATTGTATATAATGTATGTTGTATTAATAATGTATGGTGTATTCATTGTATTGTATATAATGTATGTTGTATTAATAATGTATGGTGTATTCATTGTATTGTATATGAACACAATATTGTCTCAATTGGTGTCTTAGAAAACATGTGGATGTTGTTGATGTCAAGAAAACATCTCGATGTTTTAGTGGACATCCATGTTGCAAAGAATGTATCATAGTGCAAGCTAGGTACAATATAAATGATGTTCAATAGCATGAAAATCATGTAACTGTACATGTCAAAGGGAACATGTGCATGTCATAGAAGATGTCTTTCTAAATTTCAGATTGGACACAATACAATGAACATGTCATAATTCTAAACCACTACAAAGTTGACACATGGCAATGACATCATCCAAAGAATAGATGAAAAAATAGCTTATGTGGCATTCCTTGCCCCATCATCACTGAGGTGGCGCACATGGGATAGCCACATGGCAACTTCTTAACATCTTGAAAGACCATATTTTCTAAGACATCCTCTTAAATCTTTTTCAAATCTAATCATGTTTTTTGTAATTTTGTATGTTTTTGGGCTTGTCAATCTTGACACATTTTTTTAATATCCAAATAGACATAGCTATGCCCAAAATAACATAAGTACAATGTTATAGGCCTGTCACAAAAAACGTGAGTTTTTTCTAGTGAAATGATTATATTCAATTGTTTTGTAGTAGCTATTTTTGCAACATAGATTTTATCTTTCTATAGTCCTTTTTATTTTGAGATGTAAGAATGGATTGTTAAATAATAAGCTTGAGAATGAATCAATGAAGTGCTAAAGCTAAAGCAGCTAAACACATTAGTAGAAAACAATGTATGAATCAACACGTTATGTTGCTTTGGACAACTAGATTTGAACATGAATTAACAAATTGTATTGATTTTGGACATATTTTGTTGCTTTGTATAAATTGCTTTGGACATTGTTTTCTACCAGTGACACCATATTTTGTAAGGAAACTATTATGTGGGCTAAAATGATTGGGTGAATAGCAACAAAACACCCTTGCAATTAGTAATTCCAAAATTGTACTTGATCCCTCGGTACCATATGTTGTCACCTCGACTAACCTAACTCAAAATCATCCTGTATATATACAAAAGCCCCTAAATCTATAATCCAAGATCGTCTCTACCAACATGCAATTGCCCACTTACACTACTTAATTCAAAGTTGGCAAGTCAACCCCAAAGTATCCGCCCTATGCCTTGAACCCATAGTTGCCATAAATGATGTGTCTTAATTAACTCTATACAACATAGACAACAATGCTCCACGTAGGAAAATTGAAATTACTACAAAGTAAAACTGAAAATTAGTTTTGTATTCTTTCATCTAATAAAATAGACACATGTCTAACTAATAGACATGCAACAAGATACAACAATGTGACATGACAATGCCAAATTAAACAATTCTAATAAGGTAACTTAGCTTATGATAGGCCAAGTTTGAAGAAGCCTAATGTGTCTTGTAAAATGTACTTCAGAAGAACTTTTTGGCTTGTTATAGGTTGAGTTACCTTAACATGTATCAATGGCCTTTCCTTTGTAATAATAGATCTCTCCTCTTTGACTTGGTGATGTGCATGTTTAGCTTGATGGAAGATGCCAAAGTTCCTCATTTAGTAGATTTCAAGTTTCCAAGTTTTCTTTTGTGGCTACAAAGACTCTTGTACCAAACCTTCTTCAATTTCTTAAGTGACCCTATGGGAGTCCTTGTGAAGTGTATCATGTTGATGATCATCGTCACTCAAAGTGAATTTTTGGCATTTACAAAGAAGAACAAGGGATTATTGTTATTCTCTATAGATGACAATAACTCTGTTGTGACATTAAAAAAAATTGGGGGTGGCAATTAGGCCCTTGAGACTCTCTAATGAAGGTACTTAAAGGCCACTCATACCCTAACTTAGAAGGCTAAACACAAATAAGAAAGCCATCATGCAAGCTATCATTAGAGGCAAGAATGCATGATTTCAAGTTTAATGAGGTGCAAAGTTTGGCTGGCTGGTGCAAACTGATCATGGTATTCCAAAATGTTGGCGCCAAAGCTGAGATGGAAGGCCTTTATGGAGGGAACGATCTTGGAGGGGGGTGAGTAGTTGATTGTGGTAGTACTGTCAGTTTTACTTTTTGTCTGTACTTGAGTCGGAGAATAGTGGCAGTTAGTTAACGGATTAGAGTTCAACTGGTATGTGGGTTCAAGTGGCGAGTTTTGTCCTTCTTTGAGTTCATCTGTTGAGTTTCAGATTTGGTTGGTATAGTGGACATTGTGGTACCATGGTCGGTAGAGATGGTAGTAGACCAATGAGATATGAACCGCACATCGTTTTGGACTGTATGTATGCACCATTAGTGAAGAAAGGTTTGCTACTTCATTTACAATGCAACCATAGTGAATGCATATGTTGAAAATGCATATGTCCCTCTATCATGCGGGTGTTGCTATCATCCCTCTGCATGAGGGCACTCATCCTCACTGGAAATACAAATTGTTCTTCATGTGGTGACCCTGTACATGGAATTCGGATGGCATTCTGGGGGGTTTCATTGGATAAGCAAAGGGCCAAGGATGTGGAGGAGTACATAGTGAAGAGCATGAAGAATGATCAGTGGATGGATGCTGATTTTGAAATAGTGGGGGCCCATTATGTTTTTACAAGGCAGAAGAGGAGAACAATCTTAGTCTGGTTACTTATAATTCACCTTGAGTTAGATTGGGACTTAAAACTTATCTTTGTAAATGCCAAGTGACTAGTATATATTGTATAGTTTAGATTCATAGTCTCTAATGCAATGTGACTTGCATTTGGAGTTAAAACTTATCTGTGTAAATGCCAAGTGACTACATATTGTACAGTTTAGATTCATAGTCCTTCATGCAGTGTGAAATTGAGATCTCAATATATGCATTGAATCCAAATTCAATTTCTTAGTCTCCTCTACAAAACCCAAGTAACAACCCAAGCCAATTTAATGGCCAATATCAAAAAAATCAAAAACATTGGTTCATACATGTACTATATGTCCCCAAAGTGGCCATCATTAAGACATATGTGGATGGATGTTGCTTGTATGAAATCTGTATCACTGTACTTAAACCCTCAATTTACCTTGCTAGTCATGGTCACAATAACTTGATTATGTGTTTCCACATTGAGCACAACGTTCTTATTGGTCAGTTGTTGGAGGGAAAGCTTATGTCACAGTGGCCCATGCCATGTCAAATTTCGTTCTTGATTGAGTTTATTGTTAATTTTCAATTACAGCTCAGGTCCTAGTGGCTACCCCATTTTTCTCTAATGACTACCCCAAGAAAGTCAACTATAAGGACAGATTGCAAATAATCCTTTATATCTTGTGTCGACTCCATCTTCCTCACATTCATCTTCTCCTATGAGGAGAACAAGATCAATGACCTTCTTCAGTTTATATTTTCCATCTCCTTCTAACTTTAATATTGGGGGCATTGAACACCCACAAATGAAGCTTTACAATATTTCAAAGGTTGACTATGGTATTTAGTATGAGGTCATGTAAGGTCTACATGATGTAGTGTTGAATAGCTTTAGGACTTCCTTCTCTTCCCTCATACGGGATTATAAGGCTTCTTACATTCCAAGAAATGCCCTCATGAATGCCATAAATGAAGTTGAATACTTTGTTAATTGAAAGTTGTTACTCAACTGTTAACATGTTTCAATGCTTATATTATTTATATTACACCTATGTTACACATTTTGGAAATATTTGTGTATTGTGAAACTGAAATGGCTATAAAAAGCTTTTAGTAGTGTTGTATTTGACTATCTTTTAATTCTCCAAATCAACATATTTTCTAATTTTATCAAATTATGTGTTATATGGATGTTGTCATTGTCAAGCGTTAGTAGTGATATAGGTGCTTTTCACATTTGTGTAATTTCTTTTGAGTATATTTGGTGGTTGTAACATATGGCATAGATGAGCTGGCATGGTCCCATTGACTCACAATGTTGTAAAGCTATTAGATCTTTGCCTAGGCTTGTATTTGGGCCATTGTAAGGCTTTGCGTCACATTATAGTGATTCATTATCTTGCAAACCATCTAGTGGAATTTTGTGCATTTTAGTTTGGATAGGAGGTAGATTCCACCTTACTTATGTGTTTAATTTAGATGTAATAGTGACAATGTTTAGGCATCATGAACTCAATTACTATTGCAACATTGTTGTTTTAACTCATGCTTCAAATGGCACATGTTGACATGATATTATCTTGGCACAATGTGTTTGTGCACACTATAGAGTTACATATTCAAAACAATTGCTATAATTCAATGACTCAATATTCTTAAATTAAAAAAAATAGTAAGAATTTTTTTACACAAATCTTAGCTATGACTTCAATTTCTAGAACTTAATCATATATGTCATCCACAATAAATTGTCTTTATAATCCAAAGTCCAACTACAAACTATGCATTCAAGATTCCACAAGTCAGGATTGTAATTCATCATAATTAGACTAAATTTTACAATGATAGCTTTAGTTTTATAAAACACTCTAACCACAAATCCTAAATCAATTATAGGGATCACATGCATTGCATCTATTACAACCCACTCCACTATGATAATCACCTCAAAAGCAAAAAAAATTGACTTCAAGACTAGCCACAAAAGTTGGTGAGGACATTCTAGCCAAAATATAGACTTCTAAGTTAAACAACTATTCCACGAAAGAATTTACATTGAAAATATGTAACCCAATTTTTTTTTATTAAGGAACTTACTGAAATACATCCATCAAAATTGAATGTAGCCAAACAAAATAACTTCTCCACTTCTTTTTGTAATGCTACCAAGCTTGAACACCCATTCAAAAGGAGATTTGTCAAGAAAATCGAGTTCCCCACTTTCATTAGCAATGTTGCCAAGCTTGAATAAGTGTCTAGAGTTGTCAAGAAAGTCAAATTCTCCACTTCCTTCAACAATGTTGCCAAGCTTGAACACCTTTTAAAATTAAGAGTTGTCAAAGAAGATAAATTCCTCACTTCCTCATGCAATGCAACCAAATTCAAAGACTATTACAAATCTAAGGTAGCCAAGGAAGACAAGCTTTTTACTTCTTTAGGCAATGACACCAAACTTGAACACCCATCCAAACTGAGAGTTGTTAAGGAAGTCAAGTTTCCTACTTCCTTTGGCAATGCTACCAAGTTTGAACATCCTTTTAAATAAAGACTTGTCAATGAAGTCAAATTCCCCACTTCCTTTGGCAATGCCACCAAACTTGAACAAGCTTCCAAATCGAGAGTTGTTAAAGAAGTTAAGTTTCCTACTTCCATCGGCAATGTCGCCAAGTTTGAACACCCATCCAAACTGATCCATATCAAGGAAGTCAAGTTTCCCACTTCTTTGGGCAATACTGCCAAGCTTGAACACGCTTCCAAATCAAAAATTGTTAAGAAAGTCAAGTTTCCTACTTCCTTGGGCAATGTCGCCAAGCTTGAACAACCATCCAAATTGAGAGTTGTCAAGGAAGTCAAATTTCCCACTTCCTTGGGCAATGCTACCAAGTTTGAACATCCATCCAAACTAAAAGTTGTCAAGGAAGTCAAGTTCCCCACTTCCTTAGGCAATGCCACCAAGTTTGAACACCTTTTCAAATAGAGACTTGTCAAGGAAGTCAAGTTCCCCACTTCCTTGGGTAAGGTTGCCAAGCTTGAACAAACTTTCAAATCTAAAGTTGTCAAGGAAGTCAAATTCCCTACTTCTTTGGGCAATGCCACCAAGCTTGAACATGCTTCCAAATCAAGAATTGTTAATGAAGTCAAGTTCCCTACTTCCATTGGCAATGAAGCCAAACTTGAACACCCTTTTAAATAAAAAGTTATCAAGGAAGTCAAGTTTCCTATCTTGTTCGGCAAAGTTGCCAAGTTTGAACACCCTTTCAAATAAAGACTTGTCAACGAAGTCAAGTTCCCCACTTCCTTCGGCAATGTTATCAAACTTGAACAAGCTTCCAAATCAAGAGTTATCAAAGAAGTCAAGTTCCCCACTTCCTTAGGTCATGTTGTCATGTTTGTGCACCCATCCAAACTAAGAGTTGTCAAAGAAGTCAAATTTCCCACTTCTTTTGACAATGTCACCAAGCTTGAACATCCACTAAAAGTGATACTTGTCAACAAAGTCAAGATCCCTATTTCATTTGGCAATGTTGCCAAGCTTGAACATCCACTAAAAGTGATGCTTGTCAAAGAAGTCAAGATCCCTATTTCGTTTGGCAATATTGCCAAGCTTGAACACCCTTTTAAATAAAGACTTGTCAAAGAAGTCAAGTTCCCTACTTCCATCGGCAATGTCACCAAGTTTGAACATTGTTTTAAATAAAGATTTGTCAAGGAAGTCAAGTTCCCTACTTCCTTAGGCAATGTTGTCAAATGTGAACAAGCTTCCAAATTGAGAGTTGTCAACAAAGTCAAGTTTCCTACTTCCATTGGTAATGTTGCCAATCTTGAACACCCTTTTAAATAAAAGTTGTCAAGGAAGTCAAGTTTCCTATCTCATTTGGTAAAACTACCAAGCTTGAACACCCATCAAAATTGAGACTTGTCAAGGAAATTAGGTTCCCTATTTCTTTGGGCAATGTTTCCAAGCTTGAACACCCATCCAAATTAAGAGTTGTCAAAGAAGTCAAGTTCCCTACTTCTTTGGGCAATGCCATCAAGTTTTTGCACCCATTCAAACTGAGAGTCGTCAAGGAAATCAAGTTCCCTACTTTCTTCGACAATGCCACAAACCTTGAACACCCACCAAAAGTGAGACTTGTTAAGGAAGTCAAGTTCCCTATCTCGTTTGGCAATGTTGCCAAGCTTGAACATGCATCCATTTGGAGTCGTATTAAGGAAGTCAAATTTCCCACTTCCTTTGGCAATGCCACCAAACTTGAACACCTATACAAACTGAGTGTTGTCAAAGAAGACAAGTTCCCCACTTCCTTTGGCAATGATGTCAAGCTTGAACATCATTTTAGGCAAAGAGTTGTCAAGGAAGTCAAATTCTCTAATTCCTTTGGCAATGTTGCCAAACTCCAACACCCATTCAAATTGAGACTTATCAAAGAAGTTAAGTTCTCCACTTCCTTTGGTAAAGCTACCAAGCTTGAACACCCTTCCAAATTGAGTGTGGTCAAGAGAGGCATGTTCCCTACTTCTTTTGGCAATTTTCCCAATGCATAGCAAAAACTTAGATCTAATCTTAAGAGTGTATTGCTTGATGCAAATTTTTCTGGTAATTGCTCAAGGAAGCCAAGTCCTCTAAGATCAAGAATCTTTAGTGATGCACATGTACTACAAAGATTTAATATCTTTGAAGTCAAAGTAATTGTAGTATCTGTTGAAGGTGTAAGTGGCAATTCAATAAAAATTTGAGAGTTTTGTACTATAATTGCCTCCAATTTAGAACATTGTGAAGCTAATTGAAGTAATAAATTCAAGTTGTCAAAATGTGTTCTAGGATTGCCTGAAGTGCTTGCCAAAATCAATACACGAAGTTCTTGAAAATTAGAACTATAGTGTTGTTTGACTACAAGTTGATGATGTTTTGTAGTCCCTTGCAAAGAAATGCCTTGAAGAACTTTATCAACCTACATTCAAAGCAATTTAAATTAGAATGGATAACATCTTTGCATAGAGGCTTAAATGAGAATTGATTTTCTAAACATATTTGAAAACTCATGATTTTTGAAACAAAATAGGTTTGTATGCTTACTAATTGCTTTTGAATGTATATAACAAAATATACAATTCTTATAATGTCAACTGCACTAATAGATTATTAACTTGCTTACAAATCCGCTTTCTGGTATCATAGACATTTTCCAAATTCTTGTATCCTTGGCAATCTTTCGTCCCATGTCACGTAGTTGGTCATGCATTTCTAAAATGTCACCATCTTCATTCAACTTCAACAATGACATGTCGATCAATCTTTGCAATTCGCCCACTGGAGGAATGCCATCTTTAGACCACATATGCAAGATTGTCTCTTTTGATATGTCAAATGGATAGACATCTTTACAAAAGAAATAAGCCATGTCCAAAAACATCATCTTTTCAACTTCATTGTTCAATCCGTCATAGCTTATTTTCAAGGTGTTCCAAATTTTTTTATCACCATCCCAACTCTTTCCTCTTGCCATCCTTTGTAATGCTTGTTCCCAACTTCGCAACCTCTCTTTGTGATGAAGAAATGTGCCCATCACTTTCAAGCTCAAAGGCAAGCCATTGCAAGCTTTCACAATGTATTTGCGTAAGTTCTCAAAGTCTGGTGATAAAGAAGCTATACCCCAAGAAAGGTGAGAGGTGAAAAGTGTTGTTGCTGCCTTTTCATCCAACAATTCAACATCCAACCTCCTATCAATGTCCACTAATGATTTTATGGTACTCCATTCACGTGTTGTGATAATTATTGTGGTACCCTTGCTAGCTTGTACAATGTCAGGAGGTGCAATATCATAGACTAGGGCTTCTTCTTTGACATCATCGATCAAGTATTAAAAGAATTTTCTTTCTAACCAAGAGTTCTTTTAGCATCTCTTGGGCATCCCCAATATTTGTGGGTTTCCTTTCATTCCCAAGTTTTGGTAACATCTTGCACAATATGTCGTACAAACTTTGACTTTTTAGAGGTTGTGCAACAAAGCATGATGCGTGGTATGAGGAATTTATAATCACATCATCAAGTATTGCCTTTGCTAGTGTGATCTTGCCAATTCCACCCATGCCAATGATGCCTATATAATTCATTTTCAATAGCCCTTTGGCTTTAGACAATAGTTGCTTTGAATCAACTCGAATTTCCTTTGGAGGTGCAATTGTTTCATCCACTTGTATAAATACACAAGTCATATTTACAAAATCATTTTCATATAAAAATAAACATTTTACTATAAACTATGAATGGCAATTACCAAAGAGATTTTCAAAAAACAAAGATCACTAAAGAAGTTTCATAATTCAACAATTTCATACCTTTGGGACATAATGGATTTTATATCTCTTTGGGTCTAGGATGGGCTTCAAATATCTAAAGGCGTAAGATGAACCAAATTGTGGGACCATTTTGAATGAATATGTTCCCTTCAAAAAAGACTTCTTTAAACTTGTGAGTCTTTCACAAATGTTGAAAAATGTTGGTCGTTGAACATGGTCTTGAAACCAACATTCTTGAATTAAGTTTGTCAATTCTTTGCAATTGTTGGGTAGGTCTAGTCACAAGCTTTTATTGCTATTACCATGTGTATGTGAAATTTGATCATAAAAATCTTTTGATTTTAAATTAGAGTACAGAACCTCTCCAGATAGAATCTCTAAACATATCATGGCAAATGACCATACATCAGCTTGAAATGGATACAAGGGAATTTTACTTCCCTTGATTACTTCAGGGGACATGTACCCACGTGTTCCGATTGTGCTAGTAGATGGCTTAGGATCCCTAGGATTGCTACAAACTTCTAATTCAGAAGTTCCATAGTCGATGACCTTGAATATGTAACATGGATCCAAATCCTCCCTAGGTATTGAATTTGACAACACATTATCAGGTTTCAAATCAAGATGAGCAACTTGCATGTCATGAAGGTAATACACTCCCTTTGCAATTTGGTGCATGATGTCAATTGCAAGATGATAGGGTAAAGGTCTTTTTTATTTCTTCAATATGGATGACAAGCTTGTTTCCATCAATTCCATCACCAAATGCATCTCAACCATTTTAGCTTCTTCATCCTTCTCATCAATTTTGTTAATCCCACAACCATAAAATTGGACGAGATTGGGATGGCTCAAGCCTGCCAAGATGCCAACTTCTTTTCGAGAGTTCATAAGATATTCAAGATTGCCTTCCAACACTTTTGAGGCACATGTAAGCCCACACCAATTTGCTTTGTATACATCTCCACAACTTCCTGCACCAATTTTTTGAATTAATTTTGGTGTTTTGAAATTATTGGAAACCTCCAAAGCAGTCAAATCTCTACCATCAACTCGATCCAAATTTCTAAGTCTCAACATTAGATGTTGCACTATTTCATAATCCTCTGACACTTCTTCTTGCAATACAACTTCAAACTTCTTTTCAAGTACTTGTCTATCTTCAAGGACTTGTTCATAGGTAGCTGCATCAAATTGAATCGGTAGGATATGGTTTGATTGAATTCGATGGTAGAACAAATATATATTCCGACCTGTATCATAACAACACTTTAGATCTAAAAGCAACTCACGATAAGTTTCCTTGTTTTGGAGTTGAAATATACCCAAATGATACCATTGGTCTTGTGCAGTGCAATTTTTTCCCACAATCCCTATTTTCATTTGAAGACAACACAATTCTTCAATAATAGATTGGAACTTAAGATCCTCAATAGCACTTGATAGCATTTGGTCAATCCCCTTCATGACATATATGAGTTTGCCGAAAAGATGTACACATTGATTTTTGTTCAAGACTTTTGTCTTTGAAGATGCTTCCATATCTTTCAAGAATTTCTCAAGACTTGGTATAACATTGCATAGTCTTTTACAATGTTCACTTTGAACTTGTAAGAAATCCTTATCTTTCCTGCAAAGTATTTATATAATACCAATTGTCAATGAGATATTTTGACAAAGTGTAAAGAGCAATTACCCTATAATATTGAATAAATTAATCAAACATGTTCTACAAATTAAACATCATTGAACATTGTCAAGTAAGAGAATAGTCTATCTATTGAAATTAGAATATACACTTTTTAGTTTGATCATATATGTAATTCTTAAAACAATAATTCTTATAGAGCTCAAAGTAATTCAAATAAAAAATTGTACAAGGAGCTTTGTAATTTGAACAATTTGTAACCTAACATGCACTTATCAATTACCTACTTGTACAAAATAATATTTATACTCACCAAGTGAACAAGCTAATACCCATGCATTTCCAAAATGTAGCGAAGAAGGTTACCATCCACATTAAAAAGTACGCCATTTCATTCAACAAATGGTGCAATATATCGAAAGTCTACAATACCTTTACAAAAAATTCAAAGAAAGTAGTTAGGAGATAACTTTCAAAATTGTAAAAAATAGCAATGTCCTAATAAGATTTCAATTAACTAATACATTAAAAATCATCTTTAATAAAGAGTCGTATCAAATCAATCAAGCAATTCTTTCACAAATCTAATATCAAGTACTAAATACTAATATAAAAATTGCAAGATACCACATTCTTATCAACAAGGTACAAGACATAATCTTAGAATTATAATTTGTAAATAATACAAGAACAATTTTAGTATGTACATTAACCTTTAAAAAAAACTATAGAAAACTATAAGCACAACATTGTATTTGTCTCCTAGAATTCAAATTATGTACTAAAATGTCGCAAGACAAACACTAGAAGATTGATCATTCCACAATGATCATCTTTCATTTGAATGTCATTTCAACAATCAACATGTAAATGTAATTGTGTTCAATACAACCCCATAAATTCAAATACATGACAATTTTATACCTTCTCAAATATGTTGAAAATGAAATAATGAATCAAATTGAGAGTACTATAGGTTATTGAAACCATATCAACACAAAGATAAAGTTTTGTTACTATTGTACACTTCAAATCATGTCAAACACTCCAAAAACACATTTAGAAAACAATGTTATTGACAGCTCCAAGTCTCCAACCAATTGACATCCATATTGTATACTTCAAATCATGACAATGGACAATTCCACCCATCCACAAAAACCTTATCTAACTTGAACAAAACAAGGTTATTTACAATTCCAATCCACTAACATCCATATTTCACCATTACTTAACACAAATTTGCACAAAATAGCATCAAATTGTTTTACTAGCATATATATATATATATTTTTTGAAGGCCATCCTACTTGCATACTTTCAAATTCCATCTTTCAAAGATTGAAACGTTAATGACATCATATTATAATAGTTGGTATAAAGTTCCTTCAATAGCAAACTATCAAACCAAAGCTTAAATTTATGGAAAGCTATGGAATAAAATTATCATCAATTTAGGAAGGCAATATAACTTTCAACTAACAAGTGGTAGTGTTTTTTCAAATTAATCAAATGTTAATGAATTTCTATCCCAAAATAACAATACCTCATAACTTGTATTTGACGATGAGAATTTCTAGAATATACAAACAAATCTAAAGATGTTTAGTCCTTGATTTCTTTTGTTGCATTTGCATTGATGTTCTAAGGTAGGAGGCTGTAAAACAGTGCTGGCTTTAAGAATGGCTCCTATAAATGGCTGTGAAATGGTGCATCTAAAGTTTTGAAATTGACCAGTACATTCATTGAATGAACCAAGGAAAAAAATATTATTAATTGTAAGAGCCAATCATTCTCTGTGTTTTCTCCATTTTTATTTAGGATTGCAAGTGAACCATTCATGAAAGATCTAGGGTCACAAATAGGGACCTATGACCCAACTCGTTTGAAAATTCATAAGTAATTCAAAAATCTTTGGAAAAATATGAAACCACTTGGGCTAGATTCCTCATCAATTTCTCTTTGTCTCAAAAATGAGCTAAAAATATTCCCGTCCAAAGAAATACATGATAAAGGCAGAACAGCCCTTAGATGCACCATTTCTGAGCCTCCTACCTTAATGTACAAAGTGAACATGATGACAATTAATGCTAGCACAAAACACTCCCAATTGAAAGGCCAAACCTATTTCATTCCTTGATTTAAGAAGGTAACAAATCCTAAAAGAAAGGTACATGTTGGATTTTTTAATGAACCAACAACAAACATTTCAAGGTAGGGATGCTTTTAAAAACTTGACATTCCAACTTCAAAAAATCATAACTAATTTGATGAGTTCAAAAATAAATAAATGAATGTAGGTTGGATGACTTCCATTTGTATTCCATTACATTGTCAGCACAATGGATATACATTAAGCCATGAACACATGCTTAAATTCAAACCCTAGTTACAACCAACTCATTTAGTGACAAAAAAACAAGTAGAACAAAGTTGGATGAACAAACATGTACCAATTGCTATACAAAAAGAGCTATAGAGTCTTTTAATGCATTGTGTCACTTCATTAATTCAACATGAACAAGAAATTTCACTTTTAGAAGCTACAAGATTGGACTGTTATCCAACTCCATTTGTAATAAATCGCAGTACAACATATGCATTTGAAAAAAAAGAATGTTTTAGACTTAAAGGTGGATGCAAAATAAAACATAGTAGCTTTGGAAGAGTTGAAGTTGATTCCTCTACCCCGTATAATATACTAATTAATATAGTCTTATAAGAGGATGATCACCATTGAACTACTACTATTGCCTTTTTTCACTAGAACACTAGAATATATGTACCAAAAAGTGACACTCCAATGAATTGTTGTAAACAAAATGATATGACTTTTTCATTTCTTCATAGCAAATAAAAGTGGAAATTAATGCCCCCTAAAGGCAATATTTGGATAGTGTATT
The DNA here is from genome assembly GCA_947034895.1 of Rhytidiadelphus loreus. Lineage (NCBI taxonomy): Eukaryota > Viridiplantae > Streptophyta > Bryopsida > Hypnales > Hylocomiaceae > Rhytidiadelphus > Rhytidiadelphus loreus. The sequence continues at coordinate 70,367,283 of OX344762.1, forward strand.
GTAGGGTTCAAAATTTATTGGTAGCTAGTGTCAATCAATGTGAACAAAATCAAACAAGATTTTCATATGGAGCATTTAGATAACTATTGCAAAATTTTAGTTGCATCTATGTTATCCACCATGTGCAACATATACTATCCCCAATCTCAAAAATATGCACTCAATGAAATTCCATATTGCAATTTCAAATGCAATGTCATATTTTTTGAAAAAACTACAATTGCAACACTTGAAATAGAGATTTGTAGGACATATCTTACCTTGTAAATAATAAGACTTTCAATTTCAAGCCATGTTGATAATCACTTGGCTAGAAGCACCTTTCCTTTTGCTGGAAGACTTTCTTTTGATCAATAGTATGTTGGAAAAAGAGACAGAATTTCAAGGGAGTATTCCATCATGGGCTCCCATTGCTCAATGATTGAAATTAGTGAATTGCAACACAGTCTCCAGCAATATCACTCCTTCAAATGAATGAATGCTTTTGATGAAAAGACTATTTCAGTTTATGTTTCATCCACGTCCATGGTGGTCAATTGCTGCGTCATGAGAGACCCAACATAAATGAAATAAGAAGCTCCGGTTTTGCCACCACTGTTTCTGAGAATTCATAGCCAATGCTATCAATGTGCACTCTTCACCGATTAGTTTGGTGAGATGTCTAAATCCTCCATCTCTGCAACCATTCACAAGTTTTGCTCATCCCTGCAGCATTGCAACCATCCACCAATTTGCAACTGATCACCACATACTGTGAGATGACATACTATATTTAGCATATTGAACCAACCCTCTCTATTGACAGGTTTCTGCAATACAACAACGAGGTAGCGAATTCCAACTCAAGTATCACCCCTAGAGCTGCTATACAACTGCAAGCAGAGCCAGTACAAAGCTACTAAACCTAATTGCAACCCTCACCCACAAGCGGTAAGCTACAGATTCTCAAACAAGGGCCAAACACAAGACCCATGCACAAGAGCCTAACGAAACTAGGAACAACACTTCCAAAATCCAATATCCAACGTTGCCTAAGACTTGCTGAAATGCTTGATCAATTGCTACCAAAACCCAACCAAATCTGAAGCAGGGTAGCACAGGGAACCACGCTCAAACTCACACTTGCAACCATTTCAGTGCGCATACCTTACTGCCGTGAGGATCCAGCAGCATCTGGGGTCGTAAGACACTCCAGCGATGAAATGACGCAGCAGAGAAGAACTCCACAGGCAAGAACAACGTCAGGAGCACGAGAGCAATGCCTCGTCTTATCCTCCTCTTATCCTCCTTGTGTGCAGAAGCTCATTAGACGTAGCTGCGGAGACGCCATAGCTCGAGAACTTCCTACAAACAGATGCGCAAAGGGACGCAGAGAGGGCAAGAGCAGAAAAGTTGTAGAGGCTGGGGCCCGAGCTCCTTTCTGTCTCCTTGAATCAATGCCTTTGTGTCTCGAGTATTGACAGTGTCAAATTGTGACTTCCTTTCGATTAATAAATTGAACTTCTGTGTGCAGCTGGGCGCCTAGAAATCCGAGCGGCAAGAAGAGCGAACTCACCTGGAGTCTGAGGCAGACCGGCTGCAAGACCAACTAAGTTAAGGGACAAAAAAGCAGAGCGCGGGGATACAATGAAGGAAAGACTGGGAGCTTGGGACGATGGTGGGGCAGCTGTGGCCAGAAGTGGCACACGTTACGTTAATGCACTGGATGTGGGACCTGGTCCACGTGAAAGAAGAATCTTGTACGTGGACGACGTGAGGGAGAGGACTGTTTCCTATTGCAGTGGGATCCGCGTGGGCCAGGACTCGAGCTTGTCTGATCTTGTGTTATTTTCAATGCACGGGAAACGCAGGAACTTCACTCCCAGATTCACCTATAGACTGCTGCATTCCCAACCATAGACTGTTGTGGTTCACACAATTTGAGGAGCAATTCTAGAACATTATTATGATTGGCTGCAAGGCTGCAACCAGACCTTGGTCGATTTTGCAATCAGCCTATATCTATATCAGCCTATATCAGCCTATATATCACCATTGTAGGTTGAAGAGAATCTTTCACTATAAAATTCATAGTAGTACGTTTTTTGTAATAAAATTCTGGAAAAATATGCAACCTTCCAAATTCTATTTCTGTACGTGGGGAAAATTTGGCACTCAGAAAACCTACGCTCCAAATATGCGCTCCAGATATGCGTAATTGCTTAAGTGATCAGGTATGGGTCGGCTCCCCTAAGTGTCCACAGTTTTGTACGGAGTAATCACTTCCCAATGCAATTCATGCACATTTTTTATTTCTTTATTTGGAAGAAAATGGAGAACCAGGCCACTGCATTAAAAGAATCAAAGAGGATAAAATACAACGTGCAAAGTACGAGAGGGGGCTAGGCCCACCTCACTGAAGTACTTAGTAATATGCAGTACTTTTAGCTTCCTCCTTGCCGCTTACAGGATTCCAACCTGGGGGCATGATATTTGGCCAGTCCCCACGGCAGCCAAGTCGAACATACAAACTTTTTTTACCTGCATATACATGAATGCCATAATGCTTAACAACAGAGACTGAGATCTGATACATATTTGTTATCAAAAAGACTTGGTGAAACGCTTTCTACAAAGGTCTCTATTATATCAAGTTCAGCCCATCACCTAATGACCATTAGATTTCTCTTGTCTTCACTATTGCACAACCCCTGGAGAACTTTGGTCTTGCATGATGACAGACGTATAAAGTGACAAAAAAATACCTTGCCGGCAGTGACTAGAGACCAAATAAGTGAATTTGGTATCAAAAAAACTTGGTTGAAAACTACAGAAATCTTTATTATTCCAAGTTCAGTTCATCACTTAAGATCCTTTATCAGTCATTTGGCCCATGAGAATCGTTGTTCTCTGTATTCACTATTGCACAACACCCAGAGAACCTTCATTGTGCATGGTGACAGATGACCTATGTGACAAAAAATACCTTGCTGCTGAGACTCAATCTTGATAAATATATATAAATATATAGCTTTTTTGACACATGGATGGTCAATTACCCGGCAATCTGAATGGAAGTCAGGGACCAGATCTACAAAACTTCTCTTCCTCATGCAACTAAGACAGCTCGTATGAATTTGAGATGAGAATAACTCTTGGTTCACTTCTCATTATTGGACAACCTTTGAAGAACTTTGGTATTGAGCGGATGACAAATGTACTCTGACAAAAAAATACCTTGGTGGCATGGATGGACTCTGAATCTTGAATATGGACTCTGTATGACTTTCTTTTTACATACGAATGGTCAACTACTTGGGAACTGAATGGAGATCGAGTCTACGAAATTTTCTTCTAAAAGACAAGACTGTCAATGCAACCCAGATACTTCGACTGCATTTGAGATGAGAATAACAGTGTGAAAGGGTTTAGGCACGAACTTGGCAACTCCTTGTCGGCTTCGAGAAGGACCTTGAGCGCACGGAGAGCACCTTCGGCTGCAGGCTTTGCTGAATCCTCGCCCCAGCCTCCAAGGGCAACAACAACATCAGCTTGTGCATAAGCTTCTGAACCACCCTGCTTGGCCTTTGCTGCCTCTTCTTCCGCAGCTCCCTCATCTGCCACACGCTAACACTTAGACTAGTCAAATTCTTAGCAAATGAAAGAGCATTTTAACAGACCGAAGAATGTGTTGTTTGGATACCATGTGCAAAAGTTATGTTCGAAGGTTCAATTTTTTATTGGTAAATGCCCTAAAGACAACATTTAAACAGCTGTTGAGGTTCTCTAATCAATATATATTCATTGTCTATGATTTTAGGGTAGTGATTTTGGGTCAGTGGTGATTACGGTTGTCCCTATCTCACCTCACATATTTAACATCCATTAAGGAAGTCAACATTACAATTTGATTTATATTCCTATATTAAATATACAGATCATTTCTCACTTTTCTAATTCGACATACATGACAAGGCTGTTTTTTAGGACACCCTGGAATGAATTTGATTTTTATATACTGATGTTTTTTTGGAGAAAATTTCAGAAAGAATTCCACTTCTGTAGCTATTTAACAGATTCGAATGAATACCCGTGGCAGTAGTCTGATTGACCCAGACAGTAAATCCAGCATGTAAGCTCTTCCAGTTTCCATACTGCGCACCCACACCTTGGCTGCCGCCTAGTGTTGCAACAACGCAACGGACATGCCTGCATCAACAACATTGAATTGTCAATTAAGAAATAGCAGGTCAAATCCACATAAGTAGCAGAATGAATTTAAATTACATTGCAAAATTCAGCGACAGCCAGTCGGAACTTCATTTGTACACTGCTAAAAGAAAAGTTTTTCTCTCTAGTATCAAGTCAATGAAGCTAACGACTTACGAGCTAAGGCTATCCAGTATTGCAGACTCAGTCTCTGAAACAGACTGATCACCCTCTTCAGCTGCCACTGCAAAAGGAAAAGATAAACCTTAGTATGTACTATTACTACTTGCAAGACCAAGACACTCTGTCTTGCGTTGAGGAATAATCCCTCGAAGGTCTTAGTGAACAGCTTGAAGCAACAAGCTTGAGATTACAATAAATCTTACACCTTGATTAGTGCAAAATTCATATTTAAATTGTTTTACCTTTGTTATGTTCAGTGATGATTTTAACCTTTGTTATGTTCAGTCCAACAAAAAGAATGAGCATGAAAAGGTGGCACCTATGTGGCTCTTATGTGGCATGCCAAACATGATTGAAATAACAAGGCTTCAAGCTACCCCTTTATAGTACACTTGCTACCTTAAATGTGTCATAAGATACAAATACACTGTATTGCCTCACCCCTAGTTGCACATGATGTTAGTTCAAATTTTTAGGCTCGTCTCAATCTTGTTGACCTGTGCCATCTAAAGTGGACCATAAGAAACAATACTGCACAAAATGAGTGCCTAAAACGTTTGTCAGTAGTTGTACTGACTTACACTCTGCCGGTGATTTGTTTGTATAGTCTTGCACCAGCTGCTGTGTTTGAAGAGGCACATACCTGCACCCAAAGACCATTTCATTGACTTCCCAGAGGCCAACGATCTAACAGAGGTCTTAAGGTTGAAATCAATGTCCATAGAATGAGCAGGTAAAATAACCGGGAAAATAAAATGGTCGAAATCACATACTCGAGACCAGTAGCAAGCTCCTTTGCAACTGCCCAATTGATCTCCGAGGAACCACCGACAATGTACACAGAAGTCCCCTTCAGCAGCTGTGATACTCCTACAGTCAGAGAAGCCCAGGCTTCTTCCAAAGAGGGCCATTTAACATCGTTGTCCATCTTTTTCAAACTGAGAACGATCTCGTCATTGTCTATGTACCTGCAGGTCGACCCAAGTCAGGATGAAAAATTTGCATCCTCGGGAAACTGTGACCCAAAGTGATTTTGTTCGAATGCATTAGCAGCGGATAGAATTGGAAATTCCATCGTTATTATATTATTGCCTTTTCTTCTAAATTAGACGCGTTACCCCCTCCACGCTAAATACACCAGGTTGAATAATCACTTTTGACCCTCTTCCTCTTTTCCAAGTGCGATGCGCCATATGGCAATGAAGCAACATGAAAGGGACATGATTCCCAATCAGCTCATCCTCAACGACTACAAGATCTAAGATCTACGTTATATACAACTAATCGCGACACCTACCTAAATGCAACCCTCCAAAATCTTGCACAATGAGTACATACTGATTTTTTAAAGTGTGCATAGACTTAACATCATATTCAAGTTGGTTTCAGATCATCTACCAATAAAACTTTGAACCCTTGAAACTTTTGCATCTGGTATCCAAATAATGCATTCCTTGGTGTGCAGAAATCCTCTTTTATTTGCCAAAATGAATACTTAAGATTAAGGCCTCTCAAAATAATAGAAACTATGCTCAGAGCTTAACGTGTGGTTACCTCTGTGCACAACTAGTTACAATCAATCATTGCAATCCTTCAAAAATGGCTTACCAGACAGTTTCGGATGACTTCACACGGCCATAGAGAGGTGAAGCAGAATAAATCATACGAGGTCCTTCTGCAGTCCGAACAGCTATGTACAGAGCATCATCCTGAGAGTCCACTTGCACGTGTCGGGCACTCACAGTGGCATCATCTTCTCCCACCATACCATCCGGAATTTGCACACGTACTTCTAGGTCTGCACCGTCATCAAGAAACTGCCCATCCCATTTTCTGTAAAGGCTGAATTAACAAATGCAAAGAATTGTATCAATTACTCCAGTACAAAGGTTGAAAAAGAATGCTATGTGAGAAAACCAAATAAGGTTTAGACATGCCAGCTTGAAAAGATATAAACTATACACTTGTGACAAAATTCACCATAAATTGTGCTAGGTGACTCAAATCTGGAGCTTGTTTGTGGAAAAAGTACATTCTTCGCCACTTGCACAGCTGATCAGTTCTATTTTCTACAAACAGGCTCCAGCTTGTATTATCTCAATACTTGAAACAATTGAGGTTCTTTCAACGAATTCGATCACCCTCCAGCTCATTCTATGCACAGTTATTGAGATTCAAAGCTAAAGAATTACTCAATACAAGTGCTTGTCTCTTACAGAAGATCGCAAATTCCAAATTCAGAGGACAAATTACACTGATCATCCTCCAACGTAAACTAGAATCATAAGGCGAGTACCTCATGAACAGATGTATCTAGGGCGGCCGTGCAGACGAGAGAGTGTGCAGCGCTCTGTCTCCAATCCTTTGACACACACGTCGCCAAATTGGGCTTAGCTCCAGTCCAGAAGAGTGAGCAGCGATCTGCAAGACGAACAGAGGAGCGTCGAGACAACGAGCAACGGGGACATGGCGAGGGCGCCCCCAATGTTGTGGCGGTGAAAAGAGTAACTCCTCTAACGCCCAGAGACGCCATTGTGCCTAAAAGCTCGAATGTTAAAACCTTGCACGAAACCTAAAACAGAAAAGAGAATTATTGCTGCCACATTCCGGGTTACAAGACGGAGCTAGAACAAGCATAAAGGAAAAACAGGAGTCCACAGACACATGCAACCTGAAAATTTCAGAGAAATGCAATTGTGCATGCGGAACTTACTTGAAGAGCTCTTCAATTCTATCAACTTCAGTGGCAAACCGACCACATTCCAAGCTCGTAAGACAGTCCCGCAGCGTGAGAGTTCAATTGCCTACAAGGAAATGAATTAACCCACCAAACTTTATCAAAATGCACCCAAAATTCCCAGCATTAGAAATATCAATGAGCCTTCCAACAATAAAAAATGAATATTCAAAAAAGAAACCACACACCCAAACGCACAACGACCAATCTTTCCCCGCGTTACGAAGGAATTTAAAACGCAAAAGGTCAGAAGGAAAAACCCCAAAAATTTACAAGTGCTGAAAGAAATTCAAACCTAAGTGGAACTTTTCCAGGGAAATGCGCAACCAAAAACACCACCACAACTCCGGAGCTCAGTTAACTAATGGCAACCTGATCCTGCTGCTGCAACAAAACCGGCCCAGATGTAAGAGACAGGCTTCCGAGCTCACGCCTTGGCAAGAGGGTCGAAATCTACGTTCTCACTTCATTTGATGTCGGTAACAGGATAGGCTACTTTAATGTCCTCAAAATGAACAGCCTCTTTCGTACAAATTTTGAAGTATAAGATATGATGCACACCAGTGATCCCAGAATGGGTTCAGGGTAATTAGCCGAATGTTCATTCTTGGAAGATTTTCTTAGAATTTACACTAAGGACATGAAAAAAATTAAGCAAAATTTAGCCAGTTTTGGAATCACTAATGCACACCATTTTGGACCATTAGTTTAGTGGCAATTTTTATCAGGAATTTCAAAGCGGGAATGAATTAAATAGGATTTATCAAAGTAAAAGTTACATAGATATCTATTTACATTCATAGACTTGAGCAGTCATCAACTCAAAAATGGTTTTCAATAGAAGGTGATGAATACAAAGCTGAAAGATGTTTATAGAAGTCCTTAATGCAGTTGTCATTGTATTCAATGCACATGCGGACATGCCTCTAAACCTTTGAAATGTCTAAAAGTCATTTGTGGCCCTATAGTATAATATGAATTTGGTGGTATTTGATTAGAAAAACATTGACCAAATAATTTTTTAATACAAAGTAAATTAATGATGATGATGGTACGTAAATAACAATGTATCACAATTCATATATTAGCCTCTAAAGGACCAACATGTGTTTTTTGGCAACATAGAAATTTTGGGCAGGTACCTATGATTGGAGATTTGCATATTTTAAGCTGGGATTTTAATAGAAGGTGGGAACGTGGAATATCTTTCACATGCACTAAATTTCATGACATTTGAAAATATGAATAAAAAGTTATAGCCTAATATGTTACTTTTTCCTCTGGATAGACAGCTTAGGCAGATCAAAGAAAAAACTTGCTTTTTTCATAAACAAAAATTTGAAATTGGTTTTCTAAAGTTATATATGCGCAAAAAGCTTTTATCATTCCATTTTGATTAGTGAGTCAAAAGTTACGAAGAGTTCTAGTTTGCAGGCTTTTAAAGAATCTCTACTCTAAAATAAACTTTGAAGTCCTTTATCTAACTCAATTTTCAATATTTTCTAAAAAAAATAAAATCATAGGATGTAGATTGTTTATTACAACATTGCAACCATTGGGATTGGCATTTTTCAATTTCATAACTAAATTCTTAACAATTTAGTATTTTGAATCATTCTCTACTTTACTATTTTTTTCCTATATGTTGTACAATTCCAAATGATGTGAAATTTTTTAAGCATGTAGCCAACTTGTCTAGAAAAAACAATCCAAAGAAGCACCACCATTTTGGACATTTTTTCATAGAAAAGTGAGCTTGAGAAGTGCAGCTGCCCTATTTTTTGTGGGGCCAAAAAATGATTTCAATGAATTTGAATGCTTATATCTTGCAATCCACGAGGTGGAAATTTTTGAAATTTTTTCCACATCTTTTCTAACCAGTGTATAAGAAGATCCTATGGTTTCTTGAATCCAAAAATATTTTTTTTCCTAAGAGTTGGTACTTATATTAGAAATGGCATTTTTGGAGCATTTTTGGTGAAAACATAGTCAAAGAACTTAACGGGTTAAACCACAATTGAAGAGTGATAAGACAAAATACGGGTTGTATAGAAGGACCCCAAGGGCCTTTCAAGGGTTGAATAAAAGCGGAACACTTTTATATTCAATTCACTAATATTTGCAAATTACAAACCACCTTACACACTTATATAAATTTCTATTTTATCCTAAGCCAATTAAGAGCACAATTGTGAGCACAAAGGACTCACAACATTAGCCCCTATAACCTAATTGGGCAAGTCCCTAAAACCACATACGGGAAAAGACATTTTCTTAGCACACATAGTTTGATCCATTTCACAATTCTTTACATTGTTTGGGGCACTTTTGTAGGGGTGATTCAAAATGCGCATTCAAAATTTGAGCCTCCTCCTACAATTGTCTACTACATCACTTTTTCATATCATGGATTTATTTTCATTTTTCCAAGTGGTGTAACTTGCAATCTTTAATGGCATGATAGTGAAGCTAATTACATAAACAGACGATTCAGATTATGAATGGAACATCATTTAATCATCCAAATTTGGTGATGTAATCTTACTTTGAACAATACATGATTTCATTCTTTCAAAAATTGGAAAAATTTTGCAAGATGTTTTGATTAGTTTATTTCTCTTCCAAACTTAATATTACTCAAAAAGCGCCAAAAGATGAAGAAACAAGTTCAAAGAGTGGAATTGCATCCCGAATCCACACAAACAATATTAGATGAAAAAGATATATAGATGGTATCTCATTAATGAAATGAAAATATGTTTGCACTGCATTGGTTTGCCTCTAATTAGCACTAAACGAGGGTTCCTTTAACCCTTGAATGTTGACATAGACATTTGGTGTCCAACGGACAATAGGGAATCCTTCTAGTAGGACAAAGGTGCAACTATTCATCCTCAACATTTTGTTATGAAAAGAGGTCTTCTACTAACAATTGTTTAACTTCCAATGAGTGCTTTTGCTATTTCTTAAGCCCATGATTCACACGTTAATGAAAAGGGATGATTTCCAAGGTCACCCCTTCGTCCTTTAAGGTTAAAACAACAACAGGTTTGCAAGTAACTCATTGCAAGGTTTGACACCCACTATCAAGAATTCAAGACCTAGACTTTGAAGCCATGTTGTATGAAGCCAGCAGCTGTGTTGATGGTCCTCAGCAGCCTACCTCTCAAAGAAAGCATCACCAAGAACAACAACAAACTACTGATTGTCACATTCATAATCACATGCATTTGCATACCTCGGCTATGGCAATTCAATAGTTCTGGGTGAATTTTTCTTCACAGCAATCAATCAATATTGCATAATTGTCATGCATCGTACATTGAGAATGGTACACTAACTACCATACACTCCAATAAATGAATCTAATCATAATATCCTTTGGGGGCCTCTTTTGCCTCCATTGCCTCCCTACAGAGTCACTGAATGAGTGTGACTGAAAGCTCATAAAGACAGGTTGGAGCCATTAGCTAATCTCCGGTCTTTCACAAGAGCTTTCACTTCCCGGACACTAATGTTCATCACCTCCCGAATCTCCTTGGCCATGTGGTCGTGTACATTTTTGGTGATCTTCTTGCTGAACTCCGTGTTCTTATGCCAGGCCACCCCCACCGATGCTTTCACGGAGCTTTTCGGTGGATTGGTGGCTATGGTTTCGATGTCCCGCCTCACTTGGACCTGAGAATCAACCGCAGTTCGAAAAAATCAACAAATGAAAGGCATCAGCTTCAAATTCTTTATTGAAAGTGTACACAAACTCATTCTGTAACATTCAAGATTACATCCACTGTATACTTCTCAAGGTATGCTCACATTTGAGTGTGTGGAGTGATGACGTTACCGAAGTGAAACATGTAATCGATCCCCATCAAAGTGTGTGAGCTTCGGCCGTACCTGAAAGTGGTCCCCGAAAGGCACATCGTGGAGGGTGAGCACTTCGTCGAACACGCACGACTTCGCGATGTCCACGCTGGTCTTCTGTTGAATGGAAGACACTTTGCTGCCGAACTGACTGATCTGACGGTTCAGTTGGTAGCTGAGTTGGCGGCGCTGCACACCCGGCTGTCTATCTAGACGCTCCCAAGCAGTGCTGCTATAGTTGATGTACCCCATCTTTTCCGACACCACCTTCTCCAGAGCGCCCCTCTCAAACAGCGCCATCACACTATCCGTCTGCCACGCGCAATTGGGAAAAAACAAACTATAATTAATCCACCTACATTATATTCTGCAGTTGTCAGAGACTGAAACGTTTTCAATAAACGGATAAATCGGAGAAGATACATCGACATCATGCAGTCACGGAGCACGTCATAGAAGGAGCTACAGTAACGGAGAGCATAACACAATTGCAAATGGTCGTTTCTATTAGTCTCATTATCCATGTCCGTGAATCAATTTCTTTGTATGAACCCCAAGACATCCTCCCAAGATGGCACTACGCAAGCTAATTGTTCAAGGTTGGATGGAGCGTAAATTCTTATCAAGCGGTATTTGCAAAAGATGATCATCAAGGATGTTGGGAAAGAGGGGGAATGGTTGTCTAGCCCCGCTAGCTTTAATTACCACAGAAGAAGCACAACGTACGTATAAATGAAGGTTTTCTAGATAATAAGGTAAACAGAAGTGCACATGGTTTTGTGCACTTTTTTCCACCTTCAATAGTATCCCATTACACATATACAACCTTCAATAGTACACTCAATGAGCTTCTTACATGGTAATTAAAGCTATAGAGAGTAGACGGCCCTCCACCCCCTTTCCCAACATCTTTCAAGATCAATTTTGTACAAAAACTACTTGATAAGAATTTTCACTTACCGCCAAACTTTTCAATAGTCGATTGCAGTCATAATGTATTTGGTAAAGCGTTTACAGTTCATGTCAAAGCAGGTGATATCCACTTGATGCAAGCCCCACTCACCGTGAGCGGAATGTCGAAGGAGCAGACATGGGACATTTTAGCCTCCTCCATTCCTGTGAAGCAGTCTGAGTCGTCTGCTTGTCTCTCGAGCTCAGGGTACTTCTTCTCCACGTTAGCAACCACTTCCAGTTGTTGCTCTGGGCTCAGCTTCCTGTTCTTCCACAACGCCGTGATTGTTCTGGAAACGGCATTACATACTATTTTAGAACACTTGAAGAAGAACAACAGTACGGAGGGTAAAATTGTCTAGGTGCAATTCCTTGGCATTTCAACAGTTACAGCAAAAACATTGAAGCAAACGACCAAAGACGTCAAAAGTAATAAGCATGCATATTGTATGACTAAAAGTGTAATTATTTTTGAAAAATGAATGAATAGCTTAAATGAACAGTTCTAGATAGTTCTACCTGAGTATTGCAGAATGAGTATGAGCAAAGACATCACTGGTTGAAATCTCTGTGAAAAAATAAGTACCTGAACGCAGTCATAGGTTTGACAAAGGAACAAAAGTAAAACTTCACACGCCCATTGGGATCCACGCCTCTCATTCCATTTCGAGCATCTTGACCTCGCCCCTTCCGCAAAAAGATGACAATACAAGGGTTGATAGCCACCGGCGTTTCGACAATCTCGTCAATGTCTTCCCAAATGAACTGGAACTTGGTTTTCATTCCAAACAGGTTGGAGTAAAAGCCCAACATCCTGGGTGACAGAAACAGACGTCCCTGCAACAGTGAAAGAACCCCCAAACTTTAAAAACTCAGTGGAACAAACACATCAGATGAGATCAATGAGAAAACTCGTTGTTCTTCATGTGTTAGCCCTCGCAGGTCTCAGACGCCCATTTCTGGCAAGGTCTTTTCGCTTGTATATCAATGTTTTTGTCTCTCATAGTAACGTATTCGACTAACGTATTGTATTGTAAAACTTCATACTATAGTATATAGGGTATACAAGTGCGAAGCCATATTTAAGTACATAATGAGGAATTTACGTGACTTTCAATGGTGTACATACATATGAGAAAAAATCTCCACCTTCTGATAACTTATATTGCTAAACTTCTCAAAATATGGTGGAAATGTCTTGCATTCAAGGCTTGTCCCGACAAATGTAAACCGCCGCTGATCAAATCTGAAGGAAAGTGCACAAGTGACGAACCTGGATAAGCATTTTTTTCTTAATGGCGCATGCAAAGTCGTTGATGAGGAACTCTTCAGCTGGAAGTGCAAACAATTTTTGGAACGATCCATTCTTCTGAGCAGAACGCTTCACGACCTGCGCAAGAGGACCGAATTAGAACCATGATTGCCCAGCAAGCCCCGTGGGAACTTCTTAAGTCACAAAACTCAAATTTAGTGACCACAATTAAGACCCAATAAAAAAAAATTATTGGCGCTACCCAATCACAAAATTAAATAACATCAAGTGAGATATAAACATTTGGAACCAGCAGCTCTTCAAAAACCAACAGGTTCTGACTAACTAAAAATCCATGAGATCTTGTTCAAATATTATTCTAAGCATGTCAAATGCACGTTTCTATGTATGTTATTCAAATCAATCTAACCTCAAAATCCATCTCGCCATTCAAAATCAAGAAAACTAGAAATAAGTTTGAACTTCAATGAGTTAAGTCCAATGTCAAAATTCAATAATAATAAAGTAAACTGACCAACAAATGAATTGTTTTGGTTTCATTTTGTATAATCTGTAGTTTCCAAAAAGTGATTTCATAAAAACTAAGTGAAAAATGTGGAGATAACCTTCAAAAATGAGAAGAAAAAAAGTATGGTGCTCAAAGTTAAAAAGTTGCTCACACAGACACAGACAAGCACACTGGAAATGACGAACTCACCTTGGTTCCAACCTCCTTCTCCACCCGCTCAAGGAAGACAGGAAGAGCGTCCGACTGTTTGGTGTTTGTCAAGAAGACTCGGACATGCAACCTGGACCCATGAGTTCTGGCATTTTTACCAGACAAATCCAACCAACAATCCGCCAGATCGTCCGGGCTGTGCTTCAAGAAATTGATCTCGGCATGACCCAGTGACTCAGCGTCCGAAAATGGACCATCATAGTCAAACACTTCCACATCCATAGTGGAGGGAGGATCCTCCGTAGCATCGAACTCAAAGATTTCTGCCGGCATCGTTTGCAAACGAATATGGCGAGCGTTAGAAATTCTATCCAACAAAAAGGTGCAAAAGAAATTCAAAAATATTTTTAAAAAAAATGAAGAGAGGAATAAGTATGTACCTCGCCAACGTGGTTTCAGAGTTCTTAGTTTCACAGAGCTTGTGCGTCTCTTGCCACTGCAAGTAAAGACTACATATGGGTTGGCATAACTGCACTCTTCAGTAGGGCTTAAATTTTCTCCTTCAATCAATGTCACTGTCATTAGCCAACCATTGCCTAGAGCCTTCACCCCATGATCTCCAGCTGCAAAAGCATACAATGAACAATCTGAGTCCAAGCTGGTAACAGAAATCAAAGAGTGAACTCTTATCAGTCGTGTTATCTCTCACTACAATGTTTATCTACTAGTGAGGGTGCTACAAAACTAGTGTCCCTTGCAGAACTAGTGTCGCCAAAATCCTCTGATATGTCGAATTTAGTACATTACAGAAATAATTCAGCTTGCACTATTTAAAAATAGTGTGACTTTGGTAATTAGCGTCAAACACACTAATAGGATAAATCAGTGTAGTTAAAAAACGCTGGAGTTATTCTAGAAAACTTAGCTAAGTTAAATCCTACCATATATATCGCCAAATGAGGCAGTTTTTAAACATATACTGTCAATTGTATCGCAGCTAGACTTTTTTTAATCCCACAACGGACTGGATTCTATCAGTGTTTCATAAACCATGTGTCAGAACAAGCTTCCACTTACACTGCCAATAGCGTGCTTGAAGAAACTGTTGCACCATTTTCACCACCTTCTCCACTTGTAACACCACAATGGCTGAAAAGAGGAGCTCGGAGATGGAGTCGGGCAGGTCGAAGCCCCAGCGAATGAGAGTGGCTCTCAACGCCGCAGGAGCAAAGCAGATGTGCAACAGCACAATGGTCAACGACAACACGGCCAGCAGCACATGCCACTTCCCAAAGTAGCCTCGCACTAATTCCCAGTCACTCAATGGCACTTCATCCTGCCTCAATGCAACCACTAAGTCCTGTCCTTGAGGATCTGCTGTTATAGGTTTGGCATACTTGGATAAGACCTGCAACAGAAAACACACACAAGGTTACGGGGTATGAAATGAAAACGAACAAAAACTAGAAAAAATGTCAGTCAAGTTGGAATTTCCCCTCAGCCACGTTGTCATTGTCAGTTGGTGAGAAGGTCAAATTTGTGGAAGAAATCGCCACAGACAAGTTGACATAACTAAGAAGAAGTACAAGGGAGATTTGGCAATGGGCATGAGAAATAGGAACAGTACAAGGGAGTCAAGTTGTCAAACAAAAAGGAGAATAGTGAAAATCTTTTCTTTGTGTATCCCAAAATCAACCCTAGACTCTCATGGACAGAGGCTGTCCATTTTTGGCACGAAGCTGTAGAGATTGGTTTTAGCAACGTGTCACAATTAGGCGCAGTTACCTTGGTGAATGAGATCTAGACAAACCCCTCCAATCGAGGTTCTAGCATTGTCAACCAAAAGAAATCTCAAGAAAGTACTGTTATACAAAATGGCGACATAGAGTGCACTAACCTCCTTGTATACTTCATAGGTTTCCTTGATGCCAGCGCGAGCCCCGTTCTCAATCATTCCCTTCATCATTGTAGAGTGTAGAAAATTGAGTTTCCACGAAACTTGCAATCTACAAGTTTTCTCTTTTGAGGGTAGATCTTGTCCCGCAAATATGCAAAACTGGAAGCAACAGGACAG
Source organism: Rhytidiadelphus loreus (assembly GCA_947034895.1). NCBI lineage: Eukaryota > Viridiplantae > Streptophyta > Bryopsida > Hypnales > Hylocomiaceae > Rhytidiadelphus > Rhytidiadelphus loreus. Next base: position 70,383,208 of record OX344762.1, read on the forward strand.
AAAAACGAGCACTTACATTATTCTCTGATGCTAGTTAAATTAGCTAAACGTGTGCAAAGTCATGTTCACTTTTTTCTGTTTAATATCCCATTCCACCTATACATGTTGTTTCTGATATAGTAATTCAAGCTGGAAGGAGTAGACAACTATCCATTTCCTTTTCCAAAATCTTTAATGATCGTTTGCAGAATTTTATAAGAATAGTATCCTTGATCAGAATTCACGGATAATATGCGCTTTTCAAAAGTAATGTTCAATTTTAACACTAATGTCAGTGTTGCACTAAACAGGTTGTTATCCAGTTCCCACATAAGGAATTACACCCCCACCCTCCCCAACTCATTACAGCCGAAGGGGAGTACATCTAAATGCGATCCAAACCTAATTGCATCACAATGCATGCCCCTTCTTCATTTCAAAACCTAAATTTAGGGTAGTCATTCTTCACTGATTCATGTGGAGCAAATATGACTACCCTGGACTAAGGTTCTAGAATAAAGAGGAGGTGCTGTTGTGACGTAACGCAATTAAATGGGGATCGCAATTAGTTGTACTTACCTCAAAACCTCACAAGCATGACAAATAAGATGAAAATGCATTACCTGAAGCTCCACCAAAAAATTGCTTCCCATGGGAACATCAGGAGTGGCACAAGACACGTCACAAACAAAGCCCCGCTCATCCACCCTCCTGCAGGTGTGCGTTTCCGTGGCTTTCACGGCCTTGATCAATTTGGTTGCGGCTTTCATGTAAGTCACAACTCGTTGAATGGAGTCGTTTTGGGCGTTCTTCCAAGGCTCAGCGGAATAGTCGGTGGTCTTTTGCACAGCCTGGAGGTCTTGAACAAATGGGGAGTCAGTCTTCAGAAGCAACGCATTCAGAAACTTGGCACTGACAGCATAGACTTGATCCAGTACCACTCCCCCAGCCAAAGGGGAAGGATAATCGTTCGCAGCGGCCTCCATGCTCTTGCCGTCATCGTCAAAGAAAGACGTGACCAAAGTGTCCGTCTCCTCGTCGCTGCAGTCTTCGCCGGTCTCTGGGTGGAATGATCTATCCGGACTACCCATGCCCACAGAACCACTGCAACATTCATGATTTCATGTTAACACCAAAATTGAGTAAATGAACTCTTTTTGGTAATGAAATGGTGTACCTTGGTAGCGCTATCAAAAAGACTTAGAATGAGTAACGAAATTGGCCAACACAAGGTCCAAAGCTCAACAGGCAGCCTTGCTACGAGAGGCTTTGTGCCTGCAGCACCGGCTCGCTATTCAAGTACTTAGGTCCTACTCAAACTTCCTCACATTCACTGTAAATGTAGCTTTTGTCAATGCAGAGCCTCCAAAAAATGTAGTTCATCAATAGGTGCGCTAATACATGATGTTCATCGTGCATCATAGACCTATGAAATAACGTAAAACCAGAATAGATGACAAGGAAGTAAATGAATTTTTCTCGCTAAAATATGTACCTTGTGACCACCATCAAGCATTTGAGTGAATAGTCACTCAGGCAACAAGTGGCTTACTAACACGAGATTCAAGCTCTATAAATAATGCTCACTGATAGGTAGACTAGTACATGATGTTCACAGGGTGTAATAGGCCAACGAAATAGTGCATCAATTGTATCATACAGTAAATAGACCACAAACATGTTGAGTTCAATAGGAATTCATTGTTCTTGTCAGTCCAATGGATATTGACATGATTATTCATTGTGATCCTAATGTTGTTGACACAATAAGACCATGCAACCTCTGATTGAATATGGTGCTTTCTAGTGGCCATTTCACAGGAATTCGGATGACGAGTTATAAGTTCAACGCTACTCCACAGTGCACTTCATGCACACAAATTACAAACAGCAATAACAAGGGTGAAGTAATCCATCTCTCAACGAAAAGACTTTGAAATTGCAAGACCCACCTGTCGCTGAATTTTGGAGTAGACGTAGAAGATCCTTCTCCACCATGTTTGGAAGCCCCGTCAACCCCTGCTTTACTCTTCTTATTGAAAACAGCAGTGAACCTATCTGCTAAAGTCTTGGGATGCTTATTACTCTGCTCTTTTGCAAGGTCTTCCTCAGGGACCGATTGAGAAGTCCCAGACCAAGATCCCTGCGTCCATCCAGACCTTCAGTCAGCAACCCAAATCAACCCCCAGCAGGAAGCAAATAAATAATGACTTCTTCCATAAAACAACCACTCTCGTACAAGATGCAACATACCGGTACTAATCAAACATCACAAGTATAGCCCCTAAGTGCCCCAATAGCCAAAGGTTTCCGCTCGGAAACTTCATTTATGACGCTTCCAGGGAACAAAATGTACCAATGGAAAGAAAAACCATACCCAACTCCGTTGAACAATTGAAATATGATAAAAAGTTACCATAATGCATTCTTAACTTCCAAAGTGAACTTTGTAGTTGTAGCTTTGGTGCACTTACGGGTAAGGAAATCAAAGAAGTACCAAGATAAAAAAAAATCTGAATGAATATCCTGTGGCATCAATTAGGTCTCATACTTTAACATTCAAAACACGTTGAAAGGCTGATTTATTACCCTTAAGTTTTGAGCGTTATTAATTTCCAAGCTCGAAATGTCATTGGAGAAGTCACTCATGTCCACGGAACTGGTGGGGGAAACCGTGGATGCGCCATCGTCAGCCACAGACCAAGTCGACCTGTCATCCCGCTTGGACTCTGCCACCCATCTCTGCAGCCTTGGGCCGGTGGAGACATCCTTTCCAAACAAAATGAGACTGAGTAGTATCTCGCCTGTAGAAAACAAAATAGCTGTCAGAAGATCATGTTGCAACAGCTCTGCTTACAAAGACACTGAAGAAATACTTCGATAGTCAAATGAGAATTAAAATAGGGGATACTAGAGTCTGATCCTGTCCTCTATTGACAGACACATGTTACCAACAGCAACTCATCTCTTCCAATCAACACTTAGATGGACATGTATTAGCAAATACAACCTCCAACCTTGTATGATTGCATAAGAAATCGTCCAACACATTTAATCTCAAGAGAGTTTGGCACTTTGTAGTACCCACAGCAATCTTTCCAGTGAACTGGTTAAAATGCTTAAAGTAATGCAAGAGAATATCCTCTACCTTAGACCTCCATGCTACTCCCAATGAAAGCATACCCATACATCGATTGGTTAAAATGCTTAAAGTAACAAAAAGAGTATCCTCTACCCTAAACCTCCATAAATCCCCCAGTGAAAGCACACTCCTCCAATGATTGGCAAAAAAGCTTCAAGTGACGGAAAGAGTATCCTCTGCCAACATCAAGGTTAGCACTCACCAGTGACAGGAAACTTGGATTTTTCACTGTGCTTGAGAGTGTGCCATTTTCGCGAGACGGTCTGCTTCTCCGCCGTGAGAATGTCACTGATGGGGATTTTCACCTGGCCTAAGAAATCACGCGAGAATCGGTCTTCGTCCCACACCACCACCAGCAGCTCCTCATCCGAGCCATCCACGTTGAAGAAAAACTCCTCATGCCACGAGGGATTCAAGTTCTTGTACACCGTCGCCGACTTGGCCTTGGTACTGCCCAATTGCAAGCGCACAAATGGATCACTCAGCCCATTCACATCCCGCGCCGCCAGACCGCGAGCCTCCAACACGTGCACTTGCAGCTTCATTTTGTAGGAGAAGAAGAAGAAGAACTACTCACTTACACAGACGTTACATACCATGGGACTAGAGAATCAAAGAGTGACTACTTAAAAACGCGTATCCACTATTGTTAAAGGGTGAGCTTAACATTGATACTTCAAGTTAAGCAATGCACGTAATGAAGTCACCCAGTTCTTCACCACATATTGTGTCCAGAAGGAGCTAACTCTTAACTGTTTACATTGCTAGTGCAGCAACGTGAACAATGAGCCTGAAACTGCCTCCCCAATACTGTGCCCATCTTGACCACCCCTCGAGCACTAATCCAAAATCTCTTAATCTAGGTTAGACTCTCTAATCCAGCTCTTCCAGTGTCCTGATCGCCTTGTCGTCCCTGCACATAGAATTTCGAAAGGTTTTAATTCTCTTTGGCATAGCATTCTGAAGTTTGCACCCGTTCTACTGTAGCACAAAGAATTTGAAACACCAAAACAAGAACTCGTCCACTTCTGAAGCAGTGCCTTCCACTGCCAACTCTCAGATGAGCCTACATGTAAACACGCCAAGCAAGGATTGGATGAAAGAAACTAAATAATTCTAATTTGAGTCACACCCGCCTTTACACAGTTCAAGATTGGGCACAATAAGAATCTTGATTCCTGATTCCAAGGTTCATTAATTCCAAAAGATGTTCAGGGAGATCCTCCGGAAGGTTCCGATACGATCCACAGTGAAAGGGCTTTCCAGCAATTCCGTAAATTTCGGATAGTTTCAACAACCGTGCTCGACACTCAAAACTGGAATTAGTAGTGAAGATCACACAACGGAGAGACTCTGCTTCTGCTTTGAACAGAAAAATAAAACCCTCGAGCATAAAAAACTCCACTGCGACAATTGGTGCGAACACTCTTCAAAAGCTTCGAAGACTCTAGATTTTGAGACCTCGAGACTCACTCACATTCGCTCGCAATGAAGTCTCTAAACCCCACGAAAATGCGTTACCAGCGGAACCTACCAAAAAGTATTAATCCTGTGAAAGCCAGCTCCTACAAGACAGAAGCCATGTCCAAACAGCAGAGTGACAATCAGACTGGGATTGGCGCGAAGCTCACAAACAGAGAGACACTACTTGCGCAGCAGAAATTTGACCGGACGCGTATAAACCCGGACGCATAAAACCTTCTCTGTACGCACACTCTTCCACCTCCACTGACACCTCCATGAAAGTCTTCCAAACTTCTAGATTTCGAGATTCATTCCCTGGAGATTCATTCCCCTTCGCTCTCCGACCCAACGAAACTGAATCCCCGAGGAAGCTCCCAAGAGCACTCCACACTCCTTCCATGCCATTTCCGAACAGACGAAGTCAAAATCCGACGGAGCTTGACAAAAAAAACCAGCTAGGCGGGAAGAATCTCTTCAACTTGGCGTCCGAATCACGTCAAGGATCCACACACACACTCACTCTCGATCTCCCTCACATACACACACACACACTCCCAAAGCCCTTCCCCAGATCAAGGCCTTGATCGTGTGGAAATCTCAATGGCGCCCGGAAGCTTCGCTCATCCCCGTGGCTGTCAAGCTACCCCCTCAGACCCAAGCCTGCACCTTCGGTCCTCAGAGTGGAAACCCTAGTGTAGCGAATGGCGACAGGAATTTGCGTGGGATTCTTCCGTTTGGACTTGGTGCACTATCAGATTCTTCATGGCCCCTGAACTTGGATCCCCCGCGGCTGTTGTTCTGTCCAGTACTGTACTCTCATTGCTTGCTGCTGCAGAAGAGGGGATTGGCAGTGGACATGGAGAGCGCGCGATGTGTTTGGGGGGAGTTGGGTAATTAAGTCCTTGCCTATACTTGGGCCTTGGGATTTGGGCTCTTGGGTGTCGGAGGGGAGCGGGGGAAGGTTCTTGGTCCGTAGTGTTCGGACAGAAGGGAGTACACTGCGCAGGACGAAGCTCAGCTCCTTGGTAGTGGAGGCGGGGAGAGGTCAAAGGTGTAGGCTTTACCTGAAAATTAACGTAGCTTATATTACCATTCGTTACTGTAGTGTGTTAGTTCCTTGAGCGGAAGGAAGTCAACTTCTGGGGGGAGCGAATCAGCGTTCGACGGAGTGGCCAAGTGGGCCCGCGGGGGGTCGACGAACTAAATGGATGAGAATGCCGCCGTTTCGTCACGGCCACGGCACGGCACGGCGCGGCACGCTTGTCACGCACCGTCATCCCCTTCATCGTGATTTCTTTTCAGGTGGGTTCCAGAAAGGGTAGGTGCACCTGTCAGGCGTTTTTGGCAAGGGCGGCTCATGACTGGACTCCACCTTGGGAAATAGACGAGTATCTGCACTTTTGCATACTAAAAAAGGCAAAGTTTCGTACGTTGGTTGGGGTCAGATTCATTAGGCCCCATACAAAATCATTTCCTTTTCAATGGAATTTTCATCCATTGAACAACTCACATATAGAATTTTTGGAAGTGCATTTCGTAGGGTTCGGAATGTGTTGTGACTTTTAGTAGCATTGAGCCACTCACAACTATACTAGTACTTGTAGCTTCGACTTTGTGGTTGTTTTGAGGATTATGATCATTTTCATTAACCCTTGAACGTCACCATGGACATTCGGCGTCTGGTAGATGACTGAAAGAATCCTTCTAGTAGGACAAAAATTCAACTATTCATCTTCAAAATTTTGTTGTGAAAAGGGGAAGTCTTCTATTGTACTTTGACTTCCAATAAGTGCTTTTGCTCTTTCTAAAGCCCATGATTCACATAGTAATGGAAAGGGATGATTTCCAAGGTCACCCCTTTGTCCTTTAAGGGTTAATGCTAGTCTACCTTGTGCCGTCGCCACAATCAAAATAAAAGTAAAAGTAATTTTTTTATAATTTAAGATTAAAAAATAACTCAAAAATCCATAACTTTCCTACCATAGGTTCAAACACCACAAAACAAAGTCTTTGCACCCTTCCTTGCAGAGAGCTTTTTGACGGTACCAATAATGGTTTAAGAGGATGCATAGTCTAGGAGATCTCACTATAATAAACAAACAAGCATCCTAACTTAAAGTATGGATTTTGTATACTATTCAATTATGCCACATCATAATTTCTCAAAATTTCATTAGATGATATATTTAATCATATTTTGAATTTTTTTAAACAAATTTGAACCTAGTATAGGGTACTCGATTCCAAGCCAAATGGAGTTTGGCGTGAATTAACTCCCTTATTTGCCTCCACTAGAATGAATGTGAATGCGGGGAGCTCATTCCCACTTCTCATTCCCATAGCAGAAATGAAAAAATTTGTTGCAAGGAAGATCACATACCTTTTCAAATGTTTTTCGGTTACAAATATTAACAAGCACAAAATTTGAATGAGAAGAAATTGTGGCATTGTCTTGGATTATTGGTATCCACAAAAGCTTGTTGATAGTGGTGAGATACAATACTCACTCCATATTTTGGTTATTTGCCAATTAAATGATTGTCATAATAAAGACAATGTGGCTGGAAGGCTCTATCCACTCCAATAAAAAATTTATGTATTGTGCATGCAATGTGAATGCGGTTGTAGATAGGATTTGGAAACTCGGACTGAGAATGACAAAGTCGATGCTATAGTCTTTGTCCAAAATATATCAGTAGTGTATATGCATGGACAATATTATTAATCTCAAATTTAGTCAATGGAAAATGCAAGGTCCAATCATCTTATTGATAGTTGATGTTGCAATGCAAATACTGCTCTAAAGTTTGATTGACACACTCAATTTGACCATTAATTTGAAGATGAAAAAGAAAAAAAAACGTGATATTCACCTTCAAAATTTCAAAAAAGGATCTCCAAAACTTAAATACAAATTGTGGTCCTCAATCTAATATGATGTCATTTGGTAATTCACGATATCAATAAATGGGCTCTAGAAAAAGCCTTGTTGTTTCTTCTTCAATAATTGTCTTCTTGCAAGGGATAAAATGCATCATTTTTGTCAATCGATCAACAATTACAAATACAATATCAAAAGAGTTTCAATTGATGGTGGTAAGTCAATGATGAAATATATATAGAAATTAAATACTATTGTTGGTTTGGAATAGGCAATGGTTGCAAAAGTCCATATGGACGATATTGTGGATTTTTTTATTTAGAGTTTGTGTCATCTGAGAGCACAAAGTCATGTTTGATAACCTTCCACATTTGAGGCTATCCAGAATCTCCAGAAATGAGTTCTAATGTTTTGTTAAATTCAAAATGTCAAACAGCCGAAAAATTATGATGGGCTTGATGAATTCAAAGATGTATGAATCTTTTTAGAATATACAAGCAATCTTCAAAATATAAGAGGCCATCAATAAACTTGAATTCATCTTGATTTTTTTTAAAGTGACATTTGATATGAAAGATTAGAGGGTCCATAGGTGATGTTGCACGAACTTAATTAAGAAAAAATGAATCAACTGATATTGTCATAATTGTTGCACAAAGCCAAACATGCTCAGTTTTAAGAAGAATTGTTCATTGTTGATCACATGTTGTTTCCCCTTCTTTGATTTGATCTTTGAAACAAGGCATTTGATAATCTTTGCCGTTTTCTAGGCCAAAATGTGATGATGAAATCAAAGCAAGATAAGGACATGTTTCAACAAGCTTGGCGATGACTTAAAACATGAGAAAATATGAAATACTCAAAATTCTTGTAATCTATGTATATAGTTACTTAATGTGAAGCATCTTCAAGAAACACTAAAAGGAAGGCGCATTTTTTGTGACGAGTATAGAAACATAGGCAAATATTTAGTCCAACGTTAGGCATGTTTATTGTGAATGTCTAGGAAAATTCGTCAAAATTGACAAGGGCACGAGGCAAAAACACAAGGAAATCAACAGTAACATCCAATGTTTAGATTGTAACGTCACATAAAAGATTATGAGCTTTTTGGAAAAATTGAAGATAAGTGGCAGCCACGTCAATACCACATAGACGTGGGCTACCATGTTGTTGTTTTTCAAGCACAACCCGTTGATGACGTGGATGCTGATGTGGCAAAAATTAAAAAATGATTGGTCAATTTTTATTTTTCAACGTGGCATATCCAGTCATCAGGTTGTGACGGGGTTTTGCAAATTACACAATGTTCAACAACATGTTCTATCTAACAAATACGCATTTTTGAGAACATCAATAGCAACATGGGAGTGATTTATGGTCATGTTCATTTATCATTAGCCATGTTGTATTTTATGTCGAATGGATCATCTACACTTGACGTCCAAAAGAACATTGATGATGCCATAGTGGATGTTACTTTAGAATGACCATACAAAATATACCATACATAGTACACCATATATAATAGATCACACATAGTACACAATACACCATACATTATACATCACACATAATATGTTGTATTTTGTATTTATGTTGCATAGTTTGAAAAAACTCTTATTGTGAGTATATTGACAAGAGAAGGCAAATTATTTATACAAATGGGGTGGTAGGAGGAAAGACAAAACATATGGGTTACGTAAATTTTCTAAATTATACTAAATTGTCGGAGTTGACATTAGAAAAAAGATTTAGACGTCTCAGTTGACTATTAAATTGACATCGCAAGAGATGTCTAAAAAAGCAATTTTCAAATTTTCAAATGGTGTCAAAGTTTGTTGCCATGGCATGCCACTTCATCCTTACTAGATGTCATGTTGGTCAAATTCCACATCATATACTATTTTTTATTTTTTTATTTTTTTATTTTTTTATTTTTTTTTTATTTTAAAACATATTACACGATTGCCATTCTCCTATGTTTTTATGTTTGATTAGGATTTTACCTCAGCCCATAGTAACTTTCACTAACTTATCCGGAGTTAACAAAAAATCCTTGTCAACGTGGTATTTTTATGTTTTTTCGACATTGTACACAACACATCTATGTTTTATTCAATGTCTTTTGGAACATCATCGTCGTATAGGACATCAACTCACTTAGTCAATGGCATTCCAATGTTAATTAGAACATTTACCTCAATTATGCCTCTCATGGTTGCAATCCCATCTTTGTGCTCTTGTTTTGAAAAACATTCGTGTTTGTTGCTAACATCCAAAAAAACAGGGGTTCCTACTAGTGAAAGTGGCATCATTCTTGCAAAAGTTCAAATGGACAATGTCGTGGGTTCTATGATTTCATAGATTTTATAATTGATTTTTTGCAACAAAGTTTTTCTTGAGTAGAATGTAATTGTAAAGTGTCTTTCTTCTTGTACCATTTGTAATAGAACTTCTCCTAATGCAAAAGCCAAAAGCATCATTCTTCATATAAAAGGTCTTTGAAAAGTCTAAATGGATCAAAAGTGGATTTTAGATTATGAAAAGTTTTCTTTGCTTCAAGTTCCCATTCTAGCTTGTCTTTGAATGATAATTAAGTGAATGGAGCAGCTAATGTACATTGGAGTTAGATTTGTTAAATCCCATACAAAACCATTTTTTTCTCTTGAATTTCCTTTTATTAACTGGATTTAGAATTTTTAGAATTTCATTGCACATGATTTGGAATATTTTGTAACCTTTAGTAGTAGCAATATGTGGCTTATTAGATTGTCACCAATAGATTATGATTGGTATTGTATTTAGTAGAGGAATATCCTTATCCAACTATTTAGTTAATTTTGTCTTCTAAAGCATCATAAAAAGATGAAAAAGCAAAAAAATGCTTTATATATGCTCATATATTAACCCCTAAGTGCTCAAGCAACCATTTGGGGGTTGTCGCCCGGCTTCGGACAACATTTTCTTTTATTTCAGTTTTTTATTTCAATTTTAAAAAAAACTGGATTTTCTTTCAATATTTTTATTCAAAACTAAGATTGCTACAATCAGAAAAAATTATAAGAGAAATAGCACAAAGTATTTAGAATTGGCCTAGTGTTGAAAAACTTACTATTTGGGAAAGTGTTGATGTTCTCATTACTAGATCTTATGCGTTTTTTTCACAAATCAATAGGAAACACAATTTTGACCATTAAAAAAAACTGAATGCTAAAGATAATAATTGTATTTTTGGTGAATTTTTGAAGTTATACCTTCAAAATTCATTTGAAGAGAATTTTAAAATATTTTTATAATTTTAATTGTACGGATACTTTTTACTTTTCATGATTCACATTATCTTCTTTGATGTAAACTTCAAAAAAGTTATAGAACTTATATTTTATAACACATTTGTGTTTTTTCCAAATCCTTAGCCTTTTAGGGGTTAAAGCAGAGTGTGGCTATGGATTATTTTTAAACAATTGGGAACCCCATTGCATTAAAAAAAACCCACATACAAGACAACCAAGCCAGAAGGCGGAAAGTGGCAACATATCTGAATCTTTCAGCTAGAAACTTATCCTGCGTTATTATGCCTAAATGAAAAAATTTTAAAAAAATTTATAGAAAAATTTAAAATTAGTTGTAAAATTAAAATTCCAGACTACAAAATTTTAGCCTACAAAATCATGTGGTTCCCCTCCTTGGTATTATATTGTTTTTCATTTTTCATTTTGCAATTGGATTCTTTTAGAATTAAGATCATTTTCATTAATATTTTCTACACTATTCAATTAAGCCACCTTATAATTTATGAAATTTCATTAGATGTTATATTGAATTATTTTTTGAATTATTTTTTAATGAATTTAACTCTAACATAGGATACTTGAGAATAGTTCATGATGAAATTTGATAAAAGTTAGCAAATCTAAGGAATATTGCACATCAAGCATTGTTCAAGGAGTTGATCAATTTGTAATAGCTTGAACCTTCTTTAGATCCATAAGCTTGCAAGCCTTTGTTGAAAATGATTTATGTCCAAAACTTCATTTGGGATTAATAAAATACACACTTCTCTAGCTTGGTGTGTGATTCAATGTATCATAATTTTTGTAACACAAGTTTTACATGTTTTTTGTATTCTTCAACATTCCTAGAATAAATCAAGATGTTGTTTAGATAATATATGACAAATTTATCCAAGAACTAGAGAAAAACATCATTCATCAAGTACTGGAAGATAGCTCACATATTTGTAGGTGCAAATGGCATGACATTGTATTCAAAATACTCCTATCTTGTTCAAAATACAATTTTTCTATCATCCCCTTCTTTCATATGCACTAAATTATATGCTCTACAAAGATCAACTTTGGTGTTAATTTTGGCTTGTCCAAGTTGATCAAGAAGTTTAGATATCAATGGCAATGGGTATCAGTTTGTTCAATCTTTGATAATCAACATACATTCATAAGGATTTGTCTTTTTTCTTAGTAAATCGTATTGGTATTCTTGTAGGGGACTTGGAATGCAAAATAAAGTTCTTGGCATTCTAAGATTTTCTTCAATATAATCCTTGAATGCAGAAAACTTGTTTTACAACAAATTGTAAATTAGAGACCTATTTTGAAAATCAATGGCACAATCATATGAACAATGTTCTAGTAAGATGTTGGCATTTTGTTTTGAACACATCTTGAAATTCTTTAGATTGCTCTAAAATGTTTATTGAAGTGGTGTCATGTTTGTGCATTGGAATTGCATAAATAGCAAAGGAGGTATTGTTTTTAGTAATTCCCATTAAAAAGTTCCATCTCTAATAAATAATAGCTTGATGGTTGACAGTTTTCTAGTAGGTTTTGTCACAAGAAGTCTTATTGAAAATGGTAATTTTTAAGATTTCCATTCTATTTACAGGTTCTATTTTTCAAACCAAGACAATTCCTAAATAATAGGGTTGGAGGGTTTTGAATAATATTGAATATTACTAAACTATTATGGCCATCAAATAAGACTTCTAATGACATGTTTTTTTGAGTAATATCTCTAAAGGATAAGGGTAGACCATCTATGACTTCTACATGTATAAGGTCTAGATTTGGTTGGTAGAATTATTTTGAAGTTTTACAAATTTCTCATTCAAAAAACATGCAGAAGCTTTAAAATTCAATGAAGTAATTGTTTTTAGTTTTTTTGGTTTAAGATATGAGGGAATTGTAAAACATCAAGAAGGTTGAGTTGAGAAAATGGGCCCTTTTTAAGTTATTGAATAGAAGAGTTCAACTGCATGATTTCTATAGTAGTTGAGTACTATTGTTTTCCAAATTTGTATTACTTGATATAGTTGTACTTCTTGCATAAGATGGGATTCAGCCCTTCGGGAGGGCCATTTCAGGTTGTTTCCTATTGCTAGGAACCAGCCTATGCTGTCTGGAAAAAAATAAACAAATTAAAATTTAAAAATAAAAATAAAAATAAATTATTTTTTATTTTTGAAAATCCAAAAATTAAATTATTATTTTTTATTTTAATATTTGTTGACATGATCAACTCTCGACCACGTCAACAACCTACGTGGTGGCATTCCTAGAGTTTGGGAACGCAAGGGAACTTTCAGCCTTGTACAACAACAAAAACTCATCTAATGTCTTGAATGTGTAATGCAATTGTTTTTTGTGACAATTGTCAACTTGATGGCTAGTTCTTCTACAACACAAACACAAGCCTTTATCATATTGGTGCTTCTTTCTTGAGCAATAAAGGGTGCAAATCAAGTTGCATCCATTTGCGTGTTTTCTACTCTCACAATTGATTGATTGACATTTATAAAAGGAGTTGAGTGCGCAATCTTGAGTGATATGTTGTTTGAGGGTACTCCAAATTTGTTGGCCTTGTTGCCATTAAAACAACTAATTATCATACTTCCACTATTTGACTTGCCAAAATTCTAAAGTATATGTAGATGCAAAGCGTAAACCTTCTTGTAAGGAACAATTTTAGTTGTTGCCCAACAAATCTTGTCATGCTTTCCAAAAGCCTCCACAAATGTGGATAAAAACAACTCAAAATTGTTCAAGATTAGTGGATTTTTTCAAATAGAGGAGTGAACTAAGATAGAGCTTGCATTGTAAGCAAAATCTCAACTAGACCCAGTCACTTGCGATTTGTCTATTGGATATTATTGAAGTTGAAAAAAGATAATAAACCAAATTTGATTGACAAATCCTTGAAACTTTAATCACGTACCATTGAACTTCTCATGGAGGCTTACCCTTAGTTCCTAGAACTTTAGAGTATTTGGACATTGAATAGATGGATTCATCTCTTCAATTGGGAGCATTACTATATCTCTAGATGGAAAACCTTAAGGAGTGGTGTTCAACATAGATTAAGAATTTCCAGCCCCATAGTCATTGTTGAGTTCAATAACAAACTCTTTGACATGGTTGGTCTTTAATAATAATTCCTTAGTGGTTTTTAGAACAATTTTCAATTTTGATTTGGGCAAATTGACCACACCAATATCCACGCCTTTCAACATCTTGAATTCACTTTGAAGAGAAGCTAAAAAATTCTATAGAGACAAATTCAATTTAAAGATAGGTAATTTGCACCCCTTAAAATGCTAAAATTCTTGCAAAAAAAAAAGAAATAATTTGTTCTCAATTAAAAAAAGACTTTTGGTATAAAACAATACTAACTTAGAGGAAGGAAATTTGCAACTTCTAAAACACTTTAGTACTCCCGAGTTCTGAAAAGGAATATGACTCACTTTTAATTATGAAAAATCAAACTCTAGTATTGTTAGTAGTATTCTTGCCAAACTATTAGGGACACAAGAACTATAGAACCAGAAGTACAATAATACAAATAAAGAACTCTTACAAAAGTATATTGTACTAGATAGTTGGACAAGATACAAAGTAAGGCAATATTGAAGGATTGCTCCCAAATTAGTTTTAGCAAGACTAAAGAGGCCCTGATCTTGCCTCTTAATTATACTAGTAGATGGGGTTTGGGGGAGAACTTCTAGTAGACTATAGAAGCTTGTAGAAATTTATGGAAGCTTTTGGAAATCTATAAAAGGTTCTACAAGATACTAGAGGGCTATCAAGGTATCTAGAAGGTCTTTGAATGTTCACGTGGGATAATTTTTTCTATATTCAAGATACGTAGCCTACTTTGTAGACTTTCATATAATATTACACTGAAAATTTTAGGAAGGTTAGTGTAAGTTTTGGCAATTTTCAGTTTCTTGACAATATTGACAATGATAATTTTTCTTTTGAATTTGTTGGATCAATTGTGTGCATTATAAATTCTAATCTTTCGACAAAAATATTGAAATAAAAAATGCATTATATGGTTGTGAAATATAAATTGAATGCATTGCCCAATTCAACAAATGTTTCAAATGCAAGAACATTAAGATGTAACAATGGTTCAAATTGCAACTCATATTCTCTCTACAATGGCTAATGCTATCCTATGCTCTCAATTCCAAAAAGAATTTAAGTATTGTGAGAGCCAACATCATTTGTATGTTTGTCAAATTGTTATTATTTTAAATTCTATAAATGTCAATTTCCTTCAATTTTTGTGTACAAAAATTTGAAATTATGTATACCAACATGCCAAGGAACAAAAAGTTTTTTCAGAGTTTTAAGAAAAAATTGGCAAAAGATAAAGTAATTCCAAATCATGTCAAATAAAACTGAATTTTTGACATGGCTAACTTTAAAATTGATTTTCTTTCAAATCACAACTAGTTTTTCTTCAACTTCCACGGTAATGTGTAATATATTGCACACTACAACTTTTATATATGTATTTTTGGACTTTTTCATTGATGTTATGGTGTGGTTGTTTGAATGAAAACATTCCAACTTTGTACTCAGTTTCATTTGTCACTGTAGAATATAATATGACATGTGATTTATATACTAATTTTTTTAAGGTTCAAATTCAAAAATATTAAATCATAATCTTTACTAGAATTAAATGTTGCAAGATAATAGTGAAGCATTTAAACCTCATGGTCTTTTATTCCCTAGTTACTCATTAAACATTATACCCATTTTGTGTGTTTGCTTGGACTAAAGAGAAGGAGACTTTACATTGGCATAAGTCACATACAAGGAACCTTGAGTAGGGCCCTTTCATAAAAAAGCAAGTCATTGTTATAAAATCAAATCCTCTTCTCAAAAAAATTTACTTCTTTAAACTAACTTGCAATCTTAGGATGCATATTTCAATGTTGAAATGGTATCTATATCATGTAGTTGACATGCACTTGAAACAATCATGTCATTAAGCTAGCATGTTCTCATAGCTTTCATTTTGTTTTATACCACATAAGTTAATTGAATTATTCCGTATTACAAGACCATATTAATCTTTTTATATTGCATTTTTCTACTAAAAATCATTTTATTTTTATTTGTTTAGTGGCTATATGGAAAGCATTGATGATCTTCTTCTTCTAGAAGTCATTAAAATTTTGGAAGTAACTTTGTTCTATTAGAAAAATGCAATATAAAACAATGAGTGTGTCTCAAACTCATTGAATTAATTATCTTGTTAATTGTAGACTACTTGTAGATTTGACATAAATCAATTCTAAATACTAAAAAATAAAATTTAAATATATACTTTTCAATTCTTGATATAATTTAAAATAGAATCTTCAAAAATCTTCCCACAAATTGACATTTGTCCAATTTAATTTTTGCAAAAAAATGTTTAATTTGGCACAAGATTGTAGAACTTGTTAGCACATAACAATATTGTGGTCCAACTCTATAATATTTGTATACAATTGGTTACAAATGGTCCAACTAAAGGTCAAATTCGATATAAATTAAGGATTTTTAGTGAAAAGATGTGCCACCCATCATCTTACAATAGGTTTAGACCAATGTGGATATCTCAAAACCTGACCTGGAAATTTAATTTTGACACTTCCTTATTAAATCTGACCCTCACTCAATTGCAGTATTTCGATTAGCCAAAAAATTATCCCCATTCTTTTCTTCACTGTCGGTGTGAACGCGTCCTCAGGGGTCAAGACTTGTGTCCAGGCAGAGAACGAAGGAAGGCTGTGAGCACGGCGTCGCAGAGTGCCGTGCGCGCATGTCGTCCGCCGTCGCCTTCTCCTCTCGCTCGAAAGTCTTTGTGCATTTGCCCCCCGATCGCTTTCTGTTGCCAGGCTTCTTTCCAGCTGCAACCTGTCTCTGCCTCCGTTCATTCTTATTCTAGGTTTCCATTTCTCCACGCACGACTCCGGAGAGTTTTTGTTGTTTGAGGTTCTTCTTCGGGGTTTTTTAGTGCAAGGCGCGATGGTGTCTGGGCCGGTGGTCAATGTGTACCCACTCTCGAGCTACACGTTTGGAAGCAAAGAAGCCAAGATGGAGAAGGATACCTCCGTTGCCGATCGTCTTGCTCGCATGAAGCAGAAGTACGCACGCTGATGATATTCCTTTATTTTTTTATCTGGATTATTTTTTTATTCTGGATTTCTCGGGACTTGGGGGGGGGATGGCTGAGTCCATAGTGGTACTGGGAATTTTATTGTTAAGCTCGAGGAGGAATATTGATAGAATGTGAGCATTGATAAGTTCACGAATTTTTATTTTATTTTTGGGGACCTGAGGGTTTTTAACCTAAATCCAAAGTTTGAGTTGGTGTGACTGTGTCCATGGTACTCGGAATTTTATCGTTGAGGTTGAGGAGGAATATTGATAGAGAATGTAAGCATTGCAAGTGTTAATAAAAGTCTACGGCGTGTGCTACGCAGTTACATGAAGGAAGGCATGCGGACCAGCGTGGAGGGAATTTTGCTGGTAAGGATTTGGTCTCTTTTGATATTGAATGAGTTTTAGGGATTTTTTTCGTTTGGTGTGTGCCTAGACAAAGTCGAATTTCTACTTGGGAGTGATGATCGGCAATGCCCGTGTCCACACCTGGTTTTGACCTGGGATATTTTTTTTAATGGTCTTGTAGGTCCAAGAACACAACCATCCTCATGTTTTGTTGTTGCAAATCGGCAATACTTTCTTCAAGCTTCCTGGGGGACGTTTAAAGACTGGAGAAAACGGTGAGATGCTGTCCATCATGTACTTGGGATACGAGCCTGTCATGCTAATCGTGGATCTGGCTCGAAAAGCTTGTAAATTTCCCTGAGAGTCCAATCTAAAATGGGAAGTTCTCTTTGGATAATAAAAAGCGTAGTTTATGGGCTTTATTCTTTCTATTGGGATACTTTTGTTTAGATAGATATGGAAGAGAGACCGCTATTGATCTTGGGGGTTGAGTTTATTTATTTAGTTGACGCCAGAAGCTCGAATATGTGTTCCTGCGATATCTTATGAGTTGAGCATATCTGTGTAGAGATTGAGGGGCTCAAGCGGAAGCTCACCAGCAAGCTTGCCCCAACAGCTTCTTCTATACAACCTGAGTGGCAGGTACAGTAATCAATTCCTTGTTGCTTACCAATTGCATTGGATCATGTAGAGTCAGTATTTAAAACAGTTTACGATTTTGCAGTTTACAAGTAGCTAACGAGCAGGTGATAAGGGAGAGAGGGCTATTTTCATCACTATAAGCAATGCTCATATTTGCAGATGTCATATACTTCTGGGAAAATTTGGCGGTGATAAAGTGTAGGAGTCTAAAAATGAAAAGAACAAAAATGTTTGGACCTTTCTAGGATACGAATTGTCCAAGTTGAAAACCTGATTTCATCATCTACAAGGGTTGTGCATTCTGTACCTCAATATGTACCAAATCTGCAAGATTTGGAAAATGGGAATAGGTGCCTATCAGTTATAATATCAGCTAGAAAAAAAAGTAAAAAAAGTGGTATGAGTTACGCAATGCTGGAGAGATGTAGAGTAACGTAATTCTTTATATTTGATGTCTTGCGTGAGATTTTGCAGATAGGAGAATGTGCTGCCATGTGGTGGCGCCCAAATTTTGAGACTCTTTTATATCCATATCAACCTCCCCACATCACTAAACCCAAGGTACAGTTCTTGGTTTCATGCCTGTCATGATGGCTAACATTTTTTAATGTGGTGAGTCAATTTTACTGAAGAATTGCATTGTGGATTGCAGGAATGTAAGAAGTTGTTTGTTGTTTGCCTATCCGAGAGGCAGTATTTTGCGGTTCCCAAAAACCTAAAGCTTCTAGCAGTCCCTTTGTTTGAGCTTTATGACAACGTCCAGGTTAGTTATCCTAAAATTTTAGAGCGTGCTATTTAATGCATCTCCTTCACAGTACTAGAAATGATTTGATATCATGAGTTAAGTTAATGATGTTTTGTTTGGTATTCTTACTGTTTAATTACCATGTTGCAGAGATACGGTCCAGTTATTTCTGCCATTCCCCAGCAGTTATCCAGGTTTAACTTTAACGCTATCAACAACTAAATCTTGGAGATCACCTTTTCCATCTAATATGGAACTTGCAAAGTGCAAAGTGACAATGTTGTATAGCTTTTGGTGAGATCCAACTTGGATTTCATTAAAAACTTGGATCTATTTACGACTTTTCCCTCTGCTGGCAAAGGAACACTTTCCACGTAGACAGTACGAAATCTGGAGCAATACTTTGGATTCTCCAAACTTTTAATGACAGCAGCACATGTCGGTGGAAATGTCGATGAAAGGTGTAACATGGTGGAGTGTTGAGAAGGATGTTCCATCATTGTTTCGACGATGATGCTTTAGAAGACCAACATTGCATTTTGCACATTTGAGTGAAGTGCAGATTGTTCCTTCAGTGGGAAATCTGATTAGTACATGTATTCCAAAATGAGTTTATACGCTTCTTTTACGCTCACTTACAGTAGGTGTTGCGACTTGATTTGTGCGGGAGTACTTTTCCATTAGATTGCAACGGAGCTGTATCTTAGTAATGACCATTGCGCAATAGAGGTTCATTTCCCCCCCACGGGATCAGTTTTGTATCTCATTGCTGGTAGTTTGTTTTGATTTGTTTTGTTTTGTTTTGTTTTGTAAAGCTCTGTTAACTTGTCAAGGTATGATGGTCATATAATACTCTACTTGATGATAAGAGAATTTGAGTGCAGGTGACATTGAGTTTGCTGCTTCTGTAATGTGAATTCAATATCCATCGGAGATGGCTCTGTTCTGACCTAATTTTTTTGTTTCAATCATCGTTGCACAAGATGAAGCATGGTCTGGGAAATGACCTGAGGAGCTACAATTGGTCTTTAAGTGGGCATGTGGATATTCTTGTGCGTCATTTGCCTGTGGACCATGCTTTCACCAGTGTTGCCACTAGAAAAGAGGACATGTATCACTTTAACTAAAGGTCATCATCTTATGCTTCATAATTAAACTGCACTTGAAGTAAAACAATTTTTACCCTTAAAGATGCTCAGGTTGGAAAGTAGTCGATGGATGAGTTGCCTATAGAAACAAAGAATTCTCCTATTGGTTCAATAATCCAAATATTTTGGTGACTACCTTGGTCACATGGGGTTGTGTCCTTTAACCCATAAACGATGCCAAAGTTGTTTTCTAGTTGATGAATGACAAAGAATCTCTTCGTGCAGGATAGAAATGCAACTATTCAACTTCCAAAATTTGTGCAGAAAGGGAAGATCATCTACAATAGTTTGTCTTCCAATGAGTACTTTTTCATTTTTTTAAGCTAACAATTTACATGTTGATAGATGATTTCCATGGTGACCAGCCCGATGTTCAAGGGTTAAGGGTCAATGGAATCTAAGGTGGAAGAACCAATTACATCCCCTCCATTTATTACACCCTAAAATCTTGGACATTGACTATATATTTAAGCCATCCAATAAAAAGTCAATCAACATGAAATGCTTTCTAAAGTCAATATTTTGGAGGATACAACAATGAAATTCTAAAAACCCTCCAAAAGAATCCTTTCCATCTTGAAAAAATGGTTGTCCAATCACTAAAGTTGGTAGAGTTTGGAAGTAGTGATTGTAATTATTACTAACTACTAAGGGTTAGATCAAGAGACCTTCCAATTGAGGAATTTATCCCCAATGAAGTATTACTTAACTCCTAAAGGTCCAAATACCATTTTTTGGACCTTTAAGGGTTAAGGTACTTTACTTGTTTCACCATTTGGTTGTGACATATTTGTGTAACATTCTATTAGTATACATTTCAAAGTTTGATACTTACACCTCTGAACAATTTATAGTAGCTACAAAAATATGACACTAATAAGCATTGTAAACAACTAGAGATATAAAATGTCTCATGCATTATCACATTCACTTCACAAAAAGAATTGGACAATATTACATCCATATTTAGTCATGTTATGGATTATTCTATAATTAAATTCACACAATAAATTTCCTAATGGAATTGAAAATGAACAAGGCTACTTAATAGATAACAAAACTATTTATTATGATCAACATTGCCTAGTTATCT
Source organism: Rhytidiadelphus loreus (assembly GCA_947034895.1). Classification (NCBI taxonomy): domain Eukaryota; kingdom Viridiplantae; phylum Streptophyta; class Bryopsida; order Hypnales; family Hylocomiaceae; genus Rhytidiadelphus; species Rhytidiadelphus loreus. The sequence continues at coordinate 70,404,111 of OX344762.1, forward strand.
AATTTGTAATGGTGTCAAATCATTAACTAAAAAGAATTCCAATGAGTCTTTTTTAGCAAGTTTGATGCAAAATTTGTGGGACTCAAAATTTGTACACTTTTGTTGCCACCAAATACAAAAATGTTCTTTAAATCATTCTCTTTTGTGGGTCTCTTGGATTGAAAATTATGAGTAGAAAGTGACATTTCCAAAGTTCTCATTGACTGAAAATTTGCTCTCCACAAGCTCTTGCTTCTAATTCTAATGTAGAGAGGGCCAAGAATTGTTCCCTCTGAAATGTCCCCCCCTGCTTTTTAAATACAAAGTGAGCAAGTAAAGTACCCAAAATGGTATGATTACTTTGCCTCCACCTTGCCCTCCCCAGATTCGTATCTTCATTCTGTGCGAATGTCACCGATCATGCAAAGTGATTTCCATCCATTCAAATTTTCTTCAATTTTTCCAACTAAAAACAGTGATATCAGAAATTCCCCATATGCCTTTCGTACTGAGAATTCCCCCCAATTCATAACAAAAAATATAATTGTACCTCTCTGGACTGGTTTATTTCAATCAGGCAAGTACAATACATCCAATTTCTCAATTCAGCACCTCAATCCAAAACTTGGGCAATTCCTCCTATCTAGTTTTCTTGACACTTACAATAATGAGGAAAGCATTTCATAATTTAAAAAAAAATTGACCTTCTATTATTCGACAACAATTGATCTAGCAACTACAGCAATGGGCTCAACCTTGCATCCATTTGGCTACCTTCCACAACCTACACCACTTCACGTTTAGCTAAAGAACTCCATGAAGATGCCTAACAATCTTCTGCAACCTACAGTGCCATCAATCTCTCATTTATTTCACTCACCTTAGAGGTATTGTCCCCATACCCTCTCAAAAATAAATTATGCCGATAGCAAGATTCATCCTCTGAGTACGTGTTGCTAAAAGAGTAGGGAAGGAATACATCACCTATAGTACGCCATTTGGCGACTGGATGTGAATGGAGACACATCAGAAGGACGTGTGACCCTGTCTAGTTTCACCTCACTGCTTGGGCCTCTTTTCACCCTTTCGTCTCGCTCAGTTCTAAGCCAAGGCTCCACCACTTGAATCAGGTTCTTAGCTTCACTCGGAGGTAAGAACTCCGGAAGTTCCTTGATCGGTTGCGCCCTCTTCAACTTCCCATCCTCCACATATGCTATGTCTGTGGCCCACGTCTCCAAGCCGTCGAAAATGTGGGTGGCATAGATCAGCGTTGCACCTCTCTGCATGAATTAAGAGCATTACTGATTACAAGCACTAATTAACAGAATTAGAAGTCGGCATGATATTCGCCTTCGACGACATTGCCGTTTAACACGTCTATATTCCAGGAAAATGAATAATGAGAAGTAGTCTAGCGATTAGCACACAATCTAGATCGACAGAATGCTGCAACTCCTAAATGCACGCTTCGATGGGTCAGGTTACACTTCTCAGGACAAGCCTTGAGGACAGTAAAAGTTGAGACCAAGACATAGCTATTTGGGACCCACAGGCCAAAATAAGATAGCAAGACGTTAAAAAATAAACAGGCTAAGTTAGGCTGAGTGATCTGCCCATTTGCCCATTTGCCCATTTAGTGGGCTGATGATATGTGGAGCACTCCACAGAATTGTCACATAGATTACTCCAAAAAAGTGCTGCCATGTAAACATCCATGTCATTTTATCATTCATTCTTAAGATTCTTTCTCCATGAACACCGAGACAAAGTGTAAGGTCCCTAAGAACAGCTCTCCAATGTTTGACCAATCAAATTGCTAAATTTCTTAAAAATTTCTTAAAATATGGTTGAAATGTCTTGTTCGGAAAAATGTAAACCGACCTTAGACTGACGGCTTCTAAGACTCTAAGCCCCACTGGAGCTGATCGCAGCTGTGAAAATTGACATACGTTCATAATATGTGAGAAATCATGGAAGTGGAAGTTGAGATGTAGACCTACCTCTTCACATTCATCCACGAAGAATGAAAGCAAGTCCATGCGAGCTACAACATCAAGGTCCACGGTGATCTCATCCAACAACAAAACCTGCCAATCATTATAATCAATTAGATCGTCTGAACACTGGTCGCTTCAGAAAGCCAGGTTGCGTTATAAAGAAGCATTCCAACAATACCGTCACATATCAGGTAACCGCGGCTAATAGCGACACCTACCTAAATGCGACTTTCCAAACTCTTGTACAATTGATTTTGAGAATGCACAGCACCTCAACATCAGAACTCATATGGAACAGATCGTCTAGCAGAACTCTCAACAGGGTCTAAACTACCAAACCTAAGATGAGGAAAGGGTCAGTCAGCAGGCTATTGGGGCAGGAGCAGAACCTGAAAAGGGACCAGCAACCCCATACAAATCTGAACCCGACGGCGTTGCCCATCGGAAACTTTGTGCATGCGCCAGCGAAGGTCGATGTCTAGAAGCTCAATCAAGCGCGACCGTCTAGACGGATCCACGTTCTCCACTGCCCTCACAAATTTCCCACAGTTTTTAGCTAATTCTCGCTTCAAGTCACCTCTATATAGAAAAGTCTCTGAAATTCCATTCACCTCAAGAAAAAACGAAAAAAACAAACTTGATCTGCCTTAAGCATATCTGGTCCTCAATCACAAAAAGGGACAGGAATTGCCGTGCACATCCGGAGTTCTATAGGGAATAAAAGGCAACGAAGTACTATTTGATAGTGTAGAGGAACCTAGTATATCTATAAAAACTAAAAGTCAAAGAAATTAACACCTAGGTGACCACAATCTCGTAATTTTCTTATTAGACCCTGAGCGGGATAGCCTACACAGTCTAGCAATTGTCCAAGGCTTATCACAAACCCTACTTCATCCTCTCCATACGGTGTGTCATAAATGAGGGTCTTAGAAATGACCGAAGCCGGGACTGTGGGTCTTCAAAGCATCGTACTTGGAAGCAAAAACCAAGAGTATACTTGATTTCATCCTCCGGGTCCTCGATAGTAAAAACTAGCCCAGAAAATGAAGCACCTGACTTGAAATGCCCTAGCAACTAGTCCTCAACACAGATACATGAACAATAGAAAAGAGTCTTTGGGTAGATAGAGAGTTTACCTCCAAAGATCATATGCTCGGCAGAGAAGTCGCCTTGCAGAGGAATTTCGCCCTGCGATAACAAAAGTCACACTACGTAAACCACAGATGCAGGCTGTTCCACTACCTTTTATGACTCTCTAAAACCCTAAACCCCAATTTACACCCTTGCTAATTCAAAGTGGCCCATGACGTCCATTGGAAAACTGATACACGAATTAGCTCAAAGGGGGAGAGTGCAAGCTCACCGCACAGCCAACAGTCCGGCTCCAAGATCCGCCCAAATAAGCCAACTGACCCGAGCAAGTGAGCGCAGTATCATGAAATGCAGAGCGACCAAGAACGCGTACCACATTCTTCCCTCCCACCATGTGCTTGCCAGCTAATATTCTTAACAGGGTCGTCTTCCCTGCAAGTCACAAGGAGCACTCGGTAAGGTCCGTCACTTTAAGCATTTTTACCAATTAATGTAAGAGTGTGCTTTTCAATGGGAGATCACTCAATAGAGATCAAGGAGAGAGATCACTTTGAGATCAGATTGTTTTCTCACTCAACGTATGATGGTTTCTTATGCAATCATTTAAAAAGGGAGGTTGTGTAGACAGTAGACAATCCCATTTTCCATTCAAAGATCAGCGGCCATAGGCATTATGTAGCCAAGTTATGATTTCTTACACCCTATGGTTGCTAATTGAAAACCAACCAAGAGTTGGTTGGAAGAGATGAGTTGCTGTTGGTAAAATGGGCCATTCAATAGGAGATGGAATCAAATCCCTAACGGTTATACAATCCTCAACCTCACCCGTCGAACACTTCCAAAAGGTCGAAGCTCACATCCACCCCTGACCTCTCAACCCTAAACCCTTGCTATGAGTTCGTTACAATCAACGGAATCAAAGACGGGAATATCATAACAAGGGGGTGATGTGGAACTTACCGGCTCCATTGGCACCAATGAGGAGGCATCGAGAGCCGCGTCTGAGCTTCAGAGAGAACTTGCTAATGAAAGGCGCTTGGGCCCCATACGCAAACTCCAAGTCCGAAACTTCGACAACATTCTCCTCTGCGCTGCCCATAACTCACTGCTTGCGCTAAAATCTCGTGATGTGATTCTCCAGCTGCACGAATCCAACTGCTGTGACTTTCACTGCACAATGTCAAACACATCAGGAGGTGTCAGAACTCAAGACTTGTGCTCCCCGAATGCAGACAATTAGGGCAACCGCAATTTCGGAGGGGCTAGAACTTTAAGACAAGCTTTTGAGCTCCGATCACTCGAAGCCAGACTGGAAACAAATCGCAGAATCGAACTGAAATTGCAAACCCTGACAAATCCCTATTGGGTGAGCTCAAGCTCACGTGCAAGGGGATCCAATCCCAAAGCACAGCATTCTTGAGCCAGTTCGAAGATCATCTTCGTCATCGATAGAAATCTTGTATAAAAAATACTAAGAATGACGGACAGAATAGTGGAAAGGATGGTGGAACAGTCTACAAGACATTGAGGAAAACTTGCAGGAACCAAAAAATTAAATATATGCAAAACAGATTCGTTGAGAAGCTCAAAACGAAAGGGATACCACTAGACTCCCCCGTTTCTCAGATTCATCAGGAGTGATAGCAATTCATCATCTGTTGCAGTGAATGTTGTGACACCGACTGTAGACAGAACTTCACCACTACGGAGAGCGGAAACCACCATTACCAAGAGAAACACAAATCACGGGATCCTCTGTGCCACCCAACGCAAGTATTCACCAGAGCAACGGAACTAACATACCTCGCCCAAAACGCAGATGAGGAGTGCCTCGATTTCCAGTAACTTAGTGTTTGCGACAACAATGCAAGGCCCTGCTGCGCCCGATTTGTGTGCAAAGCGCCCTGAATTTTGGAAAGTGGAAGGTCGCATGGCGGCATCATCGGCAGCAAAAGAAGACACCTCGATGTTGGGTTGCAATTGTCGAGAGATTTAGAAGATCGGATGCAAGTTGCGACGTGGGGCGAGCGACGCCGTGGAGGCCAGCAGGCAGGCCTGCAGGGTGTCGCGCGACTCTGTGTTGGATGAAAGACATCCTTCTTTATCATCCGATTGGCCGTTTACTGTTCCATAAGATGCGGGATGAACCGAAGGCCGTGGTTTCGTTCGTTCTTATTAGTTTGCCCTCTTTCTTCATCCCAAAGTCTGCATTTAATAAAAGTACTACTAAAAAATTTTAAATTATTTTTTCTATAAGAAAACAAAAAAAAAGGAGTATAAAGTTTTAAAATAATAGAATGTTTTTTTAGCAAAGATGTATTAAACCCCTAAATGCTCATGCCCTTTTTTGAGCTTTTTGGAATTTGCTCTATATTGAACAAAAAGCCAACATTTTGAGAAGTTTTTTCATTTTTTATTTAATTGTAACAATATAAAGTCAAACTAGACATGTTAGAGATCACATGGGAAATGAAAACATAACAATATCACTTTGGAATTCAAAGATTATAATGTTTGATCATGAAGGTGTTAAAATTGCAAAAATGATTTGAAGTCTTTCAATCCTCTTTTCACATATCAATTTTAAATTGAGGTCACCAAAAAATATGAGGTTAAGGAACATAACATGCATAATCCCAATTAATTTGCAACTTCTCAAAATCTACTCTATAATTTTTTTAAATGAAATTCTAATGTGATTTTTTCTTCAAGATCTAGTGTATTTGAGGCTCATTTCCAAGAGCCTTGAACACTAAAAAATCAAGATTTGCAATGGACACCCTTGCACAAAATCTTGAATAGAAAAATCATAATCATTCATTTTCAAACTCATATTTTTGATGCTAAAACTAGACTTCAAAAGTAATTTGCCTTTTAAAATACTAAAAGTGATAACTTGGTCAAGTTTTATTTAACTTCAAAGTTTTGTAAGCATGAGAATTTGATGCCTCGAGCATTTAGGGGTTAAAAACTCAATGGTAACCTATTATGTATTATCTATGGACAATATGTAAAAGCAAAATTTTGATTTTGGACATTCTTATACATGTTAAAGATGGTGATTGTTAGTATGTTCCTCTTTGCTTTTACTCTCACACTCTTCTCTTCAAGCTACTATTTTTTAATAATTGTGAAATTTAAAAAAAAAATGCAATTATCATGGTAAACACACTACATTCTAAAAAGATTAGTTACTTTGTCACATCTACTATATTAAATGCACATTGTCATGATTCACTATCATGTTCTTGTCATGATTCATTGTCATTGTGATAAATGGTCACATTTTCATCCTTAAAAATTTCCATCTAAGTTTATAAAATACCATTGCAAATGTTACAATGAATGTACTACAACTACATATAGTGGTCAAGGTCAACATTCCTTGCCAAATAATTAATCAAAATTGATAAATATAATTCAACAAATGATTTGAAATGGAAAGATTTGTTTTTTTTCCAAACTATTTTCTTAAAATAATAATAATACATCAAATAATTTGGCATAAATTTTCAAAGATATTTTTGTTAACTCTAACCAACATGTACAGTAGTGTAAAATAATGCTATAATAAATTAATGACATTAGTATGGCATAGTTGTCAATGTATAGTTTTCTAATAGCTCTATTTTCTATTACAATTGGAATACTATCCAAAACAAAAACAAATTATGATAACAACATTAAAATTATTATGATTATTTTTTATTGTATAGTGTATGTAATTTAAGTCTTTGATCCCTTTAAGACCAAAGGGTAGTTCAAATTTTTAAAATTGTGAAGACATATTATAAAATCTCAACTTAGAAGAAAAATTTAATGATGATTTGGAAACAATAGTTGTAAAATATGATTCATGGATCATATTCATATATATGGTTATGTCAACTAGTACGGAAGCCAATATTTTTTTATAGAATTTGAAGCCAAAAATTGATAATTAATTCTAAAATTGATTATAAATTAAATTTTTTTATTTTCACAAGAATTTTTTCTTTTAGTTTAAAATATTAAGTTCTAACCAAAGTGATTTTTGAAGATTTTTATTTTGCTTTTTCATTCAAGTTGTTTTCAAAGAGTGATTTCTTAAATGAAAAATTTACTTTTTGAGGCCAAACCTACTAGTATCCTTTGAATTATAGAATATTTTTAAAGCCAAATCTTCAAAATCTTCACTATATAAATGTTCAAGAATCTTCAAAAAAATTGATGGATGAAAAAAAAAATTTAGTGTGGAATGTGTTGGGTTCTTCTATTGTTTGAAATTTGAACATTTGTTTCTTAAGGGATTAAAATCTTATTTTGTAATGCTATTTAAAATCTTGAGTGAATTTAAATCACTTTAAAAAGTTAAGATATGCAATTCAAATTAGATATTGAAAAGTTGAAAAAACAATACAATGTCAAATGACAAGATTTTTGAATAGCTACATGTAATTTAAATTACGTATTTGTCACAATGCCAATTTTATTTTGACATCATATTTTTTGATTGTGTGTCTAATACATGTATAAGAATAGATTTCAAAATTAAATACTTATTTTTTAAATTAAATTCTAAATCAAATATAATTATGATTTCAAACTTGTTTTAAAATGGATCACATGGTGCAACAAGTTCTATCATTTCTCGAGGCACATTCCATGGAATGAATGCTGCATCTGATACATCGATGAAAAATGAAAGTGCTCGAATGATTTTTGGTAAGTTTTTAAGTAAATAAATACAATTCATTTCTAAATCAACCCCAAATTTTTGAGCAATAGAGAATATTTTAATGAATGTCTCCTTAGATGGAAAGGCAATTTTTAATGATGTTCTTCCCATTAAATCAAATGGTATGGCTTTTGCAGCAGCTAACAAATGACGTGGTTCCCCAGTTAAAGTTAATGAATTTCCATGTGGTTGTCCACCAATAAAATATCCACTTCCTCTCACTTCTTCTACTTTAACTTCTTTTGGAAAAGACTGCAATAATAGAAGAAACATTATTATAAATAGATCATTGTATATGTTACAAGACATAACAAAACAATTTAAAAACTAAGTAGGCATGTGTGATAAAACTAATTATATGCCAATTTTGATAATATTGTTTCAACATATGAAATTTAAATTTTATTTTGTTTTTAAAAACAAATTAAGTTGAATAAAACATTGAACCAAATTGGCAACATCAAACCTTGGAAATAGAAGTTTGCATCGTTGGACAAACAAGAAAGCCCATGACCATTCTGATGCTAAATGTTTCTACTTCCATTGGTTTGTGAGTCCAATTTTGAATATGCTTGTAGAATTTATAACATTCATCCGCAATCTTAGGTCCAAATACTGTTATAAACCATCCTTTGTCCCGATTTCGGTTCACACACATATTGAACTTCACATTGCATTTGACCAATTATATTAGAAAATATATTGATATATTATTTTTTGTACTCAACAATAAAATAATTTAAAATATGCATATTATAAAATTTTATAATAGAAATAATATGTGAATAAACCATCTCTATGTCATTACATTCATAATTGTATTGAATTACCTTGCGAGGATAGTGTTGAAGGACATCAATTCTAGCCTTGGGACCAATCCATTCAGGATGAGGTTTGCTAATAATGAAATGTTTAGCTTGCTCAGCTACCTTTTGAAATAATTTCATACCAGGTTCAGGAACTCGTAGTATATTTACCTACCATGATTTGACATCAATAATATTTTATATTATTTGTGATATTTTAATATAATTTTCTCCAAGATATATGTAAAATTGGTTGTACAAGAAACAATAAAAAAATACTAGCTAATATTCAAAATATTCATTACAAAAATAGGATTTTAATTTTGAAATTTTGAAATTGTACTATGATAATTAAATATGTTTAGATGAAATAATGAAAGGAACCTTCACAAGATTATACTCAAAAAAACCTTCTTCTAGAACTTCATATTTTCTCCCTACAATGTAGCCAGTATGAAGAGTAAAGGTGTATGGCATGAGTTCTAAGTTGGAACCATATTTGAACAACCCACAAAATTTCTTTAATGTTCTTAAATCTGACTGTCCAATTCCCTCAATCAATTACAAAGGAAGTATTAGTAAAAATGATGAAGAAATTAACATTAAATACATATGCAATCAAATTTAAATTCAAATGTAAATACAAATAATGTTAATATAATACAAATAATATTAAATTGAAATAAGTATTTTTCAATTTTATGAGAATTAATTGTAAAGTGTAAAGTGTGTGCAATGTGGGGCCAAGAGCCGGAATTTGAGAAAAACAAAGGACGAAACTCCTTGGAGCATCAAAACTAGGGTTTGATGAAATTTGGTGTTGTGTTTCTTTTGTACTATTCTAACTTAAACCTTCCTTTGACACCACTGTTACAAGTAGAGACTACCTTTATGATTAACTCTATTCTATATGTCTTATATAGAAACCTGAATTTTCAAATTAAAAAAATTAAACCTGGGCGTTCGATTGAATCCGCAAGTGTACATAGTTCAAGTAAAGCTACTCGATTTGTTTCATTCATTAGTGCGACTCGAAGGTAGGCAATAAGTGGCATTAATGTAATGGCCTCGGTGACTTCTGTAAGCAAAAGCTCATTTGCCACTTGAAATACTTCCGGGAGTTCATTACATGGTATATGACATTTTTCAATATACAAATATTCCATTACTCCATGAAGACCATTCGCAGTCCATTGGTTTTTGTTCAAAATATATGTTGGAGGAGGTTGTGGAGGAAGAACTATATTTGCCTCACTATCCTCAGGAGTAGATGGTAATGTTGCTAAAAAATCTGCAAAAAATGTTCGTTCTTCTTTGATTCTCTCTTCAGCAAGTTCACCATCGTCCTTACCCATATCTAGTTCACATTCTTCAAGCAAAGGTTCAACCTAATCAAATTTTAAGAAAAATTGGTTTAATAAAGATCGTAGCACACAACAAATTGAGTGCCACAACCAACATCAAAATATATGCAATCAAAACTAGGTAAGAATGCATAACAATTCATCCAAATTTTACGATGAACTGTCATAGGAGTTCATCTAACACTGTAATTTGACGTGGAATGGTCTTGATGTCACTTCATATAACAAAATGTTATATTAAAATACAATAGAACAATTTATATACATACAAGGATGATACTTTAATCCTTGAAGGGCCTAAATTGAAGTTGTTTGTAACTTTATAGTGTATTATAAATTAGGTAGTATATTAGATGATTTTTCAGCCCATTGAGAGACTATGAGTTTCCCAATGTTTCAGGATTGTGGGAACGTCATAGAACCAGTAGTTCAACATGGCAAAGAGACTGCCATGTTAGACTGCATAAATAAATATTTTTAAAATATTTTTATTAAAAATAATAATCTTTAAAACTTTAAAATTTATTTTTATTTTTTATTGTTAAATAATCTAACTATTCGGCCATGGTTCAGAGCATGGGGAACCATAGCTAGATAGTCTTTCGGAGGCCTCATATAACATCTAATGTTTGATCCAAAAAAACATTGACCAAATACTTTTCAATACAAACTAAATTAATAATCATGATAGTACGTAAATAACAACATATTACAATTCATATATTAAACCACAATTGAAGAGTTATTATAAGGCTAAATTATACGGTCATATTCAGTGCGATCCCAAGGGCCTTCAAAGGTTAAGACATTCTAAATATGTTGATGACACCAAATTAAGTTTATTTTAGTAAATATCTAGTAAAATGATGATGTGACTTGGTATAATATATTCAAATTATTTAATAAATTTGAAAATAAATATAGATTTCATTATAATAATATATTTATATTATTAAAATAAATTATATATCATTTTTTAAATAAATATTTCAAATTATGTATGAAAATAAAAATAATAATAAAAATTAGTAAAGTTAATTTTATAATTAATTAAATATAAAATATAATTAGATTTATAAAATAATAATATACACTCTAATATATTATAAATAAGAATATAATATAATGAAAAAACAATATATTTTATAAACTAGAGTTAATTGTAAAGTGTGTGCAATGAAGGACTTAAGAGACAAAGTTTGAGAAAAACACAAGACTTTATGATTAACACTATTATTTTGTATCAAATTATATAGAATTGTTTTGTTATATTTTAGTATCATTATTTTAAAAACATGTATGATTATATTTATTACCTCTGAACCAACAAGATTTCCATTTAAGAGGCTTTCACGAAGTTTGCTTCCTTTTTTAAGACTTCCTCTTGGCAAACTTCCTCTAACTAAATTTGCATCAAAAGAAGAATCTAGTGCCATTTTTTCTTCTTGTAATTCTCCTCCAACAAGATGGGACTCCGCTTCACTAGCTCGAACAACCTTACCATCTATTAAACTACCCCTTATAAGAGTATCATCTTCAATTACTTGTGAGGATTGACTATCACGCTTCGCTAATGTATTCCGACGTGGATTTATAATAGATTTGCGCTCATTGGGCTTTTCCCATCCAGGTGGAGCATAATCTGAGAAACTTATACGAACCGTACGTTGATAAGGTTCAGGTGTTTTTTCAACTTCTTCTTCTTCAATATCTTTGATTGATTCATCGATTTCAAGAGTGAATGGTATACATTTTGCAACAATTTCAACAAATTTATCAAATTGTTCTTTTAATTCTGTAGGAAGCTCTAAACTTGACAATTTTGTAACTAGTTTGTGACTTTCTTTAACAATATCAAAAGCTCCTTTATCTATTTTTTCTTGCAATATTTGTTCATCGGATATATATGTTGGAAATTCGGATGGTAGAGGTAGTAAAGCTTTTTTTTGTGCTTCTTGGAAAGCAAGAAATGCTTCAGTTACAATTCTGGGTACTACGATTGGTTTTTTAGGATGTTGAAGTGTACACCAAGCAAGAGTTGGTTCTACTTCATATTCTGTACTTGCACTGTTTTCATCTGAATTTTTTTTGCACAAACTTGTTTATTATTGAATGTTGTAAGAACAATAATACATATACTTTTTTTTCTAAACTATACATAATGATGTTATAAATTCATTGATTGAACATGATCAATCAATATTTAGTACATACTTGAAATGCATTGGCATATATAATTTGTACAATATTAGTGGAAAATGCATGTAAATTTAAAAAATATATATTGTATGCACTAACCAAATTGTCTTGTTCGCATGAATTGTCTATCCAAATATTCTCGTATTGTCATATCTCTCATACCAGATTCTAGTAATTCTTCAAAAGCATTGCAATGTCTATTCAATACTTGTGAATGGGCTCTAAGAAGCATTTGTTTGTCACTTGAATGACTAGTTTTATACCATATTAAAACATCAGCAGGCCCTTCTGGAAGCTCAGGAGGTTCATAAGGTTTTCTTATTTTACTTAACCGACTTTTTATTATTTCTACAACATCTTGCTCTTCAGGGGTTTCAGGAAACATTTCATCATCACAGTTTTTGTCATACATAGATTCACGCATTGCATTTGTTTGGGTCATTGTAAGATCAAGATTATGTAGGTCTTCTTGATCTATTGAATGATCAACATTAGGTCCAAATATACTAAGTGTAGAATGTTCAAAACATTTTTGGCGTTGATGAGGTGGTTTTGTATATTCTATCATTTCAGGAATTAAACTACCCAATTGTGATTCTCCAGTCTCCTTATTGATGGATTTTTTAGTGAGATACAATTGCATTATTGAATTCCCGAGAAATACTGGACGACTAGTGTAAAGTTTACTTTGTTTTTTTTCTTCAATATTCATTGTAAATTTTTTGTTTTTTAAAGTCTCAAAAAAGAGTATGTTTTGAATGATTTTCCTATCTTTTGATTCTAATCATTTTTTGGAGTTGCCAACAATTGATTGATGACGACAACAAATAACTTATAACATGTAATACAATTTGTGTTATGTAATAAATAAAATTACGTAAGGTTAAGAAATCAAGTTGATTTTGGATATTGTGAAAATAATATGATAATAGAAATTTCAATAAATTGTAAATCACATGTTGTATTATATCTTGAAAAACAATATTTTAGAATAGAAATTAGTATAGACTATAGAGTGTTAAAATCATAACTTCTATAAAAAAAAGAAACATAACTTTAATGAATCATATGAATTTGTTATGATATAAATTGTGCACATTTTAATTTATGCATCAAAATTTATTTTTATACAATCACTTGAATATGCTTGTAAAATATCTTTAAATTATTCATTGAAATTTTAAAAATCAACGGTATGTGCTTTCAGCATTTTTGGACCACCTACGATACTTTTCAATTTCCAAATTTACATCATAATTTGTTTTATTAGGTCTTAAAGTGTCCATGTATTGTAAAAATGAATTATAGTTTCTATTGAGTTGTTTGATACTCTTTTTCTTGGCTTCATTGTTTGTAACTTTATCAACTTCATTAACTTCATTAGATAGTTTTAAATTGTGTTGAGCAATTTTGTTTGCTATTAATATATTATCCATAGAAAAAATGATATATTGTTAATAATCACTGATTTTGTACCACATCAAATGTTTTTTCATTGTCATATTTTGCATGTTTTAATTTTTGTATTTTAATAATTTCATTGATTTTATGTAAACAACTTACTATTTAATCCATTTTTTTTGAATTGAAGACAAATATTACACATTGTAAATGTTATTATAATATCATTATACATAATAAACCGTATAATATTGATTTTGATAATGAGAGAAATATATTAGTAATCATTTTTACCATAGATTTTCAAGTAGGAGAATAAATGTTCTTTCACTTCATTCATCAAAATATATTTTCAATTTGCAATGTAACTCAATATTTATATTATTTATTCAATTTGATGTGAGTATAGTTAGTGTTTGGGGTACTATTTAAAAGTGCTTTAGCTAATTTTCTATTTATGTGAATTTTCTATGGTGATTATAGGTCTAAGGAACAAGAACAATAGACTAATTGCATTTATTTTTCAAATTTTCTTACAATAATGTGTATACTTTTATAAGCTTTAAGGTTTAGATCTCAAACTAAGTATAAAAATGTATCAATAACTAGCAATAAACTCTTCTATTTTTTCTAATATACAAATATTATTGGTATCATCTTTTTAGATTTAATCATAATAATGTTAGAAATTTTGCTATGTTCATTGGTACTGAATAACTATAGTTGTTTGTAGCTTTATTAAAATTCAAGTTTTTTTACCACATTATCATCCATTTCAATTTCCCAAAATTCTTAACATTATGATATAAAATTGAAAATTTGAAAAAATACATATTATTATTTAAAAATAAAAATATGCTCAAAATAATGTTTTTGATATAACTTAGTGAACATAAATCAAGTTTTTCCAAATTTGATATAATTTATGTTTTTGAAGAATTGAAAAATAAAAATATAAAAACAAATCAAGTTTTGAATAAGAAAATTGTTTCTATTAGGTACATTTGAAAAGCAAAAGTAGTTTATTATCCATTTTATTTTTTGCAATGTATTGCATATTTTGTTTATTTTTATTTGTTTTGTCATCAATTCTAGTTAACTTAGGATGCTTAATTTGACAGTAAGAATTTTCATAACATGTAATGAAAAACTATGTAAAATTCAATTTTGACATTAAATATAAATATGTTAATGAGATGAAAAGTTTCAAAAATATGATGTGTATAACATTGTTCTTTTATGCCAATCTTGATGATTATCATTTAGTAGAACTAAAGTATTGAATCAATTTAATTATAATATCATAATTTGTTGGTTGCCAAACAAACAAAATTCTTAAAATTCAAAATCATAATTATTAATTAGTATTTTTGCTTTGGTTATCCTACAAAATCATTTATTATTATTATTATTTAAATCCAAATTAACCATTTTATTGAATTCATTACTAAATACATAAGTGTAAACTTCCATAATATCAAAAAAGATTAGTAATTTGAAAAAATTAAGTTTAACAAGCTTGATAGTTTTTGTTACAAGTCATATGTGATTGATAGTTGATAAGAGCAAAAAAACTAGTTTAGCTACATGCAAAGGTATTTTATATTTTGAAGTAGCATTAACCTTGCAACACTAGATTTCTTATTTTTGTTGTGAAAATAATCACATGATTATAATTTGTGATTTTTTGCATTTACTCTCACAATACTGATAATGAAAGATTGATGAAGAGGAATTAATGATAATTTTTGTATCATTTAAATAAAAATATAATTTATAAGTAAAAAATTAAAAGAAAAAAACACTTCACCATAATATTATTTTTAGATGTCTATGTAAATTATGTGTAATTAAATTTAAATTTTCAATCGAAATTAAATTTATGAATAGCTTTAAAAATGTTTCTAATGCAATCCTTGTTGATTGTAAATTTGTAGTGTATTTACAACCTATAGAAATGGATTAGGTTGTAAATAGATTTAGTGAACAAAATCAAATTAACAAAGATTTTTAATAGAATACAGTTACTTCATTTGATTTTTGGTAAAAATATTAAACAAAGATTACAAGGCTTTATAGTTTATTCAATTGCATCAATCAATGGCTACAAAATAAACATAACTTCATGGCATTTGAAATTAGCATGACGTCGGGATTTATCTTTTTGAATTTACAAAACTCTAAATTTACTTCCAAGAAGATCCTTTCTAGAACTTCCATCAAATGAAATTATAAATTCTAGTTGAAGCTTGTTCACTTTACAAAAAAAATGGTCCTTATTTTAAATATATGAACACACTACATTTTTTTGGCAATATAGTCTTAAAACTCAGTTTCTCTTTGCTACATGATTCCAAAGACTAATCATAGATTTTAGCAAAACTATATTTTTGAATCCATTTTAAAATTAATATAATAAAAAATGTGAAATAAAAAAAATGACATTACTTAGTTAAATAATCTCAAAATGACCGAATTCGTTTTTTATGCCACATTTAACTATTTCTAGACTATTCAATGAATTTTGGACTAAACGTCCAAAGATCTTTGAATAATAACATTGTGAGATCTCCCAATTTATAGATCTATGGATGTTTTGTCTTGATCTCACAATGTTTTGCATAGATCTCTTGATGTTTTAGATTATCTCGTGATGACCATTATTAATTTTAGACTTTCAAAAGTCCAAAAGTAGTTAAATGTGGCAATTTTTTTCAATTTATTTATATTACATTCCACAAGACCAAGTCCAATACATTGTTTACAAATTCAATGAATAGATATATAAATGCAAGTCATTTTTTATTTTGTTGAGAACCTTTCATGTACCAAGGACATCCAACATTACCAAGTGTATGCAAAATTGATAGAGGTTTCTATAGCTCAATTTTTTACAAATTTTTCATTACCATATTTGAAGAAAATTCTCGAATTTCTAGGCAAGTATTGTAAAATTGATAACTCATCAAACATTTAGGAATCTTTGTGAATTAAAAAATTTCCAAATTCATGAAAAAATTTGGTTAGTGAATTGCCACTTCATTTTTTGTTATAGTTTTAGCACTTAAAGATGTTGGTTGGCACTTTGTCTTAGGAATGTTGTTGCCTAAGAGAATCTAGTCCAAACATGTATCTAAATTCATTCCTGAAAGTCTCACTGATAGTTTAACACCACTCTAAATTAATGTAGTTGTTGTAGAGTCACTAGGTGCCAACAAACATTGTTCAAGTTTTGCAACTATTACTTTAAATATTCCCAAGTATTGTAGTTGTTTCTCATACTCTCTTCTCCAAGACCTTGATTTTACTTCTGTCTTTCATTGCATTGTGATTACTATTTTGTTTCTCTATGATCCTTTGCTTCTACAATTTGGATGTGGTTGCCATTTTATCCCCCAAATGAGAATCCTTGCTTTGAAGCTTTAAAATTGTTGTGGTCTATCCATTTCTTGTAGCTCACATGTTGAATTTGAGCTTCAAATTGAAGGGTTGGTTGGCTTTTTGCTGATTCTTTTTCAATATAGCTTTGACAATTTCCATTGCATTCTTGTAGCTTCCATTACTAATTCATCTCTCTCGGTGCCTTCTATAGCACTTTTAGCTACTAAATAGCAATTAAGCTTGGCAAAATCTTCATCTTTGTACCATGAAAAATGCTCACTATATGCATAGAGAGACAAATTTGGGTGAGTTGTTCATCTCATTGCCATGAGCCATGCTTACATGCTTGTGAGACAAAGTTTATAGAACAATACATCTCTTTGCCATGAATAATGCTTAAATGCCTAGTGAGACATTCAAATCTTGGTTTGCATTGTAAATAAAGATTCTTCAAAAGCTATGGACAAAATTAAGTATTCGAAAATTTCAAGAAACTATATGTTTTGATGTTTGTATTTCAAGGAAACAATAAAACAATTCAAAAATAAATAAAAATTGATCATTGTTTTCAACTTAAAAGATCTTCTAATCAACTAACTATATCTAAATTGAATTAAATTCTATAATCCCTACACTCATGCAAAGGAAGATAACTTTGAGCATATGTGCACAACAAAAAAAATTCTATTTGTTTGAATTTCTTTGATAATCTTTGCAACTCTTGAAAAACGACCTTACATTCCAATTTTCATATACCAATTATCTTTTTTGGATTAGTAAATTTTGAATTAAAATCCCTCAAATATGCAAGTGTGACATCCAATCTTGGATTGTTCATAAATAATAAAACGTTTTTGAAAAATATTAAAAAAATTACCAAACACACAAAAAAGTCACACATGACCGTCACTACAAAGCTTAAGTCATTTGGATTTAAACGTAAAGTTATGGTAGAAAAAATCAGCTATTATAGAATGGTGACAGAAAATCATACAAGCATTTTTGCAATCACCTATGCTTCCTTGTACTATGATGGCAAGCTTGTGACAGAAGATCATTGTGTAGGTAATTGTAAGAAATATTTATATTTATACTCTATATCCATTATTACTATCATTACTATTCAGTTGAAGAATCTTTTCTTTTAATTTTTATCACAGATCTTTGAAGGAGATTAGGCACTAAGAGAAGACGATTATCACTTTTCAATTGTTCAAGAAATTTGAGTCAAGCAAAGCTCTTTCAAGAATGTGTACAAAACTACTAAAGTGTTATCTTCACCTTTCATATCAATTTTAGATCCATAAAAACTTTACTCCAAATGTTTTGCTCAAAACCTTTTGTATATGCAATTTGTGAGGAAAAACTGATAGTACAAGTCTTTCTTGCAATTGCCCATATGTTCAAGTCTTGAAGCTGCTTGAGAGTGTTGATTGAGGCTGTTTAGCGCCTCCACAACTGAGCCATCATGGGCAATGTCAAGTCTTGAAGCTCCTGAGAGATATTTTTCACGGTGCCACATTGAATTTACTGACACTCTTGCTCGACATTCCGAAAAGTTCTTGCACAATTAATTATCGCTCTTCCTCCGAAGGAAAGTTCTTCGTTTTTGTTTGGTGCCTCTTGCTTCCTCCGGGCGTTGTGGCTATGGAGGTGTTCATTAGGTTCTGGAGGAGCTTTTAGGGCTTGGAAAGAACTAAGAATGCATGGAGTGAGTCCAGATGGAGCTTTGCACCTGCAAAATGCATTCGCATGCATATCAGCTGTTTCAAGATCTTTCCTTTCAAATTGTTGGTCACGAAGTGGTTTCCCAGGGCATGAAGCGGTGAAGTATGGTGCAATCGGCTTAATGGAGCCTGTTTCTGTAGAGATTGCAAGCAAGTACTGGATTTGGAGAGCTCAGTTATATTTCAGAACATCTCTCATTATCCTGTCTTGTCTTAGCATTATGGTGCCCAGAATGACTACACTAAATAGTGAAATTAGGTTGTCCCACACTAATTTCTCATATCTAACACTTTCAGACATGGTCAACTATAGTCTGGGGCAACCTAATTTCACTATTCAGTGTAGATGAGGAGACCACCCATCCACGGTCAAATCAATTAATGCGTTACACGTATTGCCACGGGAAAACATCAGATTTTCACCTTACAATTGCAGCCTCATCACACGCTTCATACCAGGTTGCGTTAGTTTGGGGTAAAGTGTTAAGCCTGCCTTTTCTGATGCTAATGTTGACCATAGCCGCGAACTGCTCAGTCTTTGACTCCGGATCATATATAATCTACGGACTCCGATTCTATACGGATACATTGAACATTAGGCACACAACAATCCACGTACTACAACTGGCACCGCTCGGCGTTTCTGTTCTGAGATGTAAGGTCGATGGGTGCAGCCATAATCGTCGTTATGGGTGCAGATACTGAGATACCTCTACATCATTCGGAAAAGTGTTGAAAATTTGTCAGTCTTCTACTTAAGTGACTGGACGCGCCAGGTCCACTTCAAAATAATGGATGCTGGTATGACTTCACATCAACGATATACAAAATAATCATCTGACACACGGCAATCAAGCTGCAACGAACGTTTTACTCCCAACTATATTTGAATTTGTCCTTGTCCCGTAATGTCATATTCACGCCCTCTGAGACGCCATGTTCTTCGACTGCGCCAGACATGGAAATCACAAGTATACAGCACTGGTGGTGAGGGTACAGATACATGTAGAAGAATGCGATGATGTACTCAATTTCAAATAGTAGTGATTGACTTGGGTATTCTGAGCGACGACCATGTCCAGCTGCAACTTGCACAGCCAGGCACTCATTAATTTCATGAAATCTGATCCATGGATGCTAGCTGCTGCACGAATGGAAATCATATTTTCTGAGCTAGCTCTGCACCAAGCTAACAAGGACAACTAGCAAATGCTGAATTTCTCTCCATGTACGTGGCAACGCTAGTTCTGTGTCGCATTGCAGCAATTCAATTCGTGTGTGCAAGCTAAGACAGGGGGAACTGAGAAACAGATAAAGAGACAACTTTAACAAGCCAGGGTCTGTATCCGCTGCATCTGTGAGGAGACAACCGTTTGCATTGCTACGAATAGAGAGCCGTTGCTGGATATTTATTGTGTTAAGCACTCAAGGGTCTTTGGGTCTTTCTCTTCTGAAATAGCTTTGAGTCGACAACTAATCAATCCCAAGCTTGGAAATTGGGTCTTTCCTTCAGAAGAGGTTGACCCAGGGGCCATTGAATGCATGACTGGGCTTACGACGATGTTGCAAGGTAAGTCTTTGGCCATCTTTCTGCGAACCCGGGAATTCATTTCGATGTGTGTCTTGGTGTGCAGGAGTTTTGTAGTTTGCTGTTGTTTGAACTGGGATTCATGCATTGTCTCATTTGTGGAGTGCCTGCTAGCTACGCGCGAGGATTGAGGACCTTAGTGTATTTTTAAAAATCAAGGTTTTATGGTTGCACTAGTGCAGAAGGGGTGTTTTAATGACATGTTGAAATGACATTTTTTTGAAAATGTCATTTCAACCATGTTTTGGGGAAATGTCATTAAAACCACCCATGTTGAAATGACATTTTCAACACTTTGGTAGATTCGGTGTTTAGTATTTAGAACAATATTAAGGGTTTGGTAGATTTTGGATTTTGGGTAAAAATATGATTCACAAATTTTTCAAAATTTGGTAGATTTGAAAGATTTGGTAGATTTGAAAAAAATCAATAGATTTTACGAATTGTGTAGATTTAGAGAGTTTGGTAGATTTGAATAACTTGGTACATTTTAAGAATCTGGCACATTTTATGATTTTGGTAGATTTGGTGAATTTCATGACTTTGGTAGATTTTAAGAATTCGGCACATTTTATGACGTTGGTAGATTTTAAGAATTTGGTAGATTTTAAGATCCAGTTTGAACGGGAGCACTCCTTGTACATAAGAAATGCACCTGGTAGATTATGAAATTAGGTGGTTAATAGTATGTACAGTAGGGGCCGATTTCTTGCTTTCACAAGGAAGAAAACATTCACTGCTGCCATCTTTGATGCCCTCCCTAGGGCTGAATTTTTTTTATTTTAACACGAATTTTTTTCCACAATATGATCTCTATGTTAATAACATGTGTGACAAATTTCAAGGCCCAAAGATTCACACAAAAAAAGATATTCACAATCTACCAACATGTGTAGTTGAGAGAAACAATTTCAATGCTATCAACTTTGACACCCTCCCAAAGATTGAGAAATTAAAATTTGACCATGAATTTTTGGCATGAAATCATTTCTATGTTGGTAACATGTGTGTAATTTCAAGTTCAAAGGATTTTCCCATAAAAAGATAATCAAAATCTACCAATAGAATTAGTTGTTAGAAATTATTTCACAACTATATATGTTGGTAGATTTCAAATATATTTTTCTAGGCAAATCTTTTGAACTTGAAATTAGACACAAATGTTATCATCATAGAAATGATCTCATAAAAAAAAATTCATGATAATTAAACAATTTTTGTGCCCTTGGGAGGGTGTCAAAGTGGGTACACTGAAATTGTTTGTTTTTCTCAATTACATTTGTCCTATTACGATTATAATGTTCTACTACGAGGTTGTCAAATTTTTTTAAGTGATTTGAAGTCTTCCAACCCTCTTTTCATATGTCAAATCTAAAAAAATTGTCAACCAAAAAATATGAGGTTGAAGGACATAATATGCATAACTTTGATCAATTTACGGCTTCTTATAATCTACTATACAATTTTTTTTAAATGAGTTTCTAATGTGAATTTTTCTCCAATATCTAGTGTGTTTCAAATGTCATTTCCAAAAGCTCTCAACAATACGGACAGTAAAGATTGCAATAGACACCCTTGCACGTAATACTAAATTAAAAAAAACATAATCAATCTTTTGCAAGATTGGATTTTGGGTCTACAATTACAATTCAATAAGTATTTTGTCTAAAATAAAAATTACAAAAAATAGAAATTTGGTTAGGTTTTATTTAATTTCAAAGTATTATTGACACCCGAATTTGGTACCTCATGCATTTAGGGGTCAATGTCTAAGGTCTACTTTACATTTTTTCCATCAAAGTTCATCACTTTCTAACATTTCAAAGTATATAATATTTTTTCACCTATTTTTTTCATAAAATTTGTGATTTATCAAATTTATCTTGTATTTTTTCTAATTTATTTAATTAAAAATGAAATATATGCTAAAAAATGAATATTTCCTCTAATATTAATCATAGTAAATACAAAAGAGATTAAAATTGTTTGATTTTTTTGTAAAAAAGTAAATAATAGTAATGAACTACATGGTGTAGGATCATGCTATTTAAGCTAAAACAATTGGAAGTTTGATGGGAATACTTCTTCAGCATTGTATATTAGTCTCTTCAATTTTATCAGTTTTGAAGGATTATAAATTAGGGTAGAAAGTTGAAAATAATCCCCACACTTTCTTCAGAACTTCTATTAGTTGTGACATAGTACATTATAGAGGCCTTTGTAAATGTTGTTATTATGTTTGATGGTCAATTAAATGTAGGTTTATATTTTCATCACTTTCTACCATTTGTTTTGTAATTTTTAATTTATTTAATCTTTGGATATCTCTTTCAATTGCCTTTCCTCTTTATTTTCCTTACATATGTAGCTTAGAATCTTGCTTACACCTAAGTCACGGTTTACAATTTGAATCATTATAATTTTGTTTTCTTCAACCAACTTGCTATTATATATTCTCAAATAAATAAATGATTTGATAAATTAAACGAAGGGTTTTGTATCAACGTTTCTTATTGAAATTTGCCTCAATTTGTTGAAGACAATTCTTTTCATCCATTTTGTACTTAAATTGACTTGATATTATTTCCAAAACTAAAAGACAAATAAGCTTACTTGCATTTTAGTGTGAGTGATCTACAATATATATTCTAAAAGTAAAAGCCCAATTATTATTTCATACTATTTTTTGTACATTGCATCTATATTTATGAAGGTAAAAGTACAATTACTTTGAGCAATGTATTCCACTTCTCCACGTGAGTAACTTCTATAGTTATTAAATTTTAAAAAAAAGTAATTATTTCACTTTTCATTTTATTATTAATGATCTCTTTTCATAACATCTATACATAAAATGAGTTCGTCTTTTCAAGTTTGTTTTGTTATGTTTGATACTATAAAATCTCTCATATGTAAATCTACTAGCCATATATTCTTTACCACTCACAAGTTGTTGAGCAAAAGGAGTGCACATACTTTGTTTCATGACATTTGAACATATAGTTGAAAATTTATTCAAATGTTAAAACGTTTATAACTTTGAAGATTAGAGAATTTAGTGAAAATAAGGAATATAATATCTATTATTAACTATTACTACTATCATTTCTATTGGACCTATATATGATGACAATTACTATTACTAATGCTTCTTTTTGTTGAGATAGGGGCATAAAAAAAAAGAGTACATTAAAATTGATATATAGTGTTGGGTGATAATTAGTGTTGTTCTCCACCATTCCAACTTCTACATTTTGTTCCCATCTAACACTAAATGCACTCTCGTAAAAATGTTGAAATGACCAAATTTTACTATAGAGCTCAAATAGTGTTAGAATGGGTAATAATGTTCTAACACTAACCTCTCAAATCACAATTAGTGTTATTGTTGACAATTAGTGTGGCCAATGCTATTTACTAATTTTAGTGTAGTCTATATATCAATTTAGGTTGTTAATTTTGTTTGATGTAGTGAGTCTTTTCAACATGAAGTGAACTCCATGCACCCCTTTTTCTAAGAGAGTTTCAAATGTGGATAAGGGACACACAATTTGTTTAGATTTGAGGTGGGGAACTTCTTGAATTTGGAAGTATTTTTTATTTAAAAAAATTAGAGAACCTTTAAAATTAAAAATTAAATATACTTACTAACCACTACTGCTATTAGAGTAGGAGTACTATTCCCACTAGTAGTCTATGTCTCTAAGTCTCTTTTGCTTTTACTTTTTTCAATAGTTGGCATATACAGTTTGTAGAGTCAAAATTGCCTTCAATATGTCATAAATTTAGATATTCTATGAGATCTCATTTTCTCTAGAGATTTCAAATATGATACAAATTTCTTAAGGAAATATTCGGCAATATACTCCCACTTTGCAATGGATGAAGTCGCCAAATTGCTACAACATCTTCTAAAAGTATTGCTCCATATTGCATGAATGTATGCACATTTGAACGAATAAATTAATTCTCATTCACATATGATGCTCTTTAGAGTCATGAAGACATGGAAAGACTTTACAGTCTACACCAAATAAGCTCAGTAGATTGTCCTACAATATATATATTTTTTGATATCTTACAATAATTGTGTTCTTAATAAAATGATAAATAAGAAATTATTGAACATTGTACATTATGAAATCTAAATTTTCATCATATACCTAGTTGTTAGATTGGAAAACTTCATTATCATAAGTTCATAGTAGAATCAACAGTCCCTTGTTAAATATTAATTTATTTCAAGAAAATAATGTTCAAAATATACTCCAAATAGAATTATTTCCTAGGATTCTTTCTTTCCCAATAAAAATTTTTCTTGACAAAATAATTTTCCAACAAATTTATCATCTATTTTTAGAATTAACTTTCCATCCAACTTGCCCTATAGATATACTAGAAGGGCAACCTAATGGGCCTAAGGTATGTTTACTCCTACTAGCAATAGTGCCTAAAATGTAACACCTACATTTGGACCCAAAACCATCACTTTATTCCTAAATTCATTATTTAAGATGTACACAATTAAAACATTAAAATCTACTAGAGCCTACTCTTGATTTTGGTACATCAAAAGGCATAATTTTGAAACATTACTCTACAATAAAATGGGTGTTTTATAATTGCAATATATAACTATAGTGAGTCGCAAAATCTCAAAATATGACTCATGTAGGAATCATTGTAGATGATGTGTGATATGATTGGTTCCAATCATTATTGACTAGTCATTTAAGATAGGAATCATATTTATAAAAACTATTGTTGGGGAATATAATTAGCCATATTTTGCCAATGTTGTGTATATATTGACTACCCTTGAAGAATTGATTTTTCCTTGACCTACTCAAGCAAAGAAAAAAGAAACCTCATGGCAGGTGACTCCATGTAGTCAAATTTTCAACTAATGTGAAATAACATGAGTCATATTTTGGGTAACATGGCATATGACTTTGTGCAATCATATTCTTTGTTCATGAGTCATATTTTGGCCAATATATATTTTGAAATATGATCCAAGCAAGTGATATTTTAGATGGTTGAGAATCACATTTCTTAAATTTGTATGTGCAATTTGTGATTGGAGTAACTAAGTTCCAAAGGAATTTCAGTTATAAACTATAGTTACAATTTTGATACAATTAAAATGGATATGACACGTTGTAGTCATGCATCAGTATGATTTAGCAATGGAACAAAAAGACTTCATGCACTAAAAAACAAACACATATGATTTTAGAGATGTATAAAAGACAATCATATTGAAGCAACAAGAAACAAAATGTAAGTGCTTTTGCTATTTTTAAAGCCCATAATGCACACAATAATGGAAAGAGATGATTTTCAAGGTCACCCCTTCGTCCTTTAAGGGTCAACCTTGAAACGACATTGAAGACACAAAATATCTAATGGATGACTTTCTTTGTTATTGTAAAAACAAAACATGCACCTATTGATCCAAAAATTAAATCATATTTGAATGAGTACCAATCACCGAGGTAGTGTCCTTTAAGAATTAACCCTGTAGAAACATTGCGGACCAGAGTGGTCCGCAGCATGACATCACTTGGCAATGAAGGGTAGGAAAAAAAGTTTTTTCATCCAATTTATTTATTTGGAGGGTATTATAGTACATTTTCAATGAATAGTGTTGCAAAGTCCCTTATTATGGTCTTATTGACTTTTTTAAAGAAGAAGATGATCAATTCACGGATCACCCTTGTAGTGTATTTTGGTCATTTCTTACTCTTTTCTCTTGATGAAAATTTGAGCCATAAAAATGATGTTTTTTGAATTTGATTTCAACTAATGAAATGAATATTATTAAGTTTAGCTTTTACTCCAATTGGAAATTTTGAAAAATTTGTATATTTGTATATTCTATAGCAATATGAACTTCGGACCTATAATCATGGTTTGTTGATTTTCTAATTTTAGAGTGACGCGGTAACTTTGGTTTATACCATGGGTTTTTGCACTATGATAAACATCTATGGAAAAAATTTCATATTTTTTAAGTGTTTTTTGTATTTGATATGAATTTTTTTCAATTTTTTGTTAAGAAATTCATAGTAATTTCAAATTTTTCCCAGAAAATTTGAAAATTTTACAACTTGTAGTATACATATGTGTTCACCTCTGAAAAATAAATGAATTTTTTTTCATTCATATCCAGTTGCAAACAGAGCAATGAGAGTTCAAGCTTGAAAGGAGTGGTAATAGGCCCGTCTTTATAGGGTTAAAGAAGTTTTGGTCCGATTCGTATGGTTTTGTATAATTGGGCGTCCTCGGTCGAAGGTCCCACCGACCCACCCACGGACTCAGACGCCCTTCTCCCCACCCCGATGTCACTCCTACACCGCGCCCCGTCCTCTTCCCCCGCTCTGCCTTCCCTACGTCAGAAGAATTATTCCCACTTGCCCTTCCCCTTCCGTTTCCTTCGCTTCTCCCTTCGCTTCGTTTCCTTCGCTTCTCACTCCTCCAACACGCCCCCTCTAGCATACGCCAGCCGGCTCCCGCCCGCAGCCACATGTGTACTCAATTTCTGCGGGCATTGAGATTTTGGTGTCTTGGATCCATCGTTTAGAGCTTGGTTTGTTTTCAATGCAACAGTGAGAGCTATTACAAGAAACGAATGCAACAGCTGCACTAGAAGAAGATTGTGGGAGCTCCCGTCTTGGAAACTTGTAGTGGCAAATGCCATGCCATAATTTTGGTTTGATTGTTCAAATGTTGTGTACTGCGCTGGTTAGAGTGGGGATTAGAGCAATTTGGTTTATGGTTAAAACTGGTGGTGGGAATGCAGACTGATCTCCATCGCCAAGAGAAACGAGAACTTCCCTGTCTTGTACGACAACCCACGTTTTAGCTGCAACACATCGTTGCCCAAGAAGCCAAGGTATGACAGAAGATTGAATTTTCATTGACTAATGATCTCTGCATGGTTCTTGGACTCCAGATTTAGGGTTTAATGGTTGTTCTCAGAGTTGTCGCAGTCCTTCATTCTCCGAGCCTCCACTTGCTGACGCCTCTGCAGCGTATGTCTATGTGATGAGTCCTGACAGGGTTTCTCTGGGTTCAGTTCAAGTTGTGCAAAGTGAGAGCTGCTCAATTTGGAGACGAGGATGTACCCCACATCACTACCTTCGACAGACGCACTATCAGGTGGGTATCTTGTGCTTATGGTAAATTTCAAATGCGAATTCGTGTTTATTTTAAAATCAAATGAGAATGCTGCAGAGCCTGCAATCTTCCCTAAAATGCAGTTTTGATGATGAGATTTTTTAATACATCCTACCAATCATGGTAGCAAACTGTCTTCCAACTTTGTTCCAATGGCTCAATGTTGTGATTTTAGAAATCAAGTGTGAATGAAGCCTCCACTGCAAGGGTATTGTTTGGCAAGTTGGTTCACTCCACCACTGGAGCAGAGCGTACACTGAGGCAATTTTGTCCACAGCAAGTCCCAGCGAGGTGACAAAGCTTCGTCCCAGTCACTAGCTTCCTCTTCTCCCACTTACGAGACGCCGGGCCAACACTTGTATATTATGTATCTAAAGAAAGGAGTTTTTTTGACATTTTTATTTTTTGTTTGCAGGTTGCTAGGACTCCCTAGGAGTGCAGAGGATATTGGGGCGGAAAGACTGGTAGGGAGCCAATTGAAGGAAATCGGAGCCCTCCTCAGCTTCCATACCTCTGGACCTATTAGTTTAGATTTAGTTTAGATTTTGTAGGTGGGAAAATTTGTAGAAAGGGTTTTGTATATTAGTATTCCATCCATTTGTAGATTTTGGGTTGTGTTATGTTCCTTCTCTGGGATAATGACATCTACCAAGAATCCTATTTTTTTCATTTGCAGAGTCTACAAATTGATATGAATTATTCTAGGGAAAAAATCTACAAATTTTCAAGATTTCAGAACCTTCCAAATCATGTGTCAATTTTTGATACTAACATCTACATTGGAAAAGGATTATTAAATTCCTAATCTACAAATTAAAGACATTCTAGTATTAAAATCTACGATGCTAGAGATTAGAATCTACAATTCAGAATGGAAAAGAATTATTAAATTCCTAATCTACAAATTAAAGACATTCTAGTATTAAAATCTACGATGCTAGAGATCAGAATCTACAGTTCAGAATTTACAGGAATCTACATCTGAGAAGAATTCTGAAATTAAAATCTTTGACGTTGTGACAATCTAAACTGATAAATGTTCACACTCGCAACATGTTTTGAAATTGAAATCTACTTCTTGCAGAGAATTTAGATATGAAGATCTATTTTTTTGAAAAAAAACTTGAAGTTATGATCTACAATATTGTGTAGAATTTCTAAACCTCAGTTAAATGTTGAATTGATTTTGAATTACAAAAAATCCTCATTCTACATAGATTTTAAAATTTTAAGATGTAGACCACAAACATGTTTTAATGACATATTCAAAATGTCATTTAAACCTCCGTGTCTTAGTGACATCAAAAAAATGACATTTTAAATGACATTTGGATGTCATTTCAACCACCTTGGGGTGGTGGTTGAAATGACATCCAAATGTCATTTAAAATGTCATTAAAACACCCCTTTTGCACTAGTGTTGATGTACTCTTGGGGACTTCTTTATTGTAGTTTATTAAAATTGGATCCTAAGCGGGACAGACTTCTCGGTTGTTCAAACGTTATCACAAATCCTACTCGCTCTGCTTTTCAGAGTTTAAGGTTGATTTGGATCGTCGAAGAGCACCCTGAATTTGAAGCTAGGATCAGGGTCTTCAGTTGCTCAGTTTGTCTTGTCAATGTTAGTTGCAATTGTTCAATTTCTTGGTAGTTTGGGGGCTGCGATGCCATTAAGGGGTCTTAAAACTTGAGTAAAAAAATACTCGGAAAAAAAAAGACCACGACTTTAAGAAGATATCTTGTGACAGACTGGAGTAGCACCAGTAGTTTGTAAGTTTGGGCTCGCCATGGGTTGAAAGAACCGTGACCGGGTGAGTATCTCGACTACTAGTAAGCATTTCAACGAAATGTACTTTTTTCCCACCTGTTTTACTTTCCTGGAGTTTCGAAATTGGCTTGCAGGAGTCTCATATAGTCGATCGATTCTCTGCTGCGGTCTTTCATTAATATTTTTCATGCAAAAGTGTGAGACTTCGATGTCTTGCAATTGCATTCTAGTGCTTAGTAGATTTTCTGATAGTTCTGGTGGTTTGTGGATGGTGTTTTCAATCCTTGGAATGGGAGTGTGCTCTGCTCTGTTTCAATGAAGGTGGGAACACCCCTTAAACCATGAATTGAACCTCTTAATCTGCAAGCTTTGCAAGTGATTTTAAATTCAAAATCACTTCTGAAGTAAACTGTCGTTTATTGACTGTGAATCGAAGCGGAGGAAGTTTTGCATAGAAAAAATCACTGGAAGCAAATGCGTCGCTTCTCACCAACGACAAGCCTAGAATTTTTTTGGATTATATGACTTTTCGTGAACAGGAGTGTGGAGAGTTTTGACCATGCTCACTCCTTTTCGGCAACCCCATGTTCTGCCACTACGCGGATTGGTTTTTATGGGAGAATGTTGTCACTACTCAACTAAGCAAGCTTGTGCAATAGGGACAGGGCCTCTCCAAGAGAGTACGTTAGCTGTGTGTTTACAAGGTATTGCATTGAATGAATGTAAATGAGCGTTCCCACATCATTTCATATTTTTGTATCGTAAATGATGTAAATGAGAGTTTTGTGTTGTACGCAGGTAGAATTGGTTGTGTCATACAATGACGGCATAATTTTCTGATGGTATAGAAGGAGCGGATACGGTTGCTAAATGTGATGCAGATTCTGGTTCTTGGGCAGTTTCGATGCATGCCTAGCTACTGAAATCACTGTAAGGCAGTTTCTTTTTCTTTTTCGGCATAGATCAAATTCTGAGAATCACACTCTTTTGAGTAACTCTTTTTCAGAGTTTGAGGTATGCCGAGAAAGTGAAAGATGAGCCTGGGATATGTCAAGTTCAGGCCTCGAAGAAGAATCTGGAGGACCATCTGAGTAAGACACAATCATGCAGTCCCCAATTAATGCTCTGGACAACATGAGAAACATCACGTATGCTCATTGCGTTATGTTGATTGAGCATTTATATATGCAGTGCTACATGTAATATACAAGATTTTAGAGGAACAAATGGTTTGTAAAGAGGAAAAAACAATCCTTATCACGTATGTGACTGCATTAGGTGTTAAGATGACCATCATGGAAACACTTTTATGTTGATTTTGGGGTAGTCTACAGACTCTTTTGGGCCAACAAGACAACACACTTCAAAATTTATAAAAAATTAATTTTTTGTCCAAAAACTAAATTTCTAGTTGCTTCCTTCATTTCTCACATTTGTCTTTGTTTCTCGGGGGGTGCACTTAGTTCTACTATAACAAACCACGTGCAAACAAGTGGTTTCTAATCAACTATAATTTCAACCTAAAATTTTGAACATTGTTTAATAATGACTATAGCTTTTTATTGCCAAAATTTCTAACTCAAATAAAATATGAAATGATTTCTAGAAGAGATTGAAAATGAACTAAAATGGCATGTTTTTTAACTCAAATAATTATAGAGGACACATTTAGATGACCATTGAGTCAATATTCAACTCAAAATGAGCTTTCAATAATGAGTTATTTTTAGGAATTTTTTGTTCTTTTACTTCAAAAATTTGTAACTAATTATTATTAACAAAAAAAAATATCAATAATTCAAAACATAAACTTTCAAAGTAGGAAAATCTATTCATTTTTTTGTTTTTATTTTTAATTTAAAATTCAAAAAGTATATAGGGGGTCCAAAATTTAGTTCGCACGTGGTTTCTAATGGACACTCTAAATGACCCCCCCAAGCTTTGTTTGTAAAAAAATCTAATTTTTTTGCTAATGGCAACAAGGCAAACCACTCATTATGCCTGTCATAGGCAAGTTTACCTTATTGAGCCCATAATGATCAAGGTAATGCATAACATAATCTTATTCTATGATTGTAGAAAATGCCATACTAGAAGATAGATGAACTTTGAGCAATCTCAACTTTGAACTTGCAAATGGTAAAATCAGTTCAAAAAGGGACATTACAAAGGTTGCTGAAATTCTTTTGTTATTGAATTCTAACTAAAGACTCTCAGTTCCATGTACGGTGGGTACCCCCAAACCGCCACTTTTTTATACTATTATTATACTATGTCAATCAAAATTTCATATTTTCTTGTGGGGAATGAAAGGAGGTTCCAACATACCAAAGAATGTCACATTTGGATATTGTATGCAAAAGTTATGAAGGGTCAAAGTTTTTTTTGGTAGATGTTGTAAAATCGTTTCTTCAAAATACGTACATATTGATTTTGGAGATGTACATAGGGTGACAGGGTGATGGTGGTGGTTTAGGTAGGGTGTGATTTTGGGTTTACCCACCTTACTCATTGTCAATTGTCAAGCATCTTTGGAAAACTTTGGTTTTGCATATCAATATGATTTTGGCACAAATTTTGTATCTCGGTAAAATGCATGATTTATTTACAAGTACACTAGAGTAGACCATAATATTTCAAGCGGTTTTGTTCTACACTAATCTTTTTAGATTTATCTAATTAGAATCTAATGTGTTAAATTTCTTGATGAAAACACTATTGTATTTGGTAGTTAGGATTGGCAAAAAATATTTCTGAAGAAGCTGCTAGAAATTCAAGGATGTTATTAATAATAATAATAATAATAATAATAATTTTAAAAATTAAATCTAATATTATTATTAATCATTGAATGAAAAAAAATGGATCAACTTCTAAATATCTATTGAATTACTTTGCTCGAGTTGAAGTAATTATTCAACAAGGAATGTTGACCTTCAGAACTAGGTATGGTTTGTACACTCTTGTGCTCCAATAACAAGTATATGCATTCATCTGTTTTCTAAAATTTGAAGACTTGATCCTTTAGGGGTTAATTCTTAATTTGATTTGAATACTAAAATTTCTGAAACAAAAATTTCATTGACACATTGATTTTTTAGTGGCAAATTTTCATCAAAATCTTAATTGATTTTTGAACTGACTCCCTTTACACTAGGTAAAAGGAAAGAAAAAAGAATGGATGAAACCTACAAAAACATCTCAAATTTTTTTAAGGTTTATCCAATTTTGGATGGAGTTTTCGAAGTTTAGATAATTTTATGGATGAAGGCATATCATTGACGGACGGATGAGCAACCATTCACTCTTCCCCGCCCGCATTCCAGGTTGCGGGGTGCGCTCCTAAGCCAGAAAACTACCGAGAAATCGCTGCATCCGTGCATCAGCATGTCTGCAAGAACATACTGTCGGTATACAGTAAACGAATCCTGAAGACTCCCGTTCGTGATTTCTTCAGTCAAAGTGTCACACATCACTGGTGTGAAGTCGGAACACGTACAATAATGATATCCCTTCGTTTCCAAGTCCACGAAAGGAGGCCAGGCGGCCTGACTAGCTAGCTAGCTCTGTGGAACGTGAATCATGCGTCTTAATGTACCAATAAGTACATATTGTATCCTGATTCGAACCTACTTTGGAGCGATCCTAAGGTAGGTAGCAACTTAATTAGAGAATTGAAAGAGAGTCTCCGGCGCGGCCTCGATGTGTAACATGGTCATGTTGTGCTTTGAGGTTGACGACGCACAAACTTGCGGCGCCCCGGTGGAGTCTAGTAGATCAGATCTCTCCCTAGGAAGTTGCAAGGTTAACTTCTCGGCAGTCACGATGTAAGCACGAGTGGTATCCCCGCCTGCCCATCGACTTCAGCATCAGCAGCTTCCGCCCCTTTTAATTTCAAATTCGTGAGTGAATCTCTCTATCTTCTGTGCTTTTACGGTTTGATTTCGGGAGTAGAAAGTTGCTGTTCACGGCGTTGCTTATTGTTGAATTTTTTTGCTGTTTGTAACGTCGATGAATCTGATCGAGCTAGACGCTCCTGATGGTCTGCTGTCAGTGGGGTTTCATCAGCGAACTTAGTTTCGTTAGGGCGCCCTTGCGTACTCAGTTTTGACTTAATTTGTTCTAGCTCCCGATTTCTGTATTCCTTGTACGTGGCCTCAATATTCCATTTTGTTACGATCAATAGGATCACCGTACCATTGAGGGACTCTGCTTTTGGAGACGGAACTCTAGCTAGTCATTTTTCGTCGGTAAACTTTTGAACGAACTTAGACTTATATATTGCAAAGGTAGATAGGTTTACGGGCGGGGTGGGTGGGGGTATCAGAGCTGGCCTGCAGAAGAAGGCGACCTGAGAGTCAACTGTTTTGCAAATTTCTCTGAGGGGCTAGTATTTTGAAAGAAAGAAAAATCTCGTTGTGCCCAAACCTACAAACTGCGTAGCAAGAATCGGGAGGTCTGGCATCTCCTGTTGTTTTCTAACGACTCTCTGTTTCGTAAATCAGAGAACTGCACAGAATTCATGCTCCCTCGCAACTTCGCTGTAGGAGGGTAAAGCTTTCGTGTAATGAAGCACTCCAAGTGATGGCCAGGAGCATCGACCCAACGCGTTGTTGTTGTTATGCAGTAACGACGGAGGTGCTCAAGTTCAATGGGATCAATTGCAGCACCTTCAGCTTTGGAACATTGACCAAATTGATCAATTCACAACATATGAAGTTCGGAGCCTATGTTCGAGTGTAGTCCTCGATTGTAGTCCACGAGATTCCACTCCCAGTAAAACCCAGGTTGGAATTCAGGGCCGCCATGGCGCCATGGTCCGCGGACGCCAAGCTGGTGAAGGGCAGCCTCGCCTTCGTCATCTGGTGGCTCCTAGCCGTCTTCCCCTCCTTCCCTCTCCTCCCCATCGGCCGCACTGCAGGCTCTTTACTCGGCGCCTCCCTGATGGTTCTCTTGGGCGTCATCTCCTCCGACGCCGCTTTTGCTGCCGTGGACCTCCCCATCTTGGGCTTGCTGTTCGCCACCATGGTCCTCAGCGTCTACCTGGAACGCGCCCACGCCTTCGACTCCCTCGCGCACCTCCTTTCCTGGAAAACCCAAGGCGGAAAAGACCTCCTCGTCCGCGTGTGCGTGCTGGCCGCGCTCGCCAGCGCGCTCTTCACCAACGACAGCACGTGCGTCGTCTTGACAGGATTCGTCCTCAAGCTCTGCAAGGAAAAGCGGTTGAATCCCAAGCCGTTCCTCCTCGCGCTCGCGTGCAGTGCCAACATCGGCTCGGCCGCCACGCCCATTGGAAACCCGCAGAACCTCGTCATCGCGGTGCAAGGCGGACTCGGGTTCTGGCAGTTTGTTGCCGGGGTGCTGCCTGCTGTAGTCGTGGGCTTGGCTTTCAACATTCTCGGATTGCTTCTCATCTACGGACGGTCTCTCCACCTTGAAGCCCTGGAGGAGGATATTGCGGATGGTGATGATGAAGCTTTCGCTTCTAGCAAACGGAGGTTCAGTGTTGGATCTGAGGAAGAGGATGAAGAATCGGAAGGATCGAGAGCACTCCTGAAACCCTCCTGCAGTTTTAATGTGGAGACTCATAGTGGGGAAGGCTTAGGGGTGACCAAAGGCTGGTGTGTGCCGTATTTGCAGAAACACAAGCAGGGCGTTTGGAAAGTTGTGTTGTTTCTGGTGATGGTTGGGATTTGGATTCTGGGGGCAACCATGCATACGTTTGAAGCGGGAGTGGGGCTGCCTTGGACGGCGATTACAGCAGCTGTGATGCTCACTATGGTCGATTTCTCAGATGCCACGGAAACTCTGGACAAGGTAGGTACTCAGTTTTCGAGCTCATTGGAATCATGGGTGAAGTCTTGCAATTTAAGATGGCTGAACAATTTAAAGGGGTTCATGGTTTGGAAGCGGTCAATTTGACTAATCATAGTGTTATTGAGGTGGGCCGAATATAATATCAACGGAATTAGTGGAGAACATGGCATCTGTTAGTCAGAAAAGAAATGAAATTGAACTACAGAAAGTCCCCATATTAGCTAACTCAAAATTGCTGAAAAACATGAGACCAAATTTCGCCCTCTTGGTCTTGGAGGGGTTCAGTTGCATCGCAATTGGTACGGTTTTGTGCATGTGCCCGAAGGTGCTTCGTTCTTTGGAGAGGTGAAATCGAGTGGCCCTCACAAATAGAAGCTGACAGAGACCTGTGAAGATTTAAATGAACCAAACCTGATAAGGACTATGGTGTAGTGCAAATGTCTTGTTGGAACATGATTTGAAAGAGAATACAACATTTCAATATTGTTGGAACCAACCGAGGGACAATTTCTTATGCTGTTTTCATTCCGACCAACTAGGGGTTTTGCGCTAGTAATTGTACAGTACATCGATAGTTGAGGTTATGTCAAGTAACGTGAACGTGATCTTGCCATTCTGAGCTCTACTTTCACATTACCCAAAGTTTGTGATTCATGGAGCATCTCCACAATGAACTTCACATTTGTTGCATATATAATTTGCTAAAGAACGGTGAAATTAGCCCATTTTTAATCACAATTTTGGCAGTCTGCAAACTGTCATTTTTAAAGTTCGTGAGCACAAGTGTGTCAGTTGAAGCGGCAAATGACAAAGCCATGTGTGGGGGTGATGGATTTATTTCGTTCTCGTGTAATCTGTTCCGGATTCGCCTTTTGCAGGTCTCGTATTCCATTCTAGTTTTCTTCTCTGGAATGTTTATCACGGTGGAAGGCTTCAACAGCACCGGAGCTCCAGCACACTTCTGGTTAGCAGTGGAGCCCTATTCTCGAATCGACACAAAAGGAGGCGAGGTCGTCCTCTCGCTGGTTGTCACTTTTCTCTCAAATGTGGCATCGAATGTTCCAACAGGTACTGAAAAACCTCTTTGCTGATGACTTTGCTATGTGTGTCTCGCTCGGTGTCTCGGATTACAAATAGCTTATAAATTTGAATCAGTTAAACCCTTGGATGCCCCATCGACCAATTTTGGTTGATGTTATGCAAGATGTTCACCAGTTGTAATTTTTATCCTACCCCTATTTTTTGATTCCATCCAATTCCATTTGGATTCTTCGCTGCTTTCGCAGCTTTCTTAAGCATATGGTCACGGTAAAAATGAAACTTGGAGAAATGTAAAGCTAGTTCCGATCCTGCTCAAATTGTTCAAAACGGAGTTACTTAATTACTAATGTGAATTTGTAAGCATGAATTCGATTTTACTTGAAGAGAGGTGAAGAGAACGATTGCATTTATAAACGATTGGTGTGGAGTGTTTTTTGAAAGGCCTACCACCTTGCCCTGATATAGCTATTGCAACCTATGTTCATGCTCAGTCCTTGCCTTGCCGATTATGCCGTATTGTCGTATCGCTCCTCGTAGTCCCATCTGTAGGTGTGCTTAAGACCTTAGTTCAAAGGGTTTGATTTTGATCTACTTGATAACATTATTAAGGAAGTGAAGACCTTGAATCTCACATCGAAGGCCTAGAAGCAGAAGACTCTGCAATCTTCAAAGTCTCTACCTTCACTCCTTCATGCTTGAATCCTTTCTTGAATTTTTGCATATTTTGGCTGATATCTTTATAAATGTATATTACTTACCTCCATTTCATCAAATTCATCATACAAAAAGTATTTTTCATAAAAGTCAAGCATTGGTTGGGATGAATGAGAAGTTATGTGGTCAAAAAAGCCCCTAGAACCTCTTTGGTCATTGTTTAGAATTGGGACGTTGGAAAGCTAAGGGATTGAGTATTTTAAAATCACTAACCTAGTATAGGTGTTGTTAGATATCTTAGCTTTTTTGATAAACCAAACAATTGTCTTTGTTTACGGCATTCCTGGTACTTTTTGTGTTTTACCAACTATTTTTCAAGTACTAAGTTTTTTTTTTCTCTATTTTTTATTCCAAGTAGAAACTTTATAGATTTTTTCACCATTTTCTTTTTCCAATGCTTCCAAAATTGCAACCATTTTTTTCCCCCAATTCCATGAACTAATGATGAACTAACTGGCAGTTTTCCCTAAACATTGTTTGTTTATTTGACTTCTCGGTTCTTCTTTTCTTGCCTCAGTTTTGTTGCTAGGTCCTCGAGTGGCGGCGTCAGCAGTAGC
The DNA here is from genome assembly GCA_947034895.1 of Rhytidiadelphus loreus. Taxonomy (NCBI): domain Eukaryota; kingdom Viridiplantae; phylum Streptophyta; class Bryopsida; order Hypnales; family Hylocomiaceae; genus Rhytidiadelphus; species Rhytidiadelphus loreus. The sequence goes on from OX344762.1 coordinate 70,441,444, forward strand.
CACAACTGGAGCTAGCCCTGCTCGAGCATGGTTGATTTTGGCATGGGTGAGCACTGTTGCTGGGAATCTGACACTAGTGGGTTCAGCAGCCAACATTATAGTTTGTGAAAAAGCAAGAACTGATCCATTATCAAGTTACAACCTCACTTTTTGGAACCACTTAAAGTATGGGTTTATCTCAACTTTGATTGTCATTTTTATAGGTCTTCCTTTCATTAATATCTTGTAGGGTACAAGCTTGTATTATATGACAAAACAATTGAAAAGTGTACATGATTCATTTTCATTTTAGTTCGAAGGAATTGATTGCAAATAAATTCCAACTTGTTTTATTTTAGCCTAAGGTATGCATACCTATTATGGACCCTAAACCCAATTGCATCCTATCTACATTAGTTCAACATTTCAAGGGTATTTTTCTTCCTTAGATTCCTTCTCTAATTGCACATATATTGGAAAGTTATTTATGGATTCTAATATTGCCTAGAATTTGTTAAAATTTCCTTTCCAAAATATTTGATTTTTGATTATTGTAAGTGAAGGGCAAGATTGTCACATCCCTATCCAATATTTAATTTTCTAAAAACTATCATTTATTATGTGTTAAAAATAAAAATATCCTTATTTCTATAGAAGAATTGTTGTTTTTTTATTTTGTCAATTTATAGAATTATTTTTCACCAAACCTACCTCTTAAGTATAGTAATAAGATGATTTTAGACAATTGTCTAAATTTTGAGGCACAATTCCTTGGAACTAAAATGAAAATGAAATTAATTGAGAAATTGTGAAAAAATGTGACTTTTCAAAGTTTCTTCTCAATAGTTGTGGTGAGAAGTTATCATCATCCTTCCTCCCTACAAATGCAATTTAAGGGGCTCCACAATAGTCACAACTATATTCCAAGCAAAGCTTAACTCCTAAAGGACCAAGCTAAGTTTTTTTGTCAATATAGCAATTTTGGGCAACTCATTACAAATAGAAGAAATCACTATATTTTTTGAATTTTTTTTTGGATGTAGAAACAAAAAGTATCTTGTCCCTCCACTAATTTTTTTTACAATCAGATGTGGCCATGAGGAGTTATGGAGGGAAATGTTGTTTTTCATAGATGAAGGGTAGCATGGATAGAGTAATCTATGTTAAAGTGAAATTTGCATTGCAATGCCTGAAAGAGCTTGGACAAGATTTTAGGAAATTTCTTGCCCCAATTTTAGACCAGGGTACTTCTTTGACATTATTATGGACTAATAAATTTGACACAATGTACAAAGAGGTGGTGGTAGTGAAGCAAGTGCTATGTGGCTTCTTTTGCCCTAACAAAGAGGTTAATCCTCATTGCCACATGTAAAAAGTAAAATAAACATCCAAAGAATCGACTAAATCAACTACTAATTTGTCATTTGACAAACTACCATCCAAATTTTTTTTGATGGAAAGGTCGTTTTTATAATCAAATCCATTGTTTGCCATGAATCCTCAAAGGATATAAGATAATTTGAAGATGAGAGCTAGACCACTCATTGTCAAACATAGGAATTATGTTTAAAGTAGAATTTCAAACCTCATCTTGGCATAGTAGAATAATTTACTCCAAAGAACTTTGAACTAAAAAAAGTTGGTAAATCAAACTAAATTTTATTTCCAAGAATTTGTTTGTGATTTTGAGGCTCAAAAAAAAGTTTTGGACAAAATTTAGAAGATGTTTGAAGAAGTCAATGAAAATGTCCCTTCTAATCCCTCTTTGAAAATCTCAAACGGATTTTTGGAAATTTAAGTTGGCTTGATTTCCTAACTTTTTTTTCCCAATTTTTTTTGAAAAAAGTTATCTACTATGCCAAAATGAAGTCTGAAATTCTAATTTGAACACAATTCCTACTTTTTACATAACTATGAGTGGTTGAGCTCCTACTAATTCTAATATATTCCACATGGGTTGTTATACCTCCTATCACCCCACTTGTATAAAGATCTTCTCATCTCAACTTAGAGCACACATTGTATGTGACTTTCTAAGGTATGGGCCGGGGGATCATTGCCCTACATTTCGATATCAATTAAGTTTAATGTTGAATATTCTAAAATTATAGTTTTTGGAGCAAGGAACATCTTCAAAATCAAGAAAAAGGGTAATTCATCTTTAACCCCTAAATGTTAGAGACTATGTTAAATAAAGGACTTCCTAGTTTATTTTAGAAGAGAGATTCCATAACTACCCACAAACTAATCCAAACTAAAATTCCTCAAAACTTTCATTCTATTAATCAAAATGGAATGATTAAAAGCTTTATTTATATATATATATATAATTAGAGAATCAATTTCAAATTTTTTTTTTTTTAAAAGTGATTTTCAAAGAAGTTTTTTTTCCTGCCCAAGCTGCCTACTAAATACTAAAATTACATATCATGCAATAACTTTTGAACCATGTAGTCAAAAGTTATGAAAATTGTTGTGCCTTATAGCTACTCCTTGGGAACACATTATGTGAAATTCTCAAAGAAAAAAAAGAAAAATTCCGTTTGTAGTGAATTGCCCAAAATTGTTATGTTGCCAAAAAATGTTGTTTGGATGTTTAGGGGTTAAAATCAAGAAAAAATGTAATCAAGTGTCAATGATTTGTGATGAATCAGGCTTTGCTGATCCTAACCTAGCTAACTCCCGTGCTAGGCCTTATATGCACAATTGCCCTTCACTTCAGTTTGGACATAAATTGATCAAGCTTGTCAAAGTTTGATATTTTTGTTTATTTTTATTTTTATTTTTTCCTCCTCTAGAGCTAGTTGAAACCTAGAGCTCCATCATTCACATTTTGATAAAATTATTGTATGAACAAGCTATAAATTGTTGAAAAAAGGGCTTTGTATGTGACTTTTCTTGAAACTAGTTTCCTATTGGAATTTTTTGGTATATGTTCCTTAATTTGAAATGTTATGAAGTTTTTTGAACATGTGGCCAACTTTATCACAAAAAGAAAGAAAGAAAAGTTCAAGCAAAAAAGTGGAATGAACTTGTGCAAAATCCTCTCCAAATCAAAGCTACCAAGAATTTGGATGACCCCCAAAAACATTTTTTTCAACTTCAAACACTATAATCTCACAATCTTTGCAGTCTAAACTTCCCATTTTTTTACTATAATATAATGAAGTAGTCTACTACTATATGGTTAAATGCAACAAGATTTCATTTGTCATTTTGGGGGGGGCTTTTGCCATCAAAATGGGCATCAAAAACGACCCATTCAGAGGGTTTTTTTTGGGTGAAAACATAGTCAAAGAACTGTAGGTATTAATAAGAATGTCATGCAAGTAGCTCTGCCTTGGTAGATTGCTAGAATTAATGTAGTTGCTATTTTCCACCATACATTCAATTTAGATTCGGCACCTTGGTGTCAAAATAATTTAATTTTAGAATTTAGACAAATTTGGCAACTTATTTTGATTTTCTTGACTTTTGCACTTTGCTCCTCCTTCTTTTTTGACACTCCTAATTTTGGATTGATTTTTTTCATTTATGTGTAAATCTATTCTTTTTTCTAAATTTTCTTGAGAATATTTTTTGGATATTCAAAATTGGCTACAATGAAATTTTTTGAAATTTTAAAAAATAGTTGTACAATTTTTAAAATTTTAGACATGTTCCAAATTTTTCCTAATTATTTACAAAATTGACCTACACATGGGGTATTTTAATGGTAGAATTAATGCTCACTTGCATGGCTTAACATGATTTACATGAGGATGTGTAGGGACAACATCTTCAAGACTTTCAACAAGTGCAATGAATTGCTGGCCAATTATTTATTATAGAAGAATTTTCTTCTTAACATTTTAACTCTCCTTTTTGTAATGACAACTGTCATCTTATAAAGTGGTACGTGCCTCTTCAATTTCTTAACTTCAGCACTCTTTTTTAGAAACATTTCAATAAACATTCTCTTAAACCTTACAAGACCCAAAGTTCAAATTGCAATAAAATATCATTGAGTAGATTCAAATTTTCCAATTGGAGTACAACAAAATACAGTAAAAAGATGATCAATTATAGATTAAGCATCTTCTTCTTTAGAAAAGTCAATGATACTATAGTAAAAGAATATTAAATACTCTTCATTTAAAATGCACTCAAGCCACTTCCTTCTGAATTTTGGATGAAAATTTTATTTTTTCCATCTTGAATTCCCTCCTAAAATCCATCACAAGTACTCTAGTGGACACAAAACATGCTTTGCGTCATTTAAATATTAATCTTCACCAAAGCACAAAATTATTGATGAAATAATTCAAAGATATATGTTATCATTTCTATTGCATTAGATGTTTTCTGGGGGGTGGGGAGGGCCGTTTCAGCCTGTTCCCGACCCTGATCCCCGGCAGTTTCGGGGAACAGCCGTTACCGAGCCGTTCCCGATAGAAAATTTTTGAAAAAAAAAAAAAAAAAAAAAATTACATTCTTGAAATGAGAAAAAAAACAGAAAAAAAATTTCATTTTTTTTTTTGAAAAAAAAAAAAAGAATTTGCCGATGTGGCAGTCACTCGACCACATCAGCAGGCAGTTCGCAGCAGTTCGCAGGGAGTTCGCAGGGAGTTCACAGCAGTTCCCAAGCCTGATAAAACTCGCGGCCCTCCACAATGCTAGAAACCCATCTAATGGGAAGTAACATTGTCCTCAACAGTCACAAAATTCCTATAGTAATGTAGATAAGGTAGACATACCCATTCTTGTTCCATTGAGAATTCTTCTCATATACTAGTGGTGCACATTTTTTTTTTAGAATATATTCCTTTGGTATATGAGGACGGAATTGGATATTAGGGTGGAAATGGGTATGTCTACCTTATTACTTATTGGCAAATGTAAGGTCTTAGATAACATTTAGGACTTGATTATAATAATAATCCATACATTGAATTAGGTTGTTTATTTGTTACGGTGAGATCTTTAGAACCAAGCACCCCCAAGTGCATTCTTGGTACCGTCCAGGGTACCATCACAAAGCCCTCTATAAAGAGGTGTGCACAAACTTTGTTTCCTGGCGTTTTGACTTATGACATAAAAGATATTGAATTTCAAAGTTTTTATGGATTAAATTTTTTTAGAAAATTACTTTTATTTTATATTTTATTATAATGTGGCTTTGGCACAAGGCACGCTAGTTATAAGTTAGTATGTTCTAAATGTGACCATCTTCAAATGAATCCTATTTTTAGCTAGAGAATGGAAATGGGGTGATTCTTAAATGGACTACTTCAACAATTGAATGAATTGAGAACGGAGATGAGGTGATCCTTACATGGACCACCTCTTCTCCAACTAAAAATTGCAAGAGCCAATCATTAGAGGTAGTCACACCTTCTTCACTTTACACTTGGAGAATGGAGAATGAGAAGTTGGTGAGGGTTTGGACGAGCCAATGGGAAGCCACGGTGAGTGAAGAAGGTGTGACACCCTTAAAAGATGTGTTGAGAGTGGAGAATGAAAAAAGTGGAGAAACAACTTACCTAAACCTAAGATCAAACGTAAAGTTGGAGGGAAATTACCATATTGGCAACAACAAAGGTAAAAGCGGCAATGAAAAGGTAAAAGTGTAGAACACAAAGGAATATTTTTAGTTGAATAAGGTAGAACTACCTATCACCCCCCTATTTGCAATCTGACTATTTTGGGGTTAATTTCAAGAAGGGCACATATTTTTCAGAGGTGTGTTTTTGTTTCACGGATCAAACCCAAGTGGAATTATAATTTTCCCATTAAAATTGTAATTTCTGTGAATTTTTGAAGTGGTCAGTCTTGAAATTACAAAACCATTTATAGAGTGGGGTCAAAATTGTCCCATAAACCGGGGATTTTAGGCAGAATTGGGGCCAAAGTTGGTGACGGAATTGGGCTAGTCTACTTGATGGAATTGGACTGCAGAACGGTAATGGGTGTTTTGACCTTATATCTTCCGCACTCCCAATCTTCACCTTTGGAGGTGAAGATTAGGAATGTGGAAGATATATCCAATTAAGTATATTCTACCAACATGAAGCCAACCCTAAGTGGCCACGTTTCCATTCTCCATTCTCCAAGTGCCAAGTAAAGAAGGTGTGACTACCCCTATTGTCTTTGATATCTGACCATCTCTTTACAAGTTGCAAGCGGATGGATTTGGGCAGACCTATGGTCACAAACAGGATGCCTATGCCCCAATTCTTTGAAAATTTATAAGTAATTCAAAAATGCTTGAAAAAATACAAAATCACTTGTGTTAGGTTCCACATCTATTTTCCTTTCTCTGAAAAACGATCGAAAAATATTTCTGTACATGGAAACCTATGAAAAAAAGGCGGACCAGACCTTAAATGGTCGCTTTTAGAGCATACTACCTTAAAGAAGTCTAGATGAATCCCCTTGCCAATTACAAAACTCAAAGCATGCAAGACGAGTTCCATCGTGACCAAGCCGAAAATCTTGAAATGAGCCCGATTTGGAACAGTTCGTCAGATCGAAGATCCTGGTGATTCATGTATCGACTAAGCAGGTACATGATCTGTTGATCCGCTTAGCTAGTGCAGCTCTTTGCTGGGACTCAGGACACTAATAAGATTTATGGCCACATTCGGTAAACCGAAGTGCATGTTTCATAGCGCTACAATTGTGCACAGAGCTCCAGAACTAGGACAAGTATACATCTGATGAGAACGCCAATTTCACGGTAGCCGTGCTTGTTCTATGGAACTCCGCCATTTTGTTAATGACAATGAGGATTAAATCTTGGTTCTTTAGGAAGTTCGTTTTAGGAATTTGAAGAATTCGAACGACATGGCTGTAGCTGGTCATTTGGCTGCAGGTGTTTGGTATTAGAAATTTTTGCAAAATGTCCGTATGACTACACCTGAGTGATTCCTGCCGCACTTGTCCATCGTTGACAACTAATTTTAGACGACTGCCCTGACTGGCTACGATCCCAAATGGGGTTGGGCATGCATTTCCCTATTTGGACGAAGAAGCCCATATTTGGCTTCATGTCTTTTTAAAGCAGTTTTGAAGGCTTTAAATGGGGATCCTTATTTGTTCAAATAGTTCCTTTTTTTGAAACCACACATGCAATGTTCTTCATGATATAATGATTTTCCCCACTTATTTATACATTTTCCTTTTTTTTGAAACATAGGGAATTTATTTATACTTTACACTCATAACTGTTGTTCTACATTCATGAACCCTTCGGCCTTAAAAGGGATATACTCGGCGCCAGTGTTAGTTCCGTCAGCCAATTTCATCATGCAGCTTCGTGCCTTCCAACTTCGTCCTAAATAAGGTAGTTGCATCTGAATCAGTGGCCGGGTGGTCACGGTAAACTGGTAAAGTGCTTATAAGAGATTAGTAGGCAATTATCCAGGAACCTCTGATTTATGCTAGTCCTAGTTTCTAGAGCGCTGTGCACTTGAATTCACATTTTTTGGCGCTCTGAAACATGCCAATTTAACCAATATGACTACAGTTTGCACTGTGGTACATAAGTTTTTCAAAACTAGAATGCAAGTGCCGTGGTTAAAATTAGTTTATGCAATTTACAAAGTGGCCAGGCAGCTTCGATGTATGGCATATGACGGTAGATGTGGAATGAAATCTTTGCATTTGCTAGCACTACAATTCAAACGAGTACGTTCAGACAGGATTGTTTCTCAACTTGTCAACATTTGCGGTAATATCAGATATCACGTGCAGGCCTGCGCCTGGTTGCCAATTAGTTGGGCTAGTGGCACTAGAAAATTAGCCACCAAAGGACCAGACTTGCCAATCACACATTAATTCAGACTTTGGGAGGGTTTAAAATTACGCTCAAGATTGTTGTGATGGATGTCTTTTTTAATTTCCTTTTCCCCTCTTCTGAACTTAGTGCGTCAGTTATGCTCGGGTTCAAAACTGACGGTAGAGTTCGACTATTGGCGGGACGGTTTCAAATTCTAAGCTAACATCGGTTGTTGCTTTTTAAGTAAATTTGTTTTTGGAGTGGTTGAGGAGTGGGTGGGGTGTTCCTTCGTGAGTCTGTACTGTTGATCGGAGGTAAGAACCTTCAAAGAATATTCGTGTGATTGGCCGGGTGTAGGTGGGTGTTCGACCATACAAAGTGCACTCATGGAAGACGCTAACCAGAAAGTGAACTACAGCACATTCACTGATTTGAGCCTCACTTTGAAATCAGTGCATTGGTGATGCATTTAGTTGTACTATCGACCAATGCCAAGAGATAACTTGTAACAGGAGATCAACAAGAGTACAGGAACCTCACTAACCAAAGGATATGTAATGACAAAGAAAGACGTAAAGAATTCCAGAGGAAATTCTATCTTAATTTCGCCTGCTTCATGTCGGTTGTCTCCTAGGAATGATTTCCTGATGCCTTGGTCGCCTCGATGGAGTGCCATTGGTTCAGTTTGTCCTTCCCCAGCGTCGATAATTAAATACTAACTTTACTCTTTCGATGTAGCATGTTTCAAACTACATGAAGGGACAACGTGCACAGGAGCTTATTCCTGCAGGAGTTGCTGGAGGCAGTTTCATATAGATAATTGGTTTGATTGGCAAAACAGGAGTCACGAGAGCATCAGCTTAGCAGTAGTTAGAGATTATTCGTTGTCTCATCTGAAACAATTAAATCAGTGGGTCCCCTTTTACAAGGAAGACCACGCTCCATCAGTCTTTTGTGTCTCTCGCTCGCTCATGGCCGGTGCCGTTGAAAGCCTTGTTCACAGCTGCTAATGGACTGATCCAGGAGCACTTTCATATTCTGGAATGTTCATTGAAATTTTCTCCGCACATTGAAATTGTGAAATTCTAAAAAGAATGAGTAAAATAGATATATTCGTGTCAGGCACCTACCCGAATGAATGAGTGATATCCAACGTTCGGGGCGGACCACCGGTTAGTTCATTGTTACCCGGTGGAATAGGAAAAACCTGGTTGCAATTTGAAAACATCGGCAAAAAACAAATTGTGAAAAAATCTATAAAACTTGTAATTAGAGTAAAAAATAGGGAAGAAAACCGGACTCGGCACTTGAAAAAACGGTTCAATGTGGGAATTGAAGGAAAATTGAAGGAAAAATAGATGATAAAACTCAGAAAATATCCCCAGCGCTGGTGATGTCCCTTTTGTTTGAATTCTTCCAGCAGGGAACAAATAAGCGTTCCTTATATCTGGAAAGATTCCTCAACGGACGACCGACATTTCATCGAAACTGATTATCGGGAAATTCAACTCAATTCAATTCAAATCAAATCAAATTCAAGGATAGAACTGAGTCACTTGACAGTTCCAGGTCGCAACCAAGCTTAAAACAGCAACTTGGAATGAGGGAAGGCAACTTCTGGTGCCGGCTGTACTGCTGTAGCCAATGCTTACGGCAGCTTATAGAAAGAAAGAAGTCGCCATTGTCAGCTCGATTCAAGCCCCAAACTCGGGTTAACAAATGCAGTTAGCACCTTCTCCGTAATTTTCCTATGCAGGAACCTTCAATAAGTACTTCTAGGCTCAGACACACTCTAGTTCACTCTAATAGTTTTCACGAACTCCCAGAACAAAGGTGTCACTCAGTGAAAGCTGAGAGACAGGCACCAGTCCACAGACAGATTCGTTCCAGCTGTGCTGGCACGCATCCCAAAACATTCGTTTACAGTTCGCCTCTTGAGATACCTCGTTTAACTGATTTTCTTCTACCCGGAAATGAGCAGATATTCTGCACATCGTTGTCTATGTGTTCCTCCGATGGCGGGATGGAGCTCTTTCGACAGCCTGTTTTGTTTTGCAAGAGAGAAATCCAATGCTTTTTATTCTGGAGAAAATGAAATTGCTGCACGACACAAGTTGCGCTCAGCTTTCGATAATTCGTAAACAGAGTGATCAGATCATCTAATTCAGGCAAGAGGGTATTTCATTACTAAAATTGCTCCGATTACATGATTAGGAATGGTAATCATCTAATTAGGAACTTAATCATAGAACATATGATTAAGGTCCTAATTCAAATTCAGTCAAGGTTGATGACTGGTAAGTAAGCCGCTGTTGCTGCCTTTTCTGGCTGATGCAGGGTCGGTGACCCAGCTTATTGAAAAGGAAGAAAAAGCCAGGTCCCACTCTACAAACCACTCAGAAAATACTATCTCACTGGATAGATACCACTCTTAAAAGTCCCTGCAAATATACAACGACGGCTAACGACGGCTAACGACGACAAGTATGGCAGATCTCCCGTGATTGAACTCTTCAGGCTCTTGGAAAATTGAGGTGGTCGATGACCGAAATGAGAATATGAGTATGTACATGCAAGAGCAGCGCGTGGAGATCGATTCAAGGCCAATCCCACCATGGAAGACCACTCTGCTCATCGAGCTGCAGCAGCAAGTAATTACAAGACTGGTCGACGAATTCATGGAAGCCGCCATCGCCATTGCCATCGTTCAAATTCGGGGAAGCACCAGGAATTCCCTCCAGTGGCACTTGCAGCAAACCCGAATCCTCCCCAAGAAAAGAGCTGAAGGAATTTGGGCTGTGGCCATCGATCTGCTGCTGCGGATCCTCCCTGAGGACGTCGGAGCTGCTGCTGTCGGTGGTGCGAGGACTGTCCGCGTCCAGCACGTCGCTGGAGCCGCTCACGGTTGAATCGTCTTCGCTCAAATTTGCCAGCGAAACGTCCACGGAGGGGGAAGTTCTCGAGTGATTGTGAGAGACAAACTCTTGGGAGTTCGGGGGGGTTCCAGTGGGGGGGTCCGGCTTGACTTCGGAAGCGTTAGCGTTAGATGATAAGCGTTGCACCTCGGCCTTTAACTGTTTCTTCTCGCCCAGGACTTGCTCGTAATCAGCTTTCAAGCGTTCGTAATCAGCCGCCAGCGTCTCGTAGTCGCGCTCGAGCTGCTTCGTCTTCCAGCGCGCGCGACGGTTCTGGAACCAGACGGCGACTTGGCGGGGGCGCAAGCCGAGCTCCTTGGCCAACTGCATTTTGCGCTCGGGCTCCAGCTTGTTCTCCATCTCGAAGTTGCGCTCTAGCGATCTCACTTGGTCGAAGGTCAGGCGCCGCTTCTTCTCCAGAGGGGAGCCTCCTGGCGAAAGCTGAAGCTCGTCGCCGACTTCGTCGCCGTCCAGCTCGCTCGGACCGTCCTCCACCGTCGGACCATCGTAACTGTAGGGTCGCTTCTGACCCGTGAGTGGCGTCTTCACGGCGGCCTCTATTCCACTCGCAAGCAATCCCGGTGCCACTGCAAACACACAAACTCACGCACAGTTAGCCTCCAATTTGAACCTTCGCAACTCCCCCTTATACTTTCCTATTCTAGAGAGATTTTTCTAAGAGTGGTGAAATTAATTTCTAGGGTGGGGTCGACAGACACGCACCGACTTGTAGCTGGCCCACGTGAGGCGAGTTCGAGCAGGGGCCTTGAAGCATGGCCACCAAATCAGAGCTGCTCTCGTTGGGCTGCATTCCGTTGCTGTTGCCTCCCCTGTAGCTTGGGATGGCCATCGATCACCACCTCGACAGCAATGGCCTAAAATCTGGCCCAGCTAGCTGACCCCACCCTGCTCACCAATTGCGACCAACCGATGCTACTCACATCCTAACTTCCCCTGCACACCATCGAACGTTCCGTTACCACTCTGATCATAACATCAAACGAACGATTTTTTTTCCCATTTCGCAAATGCTCACACGGTAGACAAATGCTGCAGCCAGGAATTGTATTTTGGTGATTTCCAAAAACAGAGCAGGCAACCCGGACGATCTACTAAATGTTCTACAGACTTCTCAGGATACGGTAGTACTATGTCCACATTGATCATCCCGGCTTATTCGATCTAGAGACTGCTGGACCGTCTGCACCACTGGATTCCAAGCTATTCCAGAATTTCACCCGAACCACTAACTATGCAACAGAACATTGTGTTCCCGTCGCCATCGTTTCCTACAGGAAGGTACTGCTGCTGCTGAGTGCTGATGCATGAAGTTAATGTAAGATCTGCATCGATCTCGAGTTCACAATCTGCACACAACTGACTGAATCTAACAGGCTCTCACGACAGACATGATTCAGTCACCACACGGAGACAGAATGTGTACACATTGATCATCCATTTCGCTCCCAAGCATGATCGATCACGCCGCATTGCGAATTCTACTGCCCAGTACGTGCATTCCAGCTAGCAACAATGTGATCGAAGGGTAGTACCTTGCGATCGAGGAGTACAATAGCTAGTGGTGATCGATATCCAGATGAGTCAGAGAGTCTGCAATAAGCTCCGAAATGTTGAGGGCAGTGATGGACGGAGGGACTGAACCCAGGAGCTAGCAGGCGCTATAGTAACTTAGGAGTACTGCGAATGTTGTTGGTGATGTAGCGGGTACATGGAGATGTGCACAGAAGCAGTGACGATTCTGTGCCAGGACAGGCCGGGCTGGACTGAAGACAAGCAGACTGAGCAGGAGTAGGAGCAGGCTTTTATAGAAACGGGAGGGGTGGCATTTGTGCTACTTGAACTGAAAAGAAATGAAATCTCTCTGCCTTTCAGTGGCCTTTCATTGACTTGCCTTGGCATGCAGTGAGGCTAGCTTGTGACAGCTGAGAGTGCAACACCGTGGACTTTTGTGGTAGGTCCGACCGGTTCCACCCCAGCCAGGCGGGCGGGGGACGGATTCCCCCGTTGCCTCTGGCCACGCATTTTCCCCTTCTTTTTCCTTTACTAGTCTAGTTGCCCTTCTTTCCCTGGTCTCAATACGTAACATCGTATATAACCAGGCAATGGTCCTGCGCATGCTGGGAAGGTATTATGCTTTTGCTAGATACCTGGGCTGGGAGAGACTTATCAGTTAGTTATTTCAAGAATTCGGGTTGGTCGAGGAACGAATTTTGTTCTCTGTATACGGACCCCTGCCTCATTCGTAAACAATGTTCTGTATTTATGAGCTCGCTCCCCTCGCGCTGGAGCTTTCACTATTACTGTGCCAGGCTCCCAGGCAGTCCCAGCTGTTTCTACTACACGTTTCGCCCGGCCTGCAAAAAATAGAGCCCACGCTACGCAAACTGCCACTGTCGCCCACTCCCCTTTTCACACTCTGCGGGACAAGCAAGTTGCTGACTGAGGACTACGGGATTTTTAATGCCTGACGTCTGGGTGCAGGTATGTTCTGAATCTGAATTTCTGAAAGTACTGTCATTAAGTTAAGCTTACATATATGGAATAGACTTACGGTATGCGTTAGACACCCTGCGTCGTCTCCTGGAGATGTACTGTACAATACAGTGTATGTAGAGTATTCCACTTTGTGACAAAGTTAAATGACATTTGCACAGTACAGTCATATCGATCCTCACTGTGTTAAATTATTTGGCCAATGAGTTACAGAAAGCTGAGGTAACTGTTCCGTCTTTTGGAATTCAGTTGCCTCTAAGTTATATCGAAAATCAGCTTTCAAGGAGCTGTGGCAGTAGCGGCTACGTACTGCACAGGACTGTGCTACCGGTATGGCTAAGAAAAAGTAAAGAGTGGTGATTGCAGAACAGAGCATATAAGGGTAACCAGCGTATGGCAGGCAGAATTACTGGATTGCCTTGCTGGCATTGTTGAAAAGTTTTACATCCACGTAAGGACAAATGTGAGAAATAAGGCGAGACAATGAAATTTTATATTCTTTTTTTTTGAAATAAATGGAAAATCCATTGCAAAACACCACAGTACAAGACAGCCAAGCCAAAAGGCTGGACAGAGAGAAGGAAAAGGAACAAAGAAGGACCTAAACCAAATTACAAAGAGCAGGCCTTTGCATGTTCCAAATAATAGTGTCACCAAGTCTAAAAGCAATCACAGGGGATTGCAACCAGATAGTGTCAAAACTCGCCCACATCCTACATGATTGTTGAGGCCGCCTCCGAGATCTTTGTTGAGCCTTGAGCATGGTTGCACGACCACAAATTTTATATTCTTGACAATGAAAGTTATGAATGATGAAGCTTCTTGTTTGGTAGTCAATCTTAGAAAATTCTTGAGAAATTAATGTACTGGATCCATTTTTGAACTCAATTTTAACAATTTCCAAGAAAAAAATTGCACATGGTAGTTTAGTTTTCTTTTAAGAACAATCTTACCATTGAGATAGTTAGTGTGTTTCAATTCCATCTTAAAGCTATCAACAATTTAGTTTTTCCTTCTATTTGTACTTGCTTTGATTTGATAACTTTTTAAAGAATGAAAATTACAAGAATTATTTTGTGAATAAAAAAAACTGATCTCTTGAATCTTAATTCAATTCTTCAATATATAAAAAATTCACAATCTATAGTACAAAAATTTTAACTTAAGAGGATTCAAAGTCTTACCATCTATTCAAGCAAGGAACAAAAAAAACTTGTTTTCTTCACTTTAAACGCTTGTATCTTGTGATTGATATGGTTTACATGCCACATTTAACTACTTCTGGACTTTCAAGTGAATTCTGGACAATGCACCTCAAGGTCTCCAGATGATTATCTCTCAATGTTTGTATATATCTCTTGATATTTGTATAGATTTTCAGATGTTTTGTATAGATCTCTTGATGCATCTGGAGATCTCCAAATGATTATCTCCCGATGTTAATTCTAGACTTTCAAAAAGTCCAGAAGTAGTTAAATGTAGCATTCACGCTTCCAAAAAAAATTCCAAACATTCTCATACTAAACTAATGCAAGATCCTATAGTTGGAAATGTGAGAAAAAACATATGTTTAAAAAATTTGTTGCTTGTATTGAAAATGACAGTTTTGAACAATTTTTGACAAAAAAAAATGGCCTTTGAACTTTGGGGGTTAATCAACCACAAATTAAATACAGAGCAAGTTCTTATATTTTTCGGCAAACATGTCCACAAGGATAAGTGTGGGTGTTGGTTCTCCCAAGCCCTCTCCAATAGTTTATTTAATGAGTCATGCCAAGTCCACCGTACACTAATTTATCATGTTAATGTGTATGCCCATGGCTCTAAGTTACCAAAGCCTAATTTATTGTAAGCCTAATTTAGTGTATGTTGAAACATTTGAATATTGTACAAATTTTATCAACAATTTTATTGGGCAATGACATCATTTAACCCCTAAAGGACCATTGTCCCCTCGGGGGACAAAATGGATTTCGGGCAAGTTCCTATGATCTCAATTTTCAGTGAAACTTTTTGACACTTTCTCATAAGATAGGAAAACTTATGAACTTTGTGGGAATATAAATTTTATTTCAATTGGTGCCCGAGAGCAAAAGTTATAGCATCCTAAACATAATTTACACGTCACCGGGCAAAAAAATAAATCTACAAAAATTTGAAATTAATTTTTTAATTTTTTTCTTCTTAAAGATCATATTTTTGTTTACATGTGAAGCTTTGATTCATTCCATTTGGATTAGTAATGTGAAAGTTATGAACAATCTTGTTTTTCGGGCAATTTGAGCATCTTCTTGAAAAAATAACTTATAGGATTCAATTCTGAATGTAATTTTCACAATTTTTCAAAAAAAATTGTTTGACAAGGTTAAGTTTTCTATTTAGAACAATCTCACCGTTGAGATTATTATGTTTCAATCCCATTTTAGAGCTATTAAAGATTTAGTTTTTCTTTCAATCTTGGACCTACTTGTACTGAACAATTTTTTAAAGAATGAAAATCAATCATGTTTTTTTCTAATTTTTTTTTCTAGACTTTCAACTCAATTCTTCAACACAAAATTTTTTAAATTCAAGGTCCATGGTGTAATTTTTTTCCCCAAATGGCATTCAAAGTCATCTGAAATTGCAGGCTAGTGTTCAAAAAAACTTTATTTTTTCAACTTTGAATGCTGATATCTTCCAATCTGTACGGTCAAACTCCATGAAATTCTTACCACATGATACTAGACTAGTAAAGTACAAGATCCTACGGTTAGATTCTAAAAAAAGTATTTTTTTGTTTTTTTGGATGATTGCAGCAAAAATGGCAGTTTTGAGTAGTTTTTGACAGATAAACGGCCCTGGTCCTTTAGGGGTTAACTTACAAGTGATTCATTTTTCCCTCAAAAGTGGCACTAATAGAATGAATTATTGTAGATAATTAAAGCAACTAGTTTAACCCTATAAGGATGCTGCAAACCATTTGGATTCAATATATGGTCGAACAACCTTTTTCATATTGAAGAATGGATGGTTTTCATCCAATATTTTGTGTGCAGCTTTATTAATGCTATATCCACATAATTGAATTAAGTTCAAGTTAATATTATATGTTTTATAATTTTATACAACACACTTTGTAAAAAAAACAGAATACAAGTCTATACAATGTACGTATCTCATATTTTCAGTTTTAATTTTTCCTTACAACTTGATTTTGACATTCAAAATGATTTCCTTAGCTTTTGAGCAAATTTAACAAAATGAAACTTTTGAAGTGTAGTTTCTACTCCACTTGAAATTTTTGAAAAAATCCTTAAGAAATAATATTTTATTGAAGTTTGAAATTGAAGATCTATAACCATATTTTAGGTACATGACCATTATTTATTTTATAATTTTAATAATGTAATCCACTTCTATTTTTTTTAATTAGATTTTTTTTAGCATGTTTTGTATATGATATGAATTTTCTTCACTTTTTCTTCAAAAGCTCATGATAATTTGAAATTTTCCCCAAAAATCGAAAATTTCATGACACATACCAAACATATGATTTCATCTATAGGCAATTTCGTTAAAATGGCAGTATTCCATGTGCCATTTTCAGATCGCCCAGTCTGAATTGTAAAAGTAACATCTAGTACATATGTAGATTTTAGAAATCTTTGGTTTATATAGATTTCAAAAATCTAAGACATATACAGATTTCGGATTTCAGGGTTTGGATTTTTAAAGTGACATCTAAGATATGAGTAGATTTTATAAATCTAGAAAAGGTATAGATTTCAAACATCTAAAACTATTGTACATTTTAGACCGCCCGGTCTGAACTGTGAAAACTGCCAAAATAGCGGAATGACGCCATTTTAATGAAATTGCCCATATCTTTGAAAAAAGAAAAAAGAAATATTTCACTCATAAATAGCAACAAAATGGAAGATACAAACTTGAGGGTTTTGAGGTTTGACTACATGGTTAATAAAGGCTCCATCCTTACAAGGTTAAAACTTAAGCATGATGCGGAAGTAAAATTGTCTATGCTCAAGGTTTTACATATGGTGTTCGAATTAACATCTCTTCTCCTCCTCCATCCAACTATGCAAGCCTCCAAGGAACGCGGCACTTTGGAGACCCGATGTCGAGACTAATAAGAGAAACATTCATGAAAGTTGTTATTCTGAAACAAAAAGGAATCAAATCCACCACTTGTCTTTTCGAAGCTCTCTTCAGTTGTCTTTCCTCCACTGCCGCCGTTAGTTTGTGCCAGCCAGTGTGAACCACCAACAAGTGGAACAAGTGGACTGAACCTTCTAAAAATGAAGTCTGTGGCCTTGTGCACGCAGACCACATTTGCATCATTCAGTCCTCATGGATCCATGCGCTTCCTGGTTCCTTGGAAAATGGTTTGGCATGTGCATGCCGATCTGGATTCTGCAGTTGATGCTTGACGAAGTCTTGGGTGCACGAACTAATTGACGTGCTAAACAAGTTTAAGGTTGCTTTTAACAGGAAAACATGTTGACGTTTGCTTCCCTGGCACTACTTTTATGTAATGTACTTTATGACTGGCCAGAGACTTCATTTGCATCCACAATTTTAGAGACTGACTGACTGAGCTGCAAAAATTAGTTCCTTTGATGTGTACTTCAGGGCTGAACGATCGATGATGCAGTTACTTAATTGGAAATTGGAAGCCTGCCTGATGCTAACGAAATTCGGTTCACCCGATTCTGTACGTATTGCGAATGGAGCCCATCGATCGATCGATCGATCACCCTGTTGTTTGTTTGTGTGTGCCCTTGTCTGTTCCGTGAAGATGATGCGGGCAATTGATGCTAATGCCGACAAAGGAATGGACTAAAGTGGGTGTTGATCTTTTTCTTGCAGTGCCCGCTCACCACAAAGTTTGCCATCTTCTGAACCTGAAAACCATTGGGTATTGGAGCCTTGCAATCGCAGTTCTGTCTGTCTGTCGATCTGTCTGTCCAAGTTGGATCCAGTACAGTAGTTTTACTTCGACGCATGGAACAAAGTGCAAGCCAAGTTTCCAGGACAGAAAAGAGGTCCTGAGATCTATGAGTTGGGAATATGCTTGGAGAAATCTTGCATGGGCTGCCCAAAGCCAGTGCTTTGTTGCAACCCCACTGGGGCCGTATGGGCAGGCCCACACAATCATTCTCCTAAAGTCTAGAATTGCTTCCAATTATTCACCTATGCTGTTGACCATGGCCGTGCTTTCAGGGAGGAACGAGAACAACTTGACATGGGTAAGAAGGAAAAAGGGAATCAAAATTTTACAGACGATCGAGTCGAGGGCACGATGGAGTGAAGAAGAAGATGAAGAACTGGATGGAAGGATACTCGTAACAATGCTTCCCATGTGGGAGACTAGCCTCTG
This sequence comes from Rhytidiadelphus loreus, assembly GCA_947034895.1. Classification (NCBI taxonomy): domain Eukaryota; kingdom Viridiplantae; phylum Streptophyta; class Bryopsida; order Hypnales; family Hylocomiaceae; genus Rhytidiadelphus; species Rhytidiadelphus loreus. The sequence continues at coordinate 70,459,991 of OX344762.1, forward strand.
TAATGACCCTTAGAGAGGCTAGTCTATGGAAAAGGTAGCCATACAAATTGATAGTGTTTAGAGAAATCAGGGACGACTCAACCAGTTAACCAGTATAGGAGCGAGGCACATTATTGGCAGAAATTGTGAAAAACTGTCACTTTTTAGGGCAATGAGAAAAAAATGGAAACAAAAAAAAGTTATTTTTTCAAAATTCAACTATACAAATTTGTACTAGACTTCTATGGAAATGTGTGGAAAAAAAATTCAGAAATTTTGATTGCATGGATTGAAAGATTGTAATGTTTGAAGTTAATTCTTTTTTCATTTAAATTCCAACCCTACCCATAGGGCCTATAGACTTTTAACTACTCATAGAGTGAGATTTTTACTACACATGGGATTTTTTATGTTTGCATCTTATGTTATAAAAGTTACATACCTACCAAAATTCAAAAGTATAGGAGGGGCTTTGCACATGTTGTCCAAAATTGTCCAATCTGCCTCCAAAATTCAAGGTAGCTTAACTTTTGATTTGGCTACACAATTGGAGCAGATTGGACAATTTTGGACAACGTGTGCAATTTTGGAGGCGCACGTTCACACCTTGCACTAGTAGGAGCCCCTGTTTTTCTGGATGTTAGCAACAAACACGCATGTTTTTCAAAACAAGAACACAAAAATGGGATTGCAACCATGGAAGGCAGAATTGAGGTAGATGTTCTAAAAAACATTGGAATGTCAATGGCTAAACAAGTTGATGTCATGTGTGACAGTGATGCAATGTCCAAAAAACATAGAAATGATTCAGTCAGTTGTGGTAGATGTTCTAAAAAACATAGAAATGCCACATTGGCAAAGGTTTTTTGGTTAACTTTGGGTAAGTCAGTGAAAGTTACTAGGGATTGAGGTAAAACCCTGACCAATTGTAAAAACATAGGGGAAGGTAAACCGTGTAATATGTTTTAAAAATTAAACTAAAATTTGAAAATTAATTAAAATTATTTAAAATTTAAAATTTAAAAATAGTACATGATGTGGAATTTGAGTAACATGCCATGTCAGCACACTTTGACACCATTTGAAAATTTGAACAATGTTTTTTTAAACATCTCTGGCAATGTCAATGAAGACATCAACTGAAACATCCAAATGTTTTTTGTGATGTCAATTGAAACATCAATTGAGATGTCAATTGAGACATCCAGATCTTTTTTCTAATGTCAACTCTGAGAATTTTGTATATTCAAAAAAAATTCATATCCCATATGGTTTGTCTTCCCTCCTCCCATCCCATTTGTATTTATAGTTTGCCTTCTCGTCAATATTCTCACAATTAGTGGTTTTTCAAGCTATGTAACATAAATACAAAATACAGCATATTGTATATGGTGTATTGTGTAGTATGTATGGTGTATTGTGTATGATCTATTATGTATGGTACGTGTACTATGTATGGTCATTCCAAAGTAGACATCTACTATGATGTCATCAATGTTCTTTTGGACATTGCAAATGATCCGTTCAACATGAACATAAATCACTCCCACGTTGCTATGGACATTCTCAAAATACAGCATATTGTATATGGTGTATGGTGTATTGTGTATGATCTATTATGTATGGTGTACTATGTATGGTATATTTTGTATGGTCATTCCAAAGTAGACATCTACTATGATGTCATCAATGTTCTTTCAGACGTTGCAAATGATTCGTTCGACATAAAATACAACATGGCTAATGATAAATGAACATGAACATAAATCACTCCCATGTTGCTACCGACATTCCCAAAAACGCATATCTGTTAGATAGAACGTCTTTTTGAACATTGTATAATTTGCAAACCCTCATCACAACCTGCTGACTAGACATGCCATGTTGAAAAATAAAAATTGTCAGTCTGCCACGTCATTTTTTAATTTATGCCACATCAGCATCCACATCATCAACGGGCTGCGTTTGAAAAAAATCCACGTGGCAGTCCATGTCTATGTGGCGTTGATGTAGCTGCCACTTGTCTTCAATTTTTCCAAAAAATTCACCATGTTTCATGTGACATTATAGTCTAAATAGGGGACATTATTATTGATTTCATTGTGTTTTTGCCTCATCAAGTTTGACGAATTTTCCTAGACATTCACAGTAGACATGCCTAATTTCCAACAAAAATTGACTTTGTAGGAGCCTACATGAGATTTCTTGTGTATGTTGAATGAACACTCAAGTGGCTAGTCCTTTAGGGCCTTAGAGGTTACTAATTAAGTTTGGTATAATTGGCTAAAATTGTATGAAGTAGACAATGTGGTAGAATATGAACTCAAATTTTCTTATTATATGTATTCAAAGTACTATATTTTTTAATTTGTAGTGAATTTTTAATATTAAAGATCTTAAACATATCTTTAATTAGTTGATTTTTGTTTCACACAATATATTGTATATTTAAAAGAACCCATCAATATTTTACATCAAGTAACTTCCTTGAGCATTCAACAATGTCTATCATTTCCACTGGAGATTCATTTTATCAAACCTTGGCTTTTGAAGGTCCTCTATTTCCTTAGGATCTAAAATCGACTAAAACAATAGCCATGCTACACAATTTCATTGATTTCACACTAGTGCAATATTTTCTTCTCGTACTTGGAAAGCAAGTACCTCCATTTCATCATTAATAAAATTAAAAAAATTCAATTATCACATCTCAATTCTTAGTGAATATTGAAGCCAACTCATGAAATGGCAGACATTGAATAGAAATATATGGCAATCCCAACATTGTCTTGTGAACAACAACTTTGCTAGTTGTAATGTCCATGTGTCCTTCAATGCCTTGTATTAATTTTGCTTTTCCATGTGTACAAAGATGGTATTGTCAACATCAATTAAAATGTGTTATATTTTATAGCTGATGGTATTATTATTAACATGTTACTTTAAAAAAAATCTCAATGAGCTTAATGTTTGATAGTGGGAAAAAAATGCAAGTATTTTATACAAGTGTGGTGTAGGAAGCATGACAATCCATATTATAAAATATGTCAAAACATAGTAGTTGGAAGGTTATTGGAATTTTAGACCACCTTTAATCATCAGTAGTTCAATTTTTTTTCAAAATTAGAAAATGTGGAAATTTATGCTTAATTTTTGTTCAAAAAACATTTTGTGATATAAATTATCCATTCAAAGTTGTAGATAAAGTTTGGAGAGAGAGGGTATGAAAATGAACCTCCACATTCTTCTATGAACTTTGTCCATATCTTTATAGTGAAGGATTCAAATTACAAATATATTTTTGGAGCTAAAAATTAACTTAAGTTTTCACATTATTTTAGTTGACCAATTTAAAAAAAAAATTGAATTCCTATGTTTAAATGAAGTCCAAATCTCTACTAAGTTCTCAACTTCTATAGTTTTAGTATGAGTAGAGTTACCCCTAAAGGACAAATTCTAATGCCATAAGGACAAAATTTGTTTTTGAGCCCATTTTAGACTTGTAAATTATATTTGAATTTCAATATAATATTTTTATTGCATAAAACTATATATTAAAATTGTATTAGCAATTCTATTAATTTGTAATTAATTATCATTTTTTTTATCATTGTTAAAGTAATAAATGAAATAAATTGGTAAAATAATGGAACATATTTAATTAATTTTTGGCCAAGATAAATACAATGAAAAAAACTTCAAGTAATATTTTTTTTTTTACACTGAAGACACTCTTGGTGGTGACCTTTAAGTCAAAGCACTACCATTGACCCCTAAAGGACCAAGGCCTTTTTTTTGCCAAAAAACACTCAAAATTGTCATTTCTATAACAAATGACAGCAAGATTGTTGTTTTCTTCCACATCTAACTGTAGGATCTTACACCTAACTGGTATGAAAGTGTGTAGAAAAAATTTCAAAATTTTTGACCACATAGATGCTAGATATCTGCATTTAAAGTAGAAAAAACAAGTTTTTTAGCACATTGTAAGACTAGATTTTTCAACTTTTAACATTTTTTAACTTAAATTTTTTGCATTACAAAGTTTTGAGCTTTAAGTCTTTACAGTGAAGAATTGAGTTGAGAGTCTAGGAAAAAAAAAGAAATCCAAAAAACCTTTGTTTTCATTCTTAAAAAAATTGATAAGTAGAAGTAGGTATGAAATAGAAGGAAAATCTAAAATATTAATATCTTTTAGATGGAATTTAAATGAAATAATTCCTATGGTAAGATTGTTCTAGCAAAAAATCTAAAGCATATGGAACTTCTTTTTTTGAAAAAATTGAAAAAACTACATTAAAAAATGAATCCTACAAGTGTGTTTTTTCAAGAAGATGCTCTAATTGCCCAAAAAACAAGATTGTCCATTACTTTTGCATAAAAAAATCCACATGGAATGAATCAAAGCTTTCCATGTAGAAAAAAATATGATCTATTAGGAAAAAAATTCAAAAAGAAAATATTTTTATTTTTAAATTTCTTTTTGCTGCCCCTCATCTCTTATTTTGAGCTTATTTCAACATAAATTTTGTTCCCATGCACCAATCGTAAAAAAAAATTATATTCCCTCAAAGCTTATCAGCTTTTCTATTTTCAAAAAGAAATTCAAAAAATACAGGCAAAATTTCAACCCGTAGGTACTAAAGTACCTGCTCGGAATCCCATTGTCCCATCAAGGAACAATGGTCCTTCAAGGGTTAAGCTAAAGTTAGCCTTTATATAATTGATTGATAGATTATTTATAATTGTCATGTGCAAATAAACATGATCTCTATAGATATTGTTTATTTTAGACTTTTTGGTGGAAAAATTAATTTATTGTGATTTTCTTAATATGTGATTTGCAATTTTGTATGCAAAATTATATCAATTAGAATATAAAATAGAATAGTTTGGAATTTTGACCAAATATGAATGTAAGAATGACAAAAAATATTTTGTAATTTAAACTTGATAATCATTTAAAAATAAAAAAAAATACAATGATAAACATTTAATACTGTCTGATTTAGAATTTTAACACATGGAGCTTCTTGTTGCTAACTCATTGAAATTTTATTTCTTTTCAAATTTCTGAGATGATTTTGAAAGATAACTTATTAGATTTCATTATCTAAGATTAAATCAAAACTAAGAATGAATACCTTGAATGCTACAAACAAAGTTGACGAAGGCACTTAGGCACATGTACTTTTTAAATGAGGGGACCATTAAAGGTTAAGCTTCACCCTTGCTCTAAATTACTCTATATTCTTTGTATGCTTGCAATGCATGGAACTAGAGACTCTATTCCCATTGTGTTCAACATAATCATGCTATGTGCAAGATTATGTCAGAGTTTTGTATAGCATTCAAATGTCATAATAAAGAAGTCCAAAATCAATACATCATTGCCACAATTGTTTTCAATTATTTTTGTTATAAACAACAAGTAGGTTATTTCTAATGTGTTTAACTCCTAATGTCCTAAAAGTCCCCTTGGAGAATTCTTGAAAGTTCAAGTGGGTTCTTATGATTTCAATTTGACATGATTTTTTGAAAAATCATAACCTCAAGATAGAAAAATTGATTAGCTTTTGTAGAATATATATTTTTATTCAACCAATGCATGGGTGATAATTTTCGGATACTCGACAATACTAAAAATTAGACAGTCAAATTGAATTTTAATTATAGAATGTTTTTTCAATTTTTTTGAAAAATAAGAATTTTTATGACTTCTAAATTAGCCATTTCCATTAAAAAATTCAAGCACATCGGCTTAATTTTCCAAAAGTTATAGCCAATGGCAACTTTCTCACTCCAATTGTGACGCAAAATAGTACTGTTTTTTCTTGCAGTCACCCATTAGTGTGTTTCAATTCCATCTTAAAGATATAAACAATTTATTTCTTCCTTCTATCTCATATCTACTTCAAATTAAGAATTTTTTTAAGAATGAAAATAAAGTGGGGGAGGCATAACAAAATTCCAAAACTCTCAACTCAATTCTTCAGCATAAAATATTTTATATTCAAAAAAATTTGTATAAAAATTTTACTCTGAGAGGATTCAAAGTCTTATAATCTAATTAGGCTAAGAGCAAAAATTACTCATTTTTTCATTTTAAACACTTATACCTTGAAATCTATATTGTCAAGGTTTTTGAAATTTTTTCCAAACATTTTCATAATAGTCTGGTGCAAATCCTATAATTGGATATGCAAGAAAAACAAACGTTCAAGACTTTTTTCTTTGCATTAGAAATGGTAGTTTTGAGTGTTTTTTGATGGTTAAATGGCCTTGGGGCTTTAGAGAATAATATAGAAATAACACAATTTTCCACAATTTTGGATCTAGATATATATTGGTGATATTAATTGTGAAGATGTACAAAATCTAAGCATTAGAACCTAATGTTGGTTTAAAGTATTCCTATCATTAGAACTTTGAACATACAAAACTTATTCAAACAATGTCCACGTAATGCATGGTGAATTGCGTCAAAAAAAAATTATTTTGCCAAAACAGTGCCAATAAGAATTAATCGTGCCATACAATAGTACCTATGGTAAGTTGCAATTTGTAATCACTATAGGTGTACCCAAGCACTATAATATTTGAAACATCTAAACTACATCTTCTTCAACATCGAATCTTTACTTTCTAAAATTATTAGTGTAACCACAAAATAAACTCTCTATTTCAAGAAGCATGCTTGAAAGGTTGCAATACATTGGAAACAACATCATGAAGGAACCTCAATTTTCATACGTGCAATTTGCATAACCATTAAGGTAGACAAAAGAAAGTGACATAGAACAAAAAGAGAGTGGAACATGCCTCACTATCCACCTAAAAGAATTTTAAATTTAAATAAAAAATTATAAATTCACCCCCCTTCCCAAAAAATTAAAATTTTTTAATTTAAAATTTTTCATACCCTTATCCACTTCCCCTCCCTCTTGTAATTTTTAGAAACCAATTTAGTTAACAAACAATATGGGACAATTCATCTCGTATCTTGTATCCGTATTCGTATCCTGTATCCAGTATTATATCCATATATGTATCGTATCCATATCTGGTATTTAGTGCATATTTGTATATGATTTTGTATCCATATCATATTTGGATGGCTGAGATGCAAGAAGAGGAGGATCCATCAACGGCTACGAATTTTTCTGAATCAACGGTTGAAAAGGGGGTGCCGCTCTTTTTTCGTGATTTATCGACGAGTGTTGATTTATGCCTGGGGATGGAGGTGGCTATTCAAGTTGTTCCTATCCACACATGAGATAGTGACATAGAACAAAAAAAGAGTGAATTCTTGAGTACAAGGGACTATATCAACAAGACACGACAAAAAGCTCATGACTTCCTAAGTGAGTTTGTTGCAATTAAGATTCAATGACATATTAGATGCTTTTAATTTAATAGTGTTTTTAATTGAGTATGGAAGTTGTTTGGCAATATTAATAATTTAAAATCAATGATATAGTAGATGTTATTGATATTATAGAATTTCAATTGTATGTATGTGTATATAAGTTGGTTGGCAAATATTTTTAACATTACAATGTTTCAACTATGTATATAAATTAGTTGACAATATTAGCTCAAAATCATCTCTTCATGTTTGCAAATTTTTCCTTTCTTCCCATCCTTCAAAAAAATCATTCAAAACATTGCACAATAATCATGATGCACCAAGTGACTAGAGTAGCTCATTGTTGAAAGTATACAAAAATTGTTTTTTTCAACACACTTGAATGTACTTCATCCATTTCTTATAGCTCCCACAATAATTAAGCTCTTCAGAACATTCATAATCCACCCAGTGGATGTTGTCTCCCTTACGGATTAACCCTAAAGCACTTTGATGTCCAATTTCTATATGACTAACATATAAGAGTTCAAGTTTCATTCTCATTATTGTTTGGATGAAAGTCATCTTTATTTGTCAAGATACTTTATCAAGTTGTTGTCCTATCTAATGGTTGAATTTATTGTTACAAGAATACATATTTTTCTAAAATTACAAATGTGGAAGTATATCAAGTAGTTGGCTAAGCCAAAATTGCATCGACTCTAGTTCAAAATTGGATTTGCAAAAATGAGGTCATAGATTTAAATAACACAAAAAATTCAAAAAATCACCATGTCAAGAAGACCTCATTTCAAATTCATTCCAATAAATCTTACTCAAAAAATGATAATATTTTGCTTGTAATCGAATTTAGAAGGAATTTTTAAATTTCCTTTTCAAAATTTATTAAAAAAGTATTTGTGATGGCATTGGTGAATCTAACCATATGGATGGGATCCAAAACTCAAAATCTACAACTTCAATTTGTATACCAATTCCAAAAGATTCTTCCAAATAGTACTTTATACTGATTTTTCTCAAATCGTAAATGCATTGTACAGTACAATAGTATTTTAGTTTGCACTAATCTAAAAAGAGGGTGGTTTCAGTAAATCAATGTCACAAACACTATTGTACCCGGTTATAAGGGTCAGCATTTCATGCCAAATAATTAACTAAAGTTGGAAAAAGTAGTTCTGTAAGGCCTTTCCAAATTAATAAGACTTTTAACTTACTAATTTTTCAAAATTCCGGGGTCAAATTCATGCCTATTTTGTCCATCTACATTTTAAATATCCTTACAGTATTCTCCATGTTTGAATCAAGGAGATAAGCCAAGTGATTTATACAAGTGGGGAGGTGGGAGGTACAACAATCGATGAGGGATATGTAAATTAAAACATGAAAGAACTCAATTGTTTATAGTCAAGTCAAAATAATGCAATGATTGTTTTTACAATTGAACTTTAGACCTCCATGACTTTCTAATATGAAATCCAAATCACAAAAGGATTTTTGTAGGTGAAACTCAACTTTAATTCACACATTTTCTTAGTTTACCTCATTTTGAAAAAAGTTGAATTACAATGTTCAAATGAGGTCTGAAGTTGCTTAGTTGAACACAATTACTTCGTTATTTCTTTGAGCCACCTTGCATCAAATATCCCATAACTAAACCTCTCAAAATTGATGAAGAACACTTAACTTCTCTATAGAAAAAGACATTCTAACACCTTCTTCTAACAATGCATCAACATAGTTAGCCCTTTTTCATCATCAAACAAAAACATCTCGATATATGATGATGTATATGATATGTTAACTTGTAAATAACAAACTCAAACCGAGGGTCTAGGTTTTTAGAGAATTTTTAGAAAAACTCCTTTAGTAATATCCTAAATGTGAACTTCTTTGGTATCATTCTCTTTGTCTTCTGATTATGCATCTATCAATCTAAGTCTTGGGTTTTGAATCATAATTTGAACTTATAGTTATGTATTGGAAAGTTTGATAAAAAAAAATTGAATGGTAAATTTGAGGTTGTCCATGGCCTTAAAAAGGCAGAAGCTCATCATTGATTGGTCATTGATGCCCATTTAACCCCTAAAGTCCTACAAACCTTTTTTTCATCAAAAAACATTCAAAACTACCATTTCTATTGCAAAGAGCAAAAAAATTTACAAATTGTTTTTTTTTGTAAATTTAACTATAAGATCTTGGACTTGACTAATATAGGAATGCGTAGAAGAAATCTTAGAAACATTCACCATACAGATTGCAAGATATTTGCATTTATAGTGAAGAAAACATGTTTTTGAACACTTTCAATGACTATATTATTTGTCTTTGAATCTTTTTAACTTAAATTTTTGCACTACAAAAATAAATTATGTTGAAGTTTTCAATTGAAAGCCTAAAAAAAACATATTAAAAAAAAAAGCAATGTGATTTTCATTCTTTAAAAATTGTTAAGTAAAAATAGATTTGCTATTAGAGGAAAAACTAAATTGTGAATAGCTTTAAAATAGAATTGAAATACACTAATCTCAACTATAGGATTTTTCTAACAAGCATACTTACCCTTGTCAAACTTTCTTTCAGAAAATTGTAAAAATTAAGTTAAAAAACAAATCCAGTATGTTATTTTCTCAAGAAGTTTCTATAATTGCCTGCAAAACAAGAAGCTCACTAATTTTCACATCATCAATTGAAATGGAATGAATCAAAGCTTTCCGTGTACCTGAAAATATACTCTATGCTACAAAAAAAATTCAATTAGTGCTTGGGAAAAAAATTCAACTAATTTCAATTTTTGACATTAGATGACTTGAATTCACCATTTGATGGTATATATACATTTACAACATTTACTTTATTTGTCCTTCAAATCGTAGTTTCCAAAAAAAATTCAACTCTTAGTTTTTTTATTTTATTATTATTGCCGACCTTGAAAATCGGGTACAATAATAGGATAAATCACTGTAGCTTACAGTGAAAGGACTCAGCGACAATTGTAGCTTAAGGGTGACCCCAAATGGATGACGGTTGGCAGTAACTTTCATTTGGGCTATTTATTTTTAAATTAAAATTTTAAAAATGCTGTGTAAGTAGGTAGCATACTGCTCTAGCATTATATTTTTTGAAAATTAAAATTAAAAAGAATGCGGGTAGCATCCTGCTGTAGCATAGTATTTTCTTTGAAAATTATAATAATAAAATATGCTGTGCAGGGGGTAGCATACTGCTGTAGCATTATATATATTTTTTAAACTGAAATTAAAAATATGCTGTGAAGGAAGGTAGCATACTGCTGTAGCATTATATCTTTTTGAAAATTTAGAAAAAAGAATGTGGGGTTCAGTTAGCATACTGCTGTAGCATTATATCTTTTTGAAATTAAAAAAAAAAATATGGGGTTAGCATACTGCTGTAGCATAGTATTTTTTTGAAAATTTAAATTTTAAAAAATGCTGTGCAAGGGGTTAGCCTGTTGCTGTAGCCTGTTTGTTTGTTTAAATTTTTTTTTTAAATGTTGTGCAGGGGGGTAGCATACTTCTGTAGCATTAGATTTTTTTGGAAATTTAAAATTTAAAAATGTTATGCAGGGGTTAGCACAATTACCCCCTCTTTTTTTTCTTCCTTACTCAGCTGCGTGCTATTGTATAATCAAGGGGTAAATTACACAAGGCTGACTCAGTGCGACTAAATCAACCGGCCTGTCGGTGGCTCAACCTGCAAAGACAAGTCATCACTGGTTCACTCACTGTGTCGGCTCTGGAACGAAGAGGAAGACTAATAGGGAGTGTGCATTGACAAAAAGCTAAGCTCAAATGGGAGGAAGTTTGAGTAGATCTTATTACTTGATAAATAACCAAGACAAATGAGGTGTGACCACCCGTAACCGACCAAATAAGCAACTAATAAGGACATGATGTGGAGTATATTTCCACAAGTGTAGAGATAGAAATGAGGGGGTTGCCAAATTTTAGTAATTTTATCGCTTGAACTAAATTTTGGAAGACAAAAGTTGGTTTGAACCCATGTTCAATGTGTAGACTATTCCAAAAATGCTCATTTAAGAGACTACTTCTTGTTCACTTTGGCACTCCAAACCATTCAAGCAAATGTGTCATGAAAAGAATGGAGGAATTGATGGTCATAAATTAAGAATTCATGTTCGGAAATTAATCCCAAACTCTGCTGCATTTCTGTCACCCTACTAATTGCCAATGGGGTGTTGATAATCAAGTCAATTCTACAAGAATCATAAAGACTCTTACAGTGAAAGCTCTTGTTTAAATATTGCAAATATTCAGGTTCATAGTATTTCCAAAATTACTTTGGATGTAGAATGGTGACGTAAAAGATGCTATAATCAATTGAACATCAAAAATAGAAAACAACAATTTAATTTTGGTGGTCGAACCAAAAAAATATTGCTTCACAATAGGGGAGATTATTCTTGCCAAGCTTTCCAATCCTATTTTTGCTCAATGGAACTCATATGTCATCTTTTAATGATAAAATGAATAAGTTCAAAAAAAGTCAAAAGATTTGATGATGAAGACATCATTACTTCCTCCCAATAGTAGTCTTCTTCTTCTTTTTAACACTAAGAGTAGTTTGAACACTTGCATTTTTGAATCTTTCAAATAGTTCAAAAGTATACATCTTGATGTGAAATACAATTACCTATACAACAATAAACCATTTTATTATGTTGATTACATTGTTATCACAAAATATCTTGTGTACCCATAGCTTGCAAACCTCAAATTGCTCTAATTGGTCATTTGAATCTTCTAAAAGATCATTTCCATCATACCATTGTATAACCAAGCAATGGTCCTCCCTACACCAGTATTATGCTTCCTTATTATGAACTTACCGATTAATGCAAGGATTGGGGTTGGTGGAGGATTCATACAAGACAAAAAAATTCCACTGTGGGAGTTCCCTTTTCGAGGATGCAAAAGGCACCCCTGCCTCATTGGCGAACAATGTTATACATCAGTGTTGTACAGGAACCGTGTTTCCATTTCATTTGTTGCCCTCGATTAAATATCACTCAAAGTGACCAACTAGGAAATGGTCGGTTAAAGAGATCTGCGTGCTGCTAACACTGTTCTGCTGCCACCAGGGTAATAAGCCGCTCCATATCGCTCTACCGCGTCGTCTCCTGTAGTCCTGTAGCTTCGTCCCCCGAAAGTCTTCTTCCTCATATGATGTCGATGACCATGTCTTAAAGGTGCACTGCAGGGCAGGCACAGCTCAGGAGGATCAGATACTACAAGCTAGCTAGCTACACGACTACTGCAATGAATAGGAGATCCGGTACTACTACTACGGTCGGTCTTGCCGATCGAACGAGGAAATCGAGAGCCAGTGAGCCATTCAACCAGCAGGGAGGCCATTCCGAGGGAGGGACAGGCAAATATTGCTGCATGCAATGCTGCAAGGAGTTACTGAATTAATAAGTACCCCAATTCAACACAACGCTCTCTTTCCCTTCCCCTTAATTAATGGGGAATAGAAGCACGAGTTACAAGCTCCAAGGAAAAGACACCTACAAAACGTCAACAATCTGGTGAAATTATTACGCCTCAACTTGTGTGCGATCGAGGAGCTTATACTCACTGACAGGTTCGCATTCCCCAAATGAAAATCAGCGAGTTGGGCGGTGGACTTGTTCAACACCTTCGCTTCGATCAAACAGGCAAGTAAAGTCGACCAAAGCTAGCTAGCTTAGCTGACGGACCTCCGTTGCGATCCAATCGGGTGTCGTATAACTTAAAAGCTACAAGTTTATTAAAAAACAGAAAAATTTATAATCAGTCTATGCTTGGCTGTCCGTCTACCTACTATTTCGCCAGGCAACATAACGTGTCGGTGGTTACTGATCTGCCGGCCTGGGCCGTCATGCAGACGGTATCAAGTTCACTATGCACATCGATACAGTAGCCGCGTACGTCGGTGCCCAGAGCTTTTTTTCCTGCAGGAAAACCGCTCTGGCAAGGCCGGGGGGGTCCACGCGAAACTTCCGGCCTCGCCAGCTCAGAGTGATGAGATGTACGCGGAGGGCACATGTTCCCCATCATTTGGTCTGGAACCATGTACGGAGGGTGTACATTTATGAAGACGAGCTGGCCGTGTTTGTCAACTCATGATTCGATTCCTCATGATTTCATAACTCTATGATTCAATACCTCATGATTCCATGGATTGACAAAATTTCACTCGGTGCGAGCTTCTTGGCTTGCTTGCATGTGATACATGTGATAAAGGACGGATCACCCAATTTTAAACATGATCTCCAAAAGCGAGCCCTTTCAAAAACAAAACAAGTGAGGAAAAGTAGATGTTTGTTGCACTTTTTTCGAGGTGTAAATGTTAAAAATAGGGTACGATCTTATAAAATCTATCAATTCTGTTTTAACTTCTTATAACTTTGGTATAGTATGATCAATTATCATTCTTAGATTTCATCCAATTGTATTACAATTTGTCTTTAGTGATTAAAATTGAGAGCTTCCCAACATTCAATAATATTTATCAAAGAAATTTGTTTGGTTTACAGTGATCCTACCATAGATGTGGGTGAATTTTGTTGATGTCTATATTAGTAGAAAAGAAATTTTGGAGCATTGATGTAGAGTGTGGAAGCTCTAGGGTAGACACTACTTGGAGTATTCTAAAGGGATTCTAAGGCCTTTGCAATAGTCGTTGTCCATTTAAGTAGGAAGTTATTGCATGCAATATTTCATTTGGTGTCCAAATAGGCCCAAGTTGTACAATAGGGGGACAAAACGTAGTTAATTGCAAGAATAATACTTAACATTTGAAAGTCTCTTGAAGGCAAATAAATTGTCTTTTAGTCCTTAAATTTGAAAATATGTTCATTTATGAGTTAATTACTTGTATGACAACTTTCATGTCTAAAGATCAATTAAAAAAGATTTATTGCAAATTTACCAACACGTATGCCTCCTTTAGCCTCAATCATTGAATGTAATCTAGCAAGCATGAAATGGCATAAAGCGGGGGTGCTAGTTTGTGAGCCTAAAAGCGTGAGCCTGGGAGCCTGGGAGCGTATGAGCCTTTAGTTTTGGATTTTTCTATTTGTGATTTTTTGAAATAGGACCTATTACCGTGGTTTAGAGCCTCTGCAATCTAGAGTTTAGGCTCATTTATATTTCAAGGAGATCAAAAATTTTGTATAACAGAAAACGGTAAAGAATATCATATATGAAACGAATAGAACATACCAAAGCCTCGAAAGACATCAAAACTGCAAAGAAGTAGGATAAACAAAATTCAAAGAGTAGATTAGTGGCCACTACTACTAGAAGATTTGGAACTAGAGCTATCATCAGAATCGGATGTCTCACCGTCTGATTCTCTAGCCATATCATCTACAAATATCAGAACACGTGGATCTACATTAGGGCCCTTCACAAAAGGTTTAGGATCATGGATAACAAGCTGCGAGGCTATTGCCTCAGCATACACTGGCAACTCAAAAGACTTCGGTGGACTAGGGAAGAATGCTGGGTCTTCAAAGAACGGTCGATGGGTGGAAATCTTCACTTTTTTTGCTTGCCTACACACTCAAATGAGACCACACATAAGAAAAACGTACAAAGTGAAAAAAATGAAGGTCAAAATTCAGAAGCCCAGTGATAAACTTACTTACTAAATTTTGAGGTCTTCACAACCTGGCGGATGGGCACCTCTTCATCATCGAGACTTGGTGGAGGGGCTTTAGATTGAACAGGTACTGTCTCAACAGTCGGCGTGGTGCCAATGAATGGAGCGAGAAGGGCATTGAAAATGGCCTTATCTGCTTCCAATGCCACGATATGACGACGAGTAGCCTGGCATGCATAGACGGTCGCACCTGTACATACAGAGATATGATTTAGTAGTGGAGCAACAGAATGCAAAATATTTTAACAGTTCAATGCTAAAACAATGAGTGCTGCCTGAGGGTGACCAAAAATTAGCATCAATACTAATGACAAAGGAGAGAAATGGATCATACAAAAAAACAAGGTATGATTGGTCAAATGGTGAAGGATAACAAACCGGTAGATGCTGTGCAATCCAAAACGATGTCACCAGGTGAGGTAGTTGCCTGAATAAGCATTTTCATTGTGGAAATTGCCTTCTCCCGAGGACCCCGCCAAGGTGAGTTCCCATTCATGGCCACGTCATTGATACCACTGAAATTTTGCAACATGTCATCCCGAGCCAAATTCACGCCAGCTTCAACATGTTCCTCGGGACGGCTCTGGAAAGAAAACCTACTCTTATACGGACCATCTAAAACTTTGACGTATAGAGAAGCCATGAAGCGCATAGTCTGCATGGGAAATCATTGAAAACGATTAGTACGTTAAAGCAGAGTACAGTATATGTTAAGGCACATGCAAGCTGTGAGGCAAGGGGAATTACCGTGGTAGAATGGTCCGAGGCACACGTCAAATGGAGCCAATTCATGCCGTGCCATTCTTTCTGCAGTTTGAAACCGAATGACTTGCAATTTCCTAGCAAGTGGCTTTTGATATTTCGGCAAAATGGGTAGATGACAAGAAGAGCCCCAGCATCATGAAGGTAGCTCTCTGCAAAGTCAAAGATATCTCGGAGTCCGTCCTCTGAGAACTGATTCCATTGGGGGATAGAATTCGGAGGATCAGAGACTATTGGGACCGGTAAACCCTCCGGGACATCCACCACAATCAAGTCTACCGCAGCCTGCCTAGTTACAACGCCATTGAAAAATCTCTCCTTGTCCTTGGTGTGCTGCATTCAAAAGATAAATCAGTAAAGAATACAAGTGATAGCGGATTAAAAGAAACTAAAAGGAACCTAGGAATAGGTGGATACATCGAAGCGCAATTGGATTGAATCAATATAGACAGAAACAAGATAGTAGTTACCTTTTCTAGCATAGAAACGATGTCAGTGAACGCGTCAGGTACAGGCCCTGCATCCGATGCAATAAGACTAGAAATGGATTCATTAAGAATGCATTGATCCACACTAGGGAGCGCATCCAAGTCATAAACTTGCGGTGGAAGTCCATGCTTCAATTTCTCTTGCGTCAGAGAAAAACTTGACGAGGTGTCCTTCATGGCCACATCACTTGTTGCTTGCTCTGGAGCGGCATCCTCAGCTTTCCTCTTCTTCCCCTTGCCCTTCTTTTCTTCTTTGGCCTTTTCAGCTTTGGCCTTTTCATCTTCTCTGGCTTTCCTCTTTGCTTCGTTCTCTTCATTCTTCTTCTTCGTGGATTCCCATTTCTCCTCCTTCATCTTGTCAGATCTCTCTCTCCTCTTCAAGGCCTTCTCGTCTAAGCCACCAACTTCGTCATTCTCGATCACAACAACAGGGCTGTCTTTGATAGATTGAAACGGAGCCAACTCCTGAGGAGGGGTGAAGGCACCATTGCAATCCAGATACCATGCTCCAGATTGCAAGTGGGCAGTAGGCCAATTCTTCTCCTGAGATGGAGAGAACATGCAGTCAGGTGACCTAAGTTCAAGCCACGTGGCTAGAAAAGGTGGTAAGGCGGCCTTATCGATGGCCTTCTTTGCAAAAAGCTCATATTTGAAATACCTGACAAAACAACAATGAATATTCATTAATCAATAAGATATCTATATAAACCCACACACAAAAATAAATAAATGAAATGAAGACATCATATTACCTGTATATGACTCTCTTCACAACAGCAGAGGACCCCTTGAAATCCTTGAACTCCTGAGATTTCTTGAATCCTTCGGGTCCCTTGAACGCTCCAGCATAGGCATGGTCCCATATCCTCATCCGCCAACTCTCTAGATAATCCACAAGAGATTCTGGCTCTACTCCCACCTTTGCATTCAATGTAATATTGTCTGCCCGAATGATAGACTCATACATCTCCACGGCCGCATCTTCAATCTATGGAATGACAATTACATGATTAAACAACAAGGGAACCATATCCGATTCCCACTCTACCGAATAGATGACTAGAATTGATTTAGAACTAGATCGAAAAAGACACTCAAGCAAAGCAGAACTAACCGAGGTAATGATGTTTGCCTTGAATGGTAGACTTGAATACAAATGTGATTGCAGAAGAAACATACCGCGGCATACCAGCAGGCCTTGGAGAGGAAAGAGTTGATCTTATCATCGTTAGCTGGTCGAGGGGGGAATCTTCGAGCCTCTCGTGTTGGAGTAGAAGAATTCATCCATTTAAGCCACTTCACTTTGTGATGGGCACTGGCATTAGCGGTGGCAATCAGTTGAAGCTTGTCTAAGGTCAGCTCCTGGACTGCATACATGCTCTAGTGCCTCTCAATCTGAAAAATAGACTAGAAATTAATTATCATTGAGGACATTGATAGAGCCATTGAAAAAATGACACTGTTGTAAAATCACTAGAATAACTAACTCTCAGAGGCACTTGAATTCAATCCTAGGACAGGAGGCAGTCACCAAAATCATCTGGAACTAGAGAATGTGATCATACCTCTTCGAGCCATGCATCACTTAATGCCGGGTTTGCCACGGAAACAATTTTAGAAAGTTTCTTATAGAGCTTGTCTGTGGCGTCCTTGGTAGCAGTCCTCACTGCTCCTGCAACCCCCAAATCAGTCTTATCCTCTTCAATAGTATCCTCGTGATACTTTCGAACAGCTGCATCTGCAGCAGCCGCTATGTCTTGCTGAAAAATCAAGAGAAATTTGTTAAATTGATATGATATGACAGAATGTTATTGATGAATCCCAAAATTTAGAAAACTGAGAAGATGGATCATAATACATTGTGCAAACAAGTTACAACGCACCTGAAATATGAAGCCGGTGAAGACCTCCAAAGGCATAGAATACCACGTTTTTCGAGCATTCAACTGGCAGAACTTGACATCCTCTACACTTAGAAGTTCCTTGAATTTCTCAAGGGGCATGGACCCGTACTTGCGAACACGATAGAGTGTATGCACAAGGTTCGTTTTCACATGGGAATTTTCAGTGTGTCTGAGTGAAATATAAAGGACATGAAATTAGTACACATGAAGTATACTAGAAAACATCAAAGAACGGAATGAGAAGAAAATAAATGAATTTGAATGGGATTCAGAGTCTCACTTATTAACGTCGTGCATGACCTGCATGGCTGCACCCACACGTCCCTTGGTTTCTAACAAAATTGTGTCCACAGAAATGTGCCATACGGGATCAGTACTATGAAGTCGATTAATATGACTCATCCAGGCGATGCGCCTGTGGTTTCCGTCGCATAAATACAATTTAGCATCCACCAAATGCTTGAGCTCCAAATGATTGTTCAGCTCTGCATTGAAGTCATCATTGACCTTGTTCCAAATGGGTCCCCACTCCGACTTCTTTGCATCAGTGAAAAACATGGACTCTCCTTGCTCATCTGACAGTGAAGCATAAAAGACTCGAGCTCCCTCGTCATAGCCATGAATGAACTCCTGCTCAAGTTTGATTAGATCGCAGCTTAAAGTAGGTCTCACCATGGGCATGGGTACCAGACGGCATAGGGGGACCTTTCGATGAGTGAGACCATGAGGTAGGATCCGCAAATTAGTAATGGTTGCCACATAGTCCATCTTCTGAGTTCTTCGAATGGCATCCTCTCCGCCCAATAGTGGACCTCCCACCACTCCATCATCACTGGGCATAACTTCGACAGCAGTCTCCAAATCAACACTTGATGGAAGCTCCACCTCAGTCACCAATGCGGAGATGACCGGCTGCAAAGGAGGATGCATTGTAGCTCCCAACAAAGACCCCTAAACAAATAACGAGAAAAAATCATTAGAAACAGAAATAATAATGCGGACGTCTGGATTGTATCAAGGAAAAACAATAATCGAACGATCCGACCCGTGTCTGTGCGTCCATATCGGTGGCGAGAGGGCCGTCCTCCCTCCCCTCACGCTGGACTGGATACCGAAAAAGTTCAAAGGGGGAGTGGCGTGGCCACCCCACCTGAGTAGTCTCGGTGGCGAGATGGCCCTCGTGCCTCCCCTCGTGGTGCACTAGATACCAGAAAAAAATGAATGGGGAGCAGCTTCCCCGACCTCACATGAGTAGTCTCGGTGGCGAGATGGCCCTCGTGCCTCCCAAAACGCTGGACCCTCACCAAAAAAAAATGAACGGGGAGCAGCTTGCCCGACCTTACCTGAGCAGTCTCGGTGGCGAGATGGCCCTCGTGCCTCCCCACCCGGTGGATTGGATACCGAAAAAAAATGAACGGGGAGCAGCTTGCCCGACCTTACCTGAGCAGTCTCGGTGGCGAGATGGCCCTCGTGCCTCCCCAAACGTTGGACTGGATACTGAAAAAAAATGAACGGGGAGCAGCTTGCCCGACCTTACCTGACGAGTCTCGGTGGCGAGATGGCCCTCGTGCCTCCCAAAACGCTGGACCCTCACCAAAAAAAAATGAACGGGGAGCAGCTTGCCCGACCTTACCTGAGCAGTCTCGGTGGCGAGATGGCCCTCGTGCCTCCCAAAACGCTGGACCCTCAACAAAAAAAAATGAACGGGGAGCAGCTTGCCGACTTCACATGAGCAATCTCGGTGGCGAGATGGCCCTCGTGCCTCCCCAAACGTTGGACTGGATACTGAAAAAAAATGAACGGGGAGCAGCTTGCCCGACCTTACCTGACGAGTCTCGGTGGCGAGATGGCCCTCGTGCCTCCCAAAACGCTGGACCCTCACCAAAAAAAAATGAACGGGGAGCAGCTTGCCCGACCTTACCTGAGCAGTCTCGGTGGCGAGATGGCCCTCGTGCCTCCCCAAACGTTGGACTGGATACTGAAAAAAAATGAACGGGGAGCAGCTTGCCCGACCTTACCTCACGAGTCTCGGTGGCGAGATGGCCCTCGTGCCTCCCAAAACGCTGGACCCTCACCAAAAAAAAATGAACCGGGAGCAGCTTGCCCGACCTTACCTGAGCAGTCTCGGTGGCAAGATGGCCCTCGTGCCTCCCCAAACGCTGGACTGGATACCGAAAAAAAATGAACGGGGAGCAGCTTGCCCGACCTCACCTGACCAGTCTCGGTGGCGAGATGGCCCTCGTGCCTCCCAAAACGCTGGACCCTCAACAAAAAAAAATGAACGGGGAGCAGCTTGCCCGACTTCACATGAGCAATCTCGGTGGCGAGATGGCCCTCGTGCCTCCCCAAACGTTGGACTGGATACTGAAAAAAAATGAACGGGGAGCAGCTTGCCCGACCTTACCTGACCAGTCTCGGTGGCGAGATGGCCCTCGTGCCTCCCAAAACGCTGGACCCTCAACAAAAAGAAATGAACGGGGAGCAGCTTGCCCGACCTTACCTGAGCAGTCTCGGTGGCAAGATGGCCCTCGTGCCTCCCCAAACGTTGGACTGGATACTGAAAAAAAATGAATGGGAAGCAGCTTGCCCGACCTTACCTGAGCAGTCTCGGTGGCAAGATGGCCCTCGTGCCTCCCCAAACGCTGGACTGGATACCGAAAAAAAATGAACGGGGAGCAACTTGCCCGACCTCACATGACCAGTCTCGGTGGCGAGATGGCCCTCGTGCCTCCCCACCCGGTGGATTGGATACCGAAAAAAAATGAACGGGGAGCAGCTTGCCCGACCTTACCTGAGCAGTCTCGGTGACTAGATGGCCCTCGTGCCTCCCCAAACGCTGGACTGGATACCGAAAAAAAATGAACGGGGAGCAGCTTGCCTGACCTCACATGAACAGTCTCGGTGGCGAGATGGCCCTCGTGCCTCCCCAAACGTTGGACTGGATACTGAAAAAAAATGAACGGGGAGCAGCTTGCCTGACCTCACATGAACAGTCTCGGTGGCGAGATGGCCCTCGTGCCTCCCAAAACGCTGGACTGGATACCAAAAAAAAATGAACGGGGAGCAGCTTGCCCGACCTTACCTGAGCAGTCTCGGTGGCCAGATGGCCCTCGTGCCTCCCCAAACGTTGGACTGGATACTGAAAAAAAATGAACGGGGAGCAGCTTGCCCGACCTCACCTGACCAGTCTCGGTGGCGAGATGGCCCTCGTGCCTCCCAAAACGCTGGACCCTCAACAAAAAAAAATGAACGGGGAGCAGCTTGCCCGACTTCACATGAGCAATCTCGGTGGCGAGATGGCCCTCGTGCCTCCCAAAACGTTGGACTGGATACTGAAAAAAAATGAACGGGGAGCAGCTTGCCCGACCTTACCGGACCAGTCGCGGTGGCGAGATGGCCCTCGTGCCTCCCAAAACGCTGGACCCTCAACAAAAAAAAATAAACAGGGAGCAGCTTGCCCGACCTTACCTGATCAGTCTCGGTGGCAAGATGGCCCTCGTGCCTCCCCAAACGTTGGACTGGATACTGAAAAAAAATGAACGGGAAGCAGCTTGCCCGACCTTACCTGAGCAGTCTCGGTGGCAAGATGGCCCTCGTGCCTCCCCAAACGCTGGACTGGATACCGAAAAAAAATGAACGGGGAGCAACTTGCCCGACCTTACCTGAGCAGTCTCGGTGGCGAGATGGCCCTCGTGCCTCCCCACCCGGTGGATTGGATACCGAAAAAAAATGAACGGGGAGCAGCTTGCCCGACCTTACCTGAGCAGTCTCGGTGACTAGATGGCCCTCGTGCCTCCCCAAACGCTGGACTGGATACCGAAAAAAAATGAACGGGGAGCAGCTTGCCCGACCTTACCTGAGCAGTCTCGGTGGCGAGATGGCCCTTGTGCCTCCCCACCCGGTGGACTGGATACAGAAAAAAAATGAACGGGGAGCAGCTTGCCCGACCTTACCTGAGCAGTCTCGGTGGCGAGATGGCCCTTGTGCCTCCCCACCCGGTGGACTGGATACCGAAAAAAAATGAACGGGGAGCAGCTTGCCCGACCTTACCTGAGCAGTCTCGGTGGCGAGATGGCCCTCGTGCCTCCCCAAACGTTGGACTGGATACTGAAAAAAAATGAACGGGGAGCAGCTTGCCTGACCTCACATGAACAGTCTCGGTGGCGAGATGGCCCTCGTGCCTCCCAAAACGCTGGACTGGATACCAAAAAAAAATGAACGGGGTGCAGCTTGCCCGACCTTACCTGAGCAGTCTCGGTGGCAAGATGGCCCTCGTGCCTCCCCAAACGTTGGACTGGATACTGAAAAAAAATGAATGGGAAGCAGCTTGCCCGACCTTACCTGAGCAGTCTCGGTGGCAAGATGGCCCTCGTGCCTCCCCAAACGTTGGACTGGATACTGAAAAAAAATGAATGGGAAGCAGCTTGCCCGACCTTACCTGAGCAGTCTCGGTGGCAAAATGGCCCTCGTGCCTCCCCAAACGCTGGACTGGATACCGAAAAAAAATGAACGGGGAGCAGCTTGCCCGACCTTACCTGAGCAGTCTCGGTGGCGAGATGGCCCTTGTGCCTCCCCACCCGGTGGACTGGATACCGAAAAAAAATGAACGGGGAGCAGCTTGCCCGACCTTACCTGAGCAGTCTCGGTGGCGAGATGGCCCTTGTGCCTCCCCACCCGGTGGACTGGATACAGAAAAAAAATGAACGGGGAGCAGCTTGCCCGACCTTACCTGAGCAGTCTCGGTGGCGAGATGGCCCTTGTGCCTCCCCACCCGGTGGACTGGATACCGAAAAAAAATGAACGGGGAGCAGCTTGCCCGACCTTACCTGAGCAGTCTCGGTGGCGAGATGGCCCTTGTGCCTCCCCACCGGGTGGACTGGATACAGAAAAAAAATGAACGGGGAGCAGCTTGCCCGACCTTACCTGAGCAGTCTCGGTGGCGAGATGGCCCTCGTGCCTCCCCACCCGGTGGATTGGATACCGAAAAAAAATGAACGGGGAGAAGCTTGCCCGACCTTACCTGAGCAGTCTCGGTGGCGAGATGGCCCTCGTGCCTCCCCAAACGTTGGACTGGATACTGAAAAAAAATGAACGGGGAGCAGCTTGCCTGACCTCACATGAACAGTCTCGGTGGCGAGATGGCCCTCGTGCCTCCCAAAACGCTGGACTGGATACCAAAAAAAAATGAACGGGGAGCAGCTTGCCCGACCTTACCTGAGCAGTCTCGGTGGCAAGATGGCCCTCGTGCCTCCCCAAAACGTTGGACTGGATACTGAAAAAAAATGAATGGGAAGCAGCTTGCCCGACCTTACCTGAGCAGTCTCGGTGGCAAGATGGCCCTCGTGCCTCCCCAAACGCTGGACTGGATACCGAAAAAAAATGAACGGGGAGCAACTTGCCCGACCTCACATGACCAGTCTCGGTGGCGAGATGGCCCTCGTGCCTCCCCACCCGGTGGATTGGATACCGAAAAAAAATGAACGGGGAGAAGCTTGCCCGACCTTACCTGAGCAGTCTCGGTGGCGAGATGGCCCTCGTGCCTCCCCAAACGTTGGACTGGATACTGAAAAAAAATGAACGGGGAGCAGCTTGCCTGACCTCACATGAACAGTCTCGGTGGCGAGATGGCCCTCGTGCCTCCCAAAACGCTGGACTGGATACCAAAAAAAAATGAACGGGGAGCAGCTTGCCCGACCTTACCTGAGCAGTCTCGGTGGCAAGATGGCCCTCGTGCCTCCCCAAACGTTGGACTGGATACTGAAAAAAAATGAACGGGGAGCAGCTTGCCCGACCTCACCTGACCAGTCTCGGTGGCGAGATGGCCCTCGTGCCTCCCAAAACGCTGGACCCTCAACAAAAAAAAATGAACGGGGAGCAGCTTGCCCGACTTCACATGAGCAATCTCGGTGGCGAGATGGCCCTCGTGCCTCCCAAAACGTTGGACTGGATACTGAAAAAAAATGAACGGGGAGCAGCTTGCCCGACCTTACCTGACCAGTCGCGGTGGCGAGATGGCCCTCGTGCCTCCCAAAACGCTGGACCCTCAACAAAAAAAAATAAACGGGGAGCAGCTTGCCCGACCTTACCTGAGCAGTCTCGGTGGCAAGATGGCCCTCGTGCCTCCCCAAACGTTGGACTGGATACTGAAAAAAAATGAACGGGAAGCAGCTTGCCCGACCTTACCTGAGCAGTCTCGGTGGCAAAATGGCCCTCGTGCCTCCCCAAACGCTGGACTGGATACCGAAAAAAAATGAACGGGGAGCAACTTGCCCGACCTTACCTGAGCAGTCTCGGTGGCGAGATGGCCCTCGTGCCTCCCCACCCGGTGGATTGGATACCGAAAAAAAATGAACGGGGAGCAGCTTGCCCGACCTTACCTGAGCAGTCTCGGTGACTAGATGGCCCTCGTGCCTCCCCAAACGCTGGACTGGATACCGAAAAAAAATGAACGGGGAGCAGCTTGCCCGACCTTACCTGAGCAGTCTCGGTGGCGAGATGGCCCTTGTGCCTCCCCACCCGGTGGACTGGAAAAAAATGAACGGGGAGCAGCTTGCCCGACCTTACCTGAGCAGTCTCGGTGGCGAGATGGCCCTTGTGCCTCCCCACCCGGTGGACTGGATACCGAAAAAAAATGAACGGGGAGCAGCTTGCCCGACCTTACCTGAGCAGTCTCGGTGGCGAGATGGCCCTCGTGCCTCCCCAAACGTTGGACTGGATACTGAAAAAAAATGAACGGGGAGCAGCTTGCCTGACCTCACATGAACAGTCTCGGTGGCGAGATGGCCCTCGTGCCTCCCAAAACGCTGGACTGGATACCAAAAAAAAATGAACGGGGAGCAGCTTGCCCGACCTTACCTGAGCAGTCTCGGTGGCAAGATGGCCCTCGTGCCTCCCCAAACGTTGGACTGGATACTGAAAAAAAATGAACGGGGAGCAGCTTGCCCGACCTCACCTGACCAGTCTCGGTGGCGAGATGGCCCTCATGCCTCCCAAAACGCTGGACCCTCAACAAAAAAAAATGAACGGGGAGCAGCTTGCCCGACTTCACATGAGCAATCTCGGTGGCGAGATGGCCCTCGTGCCTCCCAAAACGTTGGACTGGATACTGAAAAAAAATGAACGGGGAGCAGCTTGCCCGACCTTACCTGACCAGTCGCGGTGGCGAGATGGCCCTCGTGCCTCCCAAAACGCTGGACCCTCAACAAAAAAAAATAAACGGGGAGCAGCTTGCCCGACCTTACCTGAGCAGTCTCGGTGGCAAGATGGCCCTCGTGCCTCCCCAAACGTTGGACTGGATACTGAAAAAAAATGAACGGGAAGCAGCTTGCCCGACCTTACCTGAGCAGTCTCGGTGGCAAAATGGCCCTCGTGCCTCCCCAAACGCTGGACTGGATACCGAAAAAAAATGAACGGGGAGCAACTTGCCCGACCTTACCTGAGCAGTCTCGGTGGCGAGATGGCCCTCGTGCCTCCCCACCCGGTGGATTGGATACCGAAAAAAAATGAACGGGGAGCAGCTTGCCCGACCTTACCTGAGCAGTCTCGGTGACTAGATGGCCCTCGTGCCTCCCCAAACGCTGGACTGGATACCGAAAAAAAATGAACGGGGAGCAGCTTGCCCGACCTTACCTGAGCAGTCTCGGTGGCGAGATGGCCCTTGTGCCTCCCCACCCGGTGGACTGGAAAAAAATGAACGGGGAGCAGCTTGCCCGACCTTACCTGAGCAGTCTCGGTGGCGAGATGGCCCTTGTGCCTCCCCACCCGGTGGACTGGATACCGAAAAAAAATGAACGGGGAGCAGCTTGCCCGACCTTACCTGAGCAGTCTCGGTGGCGAGATGGCCCTCGTGCCTCCCCAAACGTTGGACTGGATACTGAAAAAAAATGAACGGGGAGCAGCTTGCCTGACCTCACATGAACAGTCTCGGTGGCGAGATGGCCCTCGTGCCTCCCAAAACGCTGGACTGGATACCAAAAAAAAATGAACGGGGAGCAGCTTGCCCGACCTTACCTGAGCAGTCTCGGTGGCAAGATGGCCCTCGTGCCTCCCCAAACGTTGGACTGGATACTGAAAAAAAATGAACGGGGAGCAGCTTGCCCGACCTCACCTGACCAGTCTCGGTGGCGAGATGGCCCTCGTGCCTCCCAAAACGCTGGACCCTCAACAAAAAAAAATGAACGGGGAGCAGCTTGCCCGACTTCACATGAGCAATCTCGGTGGCGAGATGGCCCTCGTGCCTCCCCAAACGTTGGACTGGATACTGAAAAAAAATGAACGGGGAGCAGCTTGCCCGACCTTACCTGACCAGTCGCGGTGGCGAGATGGCCCTCGTGCCTCCCAAAACGCTGGACCCTCAACAAAAAAAAATAAACAGGGAGCAGCTTGCCCGACCTTACCTCAGCAGTCTCGGTGGCAAGATGGCCCTCGTGCCTCCCCAAACGTTGGACTGGATATTGAAAAAAAATGAACGGGAAGCAGCTTGCCCGACCTTACCTGAGCAGTCTCGGTGGCAAGATGGCCCTCGTGCCTCCCCAAACGCTGGACTGGATACCGAAAAAAAATGAACGGGGAGCAACTTGCCCGACCTTACCTGAGCAGTCTCGGTGGCGAGATGGCCCTCGTGCCTCCCCACCCGGTGGATTGGATACCGAAAAAAAATGAACGGGGAGCAGCTTGCCCGACCTTACCTGAGCAGTCTCGGTGACTAGATGGCCCTCGTGCCTCCCCAAACGCTGGACTGGATACCGAAAAAAAATGAACGGGGAGCAGCTTGCCCGACCTTACCTGAGCAGTCTCGGTGGCAAGATGGCCCTTGTGCCTCCCCACCCGGTGGACTGGATACAGAAAAAAAATGAACGGGGAGCAGCTTGCCCGACCTTACCTGAGCAGTCTCGGTGGCGAGATGGCCCTTGTGCCTCCCAAAACGCTGGACTGGATACCAAAAAAAAATGAACGGGGAGCAGCTTGCCCGACCTTACCTGAGCAGTCTCGGTGGCGAGATGGCCCTTGTGCCTCCCCACCCGGTGGACTGGATACCGAAAAAAAATGAACGGGGAGCAGCTTGCCCGACCTCACATGAGCAGTCTCGGTGGCGAGATGGCCCTCATGCCTCCCAAAACGCTGGACCCTCAACAGAAAAAATGAACGGGGAGCAGCTTGCCCGACCTTATCTGAGCAGTCTCGGTGGCGAGATGGCCCTCGTGCCTCCCAAAACGCTGGACCCTCAACAAAAAAAAATGAACGGGGAGCAGCTTGCCCGACCTCACATGAGCAATCTCGGTGCCGAGATGGCCCTCGTGCCTCCCGAAACGCTGGATTGGATACCGAAAAAAAATGAACGGGGTGCAGCTTGCCCAACCTTACCTGAGCAGTCTCGTTGGCGAGATGGCCCTCGTGCCTCCCAAAACGCTGGACCCTCAACAAAAAAAAATGAACGGGGAGCAGCTTGCCCGACTTTACCTGAGCAGTCTCGGTGGCGAGATGGTCCTTGTGCCTCCCCACCCGGTGGACTGGATACAGAAAAAAAATGAACGGGGAGCAGCTTGCCCGACCTTACCTGAGCAGTCTCGGTGGCGAGATGGCCCTCGTGCCTCCCCACCCGGTGGATTGGATACCGAAAAAAAATGAACGGGGAGCAGCTTGCCCGACCTTACCTGAGCAGTCTCGGTGACTGGATGGCCCTCGTGCCTCCCGAAACGCTGGATTGGATACCGAAAAAAAATGAACGGGGTGCAGCTTGCCCAACCTTACCTGAGCAGTCTCGTTGGCGAGATGGCCCTCGTGCCTCCCAAAACGCTGGACCCTCAACAAAAAAAAATGAACGGGGAGCAGCTTGCCCGACTTTACCTGAGCAGTCTCGGTGGCGAGATGGTCCTTGTGCCTCCCCACCCGGTGGACTGGATACCGAAAAAAAATGAACGGGGAGCAGCTTGCCCGACCTTACCTGAGCAGTCTCGGTGGCGAGATGGCCCTCGTGCCTCCCCACCCGGTGGATTGGATACCGAAAAAAAATGAACGGGGAGCAGCTTGCCCGACCTTACCTGAGCAGTCTCGGTGACTGGATGGCCCTCGTGCCTCCCCAAACGCTGGACTGGATACCAAAAAAAAATGAACGGGGAGTAGCTTGCGCGACCTTACCTGAGCAGTCTCGTTGGCGAGATGGCCCTCGTGCCTCCCCACCTGGTGGATTGGATACCGAAAAAAAATGAACGGGGAGCAGCTTGCCCGACCTTACCTTAGCAGTCTCGGTGACTAGATGGCCCTCGTGCCTCCCCAAACGCTGGACTGGATACCGAAAAAAAATGAACGGGGAGCAGCTTGCCCGACCTTACCTGAGCAGTCTCGGTGGCGAGATGGCCCTTGTGCCTCCCCACCCGGTGGATTGGATACCGAAAAAAAATGAACGGGGAGCAGCTTGCCCGACCTTACCTGAGCAGTCTCGGTGGCGAGATGGCCCTCGTGCCTCCCCAAACGCTGGACCCTCAACAAAAAAAAATGAACGGGGAGCAGTTTGCCTGACCTCACATGAGCAGTCTCGGTGGCGAGATGGCCCTCGTGCCTCCCCAAACGCTGGACTGGATACCGAAAAAAAATGAACGGGGAGCAGCTTGCCCGACCTTACCTGAGCAATCTCGGTGGCGAGATGGCCCTCGTGCCTCCCACAACGCTGGACCCTCAACAAAAAAAAATGAACGGGGAGCAGCTTGCCCGACCTCACATGAGCAGTCTCGGTGGCGAGATGGCCCTCGTGCCTCCCCACCCGGTGGATTGGATACCGAAAAAAAATGAACGGGGAGCAGCTTGCCTGACCTCACATGACCAGTCTCGGTGGCGAGATGGCCCTTGTGCCTCCCCAATCGTTGGATTGGATACCGAAAAAAAATGAACGGGGAGCAGCTTGCCCGACCTCACATGAGCAATCTCGGTGGCGAGATGGCCCTCGTGCCTCCCACAACGCTGGACCCTCAACAAAAAAAAATGAACGGGGAGCAGCTTGCCCGACCTCACATGAGCAGTCTCGGTGGCGAGATGGCCCTCGTGCCTCCCAAAACGCTGGACCCTCAACAAAAAAAATGAACGGGGAGCAGCTTGCCCGACCTTATCTGAGCAGTCTCGGTGGCGAGATGGCCCTCGTGCCTCCCAAAACGCTGGACCCTCAACAAAAAAAAATGAACGGGGAGCAGCTTGCCCGACCTCACATGAGCAATCTCGGTGGCGAGATGGCCCTCGTGCCTCCCCAAATGTTGGACTGGATACTGAAAAAAAATGAACGGGGAGCTGCTTGCCCGACCTTACCTGACCAGTCTCGGTGGCGAGATGGCCCTCGTGCCTCCCAAAACGCTGGACCCTCAACAAAAAAAAATGAACGGGGAGGAGCTTGCCCGACCTTACCTGAGCAGTCTCGGTGGCAAGATGGCCCTCGTGCCTCCCCAAACGTTGGACTGGATACTGAAAAAAAAATGAACGGGGAGCAGCTTGCCCGACCTTACCTGACCAGTCTCGGTGGCAAGATGGCCCTCGTGCCTCCGCAAACGCTGGACTGGATACCGAAAAAAAATGAACGGGGAGCAACTTGCCCGACCTTACCTGAGCAGTCTCGGTGGCGAGATGGCCCTCGTGCCTCCCCACCCGGTGGATTGGATACCGAAAAAAAATGAACGGGGAGCAGCTTGCCTGACCTCACATGAACAGTCTCGGTGGCGAGATGGCCCTCGTGCCTCCCCAAACGCTGGACTGGATACCAAAAAAAAATGAACGGGGAGCAGCTTGCCCGACCTTACCTAAGCAGTCTCGGTGGCGAGATGGCCCTCGTGCCTCCCCACCCGGTGGATTGGATACCGAAAAAAAATGAACGGGGAGCAGCTTGCCCGACCTCATATGAGCAGTCTCGGTGGCGAGATGGCCCTCGTGCCTCCCCAAACGCTGGACCCTCAACAAAAAAAAATGAACGGGGAGCAGTTTGCCTGACCTCACATGAGCAGTCTCGGTGGCGAGATGGCCCTCGTGCCTCCCCAAACGCTGGACCCTCAACAAAAAAAATTGAACGGGGAGCAGCTTGCCCGACCTTACCTGAGCAGTCTCAGTGGCGAGATGGCCCTCGTGCCTCCCCACCCGGTGGATTGGATACCGAAAAAAAATGAACGGGGAGCAGCTTGCCCGACTTTACCTGAGCAGTCTCGGTGGCGAGATGGCCCTCGTGCCTCCCCAAACGCTGGACTAGAAACCTAGAAAAAATGAGTGGGGAGCTGCCTCGCGAACCCTACCTGAGCGGTCTCGGTGGAGACAACACCGTCCTCCCTCCCCTTGCGGTGGACTGGAAACCCCAAAAAATTGAGTGGGGAGCAGGTGGTGAACGCTACCTGAGCGGTCTCGGTGGCGACAACACCGTTTTTCCTCCCATGGAGGTGCAACACAGACAAAGAAGAATGCATTGGGGAGATCCTTTCCAGTCTCGGTGTCGAGGGCACCATCCTCTCTTCCTTCGGGTTTGTAATGTAAATCAAGGAACTTATTATGATTGAAAATGAGTGCAGTGCAAATTACCTCGGTTGTATCTTGGGCTGCAACTGCTCCGTCCGCTTCCGCTTGGGCTTGACGCGACAAATCTCGTGCTCTCCTAGTCTCCATGACGCCAATCTGAGAAAGCTCCAACCACGTTTTTGACTCCACGAGAAACAAGGGCAAGCACAATCTTCACTTAGTCGAATTTGAATTGCTTGCTTGTCCGTCGAGTAGGCGGAACTCACGCCTGTTACTTGGCACGAGTCCAATAATACATATCCCGGTCTACTGATGTTTCTAAGGGTATATGGGTTTATGCTCTCTATTTTTATTATATTATCTCCGACGTTACAATGTTCACAGATCTCCAACCTCGGCAATAAAACTAAATTATTTGGATCAAGCATTTCTTTTTTTCCCGTGTTCTGTGTAAGGACGACAATTTACCAATAATATTTTAATCTTAATCATGAAAAACGATTTCGAATCCTTGCATGCTATATATAATCCATTATGTATATAGATTATATAGACTATGTGAATACAGTGATTAATCATTGGATGCTTTAGAAATTATGTGTGGCATCAGAGATCTTGTAATATCAGTATCAGGACATCTAGAGACCCCAATGAACATCATTTTTCCCATACGGCTACGTGCAATGCTACGCCCATACCTCTTTCTCACATAACTGCAAGCTCATATTGCAAATGGAAGTGGGATCATATAAGGTACCTCAATGTTGCTATTGGTCGCTCGGTGCGTGTCTTCATCTTGTGTTCTTCGTGAATAATGAGATGTGGAATTTGACTGCACGTAGGAATCTACTATATTATTTCCTCCCGTCCTTTGCAAGGATTCTACTTCTTCTACTGTAGTAGATGATATCACTCTTCGATTTTGCCTCCCTCTCTCCACGGCGCGTGCCATTCTTGATCTATTCAACTCCTTCGGACTACTGAATAATAGCTTACGTTTCTTTCGCTTCACACTCTGACTACTACATGAAAGACCATTTTTGCAAGGTGGCATCTATAGCAATCCCTACATATATATATTTCTCGCTGGACCAATAGTGTGACATCTGAGGACCTGCAATCTCTGGAAGGAAATGGATGCAAATTCCTCATGTTACAGCCTAATTATTCCCATTAGGAAAAGGGATGGTATTCTCTCATTATATACCTTCAGCACAGTGAGCATCCTCCACTGCATATCAAGTTCTAAAATATCACGACGGTAATTATGGTCCACCATATCCTTTCTAATAGGGTTTAGATCTTGATTTCATTGTTTTCAAAAATCATATTAATGAACTGAGACTACAAGTAGGGAGTTAGTTCAACATATTCTAGAACTACTTCTCTTTTGGATCCCTTTATAATTTGATGACATGAAGGCTTCATCAACTCTTAATTACGAGTACGTAATTGGTCATTATGTACCAATGCCTAGGAATAGTGAAATGTAGTACTTGCCATCCTCAATTTGTTTTTGTAATTACTGAAGGACATTGCAGATCTACTGCTACGGAGATTGCCCTGATAATAGTTCTTTAAATTGTACCTTGGAGATCTGTGTGTGCAATCTTTCTGGCACAGCCGTATAGATCAGGTTTAGAAGTGGTAGATTAGCAATTGAATTCGAATTTGAATTCGAATTTAGGGTTCCTATTTCATGTGTACTCTATAAGTGGAATAGGGCAACACTTCTACATAATAACGTCATTTCTACTCACTGCATAGTAGTTTCAAATCTAATGTCTTCTAGTCGTAGTACCCTGATGGCGTCCGTAAGAGCTGATGGTCATGAGGTTCCCCTTCTTCTTCGCTTGAATGATATTGGTGTAGCTATTGTGTCTAGTGACCTCCTTCATGTTCGGTATGGTTTCTTGGAGTCCTCCATCTATGTCGAGGAGGAGATATATTCAGAGGCCGGAATACTTCTTCAGTCGATTCTAATGTCCAGGATTAGCAATGAGCATGGATATGAGTGGAATTTACAATCGGGTCGTTATCGGTCTTTTGGTCTACCCTCAATCGTTATGGATGCTTCTACTGAGATCCTTACCCCCTTATCTGATGCATCTACAGCTCAAGCTCCTATTTTTAGAGCCGTGAAATGTGAGCCTGTATGCCCTTCTGCCTCGGATGATCCATTCAGTCCTGTCAATGTCTATCCCTCTTTACAAGAGTTTTTGAGTCCAATCGTGGAGTTATCAAGCGATTCGGAGGGAGGGCCTACAAATTTTGGTCGTTAGTCAGCTAATTCTTGTTCGCTCGATGCTACAATGATGGTAGAGACAACCCAATCTGGCGGTGCGCGTGATAGTAGTGCAGGAAGTTCGTTTTTATCACGCCCACCTCTATATCCGACAGATAGTCAATGTCCTAGTGTGATGCAGTGCCTTCGGAAATTGGCGCTTATGAGAGGATGTAGAAACAAACTTGCTAATCTCGATTTTGCGTCAGTCGATTACCAGAAAGTCCAATTTCTTCCGACTAGTTTTGATGGTGACATTGTCTTTGAGCTCCCACCATGTCGTTCCTCGACTTCTTCTAGTTCTTCTAAGACAATGGGGGGCATGGATAAATGTTACGACGGTCATTTATGGTGCCGTACTATGACCTCAAATATCCACAATGATTTTGAGCTAAAGTTTAGAAAAGCATCTTGTGTTGGTCATTTGGCATGCCTTAACCCTTCTTGCGATTACCTGAAGAGATGCTCTCATAGAAACGAGACAGAGTGGTCAGGTAACACAAACACTCCATTCCATGTAGGATCGAGTTCACCTAAGGACTCAACTGTTGTCTGCAAGGTGTGCAAGGTTTCACCTACTTGTGTCAATTTCTGCGACGGTAGAATTTACTATGTTGTAGGTCCCAACCAAATGACACGAGCCTGCATCCATCTAGGATCTCACAACCACCCAGTGGCAGATGGTCTATGTCGAGATTCTGTGGATACCATTTCACAGCTCATTGCAAAAGAAGTATGCAAGACCCCTACTGCTAAAACATCGTCCATTGCTCTGGCTGCTAGCAAGGAGTTTTTAGACACGTTCTTAGTGCACTCGAGCGAAGGTCCAAAGGAAATGCTTCATGGAAAGGCTCTTGAAGCAGTTATGGATAAATTTCAAGTCCTCAGTTCTCCAAACGTTAGAAATATTATTGCCTCTTTTCGTAGTTCTGGAGTCGGAGGAGGGGAAATTGACCGCATACTTGCAATGAAAAAGCAAGCTAAGATTGAGTTTATTCATGATAGTGTGTTTCCTGGTCAAGGTCGAGATAAAGTGTACCTTTTTAAAATGCTTGTGGATGGACCTGGTAGCGGCGTTGATCTCGTGAAGAGGATGCAACCAGGGGGAGATTTGTCAAATTCGTGGTTGATGTTTGACCATGTGAAAAGGGTGAAAGGGTGGACCACCATCGCCTGTCACGTATATGACCCTATCTTCTGCAAAGTGATGACAATTGCAGTCTGTGACATGCAGTCGGAAGATACTGAAGGGCAAGTCATTATGTGGAGGTGTCTGAACAGGGTAATGGAAAAGAATGGCTTGTTGAATCTGAATTTTAAAGGCTTCATGGCGGACAGTGCCCAAGCCAACTGGAATGCTGTCCGCATTGTTTATGGATCAGGCGATGCTTCTGTGAAGATGATTGACAAGGAGCGCACATGCCTCTTTCACTGGGCTACGTCGATGAAGCAACACACAGAGCGACTAATTAAGCGTGAATTGCAATGTCAACATGTGAAGCTTTGTAGGGACTACAAAGACGCGAAGACCCTGGAAGAAGCGGAGAACATGTACCTTCAAATCAAGGCATGGTGGTATTCATCTGGTGCTGCATCTGCTGAATCTCTAAAGGAGCTTGAGCTTTGGCTAGCATTTTGGCACTTCAGATATCGCCAGTGGGGTGGCTTCATGGAAACAGTGAGTCTTTGTTTTTTCTTCCTCTGAGTTTATTGTCCTTGAAAATGCTTTCCTTCTTTTCATCTGTTTAATGATTCTTGAAATCTAATTTACCAAATTTCATTCTTGTAGGATTTATCAATTGAAGAATTGGCGGACATTCCGTCTTGCAACCTATCCGAGACTGTTCACAACAAGTGGCTACAAATGTCTGGCAAGCGTGGGACAGATCTGTATGTCGCAACATGTGACGATTGGGTTCGCGCTTTTATGCAAATGACCAACTATCGGGTGTATCTCAATGGTGGGCGATCTGGGCATGGACCATCTCGAGCAGACTTGAAGTTGAAGAGGGCCGTTGCATCTATGGACGGCAAACGAATTACCGATGCCTTATGTAGTATGCCAGGGGCGGAGGCAATTTGTACACGAGTTCCTCACTTAGAAGGGGAAGAAGTGTTCGGATCAACCAAGCGGGCGCTGGATGTACCTATTGGATCTGAAGGAGATTCGCATCGTCCTGACAAGATTAATTACTCACACCCGCGAGTGCATAGAAAATCTACGGATGTTTCTGTCTGTGATGTGCAAGACGATACCACCCGGATGCCTCATGTCAAGCACGTGCTCGAGACAGACTGTGACACTTCGCTTTGGCACATAGCCCGCATCTCTGTAAAATCCAAGAGGAAGTGCCATGCCAATCAGTCTGAGACGGAGTTGAAGTGCAAGATGAACATTGTCCGAGGGTCTAAAGCTACTGCTGCTCCGCTGTATAAAGGGCAGAAGCGCGAGTACAAAGGTACAAGGGTGGAGACAGATGAGTTCTGGTTTTGTCCAGACGATATCAAGCGCTGTGTGATGGGTCCGAGGAGGTCTCATATTTTGTCTCAACCGGAAATCCCTGAGTTCTGGCCAGTGATGATCGGTACTGCCCTTACTTCTGATGAGATCATTTTGTTTGAAGAAGCCGGGTTTCGCCTCCAAGAAAGACAATCCTTATCTCCTCGACAACTCTTCACATCCTCAAAACTATTTGAGGTTGTTGAATGGAACTACACAAGACCATCTCATGCAGACAAGCCTCCTTGTATTCGCAATGGCAAAAGCATTCGGAGAAATGAAAAGGCTCCTATAGATGAGCACCGTAACCAATGGGAGAGTGCCCGAAATGTTACCGGAAACATTCTTGGAGTAAACATCTTACCATACCCAGGCCTTGGAGCTGTCATCACTCTCCAATCAGGCATCGAACCTGAGCACAAGGTGTATCGGATCACCCTTTCTAATTTCCCATCGTGCACTTGTCTTTATTTTAGTGGTATGGTGTCTGCATCCATTGGTAAGCGAGGCAAATACGTTAATTGCAAACATCTATATCATATTTTTAGATACCTATGCAAGGTTGACTGTAAGATCGATAAGTTCATCCACGCCCCAAGCCTCAGTATGGATGAAGTGATGAAACTT
The DNA here is from genome assembly GCA_947034895.1 of Rhytidiadelphus loreus. NCBI lineage: Eukaryota > Viridiplantae > Streptophyta > Bryopsida > Hypnales > Hylocomiaceae > Rhytidiadelphus > Rhytidiadelphus loreus. Next base: position 70,496,070 of record OX344762.1, read on the forward strand.
CTTGAAAAGGCAGGAATGATTAGAATTCGTGAGTAGTTGTTTACTACAACTATGTAGAACGGCTTCAGCATAGACTTTAATGTTGAACTGATACATTTATCCGTTTTATTTAAATATACTCCATGTTGTTCTCGCAATATTTGTTTTCCCAAGTCCAATGTGAATACTAAATATAGTATATACAATGCCTTTTTATCAGGAAGAACTTTCTAATCATGCCATGAAACTGTGAATGTTAACGTGAATTTTCTCCCTGACCAAAAAAAAAATTCAATTTTTTTTCCCTTCCTTTTTAGATCTGAAGTTTTTGATTGTTTTCCAGAGATGTTTTTCCTTTATAGTCGTCTCGGTAACGAGAGGACACTTCAAGTTGTTGTCTTCTGCAGCCAAAACAGAATATTTGATCATGAATAATATATATCTTTATATGTATATGATTTTTAATTTTTTTTTATTTTCTGAGCCCAAGCCTATGACTTGAGATTGTTCACATAGAACTTGACCGTTCAATATGCATCTCGGTGGCGAGAGTACAATTGAGACTGATGTTTTATACACCAGAAATTAACAAATATGATATTGACGTTCACCCACTTTTGGTTAATTTTGGCCCTTTCTTTTAAGGCCACGGGAATTAACCTTGAACACGATGCCACAAAAAAAAACTTTTTTAGGTCAACAAATGAAGTTGCCACGTCATATAATTAGGGATCCACGTCACCAGTGGCCATTCATAAAATGACGTGTAGCCCTTTCATATTCTGAAATTATATTCATAAAGAAGACCCTAAGTCCTGACACCATAAAATTGATAAATGAATTTCAAAAATTCCAGTTTCAATTCAACAACTTGGCAAAATCTTAAATTTGAAAAGCAATGGTCTTGCACAATGGTGTGTGTTAGTCAATTGCTTCCCAAATTTGAGATGTCAAGTTATTCCATGCAAATCCTCTTATATGATCTCATGTTGTATTTGACAATGGTTATGGGATATTTCAAGGTCAAAGTTTCCATCTTGAAGTCAACCGTTTACATGGCTTAAGTAAGGAAGTCAAAGTGTGAACCCAACCCTAACCCCTACAAAGGGGCCCCGAGACAAATCCGTGGTAATAGGTCCACGGTTTTAGGGCCCCAAATTTTTTTTGGTAGATCAATGAATTGCCGCATAATTTTTGAGGAGATGGGAATTTTTTTTTATAGGAGCCTAAAATTTGCAACAATTTCAAAAAACATCCTTGGGCTCACAAAATATACGCTCACAGCTCCAAAGCTCGCGCTTTTAAGCTCACAAACTAGCGTCGTTGTGGCATAAAGTACGAAGCTTGATACTACTAATTAATGTCCACTCTCTTTCTAAAGTTATCTTGAGCTCCTCTAAGATTTGGGGGCATAATTTGCCATATTGGACTGCATCTTTTAGAAGCTTCCAAACATATTTTAGTGGATTGAGATCAAGACTATTTGCAAATCATTCAAGCTTTTATAAAAGGCATCTCCATTCTTCAAGTGCTCTATTTTGATGCATTGGTGCACCATCTTTCATAAATAAAGCACGTTCTATAAATTGAAGCAATTGGCTACCATAGACTAATTCAACAAAATCAATAGCTTTGTGTTGATCCTTTGGCATGAAAACAAACTCTGATATCTTATTTCTTGCGAAGCCACCTAAAATCAAAAGGGACATCCTTCGACTTTTAAAAGTGAGAATTATACAACTTAATGAATATAGTATCACTCATATGCCATTCTCCAAACATGAACTTGTCTTCAATTTTGCTAGTTTGGAAGGTAGATTCATTTGTCCAACAAACACACTTTCAATTTTCAGCATTCCATCCACAATATTGTCTTGCAAAATCCAATCATTAAATGGGATTTATCTTGTTTGGAGGGCTGTGAGTTCCCTACAATTCCCAAATTGTGGAATTGCAACTAGAGCATCACATTGACGTGGGCAAGAGACTGCCACGTCAGAAAATAATAATATATTTTATTATTATTATTTTATTAAAAAATATTTAAAATTATTATTATTATTATTATTTTTTAAATATTTTTTAAATTATTATTTTTTCAAATAGTAGTGGCTCCCAACAAGGGGAATTAGCCTGAAATGACCTTCCAAGAGGGCTGAAACACATCTAATGTGCTAAGACATGTGAAGAGGTGTCGAAAAAATATTTTTCTTACCACTATTCTACTAAAAATGCCAAATGTGGTTGTTAAAGCATGATAAACAGTCCTAGTACTCACTTTACACAAGGCAATTATAGTAATATTTTGGAGTGATGATCAACAATGAGTTCTTGAGAATAATAAAATTCTACAAAAATCTCTCTCACAACAAGCCTTGGGCTGGTATTTCCGTAATAAGTCCCACCTTCTTCACATTGCTTTATAATTATCTACACTATCCTCACAGACACTCTTACAATGCAATAATATTTGTACCTTTCATTCCCCCTTGCACATTATCACAACGTGGGCATGAACAATAACTAGTCAAGTTGCTACCACTTTCACAACAAAACAATGATAAAGTTTGCTCAACTCACTTTGTTCAATCAACTCACTAAAACATCTCTAATCACCCAAATTCTCACCACCTTTACCACCTCACTTAAATACTTTGTAGTTACCATATGTACAATAACACCCTTACCTCATACCTCATGCTCAATTCTTGCCAACATTCATCATTGTTGTGCTCTAAAATGCAATGACAATGTTGCTTATGTAATCAAATTATTTCCAATTCCAAATTTGGACATCAAATGCTCATAGGACATATAGAAAGCTTCTAACTAACAAGTCATTGATATTTTTGAGAAGTATCTATGTTAAAGGAGTGTGCATGATAGAAATTTAAATAGTTTAGAAGCATGAGGAGTCTAATTCTCTTCAACACTCACAATTTATCTTTTAAATATCTTGAAAAACTTATCAACTAGTAAATTAGTAATAACCCCATTTTGATAAATCTCTAGGCCACAAAACTTGGAAAACAAGTAATCAATTCATTAAAGAATCTATATTCCAAATTTGGTGGATATAGGACAATTTGTGTGTCTTTGGCACCATTTCCAAGTTCACAAACTTAATCTTCTTTTTTGCTAAAATGTAAATGCGCCAAACATTTTGTCCCCCAACCGTACAATGACTAACAAATGGTTTAGGTAATGCAATAGGAAACTATCAACAACCAATTTTGTATAGTGTCCTTTTCTTAGTAGCTAAGATAGAAATTTCATTAGAGAAAATTTCAGGCCTCCAGAGGGCTGCTCCACAACCCTCCAAGGTACCCCGAAATTTGCTTTTTTTTTGCTCAAAAATTCGTTTTCCCCCTATTTCCGCCCAACTGTACCTGCAACAATAGTGGCGCATGAACCAAAACTTATGAATAAATTTTTTTTATAAATTTTAATCTTAAAAAAAATTAAAAATTAAAAAAAAATGGCGATTACTTATTGTTTTGGCGAGCAGTCAGCCAAGCTAACTGCTCACTGTGGAACAGTTCTGGAGTGACAGACCGAGTTTTGAAATAGCTTGGCTTGTCACTCCGGAGCAGCCCTCTGGAGGGTTGATATTTCTTCTAATGAACCTTTAAAATGTCAAACTATGTATTTGAGGGGCTTAGTTTTTAGAAAATCTTGATGATAACATGCATCTTCAAACAACACTACAATCCAACTTTTTGATATCATTATTTTTGTTTCCAAAAGATGCATCTATCAAAGTAATTTTTGTATTTCAAATCACAACTTGAAAGTTTAGTTTTTTTCATTATAAAGTTTGTTAGAATTTTTGTATAATAGCTTTGAAGTTGTTTGTTGCATAAGAAGAGTAGTAATTCATCAAAGATTGGTCATTGGTACAACCTCAATGATGCTCAAATCTAGCCAAGTTTGTGGGGCTCTACTAAAACCTAAAATTTTGTCTAAGAACTAATGTTGAACTCTTCAAGAGTACCTTGTGAACATTCTTATATCTCATACCTAGTGATCTAATCAACATCCCCTAATAAATAAGTAACCTACAATTGAAAAAAGTGATTTGACAAATTCATTAATTTTTTCTATCCTTGGTTTTAAGAAAATAATTTCCCATAAATTTTGGCATCTTTGCCAACCCTAAACAATGTTAGTGTTGAAAGTCTTCATTGTGGAATACATCTAACTATACAAAGTTTAAAATCTAATGATGAAGATGGATTAAAATAAGACGACAAAGAAATTTGCATAGAAAGCACTAAAATTTGCTTGTATATATAGTATCAGTGTACAAGTTTGCTTGCATCTTCTTGGTGCGTAAACTCAAATTTTTATTGTAGTAAGGTATGCACACTTGTAATTGTTACTAATTACAACAAAATATAATTACTATTGTTAAATTAAAAAATGATTAGTATTAAATCTTAATGGCAAGTGAAAAAAGAGTTCAATGCACCTAAGCATGCATATTTTGGACACCATATGAATTTGTAAAGTGTTGTTTGTATATATACCAAAAATCAATACTAGTCTCTCCTAAACTCTCACATTTTGATTGTATACATCTCGTGTAATCAATATCTAAGTTTTTTGTGATGCTTTTTGGTTCAAATGTAGGTGTTGCATTTTGAGTAGTGTTGATTATGGCATTATGGATGCACATACCTTAGTTTAATTGCACCATGATTAGTAGGTTTAAAGTAGCACAAGGTCAATGTGTCATAACCAGATACGTATATAAGGGAATCGCATTTCCAATATTGTTACCTATATTGGTATCACTAGTGGAAACTTGGGCCATGTAGACTAAGAGAATGACCATGAGAAGACCCGCTAGTAGTTAAGTTAGTCATATAGGTCTTCTTGCGGGTTAGGTCATTTCCTAAGTCTTTGCGTTTGAAGTTTGCATTAGTATATCCACCTTATATTAACCCTTGTGCGTCACAATTTTTTGAAAATGCACTAAAAAGCTAAGAGTTGATTATGAGGTTAAAATACATTATCATACTCCTGCTTTTTCCAAATAAATCTGTGGTACTGTGACTAGAGTTTCTCACTGGAGACCACGGATTTATTTTTGAGACAGAGGGAGGATATCCCATTGTGGCTCCTAGGTATTGCATATGTACTTGTGAACAATTTTATAAAAAAAAATCAGCAGCATGACCTGCCTGGCTTGTAACAGTTTTGTAATTTTTTTTCAATAGAAAAATCAATACCTGCACTGCTGCACAACAATGGCTTGCGCTCTGCTCATGGGAAACTTCGGTCCCGGTCCCGGCGTGTTCGACACGATCTCTTCCCACCTTGGCCCCAACTGAACCTGCATTTATTTCTCCTATTTTTGACAAAAATTGAAATTCTGTATTTTATCTCTGGCCTTAATACACAGGGTCACTTTTTCCAAATCATAAATAGGGAGGACGTTTAAAATTCAAAAACTCTCCATTTTTGGTGCAGAGGGAGAAGGAATGCAGTTCAGAATTTAATGAGTTCCTAGAATCTGAACTGGAAGTGCACAACAACGGATTGCGCTGGAAACTTCGATCCCAGTGTGGGTTTCACATGATCTCTTCCCACCCTTGGCACCCAACTGAACCGTTTCACCATTTTCACTTTATAGGTTGTTTTGTTTTGTTTTGTTTTGTTGATAACAAATGGCGAGCCATTGCATTAAAAAGGAAACACAAATAACAGACAGCCAAGCCGGAAGGCTGGACAAATGAAGAGAAAAGAGCAGGGAACAACCAGAACGAGGTTGTTTTTTTTGGACACAAATTGAAATCCTGTATTTCATCTCTGGCCTTGCTTGCTTGCTTGCTACACTCACAGGCCGGGTCGCTTTTTCCAAAACATAAATACGGAGGACGTTTAGATTTAAAATTCAAAAACTCTCCATTTTTGGAGCAAACTGAAGGGATCAGTTGCAGTTAATAATAAGGAATTGAATAAGTTTGAGTTTCCTCGAATGTAAAGTGGAAATCGGGAAGGAAATTTGGCGGTGATTTGGGCGGGGCGGGGTTGTCTAATATTACCTAGTAAGTTAAATTCAGGCGGGGCCGTGGACGGAGGAGTCACCCTGGCTGTAAAGAAGGTGAAGTTGCTGGGCTTCATTAAAGTAACCACTGCCGCTCGCTCTGAAGCTTGAATTCCTTGGGCGGGTTCAGTTAATTCCACATGTGCTCTTTGTAAAAAAGCTGGGAAAAATTTGGTCACCAACAGGCCCAACAGAACAGCAAGCAGGGCACCCGCCCTGACGCTTCTCTTTATTTCCGAAGGCCGCTGGCCAGTAATCGACGTAGCGGCATCGTCGTATGCCATTAATGGGATCATGGACCGACCCTTGTCACTGCCATTAATTCTGCGAAGCTCCTGATGATTCTAATCCGCGCCAGCAAGAAGCCAGGTCCTTGACTTTCATCATGTGATCAGTGATGAGACAGACAGAGTCAGTAGTGATGAACTCAATCTTGAGTCTTGACAGAAAGGATGTGAAGAGAGAAGGAGAAAGACTGAACTCCAACCATTTAACTAAGCTATCGATGGTTGGCGGATCGGAAGAGTTGGTTCGGTAATTGTCGCGGGAGTTACTTCGAGAATTCAATAACAAGAGACTCTTAAACTATCTGTACATCTGGTAGTGATAGATGTGAACATACAATAGCAATAACGTAGAGTTTGAATAGTAATAGCAATAGCAATAACGTAACGTAGATCATCTTCCCAATAGTAAGCTTGAAACTATCCATAGAAAAAGTTAGATGCTTGTTTCATTGTACAATACAATGATGTTTAAAGTGTGGACGTAGGAATTAGGGGGCACATGTTGGAAAAAACTACCAATTTAACTATGTCCTCTAAAACTTTTGCATATAAAATTTGAATAGTGTTCTTGGATGTCATGCTTCTTTGTTGCAATTTGTCTTTATATGATTAAAAAATGAGAGTTCTCTTGCACACAATTATAGTTGTCAAACAAATTCGCTCAATTTAAGGTGATCCTACCTTAGGTTTTTGCCTTAGTTGAAGAAGTTAAAGTCAAAGTCATTAGGTCTTATCAAGGTTACAGATGAAAAAGTGACCATTCGTGTGATATGGATTAAAAAAATGATAGAAATTTGTGACAATGTGTATTCTAGGTAAATATACATTGTCACAAATTTCTATCATTTTTTTAATCCATATCACACGAATGGTCATTTTTACTAGAATAGATGAAGTAATGACATCAAGTTCTCTTCTCTCAAATTGAAGTCAATTTGCCTTAAAGGACCAATATTCCTTTAGAGGATAAATGAAAATTGAGCAAGTACATGTAATCTTGATTATGGCAAGGAATTATTTAACCCCTAAAGTTCTTTCATGTTTAGAGACCCCAAACTACTTCAAAATACCTCCAAAGCAAAGCTAAAATGTTTGTTTATATTAATTTTTTTGAAATTCAATTGTAGGATCGTTTGGTTAACTTGTTAGAGTACTCCCTCTTAAAATTTCAAAGTAAAAAAACTTACCAATTGCAAGATCATGACGCTTGGATTTCAAAAAGAAGTATTTTCAACTCTTTCCACATGGTAAGATTTCATCTTTCAAACCTTTAATCCAAAAATGTATAGATCCTACAACTTGCAACTCTCTATAATATATTGAAGAAATAAGCTAGGAATACATATAAAAATTCCAACAAAAAAATTTCATATCCAAGCTTGAAAAAAATAGTAAGTAGAAAAAAATAGAGAATGGTTTCAAATATTAAATTGTTAAGAATTTAGTTGTGGAATTGAAAAATGCCAATCCCAATGGTTGTAATGTTGTAATAAATAATTTACATCCTAAAATTTTATTTTATTTCCAAAATATTGAAAATCGAATTAAACAAAGGATTTCAAAGTTTATTTTAGAACTTGCAAACAAAAAACTCGTCATAACTTTCATCTCACTAATCAAAATGGAACAATTCAAAACTTTCCACGTATATACAAATGTAGAAAACCAATTTCAAGTTTTTATTTTTTTTAGCTATTCACTTTGCCCAAGCTCCAAAAGATACTACATAATATACAATAAAAGTTATGAAAATTATTGAACCTTAAAGCTACTTTTTGACTATATGGTGTATGAAATTTTTGTTCATAAATGGATGACCAAAAATGCTATGTTTCAAAGAAAAGGTATTTGTCTTTTAGGGGTTAACTTCATTTTTGAGATATAAGATCATAATAATTTGTTAGAGTATAATTTTTCTTTTAATTGACACCTTGGACAAAAAGTTATGCCAACCAAGTGATAATAGTTGAGTCTACAATAGGCAATAAAAAAAATTACAAAAACTTGAAATTACAAAAAAAATAAAAATTCTCATAGAATATATTTTTATCTACATGCAAAGCTTTGATCCATTCCATTTGGACTATTGATGTGAAAGTTATAGAAAGTCTTGTTTTGTTAGTAAATATAGCACTTTATTGAAGACATGATGTCTAAGATTAGTTTTTTTAATCAATTTTTACAATTTCATAAAAAAAATAGCCATAGGCAAGGATTAGATTGCTTTTTAGAACAAATCCCACCTTTTAGATTGATGGGGTGCATATCCTTCTTAGAATTATTAACACTTCAGATTTTCTTTCCATCTTATAGCTACTCCTACTTAAGAATATTTTTAATAATTAAAATTAAATTACATTTTTTTATTGTATTCCTATGACTCTTAACTCAAATCTATAACATAAATTTCTTAAAATCAAAATCTATAATGCAAAAGTTTTAAATTCAAAAGATTCAAAGTCTAACAATTTAGTATGAAAAAGGTGCAAAAAGAAAGCATTTCTTTCACTATAATTGCCAATATTTTGCAATGTATGTTGTCAAAGTTTTTGAAAACTCTACCTGAATATTTCATACTTGTCTAATGCAAGATCCTATGGTTGGATATGCAATAATAACATATTTTTCTCATTTTTATATTGCACAATAGGAATGCCAATTTAAAAGTGGATTTTCATATAACATAGTCATAGAACTTTAGAAATCAAGTCATATGAGATTAACTTAGTTCCTCTCTACCTTGATTACATACTAGTCTCGACACAAGTAGAAAGGAAGTCTTGGATCACTAAATTACATTGTCACAACTTAATGCCGCATGGTCTAATATATCAATCATAGGATGGTGTTGTATTGGTCTTTTCAAACCAAGGGAATGTATTGTAGTGGCTAGTTGCTCCAAAACTCCTTTTCTAAGCCTAATGTGCTAAGGTTAAGGTAAAAAGAGCTAAACCCAATGGTTTGTCTAAAAGTGTGCCTTAATATTCAACATTTAAATGCTTTCAAAGTTGGAATGGAAAGACAACAAGGATGGGTGTGTGAAAATGTAATGTATTCTAAAATCCCAATCTCACTTTTTTTTTTAAATTAAATGATTCTTTGTTGTGAATAACATGTCTCTAATTACAAATACTCATTTTTATTGGTAGAAACCATTATCCAACTCAATTTCCATTGATATCAACCTTGAAATTGAATGAATCGTTAGAATGTGAGTGTGATACACAACAAGATTTGTTCATTGATGAGAATTCTCTAATGAAGGTTTTAAGTAGCCACTTAAGAATATTGGGGAAGTCACCTACTAACTCGCCTATTAATCTAGCTAGTTGGATATATCTAGCTTTCTAAAAAGGGTAGACTTCTATGTATTGCCATATACATCTATACCAACTTATATGGTATGCTTTGGTTTTAAAATACAAACCATACATAAAGGCCCTAGCTTGTAACATATGGGTTAGTCATAATATTCTAGCTATTTTATGTGACCCCATATTTGTGAAAAAGGTCAAAGACAAAGTTAGGTGCTATATAGGGTTTTGAACATAATTTAGCCAAGATGTAGTTCATGATAGAAACCAAAAATTAATTAAAACAATGTAAGATGATTTCATACATCATTGATGAAGTCAAAATATTTGCTTATTATATGGTCTTGTTGAATTTTTTTGGACCAATTTTCCATCTTCCATGAAGAAGTGAGTGGAAATCCAAAGGTTAAATGGAGGAGAATCAAATGAAGTGCTTGCAAAGGAATCTTGGTGTTACTTTTTGGAGTTATTTTGACTTATATTGAATACAAAAACTCATCTTATAAAGTGGATGATATTTTCAACATGTGTACTTTTTGTCATCTTATAAAGTGAATGATATTTTCTACAAATGTACTTTTGTGCACATAGGCTTGCTTGCTTTGCCATTAGACTATAGGAAGAGAGGCCTATACAATTACAAAATTGGCATCAACTATCAATTTTATTTGTACTTTTGTAGACAACCAATGACAACTACTACTTCAAATCGTTGCATTCTTATTAATGATAAATTGACCATTGACTTTGTAGAATTAAAATCATAGAGAATCTACAAAAAGTTATGAAAAAACACATTCCAAATGAATATAGGCCATAGTTGCTACAATTCAATGTGCATGGAAGCAATCTCTATAAAGACATGCTCAGTGTTCTCATTTTCAGAAGGTCCCATAAAATGAAGATTGTTATTGATGTTGAGGACAATTTTACTACACGGTAGGCATCAAGCCATAAAAAAACCCCACCAAAATATTGCACATTTTAACACTTTTCAATGTACAAATATTATATAACTTGGAAAAAGACTCAAAGTTTTGAATTTCACTTGATGGTTCTCACTTTCATGAAATTTTGAACGCTTGAGATCAATTTCAATTTCGTACTTTTTACAGTGCTAAAGATCCAAAACTGTGAGCCCATAACATTGTTGCCGGATATTGAATACGCAGAGAAAGGTCATCCTCCTCAAGCAGGCTTTTCTGAGCAATGATTGTCATCAAGCTCCTACCACGTGGGGAGAAATCATCAACAAGTCCTCAGAGAAACCACTGCAGAAAGCCTGATAAGCGGTGTGAGCAACTCCAAGTTCAGTGCAGAGGTCTCAAGTGTGCACCGACAGTCGAAACCCTAAAACCAGCGGGACCCATCGCTGAATCTGTGCAGGTCATCGTTTCCACCTGAGTGCAGTGCAGAAGGATGACCAAATCCGAGTTCTCTGTCCAGCTCCATCTGTGCATCAATCGAAACAATCATTTGTACAATAGTTTCTTTCATGTGGAGGACATTTTCTGACTTCATGACTGCCACTTCTGACTCATTTCCAGCTGCTTCTAACCCGGCAACAGCACTCAGCCAGCAGTCCCATGTCTATTATCTTCATATCCAGATACTCCTTATCATTTAAATCTTATGCTGAGGCTCAGATTCTTTTTCCATAAGTGGATTCAAACACAAACAATCAACAGATACAGAATCAATAGAGCGCGCAGTAAAAAAAAATCCTACATTCCCAAACATCACGTTGATGTGTGAGGTACCGCATGGTCAAAAGAGAAGCAAAAAAATGATCAATCTTCAGGCCGCAAAAGGTAGAAGATACGAAAATCGATCCAATCTTCTACTATTGATCGACCCTTCTTACCAACAGCTATCCCAATCAACACTTCCAATCATCTGTTCCAATCAGCACTTGCTGGGCCATCAATCAAATAGTTAGGTGGGTGTGAGAAATCATGACTGGATAATTCTGTCTATGGCCACTGATCTTCCAATGGAAAATGGGCTTGCCTACTACACCTTCAATAGTGCTAGTCTACAACGTCCCACTTTGAATGATATCATAATAAATCATCCAATACATTGAGTGAGAAAACAACTTCATCTCAAGACAGTTCAGTTCTTGTTGTACCCAAAGTGATCTGTCCGGTGAGCTCCACTGAGTGATCTCACAATGAAAGCTTCTACATATTGGGTTAAATTGCTTTCAGTAATAAAAAGAGTAAACTCTACCTTCGACATGCAGATGAGCCTCTGGGGATCTTTTAAAGCCAACTCGTGATGTTCGTGGAAGTCCTTCACGGTTCAGGACGATTCAACCAACACGAAAAGGTTTCCAAGCCTACCTCAGAGGATTCAGTCTGCCAAAACGGATCAACATAAAAACGCAAAAGTGCACTGCGATACACAGGTACAACAGATTATCTTCAATTCCGTGCTTTTGCACTACATTTATCAACAAGATGAAGTCACTTCCAAATGTACCTAATCTTCCAAGTACGTAACGGTGTCAAGACGACGTTGCCATTTTTATCTTATTTTAATTTTCCCTCCATATGCAAAGTACTTCGAAGAACTCAAAAGACGTGCATGCAACACACTTGTTGCAAAGGGGGCACCTGCAGAAGCAAATCGATCTCCCTCCGATTCAAGACATCAGTTTCGGCTGCGAACGCGGAGCAACAAAACGCCACGCATCCTCCTCGATCTTGCGTTTCTCCTTGCGCAACGAGCTCAGTAAGTCCTCTAACAAAGCTGCGATTGTCTCCGGCCAACCACAAAACGTTAGATTTTCTCAACCCAACCCAAAACTATTTGAACAGCAAAGCACACACGTAGTTCCCTACATGAGCGTGCACGCATTATGAATCAAAGATATCTCACCAGAAACCTGAAATTGAACCGCGCATGACATTTTGCAATACACCGAATCAACAAGACTACAAACCCTAATGTCCGACAAACCCTATATTGGTGCCCACGTGCTAATATAAACTCTTAACATGACCATAGTAAGTATATAAATCCGATATGTCTCACCGCAAATCCGAAATTGAACCATGCATAACAACATTTTACAACAGCACACCGAATCAACAAGTCCAAAACCCTAATTCGCCACAAACACCAAATCGATGCCCTAACTCTTCTTAAAATCTCTTAAACTGACAATTTTGAATTTCCGAATGCTCTGTTTCGAGAAACCCTATCGCACATGTCCCTTTATGAAGTACAAGCACGCTCTCTGTGTGTTGTTGAAGCCAAAAGAAAGGTCAGGCAAGAGTAGAAACCCTAATACTGTCCATGGAGATACCAACCAATTAACATCAAAACTAGTATAGCGTACCCACCTTGCTCCGTCTCGGCCTTGCGATCGAGCGTGAAAGTGAGGTCGTCGGCCAAACGATCCAGCAAGCCTGCAAGACCCGTGCTGGCAGTACCCCCCGAGCCTGCTGTTGCTGCAGCTCCTGCTCCTCCCGAAGCGGGCGTCAACATTCCTTGCATTGAAGCCGCTCCTTGCATTGCAAATGCTCAACAACGAAACGAAGTAAGTGAAAACCGGGTCTCGTACTCTTTGCCAAGCAGAAATCTGGGCTACCTTACGGCGATTGATTCAATGTGGACCCAAATTCCAAACCGAAGAATAGGAATAAGATACAGGTAACTTATTGCACTACCCTTGTACCGCAGCACCAGAAACTGCAAATTATGTTAACCCTTCAAGTTCCTTGACTATGTTTTCACCAAAATCATTCCAAAACTGCCATTTCTAGCACAAGTACCAAATTTTAGAAAAGAATCATTTTGAACACATGTAACTATAGGATCTTGTAGTACGATGGTTTGAGAAAATGTGGAAAAAATTTCAGAAATTTTCATTGTGTGGATTGTAAGATATTAACATTTGATAGGACAAAAATCCTTTTTTTGCGAAAAACCAAGCATATGCACTTCACAAGCTCACATTTGTATGAAAAAATGTCCAAACTAAGGTAGTATGCTCTAAAAGCGCCCACCTTCTTCAAACCGCCCCTATTATGGGGTGAAGAATGGAGACGGGGTGATCCTTAAATGGACCACTATAGCAATTGAATGCATCAAGAAAAAATTATTTTTCTATTGCAAGAGCCAATCATTGCCTTTGATTTCCACACATCTATTTATAAATTGCAAGTGGACAGATTTTGGGAGCCCTATGTCACAAATAGGTGGCTATGCCATGAATCTTTGAAAATTTATAAGTAATTCAAAAATGCTTGGAAAAATACAAAACCACTTGTGTTAGTTTCCACATCCATTTTTCTTTCTCTGAAAAATGATCTAAAAATAATTCTGTTGACGTAAGCCTATGAAAAAGGCAGACCAGCTCTTAAATGGTTGCTTTTAGAGCATATTACTTTAGTAGTCTTTCTTCGGATCCATTCTTCAATGCAAGTTGGCTACATACTTGAAAAAATTTATATCATTTGGAATTGTACAACATATTGGAAAAAAATAGTAAGTAGAAAGAAATCTGTAGAGAATGATTCAAAATACTAAATTGTTAAGAATTTAGTTATAGAATTGAAAAATGCCAATCTCAATGGTTTTAATGTTGTAATAAAAAATTTACATCCTATGATTTTATTTTTAATATTTTTAAATATTGAAAATTGAGTTAAATAAAAGACTCAAAGTTTATTTTAGAGTAGAGAATTCATAAGTGCCTGCAAACTAAAACTCCTCATAGCTTTTCCTTTCATTAATCAAATTGGAGTGATTTAAAGCTTTCCACATATATATAAATCTAGAAAAAACAATTTAAAATTTAAAATTTAAAAAAAATTATTTTGCCCAAGCTGCCTAGGTTGAGAAATAAACTACATATGATACAATAACTTTTTAACCATGTACTCAAAAGTTATGAAAATTGTTGGGTCTTAAAGAAAATCCTTGCTCATGTATTGTATGAAATCTTTTAAAGAAATAAAATAAAAATTCCATTCATAGTGAGTTGCCCCAAATCACTATGTTGCCAAAAAATGCAAGTTAAGTCTTTAAAGGTTAATTTAATTGGCAACTCTTGGTGTATCATAAAGTGGCAATCACAAATGGATTTAGCCTAGAATTTTCTCTTCTAACCATTTTGCAATAGAAAGTTCATCTCGCATGTCAAGGTCACACAAAGGAAGTAAGCCAAATTAGGAAATAGCAAAATGGATAAAAAATATTTTTGGTAATTAGGCAACTATCAAAGAATTGTGCACAAAGTTATATACATTGATTGTATAAACATAATGCAAATTTTAGTTTTCAAGGCAGATTTGTCATCATTCCATTGGATAGTTAGAAAAGTCAGTTAAAATTCAAAATTCAAATTCTCTTCCTACATCTTTAGATTTGCAAAAAGTTTAGATATAACGTTTGTGACAAACTATTAGACTTGACATTATGTTCTATTGAGACCCTTAGTTCTTGAGTATTATCTAGTCCATAACTTTTAGAAGCTATGTACAAGGTTACATTGTATAGTCAAGTCTAAACTCGATGTGTTTTGGCTTGTCGGGAGGGTTGTTTTAGACTGATTCTTTTGCTGGGAACTAGGAACTAGCCAGCATTGTTTGGAAAAAAAATATTAATATTAATATTTTTTTTTAATTATTGAAATTTTGAAATTGAAATTTTGAAATTGAAATTTTGAAATTGAAATTTTGAAATTGAAATTAAATTTTTTTTAATGCTTGCTGACATGGCAATCTTTCAACCATGTCAACAGGCTATGTGGAAAAGATCCTATAGTTTGGGACCGTAGGGGGAACTTGCAACCCTTAACAAAAACTGAAACTCATCTAATGATAATTTTACAAATTGACTATTGTACCATTCCAAAAAATTTGCATAATATCAAATATAACGACAAATTTTTGCCTTGCATAATTAACATTCATTTCTATGCAATTCCAATCAAGCATGTCAAATTTAACTTTCTAATAACTGAAATTCCATTTTTGATGAATTATTTCTAATTCATTTCATATAATATTCATGATAAGTGATTGAAAAATATTGATGATGAATTTTTTTAAATTCTATTCCACATATATGTAGAAAACATCCATATAGCATTGACAAGTATTTTCAATTTTTTTTAGAATTCCCTCTATAGAGATTTTAATGTTAGAGTGACAATGCCCACATTCTGTAAAATAGATATTTGTATATTTTAAGTAGATTTTGGCAAAGCAATTAAACCATCATGCTCAAATGTACAAAATTATTAATAGCAAAATCTAATTACAACAAAGAGATATCTATTTTACAAAATTTGGATATTGTCACCTTAGCATTGAAATTTCTATAGAAAGAATTGGAATTTGTTTTTTGGAGATGCTTGTCAAAGAAAAGATGAGTGTATGGATGTCTTCTACATATCTATGCAATCAAATTAAAAAAATTAATCTTTGATGTTTTTCAATCAATTATCATAAATAGTAAATGAAATAATTCACCAAAAATGAAGTTTTGTTTTTTTGAAAATGAAATTTGGTATGCTTGATTGGAATTGCATAAGAATTGAATGTTAATTATGCAAGACAAAAAATGCTGATTGTGTTTTATATCAATATACAATTTTTTTCAAATGGCACAATAAATAGTTTGTAAAAGTACTAGCCCCAATTATATGAAACTTGGATATGGATAGATATTTTTTGAGCTCCAACCTTAGAAAGACCATGAAATTCAAATTATTGTCAAATATTTAAAATTTAATGAAATTGAAAATCAAAAAGTGTTGTGGAAAGCTTAGAGGGACTATTTTTACAATATACAATGTTTTTACATTAAAAAACATAAAACATTCATTAGTTTAGATTATTTTGGCATGATGTCTACCATCTAGTACGACCACCTCAAGTATCAATAACATCCTTCATTCTACAAGGCATTGTGGGAGTGAAAACATTAATTAAGTACATCTTTGGAGACTCCTTTCTATGCACATTGAAATGCAACAACCATTTATTCCATGTTCTATGTTCGGTATTCAATCCATTCTAAACAGGATCTTTCACAATTTTCCATAGATTCCAAATCTAGGGAGTTAGGTGGCCAATTTAATTTTGTCATGTCTTGAGCTTCTTTGAGTCTTTCTACCTATTAGGTAGACAACTTCTATGCTAATGATGTCATTCGGATGATCCTAGAAGAAATAAAAGTTAGATAATGCTTCCTTGTATACAATGGTGACAAAATCAACAACATTTTTCCTACCTTTAGGCATGATGACTATTGGAAATTTTTCATAGCTACTAAAAGCATTGACCTTATATCATGACAAAAACACAACTAGACTTAAAGGTAGGGCATAAGCAATTATGTGAGTATCTTTTGTATACAAACTTGATGCCAAACTTTTATCAACCGCAAATGCTTGCAAACCTCGAAGGATGATTTGTCTTTCTATATAATATTCTTTCAATTGTCCACACTCCAATGCATATGAGCTTGAGCAAATGCAAGCCTTTGTGCCTTGTGTGCATCCTTGAGAAAAGGTTTATTGATTGCAATAGGATTGTTGAAGCCAAGAGCTTGAATATATTTTTTCAACGTGTGATACAAACTTTTGTTGTCATTTGGACTTGAATTGAAGCAAAAGCGTGTGCCAATCAACAACTACAAGTAGTGCCAATTGTTGCTTGTCATGAAAGTTGAGCTTACATCTTCTATGTGAAGGCTTTGGGGAGATGACAACCTCTTGAAGTCAATATTGCTTTACAAGATTAGAAATAGTTTGGCGTGCTATACCCAATTCACATCCAATTTGAGCACCTCGAGAGTCCAACTCCTGCATACCAACATTGCAAGCCTTTTCTTATGTCATGAGAGATCACAACTTCATTGTGGATACAAGAATTGGCTACAAGATACTCTTGAATTGTCACAATTCTTCCTTGAAAATGATCCTTTGAAATGCAAGCCAACTTCCCAATGTGAACTCCCTCCCTCAATTTGCCTTGAAGAAATGTCATAGTGCATAAGCACAACTCTATTGTGTTTATACAAGTTGAAATGCACACACTTGCACTAGCATCTATGTTTGAGATGAGATCACCAAAACAACACATATACTACCTTCATCGACTGATTTGGATTAATGTAGTGTAAACCTTCCCCACCGCTCCTCAAACCACGTTCATTTTTTGTGAGAATTGATTATTGTGCCTTCACCTGAAGTTCATCACAAAGTTCATCACAAAACTGGGTTCCGGAAGAAGTGTCCGTAACTTAGCTGCCGGGTACTGTACAATACATGCTAGTTTACGGTACACTAAGATCAGTCAATTTGGAATGCAATACCAGGTTGTAAAAATCAAGCCTAACTACCGGTATTCTCGAACAAAACAAGCCCAAACCATCACTCGGTTTTTTACTCGGTTGGGTTGTGTGGCCTTCATATCAACAATTCATGACACTCGCTTTTATGTGTAAACCTGCTCACCGATACTCGACTGATATCTCTCACTTCAGGTAGTTACATGGTCATAACAGACCGTCATCTGGCTACTCCAATCTCAGTCATCCTATTCCTTTGCAAAACTGCTCTTACGCCCAAAAGGTAAGCTTTTATATCCAATTCAGTCCAATCGTTTCATTACATCACATCTTCAGCTTCACCTCTGCCTGACATGATGCTCGTGATGTATCCAATTCCAACGTAGCTGATCCTCAGTCTCAAATCGACATAATAAAAGTCTCCCTTAATTCGACCTGTGAAAAGAGCGTAATCAGGCTTGATATGTCTCCATTTCAAACGAAGAGAAACAGGGACTGAGATTTCAAGTCGACAAAGATTCAAAATTGATGAAGCCTGAGAGAGAGCCTTGAAAATTTGTAGAATACTGTGTTCCATTCCTTGAGGAATGTCTGAGCGTTAACAGAGAATGTGGCTGTATTTGCTATAGAACAAGCACAACATTCAACAACGCAGAAACTCTGAGGAATCCTTCCCATACTGGACACTACCACTACCAATCAACAAGAAAATCAGACTAGGCATGAGAGATGATGCACAATTTCAATTCAACTCGTGCCATAAAAAAGTGAGGGATGGGAAACGAGTTTATTGTTGATGAGTATTTAGTTTTAGTGTCGATCCACTCTCCAATTGACATTTGAGCAAGCTGAAATCACGGATTCAACATGATCTCAAACCCATTAATACTAACACCTTACTTATCAGTGGAATGCCATTCGTCAGAGAGTGGCCGGCCGAGTGACTGAGCATTTGATTTAAAACACGGAAAAGTGATTAGAGAATGGCAATTAGGGATTGGCGATTTAAGATTACAGATTAGAGATCTACTACCGGTACTAGAATGGCGGATCCAAAACTGGATTACAAGCGTAATCCGCGATCGGTATCATGGCAAGTGGCGAGTGTGCTCAACCCCTCGCTCCAAAACTCGTTGCCAGTCAGCCAGCAATCCAAGCACGCTCGAGAAAAGAGAGAGAGATCCGACGCAGGAGCACCCATCAAAATTGTTCCAGCAGCGTCGTGGAAGTCATGGCAGGAGGAGGAGGACTTGCCGCTGCCACCGCAATACGTGAGCCCTGGCGCCTTGTGCAAGGCCATGCCCAAGTACATGCGCGTCAAAGCTCGACCTGATCAGATGCACCAAGCACACAACGCCACCACGTTCATCACCACCAACTCCGCTATATCCGATAGCCCTGGAAATCACCACCACCTGCCCTTCAGCCCTCATATCGACGTCGCCGTTGGAAGTCCCAGATCAGAGTATTCTTCTGCCAAGTAAGTGATGACCACTTCTGTTTGCACTTCATCATTAAATTAGTCGTCTAAGTTGCACTGTGTTGTACTGTACGTGTTCATGTTTATCGACGCAAAGCCGCCTCCCCTTCGGTCCAGAGCCAACAAATTTGACCATGAAACGAACGGAACGCTGTTCCAACGCATTCATTTGGCTAATTGTCGTTGGAATCACATCTGATGTGGGTGGTAGAACTGGCATCCCCACGCCGTTGAATATTGCTCGAATTGTGATGAAGTGAACGCTGATTAATTGCAAGTTATGAATTCATGTCTGCAACGGGGGTGGCGCTCTCAGGTTGACGCCGAGGTCGGTTCTGGACTCTCCGATGCAGCAGGCCATGGTTGCATCTGAAGCTGCTGTTGCACCGCCTCAACCAGCAATCAAGCTCGCGACAAGCGCAGGTTGCAGTTCGGCATCGCCGGCACGGTCGCCAGGCCATCCCCCCATGGCAGTATTGGTCACTGCTGCTGCTGCGTCCGAATCCACCAGTTCGCCCGTGAGTGCACCTCACCAGAACACGCCACAAACGCAAGCGACCTCCGGCTCCCGCTCCAGTCTTCCGCACAGCCCCAGCGCCTCTCGACGCCACAGTGGATTCCAGAGTCCCAGGTACGACGTACACAGAACCTGAATCCTCCAACTCCAGATTAATTTCGCCACTTCATACTGCCGTCGTTGTCATTAAATTCGTGCATTTCAGAGTACCAAAACTTTTGGGTACGCGTCCATTACCGAAGCCAGGATGGTGGCATTAGAAATGCATCGCTCATGTAAAGTGCTGAAGTGATCAGAGCTTTGACTAAAATTCATGACGACTGTAGTATCGAGGTTCACCCACCGAATTAGGGTTCTACTTGCGCAATTCAAAACTGCTTCAGATTCATTTGGGCGTCAATACCGATAGGGTTTAGAGCTTGCTTCAATTTCGTGGAATTCCCCAATCTAACGAACATGGCGATCTCTGACAAGCATGCATCGGGATGCATCCCATTGTGCAGAATTCGATCGGCAGCCACTTCGCCGATGCACCCGTGCTCTGTAGCAGCAGGAGGAGGGAGCTCCTCCCGAGGTCAAGTGATGGATCCGACGTCATTGCAGTCGAAGCTGAATTCGACGATTGCGCAGCACCCTGAGCTTCTGCAGCGAGAGGTGCCGCAAATGCAGTCCGCGGCGCAAGGGAGTCCCTTGAGTCCTGCCAATTCTTCGGTGGGAAGGGAGAGTTATAACCACAACCATCACTGCAACCACCACCACCACAGCGCTTGTAACTATTCTCCGCCGGTGGCGTTGCCTCCGACGCCCCCTACTAGTGGACGACATCATTCGCAGCGGAGAACGCGTAATCCGCACCCGCAGGAGCCCACGCTGGAAACGTACCAGAAAATCAGCCCCAACACTTTCGCCACCAACACGGTGTGGAACGACCGACGGGATCAAGACTCGCGCGACCGAGATCAGACCCAACCTCGGCGCACCATTCTCATCAAAAGCAATTGACTGGGACTGAAAGGAACCACAGCTGCAGATTTCATGGTTTTCAAATCACCTGCTTGATTATCTTTTATGTTATGAAAAATCAGAAATGTTGACAGGCCTAAACTTTAATCCAAGGAGATGGGGGATCTTTGGTGAAATTAATGGTGTAGCCGTGATAGATGGACCTTACTGGTCTGTATTTGTTGAAGGGTTAAGAATATGTCAACCGCAGAATTTCCTGAATTTTCCTGCTCTCTAGCCATTTGCTGTGGGGGAATGAGCTGAGTTGCTTAACAATGCTATGATATCACCACAATCAATGAAGAGCATACATTGTATAACATTCTTGAACACCAGGGCCTCTTGAATTGAAGCTTCCCCTTGAATCCTGTGGCAAGGCAGATGGATCAGCAAGATCTCCATGTTCAAGAACATTACTCCGTATGTGCTTGTGAAGTTGGTATAATACACAATAAGCAACTACGATGCACGAGGCTCTGGTACACTGTGGCATTGGCTTACTTTTTGAGTGACAATCTATTCAAACTTCAGCATATTCATAGTAGAATAAAAAAATTTCAATGCAATGCTAGGCTTCCTCCCCTCAATCCAGAGTCAAAAAATAAAGCCACAGAATGACCCATGCGAGCCACTAAAAAATTACCAAAGAAAACATGACACCCATTTTGGGTTTTGTTTCTTTTCGGGTTTAACAAGGGAAATCTCAAAACACTCAATACGCTCGCACTTATTTCGGTCTTGAGGTCCGAATGTCATTTCATCTGATGCATTTTAAACTTGCAAAACCAGAATCGAAACCTTGCAATTGAGACAAGCAAGTCATTGTATTCGAAAGAGGTCGAACAGGGTGCTCCAGTCTCTTACTCTTGAGAGCTTGCAAATCGTACTCGGGGGTGATTGATTAAGACATGGCGGGCTTCGATTCGTGATTCCTTCGGGTATCTTAAGTTATGAGGCTCCGGCACCACCCTCGGCAATTCGTTGCGATGCCTCGTCCATAGGTTGACTTCGTTCCTCAGCTGCATGCGAATCCATGTTTACCAAAGTAGTGCAAATTGGGCCTCATCTTCTCATAAACCCGTTTTCAGTAGACCATGAAGGGACTATTTCGGTCCAATGGAATTTTGTCGTTGACAAATACATGCAGTGTTCTGGTGATATAAGAATTGGCCCCATCTGAATTATGTTTTCCACTGTATGATCAATTGAATCCTTGTTCTTGCACGGGTTAACGTAGAATTAGGGTTAGCATACTTTGAATTGAACTAAGAACAACGTAGCAATTTGTAGTGGAGCGATACAGTAGTTACCCCGCTGGTATTCGTGATGTTCGGAGTCGAGGTTTGTATCTTTCGGCTTCCTGAAGGGCTTCCTGATGCCTTCAGGGATCCTCACTTTTGTCAGCATGCAGCAAATCCAGTAGCGGTGTCTTCATTTCCCTTGGTCGCCATAGATTATTAGCACTGCAAGCTATCGGACGGGAATGTTAAGATCGAACATTGCCACGGCAATGCATTAGGCTACGATGCATTCCCAAAAGCGATGCAACAGCGTTTCTTCGTACCCTCTCGAGCAAATAGGGTAGGAAGTGTCGATGGAGTCATCAATCCTTCCTCTGCAGCTATTAACAGCGACAACTCTGCCACACAAGCCACAAGAGGCCGGCCTCTTTCTTGATTCTCACGAGCCCAAGCTCAAAATCTCTAGGAAGCAGAACTGTCCATTTGGAACCTCAATCAAATTCACACAACAATCTTTGATAGCCTACTTCTAAATCCTATAGTCTTTGAACATCTTAAATGCAAACACAAAATTTAGCCAAGGTAACAAAGTTGTACAACTTTGCATACAAAGACAAAATCAATCCAACTCAAACACATTTTTTGAACACATTGTTGATGTTGTTTTTAACAAAAGCAACTACTTTACTACTTTAACCCCTTAACACCTCAATCCTTTTTCAAATTTTGGCACATTTTTGCTTATATCTTTGTACACTAATACCATTTACCAAAATTTCATGAAATTGGGAATAAAAGAAGGTTGTCTTTTCAAGATTCAAGTGTTACATTGGATGAATGAGAAGGTAGGTAGATGAAACAACGCATGCAAGCCCTCTGTTATCGTCTAGAATATGGACGTCGTAGTGCTTAAGGGTAAAAATCAAAACTTGACAACAAGCAATATCAAAGATGGTGTGAAGAGTTGAATTTAATACTCAAGAGATGCTAGTGATTTTGAACAAGGTCTAAACAATCAATTCTCACATGTTGGAATTGATTTAAGGAAAGGTAACTACTATCTTATTATTTTTAATAAAAATTTGGCTATACGCAACAAGAAGATGGCATGAAGGATTGGATCAAATACTGAAGGGACATTAGTGACATTCAAGTAGGTCCTAGCACAAGTCTAAAAACGCGATTGGAGGTTACATCAAAGGAAACATCTCTTTCCTAAGGGATCATCTACACCAAGTCCACAACAAGGGATCAATCAAGGGATTTGAATGGTACTGTATTTTGTTAAATATAACCATTTACAACAACATATAAGACAACAATGTCACATTTGGATCCAAAAAACAATAAATAAGGCATATATCTATTGATTTTGACAATATAAACTCAATAGACTAAATTTATGGTTTGAAAATTTAACCTATTATGGTTCTAGGAGTGCTAGTATGTGAGCTTGTGAGTATGAGCCTATGAGCATGTGAACCTATGAGCCTCCATTTTTTTTCCCATTTAGGGCTTGTGAATATGCTGGGGACCTATAACCGTGGAATTAGATGTAAGGATCTACAATCCAAATGAACAACAAATGAATATATCGCTATGCAATTTTTTACCAAAAAATTGAGCCAATATATTTTCAAAAATTGAGATATAGTGAAAGTAGAAGAGCATATAAGCAAACACATGATGAAAGTAGGTGCAGTGGTTTAGGATGCCTCACTATAAAGTACATAAATGTAAAATTGCAATACATTATATAAAACCATTATAAAAGTGATATTTATGAAGTCTAAAATAGAAAGAGAAACAAAGGTGGGCCAAAAATGTTCGACATAAATTTGGTGACAAATAACAAGCAAAGGCTATAAACATTACAAACACTAAATTATGAACAATACTTTTGAATGATTAACCCCTAAACGTCAAAGACTATGTTTTCACCAAAATTGCTCTATAACTATTCTTGTATTTAGAAGCACCAGATTTTAGATGAAAAACATTTTTGGGAAAATGTAAACATAAAATCTTGTATTAAAATAGTTAGTAAAGATGTGGAAAAAATTTCAGAATTTTTCACCCTGTAGATTGCAAGATATTAACGTTTGAAGTGACAAAAATCCTTTTTTTGGCCCTGTGAAAATTTGGGCAGCTGCACTTCACAAGGTCACATTTGTATGAAAAAAGGTTCAAAATGGTGGTAACTCTTTGGATTTGTTCCTCAAGTCAAGTTGTCTACATGCTTAAAAAATTTTAGATCATTTGGAATTGTAAAACATATAGGAAAAAAATAGTAAGTAGAAAGAAGTAGAGAATGGTTATAAATACTAAATTGTTAACAATTTATTTATAGAATTAAAAAATGCCAATCCCAATGGTTGTGATGTTATAATAAACAATATACACCTAGGGTTTTTTTATTTTTTTCCAAAAATATTTAAAATTGAATTAAATAAAGGACTTCAAAGTGTATTTTGGAGTAGAGATTCCATAACTACCTATAAACTAACCCAAACTAAAATTCCTCATAACTTTCATCTCATTAATCAAAATGGAATGATTCCCAGCTTACCACATATATAAAAATCTAAAGAATCAATTTCAAATTTTTATATTTATTAAAAGTAATTTTCAAAGAAGTTTTTTTTTTCTGCCCGGGTTGCATGTTGAACATTGAAAATTACATATCATGCAATAACTTTTGAACCATGTAGTCAAAAGTTATGAAAATTGTTGGGCTTTAAAGCTACTCCTCATACCCATATTGTGTGAAATTTTCAAAGAAAAAAAAACAAACTCCATCCGTAGTGAGCTGCCCAAAATTGCTATGTTGCCAAAAAACGTTGTTCAATTGGACGTTTAGGGGTTAAGTGATTAATGTAGTCTTCATCATGGGCCTTCATGTAAATTTAAATGATAAAAAGTCAAATTATTCTAATTTATTTTTATAACAATGCTTTTAAATTAAAAATATATATATTTTAGGCAATGAATATTTTAAACAAATATAGTCATTATATATTATACACCAAATAAATGTATTTAACGCCTAATGAATCTTCATAGAATTGGATTTAGGACATCCAAAGTTTCTCTTGAATCATCTCTGGACTTTCATCATAAATTTTATAGTGACATTTCACTTGTTTTGAGAAGGCAATGGTGTGCTTAAGATCTGTAATGTAGAGTTGCTTCTTCAATTCTAAATGAAAAGCTACCTTCAATGAACTCTTGTTGCATGAAGTGAATGATTTATAAAAATAAGTATAATTGCTCTTATTATATATAGTAGAGCAAGAAAATGTTAATTCAAATTAACAACAAGAACAAAAGAAAGACCTAAAAATTAAAAACAAATAAGAAATGAACATGGCATTAGACTCCACTTAGAGTCTTAATAGTCAAAGTGAACCAAATTTTTTGTTTTTGACTTCTTCTTGGTTTTAGCAAATAAAAGCGAAAGAAAATAAGCTTTAGAAAATAAGAAATCAAATGAAATGAAAATTGATAAAGAAATTGAAGGAATTACCAATTGACTTTATGAAATGTTGTCAATATAGTTGCAACTTGCAACATTCTTTTTGACCTTTAAAACAATACTTTCAATAGCATAATGTCATGTAAAGTTGTTTCCATGATCTTGCTTAATAATAGGCAATTGTGCTTGTGAATAGTGGTTGCCATCCCACACCATAAACATCTTTTGTCAAAAAAAAAATTGAAGTCTTCATCATTTTCCAATTCTTTCTAAAATGCAACATTTCTATGCACCTAATTGGCACTTCAAGATTTAATAATATCATTTGTGACATTTACTGTCTCCCCTTCATTGGTCTCTAAGGCTACATAGAAAACTTCATTTGCTTCTATATAACCACAAGTAACAAAGTATGTAGCTCAATTCATAAGATCGTTCTTCAATAAATGGCCTTACAATTGACAAAAAAAATCATACTATGGAAAGGAATATTGATTCTTGATTTTTTCCTCAGTTGATACTTCAACCACTCAACACAAAAAGAAGTATTCACAATTTCCTTCTTCAAAAAGTCATGCAATTGTAACTCTAGTTGATCTTGAGAAAGAGGTTGATCGAAGTGTAGCATCTAATCTCTATGCTTGTAGATTCCTTTGAGTCAACATCTCTAATAATTTGGACATCAATTGTCATGCATTAAAAAAATGACCAATGTAATCCAAAAATGAAATGTGAATCACATCTAATTCAAACAACTCTATTTGTATTGGATGAGGTTGGAAAATATCTTGGCTATTAACAGTTGACCAATAGTAATGAAAAACTTGTATTGGTCAAACTTCTTTAGAATCTAAAACAAATATAAAGGTTGATAGGTACTTGATAGGTAGACTCTAAAAAATGAATCTCTTCCTATCTAATTGAGATTTTAAAAAGTTTTAGTTTGTGTATATGTATTGTACAATATGTAATTTAATCTAGTAGCCATAAATGGTTGTCTACAATTAGAAAGATAAAAGAAATTGTAGCATTTGACCAAATCCTACATATATAGTGTAAGCAAACTTGAATCCCCAAAAGCATAGCCGTTAACTACTATCCATTAGGAAGGAAAAATAAATTGTAGTATTTGATCAAATATTAGCATTGGTACAAGCAAATTAGAATCCCCCTAAGCATAGCCATCAACGGTTGTGCACTTGGAACAAAAAAAAATAGCAACATATGATCAAATTCCTGGTATATGTTCAAAACAAATTTGAATCCCGAAAGCATGGTCGTTAACAGTTGGAGTCTAGCTAGGAAGGCAAGAAAATTTCAACATTTGACCAAATTTCATCATATAGTGCAAACAAACTGGAATCCAAAAAAATGTGGCCATTAACAATTGTGCACTAGGAACGCACCCCCAAGCATTTGGTTGAATTCCTTGCATATGTTCAAAACAAACTTGAATCCCGTGAAGCATGGCCGTTAACGGCTGGGGTCTTGGACGGCAAGAAAATTTCAACATTTGACTATTTCCTAGCATACAATAAAAGAAAATTGAAATCTCTAAAAGTATAGCCGTTAGCAGCTAGGGTCTTGGAAGGCAAAAAAAATTGAGCATTTGACTAATTTCTAACCTGCAATAGAAAGAAATTTAAGTCTCCAAAAGCATAGCCATTAACGACTAGAGTCTAGGAAAGTAGGAAGGCAAGAAAATTTCAAAATTTGACTAATTTCTAGTATACAATAGAAGAAAATTTAAGTCTCAAAAAGTTTGATCATTAACGGTTGGAGTCTAGAAAGGCAAGACTAATTGATGTAAGTGGAAGTTTGCTTGACTGTGCATTTGAGATGAGTGAGAGGAAGGAAGGTACTGGTCTAGGACAAATTGCCAAGCTAACAGTACAATTGGGCTAAGGAGATAAATTGTAATTGTATATTGTAATACCTTGTTTTGGAAATTTATTCATTGTTGTGTAATAGTGGTATTTCAATTAATTGACTACTATAGGTTTATTAATTGTATTGGTCAAATTATTTAACTACATGTACATGCAACAATTTATAGAAGGAATAAGAATTGGAAAATTATGGATATGAGTTGTTAGATTTGTACTATGATGGTTGAAGTATAGCAGATTGCAAGAAGATTTAAAGTTAGTTTAATAAAACAAAATATAATTGGTCAATAATTGGTATAACCAATGTCTAAATATTTTTGAATTAATGGAGATTTAGTCCCTTAAGTTGATGGATAGACAAGTTGTTGCTATCTTTCTGTACATATAAGGTAGGTATACTTACATGTGTCACTGACCATAAACAACCATCTTGACATTGAGTCCATCTCTAAAATCAATCTTGTACTTATGTGAAAGAAACCATGTTAGGACCAAACTTTGTTCCTTAATAACTTTTGCATACAATATCCAAATGCCACATTCTTTAGTGTGTTGGAACCTCCTTTCACTTGCCAACAAAAAAAGATAAAAATTTGGCCAATCTAATAATATTAAATAGGCTCAATAGCAAAAAAGAGTTAGCTTAGGGGGTACCCACTTGAAAGTGATTCAAATTCCAAGGCAAGTTTGAGTAAAGCAATTGATTGTATGATATGTAGTATTGTGGCAAAGTGAGCCCATATTATAAGCCTAATTTTAAACATACACTAGTGGCACTAAGCGGGTTGATAATTAATTACTAGTTAAATAGTCATTGGTAGTTTTGAGTTGCAGTTTGAACATGGGATTGGAGCGGTGTAATTAAGACAATTTTATTTTCTAGTTAAATTTTGTTCTTTTGAGTATGAAATGGGTTAAATGTTTAAAGTTTTGAGTAATTAAGTGTGAATGTGGTGATATTTGAAGTTAAAGTGTGAAAAGACTTTTTGGCTTGAGCGGTTGTGAATTTTGACGGGGTTTTACAAAGAGATTGGAAGGGGTGTTTGAGGAAGGATCGTGATAAATAGTCTTTCTTCTCTCATTCTTCTCTCCTTAATTTCTCTTGCATTTGTGACGTGAGGTTGCGTTTTTTTTGTGTTGTTGTATTAATTTATAGATTCATAATTGTCATTTTTTTAGTTGTTTCATTCACTCAAGTGAAAGTGCTTATTGCTTAAAGCATGAAGTTTAATGTTGATGTTACATTGCCTTGAGCATTTTATAAAGGAGAATCTATTTAAGAGAATTTGATTATATATTGAGTAGATTTTGTCTATCGGTTATATTTTATCTCTTAAGAGAATTTTTGTGTCAATGCTTAAAGCAAGATTTGTAATAAAGAGGAGCAAAATATTAAGTTAGTGATTGACTTAATAATTCCAGTGATTGGGAATTATTTGTAAACCAGGGATTGGTTTAGAATTGTGTGATTCAGAGATTGGATTTTATTTTGAAATTTGATGATTAACCGGTGATTGGTAATTACTTTTACTTAAAGGATTGGAATGTCTTCGTATCAAAAATAGACATGTATGTTTGAAACAAAATTAAGGTTTGAGATTTACTTTGAGTTGGAACATGAGTTTACATTTCTAGTGAATAGAAATCATCGAACATTTATAAACAATTAATGTACATTTTAAATATTGAATGATCATTCATATGATTAATAAATGGTATTCCAATTGAAGACATGAGTACATGATTGAATGTTTGAATGTGTATTCAAATTTATTTTATTTTTCATTAGAATTTATATTTAGTTGTGTAAATTTAGTAAATATAATTTAAAATTAGTATTATAATTGGAGAAAAGAGGAGATCCAAGATATCACGGAGATGCAAATGGAGAAAGCTTGAAGCTAAAGATGGAACGATACGTAGTCAAATGAAGACCAGAGCCTTGAAAAGGGAAGAATTTGAAATTCTTTAAATAATTTAGCAAAGCATATTATACATCCCTCAAGGGAAATTTTAGAATTGCTTTAAGCATATGAGTGTTAATGTATTTGCTTAAAGCAATGTCCTTGGTTGTTTTCAATCCCTAAAAAGGTATATGATACATTTACTTTAAGTAATTGAGATGATATTTATGAAAAACAATCAATGAATTCTCGGTTAAACCGAAATTTCAAAGTTCGAATATATATAGATTGTGAGATGCAGATTGCAAATGGATATATTTGTAATATATTTCAATGAATTCAAAGTATGAGATTTGTGGATGTAAGTTCCCTAGTTTATACCTTTAGATTCACTTTTTATTTTAAGATAAGACCGGATATGGGATGGACTTAGTGGTTAGAAATTTATATTTATAATTGGACGGAAATTAGAAAGAGAATTCCTTTTCCATTCCTAAATAGAATATGAAATATACCAAATACCCTAATACATTAAGATTAACGACATAATTTACCTACAAAGTGACATTAGCTAACTAAAACACTAAGCTAATTTGAGTTTTCCCCCCAAACGAACCTATTTGGAATTGCCTTGGTTTTGTATTAGAAAAATTGTACTACAACCGGCTATGAGGAGTTTATATGAGTGTTGATATTCTAGGGCTTTAGATTAGCATTATAGACAAATTGCTTGGAGACTGTGCAGTTAAAACACAAATGGAGTTTGCATTGCAATTATGCCTTTGCATTAGATAGAGTCCAATTGCCATAGAATAAAGATTGGTTTGAAACTCATTTAACTAGTAATTAGGCTAGTTAATTAGTTATTGGACAAATTACTTTGGTAAAAAAAACAAAAGTGATTAAAAAATTTGTGTGTATATATATATATATATATATATATATATATATATATATATATATATATATATATATATATATATATATATATATATATATATATATATATATATATATATATATATATATATATATATATATATATATATATATATATATATATATTGCATTGGACAAAGTCTTAGATCATGCCATGTCAAATTGCCTAAATATCTTGACAAATTGTAGCAAACTTCCCTAAAATACTATATAGGACCGGGACAACATTCACGCGTCTATAGCATTATTAAAGATTGGCCACCAAATTGTAAATGAGAATAAGAGTGTAATGAATTGTTTTTTATTTTATGAGTTAATGTATAGT
The DNA here is from genome assembly GCA_947034895.1 of Rhytidiadelphus loreus. NCBI lineage: Eukaryota > Viridiplantae > Streptophyta > Bryopsida > Hypnales > Hylocomiaceae > Rhytidiadelphus > Rhytidiadelphus loreus. The sequence goes on from OX344762.1 coordinate 70,526,787, forward strand.
ATTTCCTATTTATATCTAAAATACAAGTGACTTTAGCCATGAAATGTTAGACTCTTTGACCATTCTCTTGATTTTGGAACCCCCATACTATAGTCCTAGATTTTGGAGAAAGGCAAAAATCTAGACTATACCATCAAAAGATGATTTTTGAAGTCCTTGTGCAAAACTCCCTCCAACTCCCTCCACCACCGCCCCATCAATACCTCCAATAGCACATGTAGCTAACTTTAAGCCAAGCCAAAAAAAACCATAAACCTCAGCGAAAGCATGCTTTGAAATGTGGAAGAGGTTCTAGGGAATTTATTTATAAATTTGAATGATTGAGTTTGTTAGTCCTCTTCACATTGTTGCATTGGTGGTGCACAATTTGACAATGGCCCACTATTGCTACAATATTTTGCGAGTAGGTTCATATTAGTACAAGGACCTTGCTATATTAATGCTTTAAAACCTATCCTATAGTTCCCGCATAAAGTCTTAAGAACTACCATACTTAGGTTTGATTTTAGTATAAATGATGGACAATAGTTTCAAATGGATTGAAAATTTACCACAATGTAGATTAACTATTCAAATACCTACATATCAATTTTCTTTCTAGTCTAAGATATTGTTCAACTTTGGTAGATATTTTCTATTATTGACTTTCTAACCTTTTTCAAGATACCCTAAACTAACACAATTGACTTTGACCTATTGTACCTTATAGAAAGTCTTTTCAAATGCCTTTAAATTTTTCCATGAGGTAGATTAATTTGTCAAATCTTTACATGACAAATTTCACCTCAATCCAAGGTACTTTTCAACTTTGGTGATTATTTTTTCTACTACTGACTTCAATTAGGATTTTTACACCCAATTGTTGTTTTGTGCATTACTCATAGTTTTCAAGTCTATAGAAGCCAAAATTTTGATACAAGATAGAAGATAAGTGGAAAAAAATACCCTTCAAGTTTCATAATTAAATTTCAAAAAACTTAAAAATATCAAAGCTCTCAAATACTCATTTCTTGATCGCAATGCTTGTCGCAGTGAATTTCAAGCACCTTAACTTTAATGCTTCATATCCCCATAACCTTGAGAGATCTAAATCTGAATTTTGGGATCATAGTAGATCACTTTGCCAAAAAACCATATTCAAAAGTTTGTTTAGATTCAAAAGTTTGCTCTAATCCAACTTTTTTGCAAAATGCAACACAAACCCCTCCAAATCAATGCTTTTTTCAAATATAAATCACCAACAAAACATAGCTTTGCACACAAGTGCCTCCGACACCTCAAATCCACTAAAAATAAGAGAGAGACAAGGGTCAATCCTTGCCTCTACATAGTCACCACAACCAAGGTTGCTAGCCACACATGCTAACTCCACTGACCTTAGTTTCAACTAAAATAACCATCAATTATTAATAACAATTAATAGAAGCTCCTACATTAGATGAAGTTTAAGACCTCCAAAAGATTGCAAGTTCTCATACATGAAAACTTTGTGAAAACTTTGTGAACAATCCAAAATTTGTCTACTAACGCGGCCAAAACCCTGCCACATCAAATATTAATATTTTTTAAATATTAATTAATCTGACTACGTCACTGCAATTTTCAACAAAGGGAACAATAGTGAAATAGTCTTCCAAAGGTCCACAATCTCTTTTAATGTCACAAACAACTTTCAACACTGAACACTTTCTTTTAACAAATAAAGATGTTAATTTCAACTAATAGACAACCTACATCAAGACACTACCAACATTACTATGCATGACAACTTTCCATCCTTTTTTGCGCTAGCATTTGGGTTGCTCTCAACTCATAAAGGATGTTGAAAACATTTAGACCTTCAACAATGTATAAGTGGTGTTTTAGGATAAAATGTTGTATTTGTGAATAGAGAGAATGGCTAGTGAATTTAAATTTTGGAAGGAGTTCAAACATGTGTAGTGTTGATGTTGCATGCATTTATTAAGATTTTTCAATTGTGGTAGTTAATGTTCAAATAACATTTATATCATGAAAACAAGCCAAATCATTAGAATAGAAATGAGGCTTGTAAGAGACCTTCCGTCCATGGTTCCCCATGCTTCGAACCATGGCCGGACGGTTTGATTAATTAATTATTAAAAATTAAAAAATTAAAAAAAATAAATTAATAAATTAAAAAAAATTAAAATTAAAATTAAAAATTAAAAAATAATAATAATTCATTAATGCAATCCGACCTAGCAGTCTTTGTGCCAAGTCAGATTGTTGGTTCTGCGATGTTCCCAAAGTCTGGGAACATCAAAGAACTTGAGGTCTCCCAATGGCTTGAAAACTCTTCTAATGTGATGATTTCTACTTAAATGTCTACTTCAAGGGGATGCTACATGCGGACAAATGTTCAAAAAAATTCATGGATTTTTGTGCAACAAAGATATTCGAGTCTACAAATCAACCAATAGTTTTATCCGATGTACGCTACTATTCAGAATTTCTGAAAAATAGTTATACTGAATTTGTAAAATAAAAATGTGACATTTATTGTATAGGAGTACAAAAACATTTGCATATTAAACTTGGTAGACACGGCATAAAAATAGCAACCTTCCTTGCCATGATGATATCCTTCATTTTTTCATTAATGACATGTAACCCATCAACTGCCCTTCCTCCTCTCTAGAGGTACATTCTTTGTAGAACTGGTCTTGTATTGTCTATTGAATTCTACATATTCATGAACTGCATGCTTGAACACTATATACCCTTATTCCCATATAATACATGAATATAGTTAGAGAATGATCTCTAGAATACAAAAAGAACATACTTTTTTTATTCCAAAGCGTTGGCAATATATTGAAAATTTTACTTCATGATGTTGCCAACACTTTCTTAGTTCCAAATTTTACAAAATTCAACCATTCTCATGCTCTAAATCCACTAATGTGTGAACCATTGGCCATCTCTGGTCATAACATCCTAATGAGATTAAGCTCAATCCTCTCTCTATGATGTTTGAACACTTGTCCTACAAAGATGAATTCCTTGGCCAAATAATTGCTTCTAATCGTCTTCCAAATGATTTTCTACCACAATAATGGCAAATACATGAAGTAGATAAGCCTATTGCCACACTAATTTGCAATTTGAATATCTTAAGACCAACTCCAAAAGGGGCACATATTTTCAAAGGTGTGTGCTTGTTTCACAAATCAAACCGAATTGGAATTATAATTTTTCGATTAAAATTATAATTTTTGTGAATTTCTAAAGTGGTTTGCCTTGAAATTACAAATCCGCCTATAGAGTGGAGTCATAAATGTCCCATAAACAACCCATAACCGGCAAAAGTATTGACCAATAAAGGATTGACACATCACCCCTTGAAGGCATAAATTCACTGATTTTGTCAAAAAAATGAATAAATTTGGATGTTTTGTGGACAAAGTTGGGGCTGAAAACAAGAGATAGAATTGGACTGATTTTGCCTTAGCTTAGTTAGTGGCAGCCAGTTTATATCACTAAATTTATCCCTTGACACCTCAATCCTTTTTCAAATTTTGGCACATTTTTGCTTATATCTTTCTACAAAAAGATTTTTTACTAGAATTTCATGAAATTGGTCATTAACAAAGAAAGTTGTCTTTTCAAGATTAGTGTGTTACATTGGATGAATGAAAAGTTAGTTGGACCAAATAGTACCTCCAAGCCCTTTGTTCATCGTCCAGAATATGAACGTTGGAGCTTTTAAGGGTTAAAGTGAAGGCACTCCAAAGCGTCCCTGTACCTATTTATGTACCTAAGATTGCCTCTTAACCCTTAAAGGACCATCACTATACTTTCACCAAAAACGCTCCAAAACTGCCATTTCTAGTAGAAGTACCAAAATTTTGAAAAAAACTTTTTTTGACATTTCTAACCGTAGGATCTTGTATCATATAGTATCAAAAACATGTGGTAAAAATTTCAGACATTTCCACTTGGTGGATTGCAAGATATAAGCATTCAAATTTACTAAAATCATTTTTTTACCCTGCAAAAAGCAGGGCAGCTGCACTTCACAAGCTCACATTTCTATGAAAAAATGACCTAAATGGTGGTGCTTCTTTGGATTTGTTTTCCTAGACAAGTTGGCCACATTCTTGAAAATTTTCAGATCATTTGGAATAGTACAACATATAGGAAAAAAACAGTAAGTAGGTAGTAGTAGAGAATGATTAAAAATACTAAATTATTTACAATTTAAATATGGAATTAAAATTTCCCAATCCCAATGGTCGAAATGTTGTAATAATGTATCTACATCCTACAATTTTATTTTTGTCCAAAAATATTGAAAATTGGGTAAGATAAAGGATTTCAAAGTTTATTTTAGAGTAGGAAATTCAAAACTGCCCGCAAACAAAAAATCCTCATAACTTTTGACTCATTGATCAAAATGGAATGATTTAAAGCTTTTTGTGTATATAAAACTCTAGAAAATCAATTCCAAATTTTTGTTTTTGAAAAAAGTGATTTTTTCTGATCTGCCCGAACTGCCCGGTTGAGAAAAAAAGTAACATATTAGGCTATAAGTTTTGACTTATATTTCCAAATGTCATGAAATTTGGTGCATATGAAAGATATTCCTCGTCCCCACATTCTATTTAAATTTCAGCCTCAAATATGAAAATATCCGCTTGTAGGTACCTGCCCAAAAAAATTATACGGCCAAAAAACACAGTCCGGTCCTTTAGGGGTTAATGTGTCTCTAGACTTTAATTAATGTGTCCTTCAAATGTTTACGTTTGATTCACTGATGCATTTGAAGGATACATACCTAACTGTGATTTGCTAATTACTAATTTTTATAGATTTTGGTTTAGGATCCACCTATGTGACAGTTTTGGTGGTCCAAAGAGCCAATACTTTGAAAAGTCATAGGAATTATATACCACATCCGAAAATCTATTTTTTTTGGAATATTCACGATTTTCACTTGCTTATACTAAAAACATATCATTTTAAGGAAAAAGTGTCTACGACTATGCTTAATTGCTTGTATTGGCAATTTTGGGTGCTTCTACCTTAAGCTTATGCTTACCCCCCTGAGTGCCTAAGCCTTTCCAAGTGTGTTTTTCCTATGAAAAAAGAGCATGGGCTTACAGTCATCCCCATTGAAGTAAATTGATTTTTTTTCAAAATCTAACTGTATGGATGTTTAAAGAGCTTTCTTATTAGTACACACACCAATTTTGAGTGCAAAATTGCATAAGAGTTGTGAGATTATAACAAGAGAAATGTACATTTTCTATTTTTAGTATGCTGCCCTTCTCCACAATGTTTTGAAAATTTGCACATAAAAGTTTTTTGGGATTGGAGGTGACATGAACAACTACAAATTGTGTTAGTACACTAAAATGCACTCTCAAAAAACTTAATATCACTTGAAAAGCTACACAATCCACCTTGCAATTGTTGAGATGCAATTTTTTTTATAAGTATAAATGACAAATAACTCCAAATCAACACTTGCTTGTTTAAATTTTCAATGATGAAAATCATGAAAACACTTTATTCTTTCCATTGGGACCATTTTCAAAGCAAATGAAGTAAAATTAGCAAGTTTTACTCTTCCACTAATGGACATGTATGGCTTTGGAGACCTCTCAACAATCAAATATGTACCTTTTTCAGTGAAAAATGAAAGTTTTCAATAGTTAATCCTAAAAATTGGCCCCTCCTCATTTTTACGGTCAAATGAATTTAACCGCCCACTACAAAATGAGCTTGAAATTTCAGATCGACAATATTTGGTCGCTTAGGCATTTAGGGGCAAATCTGTCCGCTCTTTTTGTTTTTGTTTGAAACAAGCATGTTAAGGAAACACACTGCAAAGGTTTTCCATCAGGAGGAGAGGCTGATTTCATGCTAGGTAAAGGAACCTGCTACCACGAGGTATCGAACCGACAACCACGCCATTCGATTTGGGTATCTCACCACCATCACCCGGTAGTTTAGGGTCATCTTGGACCAAATCTAATCTGTCCGCTTTGAAGCGCAGCTCCCCTTGAATTTGAACCAAGTGGCAGCATGAGTTGGGCAGCCTGATGAAATCAAGATGAGAAGTTGCCCACCTAACTGAACTTGCTTGCAGTAAGTAACTGAAGCACTTACTGCCGTGGCCCTCATAATAATGGCAACTGTAGTACAGTGTACTGTGCAGTGCAGCGCCAAATTGTACTGCAGAGTGAAGACCTCCGTCATGCAGCCCTGCATCCGACACAGGTGTCTGCAAGTGCATGGGCCGCCAACTCACGAAAGGAAGGGCAAACGGAAAGAAGTTAACTTAAACAGTTGCCGCCTTGCCGGCGGGGTCCGGGTCCCGTCTGTCCGTCCGGTCTCCTGGTCTGCACGGCACGTAGAGTACCGTAAATGGGATTACGATACAGGACCTAAGCTACGTCAGATTCGGCATAAATTACATTTACTACTGTACTGTGAGGGTGGGTTCATAACATTGCTAACGAGTTTCCTGACCTCCCCCAGGCGATCAGGGTGGATTGACCCCCTTGCTCATCCTTACCAGGGGTGCAATTAAAAAAAATGCCCCCTCCTGTGGCTGGTGTTTGTAATTTTATTTCTGCAATGAAATCTCGTTTCATTTGTTCAAAAAAAAAAAAAAAAAAAAAAATGCCCCCTATTTTGGGCCATTCTGGGGTATAATCTTGACCTCACCCAGCTAATTCGGGCCAGGGAGAACTGACCCCCTCGCTCGGCCCTGTGGGCAAACCCTGGAATTATTTATTTTCTGCACATGAATTTTTTTGCAAATTTTGAATTCATTTTTGCGATCAGAGACCCCAATTAGCTATGTGAAGTCAAGATTATACCCTAGAATGGCCCCAAATAGGGGGCATTTTTTTTACTTGCACCCCCGGTAAGGCTGAGCGAGGGGGTCAATCCACCCCATCCCTAATTCGGGGTCTCTGATCGCAAAAATGAATTCAAAATTTGCAAAAAAAATCATGTGCAGAAAATAAATAATTCCAGGGTTTGCCTGCAAGGCCGAGCGAGGGGGTCACTTCACCCTGGCCCCCAGGCGGAGGTATCATTCCTCCCTATATGCATGGGGGGAGATTTAAGTTATAGTTATCAAGTGGTGATTGGCTCTTACATGTATTGCTACAACAAATTCGTCAGATTGCATTGGTGGCAGAGGAACTTTTTCCCTTGAGGGCTCTTGATTTGGGGGGAGCAAAAGGGAACCCCCAAGTTTGGTTAACAATGTTATGTTCCATTCAAGAGGTAGGAAAGTGCCTGCTTCCATTGATTCATCTCGTCCATACCACGAGCTTCAGATCCCTCCTAACTTGTGAGTTTCAATTGATGCAAGAATTTGACCCCTACTTGGGGCCATTAAACCCTAAAGGAAAATTGTCCATTGGATGGACAATTGAAAATCCGGGGAGGTACCTATGAAGTCAATTTTGGTCGGATGTTCACAAACATGTACCCCCGTAAGTGGGAATTTAATTTTTTTTTCCGATTGGGTGCCGGGATCAAAAGTTATGTTGCCCTAAATTTTGTTGACATTTGAGGTAGCTTTTGCAAAACTCCTCCTTTACTTCTGAAATTTGGTAGGTATGTAACTTACACGAGACAAGATGCAAATGCCAAAAAAAAACCCATGTGTAGTGTAAAAATCTCAATCTAAGAGAAGCTAAAGGTTGCTAGCCTTGTCATGCAAGGTCAAAAAAAGAATTCTTCTAACTTTAAATGTTATAATCTTTCAATCCGTGCAATCAAAGTTTCTAATTTATTTTCCACACATTCCCATAGTAGTCTAGTATATATTTGTATAGTTGAATTTTGAATATTTATTTTTTTATTATTTTTTTTCATTTTTTTCTCACTACCCTAAAAAGTGGTTGTTTTTTACAATTCTACCCAAAATATGCCTCCGGGCTTTGGGGCTTATTGAATACTTAGGCATAACCAATTGTTGACTTTTCAACACTAACGTAGCACTGTTCCATTGGCAACCTATCACCATTGCCATTACAAGTTGCAACTCATAACCTTTTTTCCTTTCAACTTGCTTCCTACACCTTTGGATCATGAAGATCAAAGGTTGTGATTGAAAAATGTACAATTAGTTATCTAATAAGTAACATTATAGAGTGTAAGGGCTTCGATTCTTTTGTCGCAGTGACATTGTCAATGTAACAAATATATCTATACCTTAAATTAGGTTGTCTTGTTTGTTTAATGCACAAGGACCTAAGAAATTGTGAATCCCTTGGTTGTGTTTTTGGTATCATTGGAGAGCTCTCCAAAAGGACTGCATGGACTTTTTTTTATGATGTTTGGACCTAAAATGTGAAAGTTATTGAATTTTGAAGTTTTTATGAGTTAAAAATTTGAATTAAATTATCTTTTATTTTTGAAAACATATAAGTTTCACATCACATGTCCAAATACCATGAAACAAAGCCCTTGCACTTCTTTGTGCATAAAACTTTTTATTTATATCAAGAATGCAAACTTTCACACCGCATTAAAGATCCATAGTGTGAAAAATATTGAATTTCAATTTTTTTTGTGAATTAACAAATGAACAAATTACTTTTAGTTTCATTTTGGTTGTAGCAACAGTACAAGGTACACTAGTTCATACATTAAATTAGTTTTTTTTTTTACTTGTTACATTGAGATCTCCAAAATTGTATGTCACATTTTTGGTACCTTTGAAAATCTCTTTGTGGGAAGGGGTACACGGGCTTTGTTTCATTGTGTTTCAACTCACAATATGAAAGTTATTGAGTTTTGAAGTTCTTGTTGAATTAAAAAAATTAGAAAATTACTTTTGCTTTTAGTTTTACTGTAACAATTGAGTAGGGCACACTACTTCATATTATATTAGCTTGTCAATCAAAGATGACCATTGATCCAATAAATTCATGGCCATCTTGTCAAGTGTAAGAAGACGAGGTATTGTAGAGAAAGAGACCTCTTTTCAATAATTTAAGATTGTTGGGTGGATCTTTGATTGCAAATGTGAAATTGTCAAATTTTGTCATTTATTGAAAATATATTGTTGCAAATTGGATCTTCTAATTTTGCACTCAAAAGAAAGCTTGTAGGATTATATTGATCTATCCTATTAGTAAAGAGGAAAAATTATCATCACCGAGAAAATTAGTGTCACCAAATTGGTGCATGTGCAAGAAAACATTTCAACTTACACTACTTCAAAATAGCATGACTTCCATAAATGAGTGTCACATGCACTACATGAATAATAATATTTAGTATTACTTAACCTAATTGATTAAATGTGCACTAGGACAAATGAGTGTAAGTAAATATTGGAGATGAAAGCACCCTAAAATGTCAAATTAAGCAATTTAGCATGGTTGGAGACATCTTTTACAAGAAAAAATCATTTGGGTGGTATTAGCAATTGAAAATCATGAATTTAGAAGGAAAAAAAATAGAATTTTTGAATAAGGCATGTAATTACTATAAATTTTCAAAGTGGAAGCTCCCTAGATCTTTGACACTGTCACATAACTTGGTCAACTAATTGCAATTAAGTAAAGGAATGATTTAAATAATGACTTTTTGGGGGACATTTTCAATAGAAGTTCATAACATTGTTTACCAATGAAGCTAGAGTCCCTTTTGCATCCCTACAATGAACAGAATTATCTTCTATGACTCCTTAGCCCCCCCCAATCCTTGAATTACCTTATAAGTCCCTCCTAGGTATCTAGCCAAGCTCTTTTCGTCTACGCCGCTTGGGGGAAGGGGAGCTCTCGTCGTAGGGGGGTGGAAGGGGAAAGCTTTTTGGTATATAACGCTGCCGGAGTGAGACATCTGTGGGATTCATTGCTGGAGTGCATGGAGCCTGAGTGTGTTGTGCTGTGGAGCTTCTTTCGTATCGTTTCATTTTTTGGCTGCAATCCGAGGCCAGTCGAGGACTCGAGGTGGTGTATTCTCCTGACAGACCCGACATCATGTCTGCTTCACAGGTAGCTGGTATCGCCGTGCGTTCTTTTGTTGGGTTTCCTCTGTTCTTTGAAGCTTCTCTGATCTGTTTTTTGGCTTGGGGAAATGTAGAGCTTTGAATCGTGGAGTTTCAGGGGCAGAGTGTGTATATTGAGCTTTGTCCTGTTTCGGCTTCGGATTTTCGTTCCTCCGGGAGCTTCAATATGAATTTTTCATCGGCGAACTGCGGATTAATTTTCGTGTGGATGGGTGTCTTTTGTGTTTTGTGGGGCGTGCAGAGCCATCGAAGTGGTGGCTCTTCCGAGGGCCACGTAGCAGTGCTCGATGACGAATCGTCCTCCATCGACTCGGACCCGTTTGTGCAGAACTTGTTCGTGTTGCGCCATGGCGAGGCCGGGAGTGGGGAGGACGACGGAGAGGGGGTTTCGTGGGATCCGCCGCTCACCAACCGAGGGAAGCTGCAGGCGTGGCGAGTGGGTCGGGAATTGCGTATGGAGGATTGGAACATCACGCGTGTGGTCACGTCGCCGTTCTTGAGGTGTGTGCAGACGGCGGCAGAAGTGATCGCCGGACTGTGCCTGTTGCCTTCGAGTTTGGAGCAAGGGATCAGCGCGAATGCCGCCTCGGGCTCCGTCCCTGATCTCAAGGTATGCTCGTAATCACTTAAACCCGTAGCTAATTTTACTTTCTTTCAGAACTTCTTGTGAGCTTAATGGCAGCTTTTGGTGCCATCAACTTCAACTGGTGCATTATTTGTGGAATCAAAACCGAAACTCATGCAGTTTTACTGCAATCAACTGAAACTGGTGCATCTTCTGTGGAATGAACTGGAACTTGTGCATCTTCTGTGAAACAAAGTGAAACTGGCGCGTCTTTCGTGGAATCAAGTGAAACGGGTGTATAGATTGTGGAATAAGCTGAAGCGGGTACATCTTTCGTTCAATGAACTGAAACTGGGGCACCTATTTAGAATCAACCAAATCTGGTTCATCTTTTGTGGTTTGAACTGAACCTAGTGTGTATTTTGTGGAACGAACAAATACTGATGCATCTGTTTTTTTTCAGAATTAGCTAGTAATGGTGCATTTTGTGTGGAATCAGCAAATATAAGTGCTTTTGTGGAATGGCACAATGATCTAGTTTGCGTGGCTTTGTGTATGAGAAGGCCTCGGTTGAGTTTGGGCTTGCCGAAGTGATGAAAAGGCCAGGGATTTATCGTCCTCTACAAGTAGCCCACAAGAGCTCGTTGGAGCCGTGGACGTTAGACCTGCCTCAGCTTTACTCGCTGCTGCCCGCGGAGATTTATGACACTTCTTATCAACCCATTAGGCAAACGGTACAGGCATATATACAGAGTAACTATTTTTTCTCTCCCATCAGTTGGAGGGTGTATGGAATACCCTCTCAGGGACTCTCTCCTTCTGCTATCAATGGTTATGTACTGCATCAGTGCAATTTCACTGAGCAGGAGATGTTTTCGCTGATTTGGATCTGTTCTGCTTGTATGAGCGGTGAAGCTCTTGCTAATCTAAAATGTTGCCCACTAGGGCTACAAAAGTGTTCTATTAATTGGAGATGAAAGAGTTGGAAAAGTTGATGGATAAGAGTATGATTCTTTGATGGCTTATGTTTGCCAATATTACTTAAAATGGGATGATAAATGTTGCTATAGTATGAAGTTGTGATCTAGCACTTACCATATGAGGTTATGAAAGTTGCATAGTAGCTGTGAAAATGCTTAAGTCGTTTGCTTTCTTTAGTTTGTTTTGTGATATTTGTGTTCTACTAATTTGGAAATTGCGTTTTCTTCATGCAGTTACCTTCTTTTAGGGAGAGTGCACCTGATATGCAAAGTCGATATACTACTACTTTGCAGATGATTGCCAATAGATTTCATTCTGAGAACGTATTATGTATCACGCATGGTATGCTTCCACCGCCCTTGTGAATTTTGTGTTTCTGTAGTCTTTTTTCAAATTGATGCCTCTTAACTTTGGAACGTCGGGTTGGTTTGGTCACCATACAAATCTTTTTTTTTTGGTATGGAGTGAATTATTTTCTTAAAAAAACAAATCAAAAGCACTCATTGCATGCAAGACTTGCTTTTTTTCACACAAAATTCCAAAGATGAACATTTTCACTTTTGTCTTATATAGAAAGAATCTGTGTTGTCCATTGGATACTTACAGTCCTCAACATCATTTTAGTATTAAAAGTTTTTTTTCTTATTGCATGATTTTTTGAGGACTATTGCAACAATGATTTTGTAAACTTGTGTGTAGGTGAAGGAGTTATGAAAGCAGTGTCAATGATGTGGCCTCGTGTTGAAATTTCTAGAGTAATGTGTTGTGCACATATACATGCCCAACGTCCCAACTTTAATTGTGAAGGTAGTCCAAATATAGATAGTGGTGATTGGGAGTTAATATCAGAGTGCGGAGCAAGTTCAGGAATATTTTATGCCCCTTCTCCTTAACTGAAATTGACACTATCAGCCTTTGTTAATATATACTTTTTAGAAAAATTTGACCCAATAGTGTAATTTTAGCAACAAAATTAAGAACAGATGAAAAATGAAGGAAGGATGATAAACATGTAAATTAAAATATATTTATGACATTAAGTTTTACAATGAGAAGTGTACATATTGAAATATGTTTTTATTATTTGTAAATTTGAAATAGTATTATGATATACAATGATATATTATATTTTACAATATTTATATTGTTATAATGACTGTTTTCATTCTACTTATAAATGATTAATGAATTTTTTTTATTAACATTTTAAATTTAAATTTTTATTATTGTGATTTTTGAATATTTTTATTTTTATTTTTAAGTGAGTGAATATGAATTTGATATATTACAGACATGCAAATAATCAATTGATATGTTTAATTTCAACAACTTTTCAATGCTGATATGACAGGGCGAACTGACCTCTTCATTATCCTATCCTATTCAGGGCTTATTGTGAAAAAATCTCTTAATTTTTGTTGAGATTTTTAATATACCTCTCTTAGATAATTAAAGGCCATTGGTTGCAAATCTGAATTTAAAATTTGCAAATTTTATCATCTGATTACAAATAAAAAAAGTCCATAGTGTTGTTTCTGGGGTTAAAATGGGGCAATGAGGGGGGGGGGGGTAGTTTACCTTGGCTACGTAACATTTCTTCATGCAAGTATGTTTAAAAGATTTATTACAAGTGGCGTGCATGTGTGCAAGTATGTGTAAAAGATTTGTTACAAGTGGTGTGCATGTATGGACACTGAAAATGCAAGCACATATATCCATGTCATGTGAAAGTATTTGTTTTTATCTTTAACTATATAAGCAATTATTTAATATTAAATTGAAAATAATTAAATATTGTATTATTAAATGTATGATTTATATGCTTGATTATGGATGTTCATTTTAAATACCATATGAAAATAAATTTTAAAAGAGATTTTTTTGACTGTACATAGATAAGTAATTGAAATAAAAAATTTATTTATTCTATCCATAAAATGGATGTTCCAAAAGTATCCTTTGAAATGTTGAATTCTATACAATGCACCTAAAAGATGCAAACATATTGTTCTATTTTTTCTTGATTAAAAAAATCGAGGATTGTTAATATGTTTTAAAAAAATAAAGTCTTTTCTTCCATATTTTTTGATTTGAATTGCAGAAAAGATTATTTTGATTGAATCTTTATTGTCAATTTTAAATACGATGCTTATGGAATATGATATATGATATGTGATATATAATATATGGTATATGATATATGTATGTGGATATTGATATTGATGTTTAAATTTCACATTGATTGTAATGATATTAGCTTCTTAAAAAATATAAGAAGTGAGTGAGTAAAATATGAATTTCACAAGCACATTGTGATTGCTAGTTAGTTAAATGGTAGTTGTCACTATGTCTATGTGCTCAAAAGATATTTGATCCATACTTTCAGAAGTGTTGAAGGTCTCAAATAATTTTTAGTAATTGTTTTTCAGAGATGAAATAGAATTTCATCTAATATAAACTATTTCATATTTTCTCGACCTTCGGGAAATTAATTATGAATTATCAAAAGATAGTACATCTTCGCTTATTTTAAATACCTAAATTTTGGCTATTAGCAAATCCAATAAAGTTCAATAAAATATTGATAAAACTAAAACTTGTAACTACACTATACATTTCTATTAGTCACCTACTACTATATTTGATCACTTCACATATTGTACTCTAAAATGTCATCATATAATCAAAGTATCATTTTAAATCACTATCACAATTACATTAATACTATTTGTAAGTGCAATTTGAAGAGGAAAAATGGTTTCAAATATTAAAAGATGAAGTAGTTGGTGAACAACCAATTGAAAATTTAAGTAGGTTTTTATAAAGGGTTAATCCAACGTATGATCAATCAATTCTTGATTAAAGATTCCACAAATATTAGTACATTTTATATTCACTATGAGTTTTGATAAGGATAATAGAAGGTAAAGATGAAATAAGAATTTTTTAACAATGCCAATTTGAAAATTTTGTTGTTAAAGATAACTAGTTGGCAAGAGGAAATTGTAGGCAAAGTGTAAATAAAAAGAAATAATCAAATAGAAATTGAAGAGTAACCCTAGTAGTTTTCAAGTCGGTTTTGACTTTTGCTATTTCAAATGCTTAATTTATATAGTCTCAAGTTCTTATTTTCATCAAAATACATTCAAAATTGCTATTTTTATTTCAATGAACAAAGAACTTTATATGTTGCATTTTTTGCATATTTAACCACAACATCTTGCACTTGACTAGAATAAGAATGTGGAAGAAATTTCAAAAACTTTGCCCTTGTAGAATGCAAGATTAACACACTTAAAGTAAAAATAAATAAATTTTGAGTACATTCTATTACTTTGAATCTTCTTAATTAAAAAATTTTGCACTAAGTATTTTAGTTTTAAAATATTTTATATTGAAGATTTGAGTTGAATGTCTAGGAAAAATAATTTTAAAAATGTATTTGATTCTTAATATTCTTAAAAAAATTGTTAAATAAAAGTAAGTTCAAGATTAAAGGAAAAACTAAATTGTCAATACCTCTAAGATGTAATTGAAACATATTAATTCCAATTGTGAGATTGTTCTAGGAAACATGTTTAAAATTAAGTTCAAAAACAAATTCTATATGTTATTTTTTCAAGAAATTTCTATAATGGTTGACAAAACAATAAGGAACATAACTTTCACATAACTAATTCAAATAGAATGAATAAAGGCTTTCCATGTAGAACAATGTATAGTTTATGAAACAAAAAATTATTAATTTTAATTAAAAGAATTTGTAGATGTTTTTTTTGCTACTTGGTCATTTTCATTTTGAACTTATTGAGGTATAATTTTTCTCCCCAATAGTGGTTGAAATGAAAATTATATTCCTAAAAAGTTAATGTATTTTTTTATCTTAAGAAAAAATTTCAAACAATCTCGTCTAGAATTGAGGTTACACAAGCCTATTCCAAATCCATTTTGTCCTTCTAGGGGACTTTGGAACTTTAGGGGTTATGACTTATGATCATGTTCTTCCAATTTAGTTGGCATCATAGTCATGAGAAAGTATGAGTCTAGCTTGTTGATTGTCTTTTGTGATTTTCTTTTATATGATAGATTTGTTGTTTTTTGAATGGATTTTGCAGCTCTAATTGTATAAGATGTTGTATTAATGTTGTCTATGAATGTTGTGTATTGAATTGGAAAGATAGTTTCATGTCAGTTGGTGTGCATTTGTATCTAAGTAGATAAGTGTGTTTGCCAAGTTGGAAATGAATTACCTATTGATTGTATTGAATGTCTAAAGGTGGTTGCAAGCTATGGTCTACTAGTTCTAAAACAAGTCGTTTGTGCACTTCTAAGCACTCAATGAACACTTTTGTCTATATTGACAAAATTTTGGTTTCTAAACCACTTTTAAAAATGTTTAGCATTGGATAAATACAAAATTCAAGGACCCAACATTTAAAGTTATCTACACAAAAAGATATTATTGAAATTTTAATTAGTCACCAAAACAAACTACCTTGAAGATATATAATTTTAAAACTTCTTTTTTATTAATACTTTGACCACACAATGAAGTTTGGTAAGACTTTGATGTTTAAAATGGACCATCATCAATTTTATATTTGGAATTTTAGTAAGAACATCATCTAAAGACTTCACTCAAAACTACATCAAAGAATTGAAATCATCAAAATAACATTTAATAAAGAAAAATAATCAATCAAATTAAAAAGACTAATAAAGAAAAGCTTATTTATCTAAAAATAGAAATAAAATATATAATGAGCTTAGTTTGACATACTTGTTTGTCGAAAAATTGTATGGCTAAAAAATTCATCCACAACCTTGTTTTCTTTTGAATTTTGGGTGCATTGAGGTAGTGTGATAGTGCACTAATCATTTCTAATTTATAAATGCTTTAGTTCAATTATTAGAAGATGTTTTTTTTTCAAAAAAGTTTGATTTGTTTCAATAAATGATATGATCTTTTATTTAGATAAATATTTTTTTGATAAAATTGTAAGACAATTTAATGGGTGTGTATGTTAATTTAAATGGAAGTTTGATTATAAACACTAGAAGAAAAACACGTCCGGCACAACCAACTACTATGCAACTAGTGCCCTATGCAACTGTCATGCAACTAGTTTCCTCTCTATTTGCACCAAATCTAATGTAGTTGTTTTGTGTCATTGTTTTACAACATTCATTCATTGTTTTAGTTGCAAAGTAGTCATTCTGTAGTTGCAAAAAAAGACTAGGAAACAACTAGTGTCCTATGCAACTATTATGCAACTGTAAAATGACCATAGTTGTTTCCTAATTGTATGCTAGTTGTTTCTTAGTTGCACTCTAGTTGTTTCCTAGTTGCTTTCAAAGTTCATTCCCATTCGTGTTATATCAATTGACCCATATCAATTGTAAAGAGTACCATTAGATTGAACATATAAGACTTGTAAGTTGTTATAGTCTTATGTAATGAATTCTTTTGATAGAATTCTAAGATTTCTATAATTTGTGGATTTCTACAATTTGTAGATTTTGTATATAAGAATTTAAAAAATAATTAAAATTCAAGAAATTTTATAATCTAGGAAATTGAATTTTGAAATCTAAGAAGAAGGTAGATCTGAAATTTTGAAATCTAGGAAGAGGGTAGATTTGAAATTTAGAAAAAGATAGATTTGAAATTTAAAAATCTAAGAAAAAGGTAGTTCTGAAATTCTAAAATCTAGAAAGGAGGTAGATCTGAAAATTTGAAATCTACAAATCATTGAGATTTATATTTTAAAATTTACAAATCTACAAGTTGCAAGTAAGTTGCACACAAGGATGAAGTTCTTTGTATGGTGTCGGATGACAAAAAACCTTGCAACTAGACTGCAACTAATGCGACTTGTCTACTGCAACTACGGACTCTACATTGTCACCTAGTTGCAAACGTCCTATGCAACTACAAAATGAGTTGCATACTGTAGTTGCAAAACCCCTCATTTTCTTCTAGTGAAAGTGATTGAGAGATCACTGAATAGGAAAGTGAATTTGTGTGCATGCATATGTGATTAGAAGATTGAATGTGAGTATTTGATTGAATATTATATTTGTTGAGGGTGAGTAATTAAACAAATTGGAAAGTATTGAATATAGAGAGACAAATGGGAATTTCATCCCCAACAACTTTCCATTTTCTTTGGACACAATAAAGAGACAAGTATTGAACTTCTACGTATCAATTCTTGAGTTACACATTTGTTGTATACAAACACATTATGCCAAGATCATATCATGCCAACCTGAGAGATAGCGTGCCATAAGTCAATATAATTGGCTAACAATCTAACCACACTAAAGCTTAATAGTTTTTGAATCTTGATCAACAGTGGAAACCGTGGTCATAGAAAAGACGCTACGTGATTGTGATGTATAACTATCACAATCACAACAAAACCTACAAGTAATGAAAGAAATACAAAAACATCCTATCATTACAAGTACTAAACACTAGTGAAATCCATAGCAAAGCAGAGAAAATAAACACCTATAATACACAAGTATACCAAGTGTGGTAAGTGGTTTTACAATCACTCCTTTACTCACCCCCTTCGTCGGTGTCAAAGCCCCTCTCACATTAGCAAACTCAGTGACCTTCTCTAAAGAATCAACGAGAACCCAATAGAAATTCTACGAAGATGAAGACGCTTGTCTACGCCCCGAGTCCCTGACACGCATTTAGGACAAATCCATTGGCCCGCCAGAATTTTTTACAATGGCGGACTCAAACAATTCGTGTGCCTTCCAATGGAACAAATATTGCACAACATCAAGTGAAAATACTCTTGGCACTTCCACACAACACACATTTCAGTCCAACTGAAATACATGAACCACTAGAATCAATCCATTCATCAATGTGAAGCAAATGACACAGTGCACAATTGCGCATATGATCTTTCTAGATCTTTCCATCATCCCCCCCTCTAAAGAAAACACTCCCGATTTAAACACGTCATGCATTTGTAGTATAATACGCTCTGCAGTCACGTCAAGTGTGGTTGGCGTTGTTTGCTACAAGTAGACAGTCACCAGGTAGAAAACGTTGCACATGAAGCCTATAGTCCCCTTCTCGTATTATGACATAACGCAGAGTGTCTCTATGCTATGCAATAGAAAGGTTCTCCAAAGTCATTAGCATTACCATCTTGTACAGATCCAAATGTTGCTTGCATATGCGTGCCCACGTGTTGGGATCATCCATGTTATTCAACATCTAATCTACATCTTGTTTGATAGCCATTGGTAGAACCGGATGGCACTCAAACAATAAATAATATGGTAAAAAAAGAAGCCAGAGAAGCTAGCTTACTAAACCGATAGCCCATTGCTATCCACGGTAATTGTAAGACTCAATTTGTACAATGACATTTCTTCAAGCTATACTTCCAAAGTCCCCTCTTGACGGTTTGCACCATGCATTCAATCAATTCATCTACTTTGGGGTGATCTCTTGAAGTAGTGCGGTGATCAATCATTGCTTATTCACACATGGATTGAAACTCACCAAAGAACCCATGTCTTTGGTTTGTCAACAACTCTGCTTGAATTCCAAAGCTACTTAAAATACAATCCAAAAATGAATAAGCTTCTCCCTCACTGAATTTGTTAGGCAATGCCACCAACTCAATCGACTTGGAAAAATGTTCAATCATTACCAATACATACTTGTTATGCCATGGTATCATCGACAATGGTCCTAAAAAATCCAAACTACACCTATAGCCCAATCCTATGATTGACAACAATTGTAACTGAGGCATTATAGCATCAAATGATGCCTGCATTCTATCATACACCATGCATTTGGCCACCAACTACTGGACTTGCATTTGCATATCTTGCCACTAATAGTGAATTTGTAGCGAGTTGTAAGTTTTTCGCACTCCAAAGTTTCCCAAATCCTTGTATGCATGTAGAATTAACTTCCACTACAACAACGGCAGTGTTTTATGACTGCAAAAAAATGATTGAGGATGACTAGCGACTACTCGCAGTCATATTCTTGGAGGTCAATACCTTGGAGAGAAATATGACTGCAAAATATGATTGCCAGTCGTTTTTGGATCTTGTATTTTACGAGTGTATATTATACGTCCGTTGGGAGCACCATAGGGAACAGTAGGGAACTCGTTTGAGAACATTGAGTTATATTATTGGTCATATTTTTATGGTAGTAACATTTTTTTGTTTTGGGGCAACCTAAAAAAAACATGGGCAATCAAGAAAAATATAGACAAGCCATTGTTTAAAATTTTGAAACTTAAATCACCACTTTTTAAGGGTTTTGAAATCCTAGCCGTCATTTTTTTAGGGTTTTGAAGCCCTAGTCACCACTTCTTTTGATTCTTCTTCCTTACCTTTTGTTGTCTCTTGTCTCTTTGAGTTCACTCTTGTTTCTTAGTTGTTGTATTTTGTTTTATCTTGGGTTCACTCTTGTTTTTTTAATTGTTGTGTTTTGTTGCATCTTCAATTCATTCTTGTTTCTTAGTTGTTGTGTTTTGTTGCATCTTGAATTCACTCTTGCTTCTTAGTTGTTGTCTTTTGTTGCATCTTGAGTTATTCTTACTTCTTAGAGTTGTTGTCTTTTGTTGCATCTTCATTTAATTTTTTTTTTCTTCTTGCATCTTAATTCTTTTATTTATTTATTTATTTATTTATTTATTTATTTATTTATTTATTTATTTATTTATTTATTTATTTATTTATTTATTTATTTATTTATTTATTTATTTATTTTGCATCTTAACTCTTTTTTGTTGTTTCTTGGTACCTCTTAGTAGTTGCTCCTTATTGTTTCTTGTGCATTTAAACTTGTATTTGTTGTTATCTTTTAGCACTTGTTGCCTTTTTTCTTCTTGTTCCTTGCATCACCATTGTTTTTCTTCTTACCCTAAATTTGTATTACATATTTTCCAGGGTTGTCATACCGGACGAACGTCCGGTTCGCCCGTCCGATAGAGGTCTCGCCCATCCGATGTGGTCAACACTAAAGTTGACTTTTTTTAACCCTTAAAGGACCGTCACTATGTTTTCACCAAAAACTCTCTAAAACTGTCATTTCTAGTACAACTACCAAAATTTTGATAAAAAACTTTTTTTGACATATCTAACCGTAGGATGTTGTATTATATAGTATCAAAAACTTGTGGTAAAAATTTCAGACATTTCCACCGGGTGGATTGCAAGATATAAGCATTCAAAATTTCAAATGAACTAAAATCATTTTTTTGACCCTGCGAAAAGCAGGGCAGCTGCACTTCACAAGCTCACATTTCTATGAAAAAATGACCTAAATGGTGGTGCTTCTTTGGATTTGTTTTCCTAGACAAGTTGGCCACATGCTTGAAAAATTTCAGATCATTTGGAATAGTACAACATATAGGAAAAAAATAGTAAGTAGGTAGTACTAGAGAATGATTAAAAATACTAAATTATTTACAATTTAAATATGGAATTGAAAATTTACAATTCCAATGGTCGAAATGTTGTAATAATGTATGTACACCCTGTAATTTTATTTTTGTCCAAAAATATTGAAAATTGGATAAGATAAAGGATGTCAAAGTTTATTTTAGAGCAAGAAATCCAAAACTGCCCGCAAACAGAAAATCCTCATAATCCTCATAATTTTTTACTCATTGATCAAACCGAATGATTCTAAGCTTTTTGCCTTTTTCTGTATATCAAACTCTAAAAAATCAATTTCAAATCTAATTAGTTGTTTGCTACTTTGTTTACTACACATTCACAAATTCACAGAAGTCATACAAGTGTCTTGATGGAAGAAAGACCAAATTGCATATTACAAGATTTTCACCATATGTCCGTATCTTTATGTATGAAATGTGTAGCAACCATGAAATACACATGCTTGATGCTCGTCTAACCAAAAATGTGTGGTCTGCCTATAAAACTATCACATACTAGAGCTCAAAAAGTGAAAACAATATATTATGTCCGATAACAACAGTCGGGCATAGTCCAACAGTGAGGTGCCTTCCTCAAAGTGTCTAGAACATCAGACACAGATGCCCTCTCACCTACATCTATTTTCTGGAGGCTCAGTAGTTGAATCCTCAAATGCTGATACTGCTTTGGGTTTTTGGTCGTAAAATACTTTGGATCCCACTCTTCTTTCCAAATTTGATATGCTATCCATCCAGTGGCATATGCATCAGCAGCCATGGAGTAGAAGTGTTTTTTCTGCATGACTTCAAGTGAGGTCTCTGACCCCTTCTCTCCATACATGTAGAATAACTCAGGGGCTGCATGTTTTCGTTGTTTTTTCTCCGTTGGAGCTCCTCCATGGTTCGATAACCATACCTTGATGGCTCCTTCTCTACAACTCGACCAAAAAGCCCCCAATCGCAAATCCCAATGTACACTATGTTTTCTTTCCATTCATCAAAATGGAGCAAAACGTTGGATGGAGTAATGTCATTGTGTAAATATTTTGCTTCATGGCATTTTCCCACTATGACAAGCAATGATAAAGCCAAATTCACGCGGTTTCGGCGATAAGTTGCAACCCAACCGAGTTCTTCTTGCGTCAACCCTGCATCATGTTGTCTCGTGATGTCATCCACATCCAACGATTCACTCACTTTTGAGTTGTACTTGGCCAAGAAAGAAATCAAAGACCCTCCATTCCACCATAGCGTATAGCCTTCCATTGTTTTTGGATGGATGTACGCAAGTCTTACGATACCAGGATGTATCACTGGACACCCCCCCGCCTCGCTTACAATAGCTTGACGCTTCTCCTTCTCATTCGAGGTCTTCAAAGTCTTCCCGGCGAAGCAAATCCAACTGGGAATGCTTTGTAGTCTCGTGAGCACCACCTTCCTCACAGTCCCATATGATCCAGTCATAGTTTGATTCGGCATGGGATTCACTTTCACGCAACTTTCCAACCACTTGAATGTTCCGCTCACACAATGAGCTCGTATTTGGTCTTCAAGCGTCGCTTTCCATGGTGCTTGTTTCTTTCTACGCGAGGAAGAAAATTGTTGGGAGAACTTCTGAATTTGGTACAATCTTGAACCAAATTCCTTGTCATGCGTGTTCCAATCACTACCATCATCTTTCTTCTTCGTGTGATAACACCAATTCGCCACAATATTGGTGGTCAGCTGCGACACTTGTTTATCCAACCACTCAGAGTGCAACCAGTAATCTTGATAGTTGTTGAATCGTTCGGATGCTCTAAATTTGGTCTCCAACTCTCGCCGCACTTCAGCATTCAACTTGTGGTACCCTTCTTCGTTGAAATTCACGTATTCTCTACACATCATTCCCACACTTCGTCGCGTGTAAAAATTGACCGCTATTGCTCTAGCCTCGAGCACATATTCGTGAGGGGGCATGTCAGGATTGGGTTGGTTTTTACGCTTCGACCTGCTGGATGATGAGGGATTGGATGACCCTGAAGCCCCTGCCACATTCGTGGCTGGAGGCACCACCTCAAAAATTGCATCCAAGTCTTCAAACACCGAGCGGTGACCCGATGACCCACTCCCTTGTCCTGCCATTGTACAATATTTCGGAACCACCAAAGTTTCGGAGAAAATAAAAAAAGCCGGGTGCTATATGTGGGCCAAGCCCAATCACCCACCAAACTCACTTCCAAGGGTCACTTGCGCAAACAAAGGTGTGAGGCGTAGGGCGTGGACTTGGCAAAGGAAAAATGAGGGAGCACATGGGATTTATAGTCCCCGCCCCTCCCACGTCCGTGCCCTGGCCCGACACGTCCCCGCCCCGCCCGAGCCGTCCCCGCCCTGGTCCCAGACGTCCCCGCCCCGGCCCGACACATCCCCGCCCTGGTCCCAGACGTCTCCGCCCCGGCCCGACACGTCCCTGCCCTGATAGGCAGATTTGAGGACTATAAAAGTCCGTCCCCGCCCCATTAGTCCCCGCCCTGTGTATTCCAAATCCTCCACCTCTTCATTGAGCTGGTCGTTGGCGTTGTGCAGGGCCCTTTACAGTATACAGGTATTTGCCAAAAAAATTCATGATGGCGACACCACCAAGAACCAACAAAGCTGAACGAGACAAGACTCGACTAAGGCAGGGTAACAAACATCGGAAGAGGTTACACGTACTTCGAAACCCCGAAAAACTGGCATTTAGGGGCTGGAATGACGTGCCAGAACCGTGGAGTTTCGAAACTTGCATCACTTACATAGAATGGTGCCACATTCACAAGGCCTTCCCTGAAGAGCGACACAACTACCACCGCCGATTTCATAAAGTGAATTTGAAACACTGCATCGATGAGGCCTTTAAACAAAGATGCATTGAAGTATACCAAGTGTTATACGAAAAACCCATTGTGAAAAGGAATGAAATTCACCTTTTCATTGCACGAGGTGTACATGCGGAGGTGAGATTGAACAAGCGGGTGGATTGGTCCACTTTGAAGGGCACGCCAACCACAGCAGATGGTATCAAGATACCAACACCAACAAATGGAATGATTCCAAGGGGGGTTATGAGATATCCCGAAGGAGGGCTGGGCAGGGTCAACACATGTATTGAGCCGCCTGACACATACGAGACGGCGGATTCTACTACTGACGATGACTCTGATGGATCTCATGTTGTGGTGGAATTAACCCCCAGAGGACAACAACGTGCACAAAGGAGAAGGGCGCAACGTGTATCTCATGAACAACTTCCAGAACCAAATATTCGTGTAGAGGTCCAGGGCCCTGTTGAACCAGTACTTGGAGTTGCTCAGGCGCAATTCCAAGCACCTGATGAACCAACTCTTGGAGTTGTTGATGTCATGGCTGCTGCAGACACCATACAAAGCTTGAGGGTGCAATTACAAGACCGAGGTGATGAACTACATTCTCTATATGAAGATGTGGGCAAGTTACGAGAAGACATCACGCTCAAAGACAGAGTAATTGCTCAACAAGCACGTGACATAGAGGAGCTTCGGTAAGCTCTACAAGCAGAAGAAATGATGAACGAAGGTCAAGATCCACGAGGACATGCACAAGGACCTCCTCGGGATTCTTAAATTCTGAGGCAAAATGCTCCAGGTGATGCTGCCATGTCTACACAAGAAGATTCATTGGCCTTTCCCGAAATAATGGCCACCGGCAACGGACCAATGCAGACTGAAGTTCGGGGCATGGGTATGGACAACAACCTTGAGCTCAACAACTTGCGAGGCGAAAATCAAACATTACAAAATCGTTTGCATGCCTTGGTGGAGCAGTACTACCAATGGAAGTTGGCATGCGTGTTCACCGTTGACAAGACACGACAACTGGTAGCAGAGTTCAAGAAATTGGACCACTACTACAGTGAGCACAATCAAGAAAGGGTGTTTGGCTTGACTTCATGGGCCCTTGTGGATGATCTTTTCAGTCCCAACATGGCAATCATTGAGCTTGATGGTGGAAAAGCAATCATTGATTGGTCCAAACACAATTGGGATTTCAAAAACCAACTTGGGTCGAAGGTCGACTACAAAGGCAACCCGTTGTTGGAGTGGCCAAATCTTTCAAGTTTTGTGCACGACGGGACCACATGTCCCATTTGTATGAATCCATTTGGCCCTGAAGGTGGAATGCAGTTGGGCACGTGCAACCATGTATAGCACCCATTTTGCCTCATCAGTTTCATGATTGTTCGTCGTCGGTGCGCAATGTGCAAGGCTCCCTTCCACGAGCGCTTGTACGAGTTGTTTGGCTTGGTCCCATACATGCCACCACATTGGGAATACAATGCCACGAATGCCCCAGATCACCATAGAATGTGGGGAACAGACTTGGTGTGGAGTTGGAAATTACAAATGACATCGTTGGACAAGACACAAGTCGCTGCTAAATGTGGTTGGGAGACTAACCCCGATCAAATTGTCCAAGTCTGCCACCATTTGATTCCGATGAAAGACAAGCATAGCCAAGGACGGCGGAATTTTTTCTTTCAATGCTTCAATGGACATTGGGACGAGGTTGGACTCAAGTTTCAATTTGGACCTCACCCTCGGCGATGGTTATGGGGCGTTGATGGAGTTCGAGTCACCGATGACAATGGAATTTGTATTGGGGAGGACCCTGACATGCCCGACCCCGCGGAGCTTGCTCAATTATCGAAATCTGAGTGGAGGGAAACTTTCAGAAACGAAGGGCTGGATTTTTTGCTTGAACAACATAGCCCGGATACACGCCGAGCTCTGGAGAGTCTCAAGCAATCACAAATCATGAGGGCCATTCTAGAAGAAGACGGACCAGCGAGGAGAACTCGGTCTGCGGTTCGTAGACTTCAACTAGGCTCCAATGAAGATTTTCCAATGCAACGCGGCACACACGACAACGAGGCTGGACCTAGTGGCACTGCAAACAGTCCAATGAACATCGACTGAGTGCATTTTTTAGTGTGCTAAACTAGTAATTACTAATTAACAAAGCATGTTTTGCATATACAGTTATAGACTTTGACACTTATCATTACCGAGGCTTATAGAATTGCTACTTTGGTAGTTCGGTACTACAAACAGTATTAGACAAAGACTTGTGGATATGCATATTTTCTCGTGGAAAAAGTATTGTATAATGTATACTTTTCAATTTTTGTACTACATGATGCATATGAAATACATATATTCAATTGTTGAATTCCTTTGCATGATATGGCATGTGTGATATGTGGATATAATAATGTACTCATGGCCTAAGAATAAGTGCATTTCGGATTTTGAGTGTATGAAGGTATATATTCATGTAAATATATATGTATTAATATTATTGTATGTGTATAAAAATTAAAAAGATATTAACAATTTAACATTAATGTATATTTTGTTACAAATATATTGATGTTAATGTATGAAGGGATACATTAACCTTTGAATGAGTTGATCCATCCAAAAATGGTAAAATTTCTTATTTTAGCTTGAATAACAATCAGATATTTTTATTGCTTAAAACTTTGAATTCTATATCATTTACAGAAATTGCAATTTTGTTCGCGAATGTTTCTAATTGTTATCATTTCTAACTTTCTATTGCAGAAAATCAGCATATAATCATATATGAGGAAAAAGAGGAAAACAATTCAATCACCCCCCTAATGACATTTTTTCTGTCTAAAAACAATAAAAACTGCCATTTCTACTACGTTGTCCAAGATTCCAACAAAATTGTATTTTTGAAACTGAACCGTAGGATCTTGAAATTTACTTGCTTGAAATTATGTGGTTAAAATTTCATGAAGTTAGACTGTACAGATTGAAAGATATGACTATATGAGCATTCAAAGTTTAAAAAACAAGGTTTCTTCAACACTAAACTGCAATTTTAGATGACTTTTATTGCTATTTATAGAAAAAATGTGTACTATGGAATTTGAATTAAAAATTTATTGTGTTGAAGACTTGAGTTGGGAGTCTATGAAAAAAAATTCAAAAAATAACAACTTCATTTTCATACTTCAAGAAATTGTCAAGTACAAGTGTAGAACTGTAGAAGCACGTTTAAAATTGAAAGAAAAAATAAACAATTAATAGCTCTTAGATGGGATTGAAATACAATAATCCCAATGGTGAGATTGTTCTAGAAAACAAACATAACCTTTTAAAAAACCAAAAATCTGAAAATTGCATTCTAAAGATTCAATTTCTTTTGCTGCCCACCGAATTCAATTCTACGCATCTTGTGGTATAACTTTGGCTTCCAAGCACCGATTGAAATAAAAATTATATTCCCACAAAGCTTATTACATTTTCTATCTTCAAAAAAAGTTTTGCAAAATTAGGATAAAATTTCAGCCCATAGAAACCTGCCCGAATTCTAAAGTGTCCCCTCAGGGGACAATGGGACTTTAGGGGTTAATTTGAAATTTTGGGGGGAGGTGCAAGTAGTAATGGAGGTGAACCAAAAAAAATCCAATTGCTTATTTTATTTTTCACACAAAAGAAAGCCACATCAAAGTATCAAATAAGTGAAACAACTTGAAGTCGAATTCCCTCTTGACGAGTTGACGTCCTAAACTTGAAGTTGAAACCAAATGAATCCTTTTATGTAATTGATATACAAAATTTATATACATTTTGCTAATTCCTCCGATATTTTTTCTTCTTATTTTTTGTTTTTACAATAATTTAGGAATAAAAGTAAAATTATTCTGATTTCTTAAAGGTAAAGGTGGAAATAAAATTATAGGAATTACAAAATATATATTAGAGTGGAATTGTTTTGGGAAAGTTGTATTGTTGTAAAAATGTTGAAGCATGTAGTCATGTACTCATTTAGCCAACTTGCCATGAAGAATGAATTCATAGAATAACCACAATTTTCTGCCTCCACCATTCATCATCCGAAATTCTTATAAGCTAAAATTTGAACAGTCAATATTTGTTATAATTAATTACACACATCCTACTATCCTAAATATAGTAGGATTTTTTTTGGTATGCTTCTATAAAGAAATTCAAATACATTCCATACTTGCTCAAATTTTCTGAAATTGTTATCATTGAATACCCCAAATTTCCATACTTGCTCAAATTCTCTTAAATTTCGTTGAAACATTTCTAAAACCCTTTTTTTTGGAATTCCAAACCCTTTTAGCTTCTATTTTGGAGAACTATAACATTCATCCTTTAAGTCTTCAACTTGAATTTTCAAAAACGAGTACCTTGTTTACCATTACAAATCCTAAAACTTCTAGCATCTTATTATATTTGTTTTCTTGAAAGTGTGCAACTTAGTTTTAATTCTCTAGAAATCCCATTTTTGGGGTGTGGGGACTATTTCTCAAGTCCTTGGAGAAGCGAAGAAGACCAAGGGCGATACATGAAGGAGACACGTCTTTCCATGAATTCTCTTTCAACTCAAAAAGTAGTTGGACTTCTTAATACAACCATTGACTTCAAGAAATTCCCCGAGCTCAAATTAATGGCTGACTGCATTAATTGGTTTCCCTCTTTCCCTCTCTCCATAGGAAGGAAGAATCCCATGCTAATTCCAAATCTCAAGGTCAATTCCATTCCCCCCCGTCGTTGGTGGAGAGAGTTCTTGCATCCGAGATCAGGGCGTGAGGGCGGGGACGTCAAGGCGTGGACGTCCCGTCAGGGCAGGGACGTGAAGTCAGGGCGTGGACGCCAGGGCGCGGACGTCCGGCCGCGGATTCCAATTCCAATTGCAATTTTGAACTCCTTCCTTGAACTCCCTCCTTGAACTCCCTCCAAGCCAATTTTGAACTCCCTCCAAGAACTCCCTCCAAGAACTCCCTCCAAGCCAATTTTGAACTCCCTCCAAGGGTTTGCTATCCCCATACCGAAAATAATGAAATGAATCGTTGCCCTTGAATTAAAAAATCACTTAACTAGTATTTCATTTCAATACCCACCCCTCCTAAGTCCTAGACTTGCTTTAGAGTTTAGAGCTCTAGGATCCCATTACACAAATTAGAGGGTGGAGTCTAATGATTGAATATTTGAAATCATAAACAATTTTGCTTCGTTTCATTCCCAAAGACCCAAACCACTTTGCTATCCCCATACCGAAAATAATGAAATGAACCGTTGCCCTTGAATTAAAAAATCACTTAACTAGTATTTCATTTCAATACCCACCCCTCCTAAGTCCTAGACTTGCTTTAGAGTTTAGAGCTCTAGGATCCCATTACACAAATTAGAGGGTGGAGTCTAATGGTTGAATATTTGAAATCATAAACAATTTTGCTTCATTTCATTCCCAAAGACCCAAACCACTTTGCTATCCCCATACCGAAAATAATGAAATGAACCGTTGCCCTTGAATTAAAAAATCACTTAACTAGTATTTCATTTCAATACCCACCCCTCCTAAGTCCTAGACTTGCTTTAGAGTTTAGAGCTCTAGGATCCCATTACACAAATTAGAGGGTGGAGTCTAATGGTTGAATATTTGAAATCATAAACAATTTTGCTTCATTTCATTCCCAAAGACCCAAACCACTTTGCTATCCCCATACCGAAAATAATGAAATGAATCGTTGCCCTTGAATTAAAAAATCACTTAACTAGTATTTCATTTCAATACCCACCCCTCCTATTTTACCCATTACAAGAAATTTTGGTTAAAGTCTTTAAGCCCTAAATCCTTGTACCCTTTTTCACGGAAAAAACCCCTTCAAGCATATTCTAAAGCATTATGATTTGTATTTGATTTAAATCCAAAACCTTGTAGCTTTGTATTTAAAAAATGAAGACTTAAACCAAAAGCTTGAGAAGTATACGTTGGTAATAGTTTGATTTGTAAACTTCAAATCCAAAATCACAAACACCTTTTCTTAATAAGAATGAAATATAAACTTTGAACTTGAATTTAAACAATTATGTACCTTGACTTTCATTAGGACTCGAAATCCTTTGGGATTTTAGTTACACAAATTTATTCTTTCTTGTTTGGAAGTTCAATTTCATTTTCTATTTTTATTTTGGGTTCCAACTTTACATGGGTCCTACTTCTCAAGTGCTTGATGAAGGCAAGAACTTGAAATTTGGCCTCAAGAAGGGAGTGACATGCTTTAATACGTTGTCATTGAACTCAAAAAGTAGTTGGACCTCTTAATGCAGCCATTGACTTGAAGATATTCCCCGTGCTCAAATTAAGAGCTGACTACATTAGTGGATTCTCCTCTCTCTATGGGAAGGAAGAATCCCACCACGGAATTCGTACCAAAGTCTATGGTAGGACCTCCCCCTCCTGCCGTCCGTGGACGCATCTCGCCGGGGCGTGGACGCGTCGGAATTGTGTGACGTCCGTACCCCTGATGTCCCTGCCCCTGCAGAAGAGGTCCGCGCCCCTACACTCCCAGGCTATAAAGCCAAGCTTGTCGGATTGACTTCTTTACATTTGTCATCTTGGCCTCATCATCTTGGACTTCAATTCACTTTGAGCTCCTTGGGAGTCTACTTGGGTGACAAATGGCCCTAGTTAGCTGTTGAGGTGATGTAAAAGTCAGTTCAAGCAGTTGATTGGCGCTAACTACTATTTTGTCCTTTTCATTTGGTGTAATAGCCTCTTCTACAGTTCTACCTCCTCCAAGAAAACGTTTGCATTCGTCGTGAACGCAATGGGAAGTCAACGAAAGCAAACAAAAGAATGGGAACCGTGGTATAATTTCTCTGAGAACGGGGGGAAAGTGAGTTGTGTATTTTGCAATGCAACATTCACCTATAAACACGAGCGCGCTTTTGCTCACTTTGGATATGGTGCGAAGTCCGAGAGGTCAATTTGTCGTAATGCAACGCGAGCCGTGCACCACCGATTTGCAAATTGTGCAAACTTTGTTCCTCAACGATTGAGCCCCGAGGACATGTATGAAGGAGAATCAATTCCCACTGGTCCATCAAGAGCAACTCCAGTTGCAAGTTCAAGCCAATCCTTTCAAAACGAAGTGACGGGAGGGGGTTCAGGTGACGCCCAAGCTGAAGGGGTTACTCTCCCTGAAGGGAATGATGCAATACAAAGGTCCCAAAGTCTCGTTGCATCAAATTCCACAAGATCTGGGTCATTACTTCAGCAACGTATGAAGGATGCTTTTAATGTTGCGAAGAGGAAGGAGTTGGATGACAAGTGGGCATCATTTTTTTACGAGGCGAACGTGCCATTTAATGTGGCAAGAAATCCAGCCTTTATTGAGGCAGTGAGGGCAACCTCAATGGCAAGGTTTGAATACAGTCCACCTTCTTACCATCATTTCAGGACGAAATTGATTGAACCGAAGAGGTTGCAGATCGAGAAGCAAATTGAAACCAAAGTTGGTTTTGCAGTGAAACATTATGGGGTGACAATATGCACTGATGGCTGGGATGACGTGAACCGGAGGCCTCTAATGAATGTAATGATGTCGTGCCCTACCGGTGATGTATTTTTGGGGGCCATTGACACCACCGGGCAAAAGAAGTCCATGTGCTACATAGCGGACCAGATGAAGGTATTCATTGAGAAAGTGGGTTCAAAGTACGTGACACAGGTTTGTACAGATAATGCAGCGAATATGCTTGGAGCATTGGATGATATCGTTCGCACGTATCCACACATTTTCAAGCAGGGGTGCATGGCACATGCTTTGGATCTCATGTTGGAAGATTGGGCCAAAGTACCAGAATTCAAAGATTTAATTCAGAGGGCAAGAAGATTGTGCCAGTACATTCGGAACCATCACACGACCATGTCGGTATTCCGGAAGTTGAGTCCGACCCTTCAGTTAGTAGTGCCCAGCGAAACCCGCTTTGCTTGTAATTTTCTCATGTTGCAGCGATTGGAGAAACTTCGCGGAGTACTGCTGTGGTTAAAAGACCATGCGCGCGTTCAAAATTACTTTGATGGTCTGCGAGACAGACAAAATGCGGAGCAAGCAGCTACAGCTTCATGTAATGTGGTGTCAACTATCGAAGACGTGGGCTTCTGGCAACGATGTGCAAATTACGTGCACATGACTGAAGACGTGTTGAAGGCATTGCGCATATTTGATGGCCGAGAACCAGCTATGGGTCGGGCGTGGCTCGTAATGCACAATTTGAGGGCGCATGTGTTTTCTTTAAGAGGGCCACCCTTCAACCTACGAGATGACATAGCCACCACCATGGAGGAGTCTTTCACATCCAGGTGGGACATGGTGTTCACGGATGTTCACTATGCTGGGGCCCTTCTAAATCCGTATCTCTTGGATAACGTGGCACTTAGGGTTGATGGAGTTGCACTCCGTGCATTGTATCGAGTCATCCGCAAAATGGAAAATGTAGTGGGTGTGGAGTTTAACAACGTGTTGGCGGAATTAACAGAATTCGAGGAGGGCACGGGGCCATACAGTGCAGCAGAGACACCTGACATTCGAGCGACACAGATGCTTCCTCACCAATGGTGGCACAGGGTTGGAGATCGAGCACTATCTAAGATTGTCGTTCGTATC
This sequence comes from Rhytidiadelphus loreus, assembly GCA_947034895.1. Taxonomy (NCBI): domain Eukaryota; kingdom Viridiplantae; phylum Streptophyta; class Bryopsida; order Hypnales; family Hylocomiaceae; genus Rhytidiadelphus; species Rhytidiadelphus loreus. The sequence continues at coordinate 70,559,294 of OX344762.1, forward strand.
TTGTCATTGACGTGTTCAGCATGTTCATGTGAAAGGAATTGGAGTATGTATTCCTTCGTCCACAACAAGGTCCGGAATCGGTTAGCCCCCGAGAAGGCTGAGTCATTGGTATATATTTATACCAATAGCCGTGTACTTCAGCAAAGACCAGGGGTCGATCCTGTTCGTTGGTATGATGCTAATATCCTCTCGGAGGATTCTGATCCAAATGCCCTTGGCCCCGTTCCAATGGCTGAACGCAATCGTGAATTTGATGCGATGGTAGCTGAGGAAGAAGAAGAGGCTGATGTAGAAGCTAACCGAGCACCCCGAGAATACCAACCAAATCCAGAGTTGTGGAGGGCGGGGGCTGATCACCTTGCAGAAGCTAGAAATTACTACGGAGATGGTCATGAAGTGGAAGAGGAAGTCCTCCCTAGTCGCTGGGGCCCTTGGGGAGCCGATCCTCGCCGAAGTCCTACATCCATTGGCGATGAAAATGTAGTTGTTTCTGAAGTGCAACCTTTGTCATCGTCTTCCGAGAGTGATCACCCGGCCGCAGTGGACGCCAATGATGATAATGTTATCTCGAACAATGACGACAACCTTCCTTTGGAAAACGAAGGGGGAAATGGAAATGGCAGTGAGAATTTGAGGAACAATGCAACTCAGAATACTGAAGGATCCGTTTGCGATCGTGATGGCAATAGGGGGCCCAGAGGAGTGGGGGGCCGCGATAGCAACAGAGTTGTTGGAGGACACCATGGCCAAAACATTGGAAATACAAGGATGGCACGACCGATCACAAGACATGTTGTGGAGGTTAATGCAGTGGAAAGAACGCGTTTTGACCTTGAACATTTAGATCACAATGATGTTTTTGCGTTTACTGACCCGCTTGAAGACGAAGCCCATATACCACCACCAGTTGCAGTGCATACTATTATTTCTAACCCTTCATCTCCCGCAACTTCAAGTGCTCCTTGTCGACCTTCCGAAGAAGTGCTAGGCTCAGTGGGAAATGTTGCAATGACGACTCAAAGCATTTCAAATGTTACAACGGGTGGTAGACACCGTACCGCCTTTCAACCCGCAATTCACCACACTATGGGTGAATATCAACAAGGACGTGGAAGGAGTTTCGTCCGTGGAAGAGCAAGAGGTCGTGCAACGATTGGAGGCCGTGATATTAGAGGTGGACGAAACAATAACGAAGCGTTGTCATCGAGGCCCCCTAAACGCCCTCTTCTAGGAATTGGGGTCCGAGACCCGAACGTGGTGATAGAGCCATTTTTGAATACGTATGTCCCAGGACCAACTTTGTCCACTCCAGTGTATGTCGTTCCTCGAGTACAAGGAGGCCCCATTATAAATTCTGACGCGGAGGACCCTAGAGCTCAACGGCACAAGAAGTTTAAACGTAGTCGTAGGCATGGTCAAACAGCTGTGGAGCTTCGAAATGAGAACTCGGAAGTGGAAAACCAGTGGACCGCAGACGGTGACGATGGAGAAGATGAACGTGGAACTAGTGAAGTTGGTGATGATGAAGACGACCCTGATTGTGATGAGGCACCAACAGATGATGATGTGGTCATTCGAGATGTTGCATTACCAGATCCGGGTACACAAGAAGTTCGCAGATCAAGTCGTTTCAACAATTGAGGGGCACCTGACAGCATCTGTGTTCTGTAGACCTTCATTCATCATGAGTTCAAGACAGTTGCACTAATTGAAACATGAAGTAATGAAGATCTACAAGAAGAAGAAGGAGAATCTTAGATAACCAGTAGAAGAGGAGGTGTATCTTGAGAGCAGTATATTCATTGTGTTGTGAACTTGTTATTGTACTGAACAACGCTTGAAATATAAAAATGTTTTTGGTTATTTAAAATAAAAAAGTTTCCAATTGTGTTTGTAGAATTATCGCATTTGCCATGCATGAAGATGACATTCATGAGTGTAGTTATATTGTATAGTTTGAATGTTGTAAGTAAGGTGTACTAAATTTATTACTATCCTTGCATTCACGTAGAAAAAAACATTCACTACTATCATCTTTGATGCCTTCCAAAGGGCTGAAAATTTGTTATTTAAACATGAAATTCTTTTCACAAAATGATCTCTTTGCTAATAACATGTGTGCTAAATTTCAAGGCCAGAAGATTTACACATAAAAAGATATTCACAATGTACCAACATGTGTACTTTTGTGGTTTAGAGAAACAATTTCAATGCTACCAAGTACCAACTCACAGAAATTGAGAAATCAAAATTCGGCCATGAATTTTTTGGCATGAGATCATGTCTATGTTGATAACATGTGGGTCAAATTTGAAGTTCAAAGGATTTGCCTATAAAAAGATACTGGAAATGTTTTTCACCCTATGAAAGCAAGAATTCGTAAATGAAGTACAAAAATTCTCCAAAAATTCGGATTAAACTAATGCGTCCCTGCCCTGTCCAAGACGTCCCCGCCGTGATGGAAACGTCCGCGCCCTGACGGAAACGTCTGCGCCCTGACGGAAACATCCGCGCCCTGATTTCAATGTTGGAAAATTTCAAAAATGAAAGGTGTCCGAAACGTCCGACCCGTCCGCCCGTCCGGTCCGATCACTCCGACCCGTCCAGTATGACACCCCTGATATTTTCTATTGTTGTAAACTTTTGAAGATTGAACTTTGTTGTATGTTCATTAAAAATTAACCTCCTATTTCTTTAATTGTATATGCAGGCAACAAAATTGGAACAAAGTCGTTGGAAGCTACTTGTAATTCACTTCATATTATTGTAAGAAATATAGTCTCTATTGACTTGTGTAAATAATTCATTGTGATATACATATTTTATATTTGCGATTAATAAATTATAAATGTCATTGAAAGGAGTTACATTCCTTCTTATATATTCCCTCTCCAATATAATTGTTTCTTGTATATCTTTAAAATCATATGTATTTGTTTTTAACTACATGAAATCTTTTATTCAATTGTTAAATCATTTTAATGTATGATTGCAAATATGCTTAGGTATCCTACAACTGTTGTATGATTTGTTCAATTCATAGTTCAACTTACATATCAATAAAAAAATGACTACTTGGAGTCACAAAGTGATTATAATAATTTCCAAAAAATGACTAGGTGCTCTCAATATGACTGAGAAGGGTCGTTTTACAAATCATCAAAAAATATGACTCACCGCAGTCATATTTCACATGACTACAAAATATGACTCACCATAGTCATATTCCACATGATTGCAAAATATGACTCACCATAGTCATATTTTACATGAGTGCAAAATATGACTTACCGTAGTCATATTCTACATGACTGCAAAATATGACTGACCATAGTTATATTTCACATCATCAAAAAATATGACTCACTGTAGTGATATTCCACAAAATATGACTAACCACAGTCATATTCCACGTCATCAAAAAATATGACTCAATGCAGTCATATTCCACAAAATATGACTGACCGCAGTCATATTCCACGTTACCAAAAAATATGACTGACCACAGTCATATTCCACTCATCAAAAAATATGACTGACCACAGTCATACTCCACTCATCAAAAAATATGACTCAACGCGGTCATATTCCACAAAATATGACTAACCAGTCATATTCCACATCATCAAAAAATATGACTCAATACAGTCATATTCTACAAAATATGACTGACCAATCATATTCCATGTTATCAAAAAATATGATTCAACGCAGTCATATTCCACGTAGGATTTTTTCATTAACCCGGGCAGCTCAATAAAAAGTCAAAGAAAGTCAAAATATACGCCTTGTTGGCATACTATGGCTAATTATAGGTATTTATACCCCTTAATTTATATGACTGTCAATATGACTGATGTCTGAAGCGACTGCTTCAAAACGACTACTGCAGTCATATTCCAAGTCATCTACAGTGATTTGTGCGCTAGTCATATTTTTTGATTTTACGACTGACTACAGTCGTTTTTTGCAGTCATAAAACACTGCTTTTGTTGTAGTGTTCACCCTCTCATGAAGTGTTGGTACTACTTTTTTGTTGCCATCCAGTCACACTTGAAGCAAATGAGCCCCCTTCCACACAAACCGTTTGGCTTGTTTTAGAATATGATCTCTCATTGACCAATGTTGTGGCCGCCAATTCATTATGCTTCAAGTATTTTATTACTTCCACATTATCAAAAATATCCTTAGCAGTACCAAACTCTTTACTTCTATCTGCATCCATCGTCATCACAATGGCTTCCTCAGTAGTGTCTCTAGTCATAGCCAAAATACTCAAGTAGGTGGTACAATGCCATCCTAATAACGAATCTTTTCCTACCTCTATGTGCCATTGAGCCCCTATAGAGTCCACTTAGTTAAGACTTGGATTGTGATCCAAACTGTCAACATCCATATTCACCAAATCGGCTCAATGTATGTTTTTAAAATCGTACTTCATTAGCATGAGGGCCATTGTGCAAGCTTCCATGTGAGCTTATTGGACTCTATTAGCTACTTCAATGGTTGGTAATCTGTCACCAATAGAAATTTGTTGCCATATAAATAACAACAAAAATGAACAATAACTCAAACCACCGCTACACTCTCCCTCATATGACCTATATTGTCCCTTTGCGTTGTTGAAATGACTGGCATAAGCTACAGTGAGCTCTTTGCCATTATTGTTCATTTGAATTAGCACCGCATCAATCCCTAGTGAGCTCCAATCCGTATGTAATTGATATGACCTACCAGAAATTGGCCTTCTCAATATTGGTGCCGATGCTAATAATTCCTTCAATTGCTTGAAGGTGGCCTCTAAATCCTCTCTCCACATCTAATGTTGATCATTTCTTGTTAGCATGGTCAATGACTCAATGGCTTTGCAATTGCACTAAATGTCTTTACAAATTCCTGGTAGTAATTACACAAACCCTAAAATGCTCGCAATCTACTCACATCCTTCAACCTTGGAATAGAAATCATCACCTCCACTTTGCTAGCTACTACTCTCAATTCACTAGGATATATCAGATGGCCCAAGTACTCTATATGATCATAATAAAACTTATATTTACTTGGATGTAGTTTTAAGCCTTGAAGTCTTAGTCTAGCAAACACATCCATCAAGTGAACTATTGTTTTTGGTTAATGTTATAGACAATAATGTCATCAATGTAGCATTTAATAAAATTCAAGCCAGAAAATATGCAATCCATAATTTTTTGAAATTCCATTGGTGCATTTTCAAACCAAATGGAAAGAACTTCCATTGATATAAGCGGCCCTTCCCATTCTAATCAATTCTCCAAAATACCGTCTTCTCCTTATCACTTTCTCGAATACCAAATTGGTGATAGCTTGACTAGAGATCTAAAGTACTAAATACTTTATTATGGCCAATAGCGTCGAAATTCTCTTCTAGTGTTGGCATTGCATAATAGTTTGACTTTGTGAATTTATTAATTCTATGATAGTCCCTACACATCCTTTTCTCTAACCAATTTCCATAAACGTTCTTTTTAGATGGCATAGTCATTGTTGATGCTTACTCACAATCTGGTGAAGCTAACTCCACTAACCCTGCCTCTAATAACTCTTTGGTGTGGGCTTGAATCATTTTGCATTCTTCCTCGCTATACTTGTACGACTTGTGATAAATTGGTGCATCATTTGTCAAGTTAATTCGTACCTCTTGCCCTTTTAATACTCCCAAATCCTTAAAACTAAAGGAAAAATAATCCATGTATTCTTTAAGGAATTCTTGTTCTTCCTTTGCCTCTGCTTCATCCTCTAGGCCTACCAACGATTGTCAAGTTTCATTAGTCATTGTTTCCTTCTTATCTTCTTTTGAAGTAGGTTTTTCCACCTTTAGTTGCTATTGTACACCACCTAGAACAAAGTCCTCTTGCTCCACCTCAGCCATGCTATATTGCTCTTCAACTTGGCTCAAATGCCATAGTTCTTCTGTTTGGACCTAAAAGTCTTTTTCAAAGAATAATTTCTCCACGTGCTCTGATTCAATTTTGTATTTGACCATTTCTTCTCAACTAGGCCAATTGTGGGCAGATAATTATCCACCCTTGGTAAATAAACGGACACAACCAGGTTCTAGGATTTTACGTGAATTCTATCCTAACGGGTGACTAAGCGTAGGCCCATTGTACCTTCCAAGCAATGGATCTTTTTTCTAATGTTCCTAATTTCCGTCGGTGACAACAGAGTTGCCTCGATTGGCAAGGAGATAGCTTGGGCTGACCGCCCCTTAACGATAACCTACACAAACTAACACCAAATCTACTCTAACCTATGGAAAATTAAGGCTAGATGGCCCTTCTAACTACCGAGAAGGAATTTCTATGTTCCTTCCATGGTTTTCTATGTTAAATTGATTTTTCCTTTTTAACACTGAATTCCTACGTTAATTCCTACTTCCTAAAGGATTTACCTTTTTACTTAGATTTTTTATTGCCCTAATGGACTTATAATTCTTGCTTAACTTTTGCCTACCTACTTCCTAATACTCCTAATTCATCTTCGCGCTTTTACTTCCTAATCTAATTGGTTTCACTAATTAGTTCGCTTCTTCTTTCGACCCTAGCTAAATGCATCTCCTAATTTTTTGTCCTAATTCCTTGTTTAAGTTTTCGACTTAATTTCTTGATGTGGTTATCTAACGCAACTTCCTATTTAATGATTGACCCCCTCTAATTTCGCTTCCTAATTTAATGTTCCTTCCTAATCTAATTCTAACTCCTAATTCGGCTTAGCCCTTAATTTAATGTCGACACTTAGTCTAATTCTTTTACTTTTAGGTTAATTTTAACTTTTACTTTGGTTTTCTAATTTAACCTTTTTTCCTAATCTGATTTTAATTACCTAAGGTAATATTCAACCGCTAATTCAGTTTTAACTCCTAATTTGATTGTTTTGTTCCTAGATTAATTTTAGCTTCTAATTTGGTTTTCTAATGTTTTTCGGTTAATTTGGACTCCAACTGCTAGCCAATACCTAAATTTATCCTTTCTTATTCCTAATTCTAAGTTTTCGTCGTAATTTCACTTCTAGCTTAACTTGTCATAATGTGGTCGATCTACGTTCAATTTTTACGTATAAGATGTTTTCGGAAACTTCTCATCCTAAGTTTTTGCGCCTAAACTTATGATTCTCGCTAATCCCTACTCGCTAATCCGTATTAATCACTAATTACTAGAACTAGCGTAAATTAGGGAAAAAAACATGAGGACTTAGTTTAATGACTTAATTGATTGTTGCCAACACTCGCAATATCTCCCTCCATACCTCTGGCCATGTGTTCATACTCCATAGTAGACACGTATTTGGAAATGCCTAAGGCTTTAAATTTAGAGGAGTAATACACGTATAGATGTCCTAATTGGTCTCCTTCCTTCTCCTTATCTCTCCCTCTTTTATTCTAGCACTATTCCACCAAACTTTAATGTGGTCTTACACCTATGACGCTAATTAATTGAAGGGCTACCTATCTTCTTATATCGTCATATTTTGCGTCATCCTAATCCTCCTTCTAATGGCCACCAAGTACTCTTGGGATTTCCTTACACCTTTTAGGACTAAATCACTATTGATCATCTCCCTCCTTCCTTTTTCTGTTTAGTCCTATCTTCCCTCTAATCCCCACTCATTGTTTCGGAGTGATGTTGTGGTGGTGAGGATGTGCGTGCAGGTTAGACGTTTTGGTGCAGACCCTTCTTTCTAATTCCTTCCTCCCCCTTTAAGGATCTTTTCCTTGGTATTAACTTCACATGGCGATTTTTGGTTGCTTGTTTTGTCTTGTATTTTCTCTTTTCCTCCTGGAGTCCAAACACCAAACTCGAGACCCAAATCCGCTCACACCTATCTAACCCCTAATCCTCCTCTCCTCCTAACCCCTAACCTTTGGACCCTCACTCCCTAGACCCTCTTTGGTGACTCTCGACCCCCGCGGCAACCCCCGATACCCCTACGGATCCCAACACCTTAGTGGACCACGGTACCCTTGCGGACTCCCGACCAGGGTTGTTCGTTGCGACAGCGTGACACCGCGACAGACAGACGTCGCGCGACGTCTAGTAGAGCCCGCGTGACGTCACGAAAAGTCAAATTTACCTTTGACTTTATATAAAATTATCCCCCTCCAGCTGGATGCCATGTGGCATCTACATGGCAAACTCAAGGGGCGCATACGGATACTAGGCGACTGCATGTAGGGGCGACTGCAGGTAGGGGCGACTGCAGGTAGGGGCGACTATAGGTAGGGGCGACTGGAGGTAGGGGCGAGTGGAGGTAGGGGCGACCTCTTGTAGGAGTGATTTGTAGTGCAATTCAAAATTGCCACTTCTGCTGTAGTCATCCAAGAAAATAGAAAAAATATTTTTTGGAGAATCTAACCGTAAGATCTTGTACTTAAGTTGTCTAAGATCATGTGGTAAAAATTTCATAAAGTTTGGCCACATAGATTGGAAGATATTAGCATTCAAAGTTGGAAAAAAAAATTGAACTTTGGCTTGCAATTTCAGATGACTTTGACCACCATTTGTGGAAAAAAATTGCACTATAAACTCTAAATTTAAAAAAATTATGTTGAAAAATTGAATTGAAAGTTTAAGCAAAAAATTTCAATAGAAACACACTTGATTTTCATTTTTTAAGAAATTGTTGAATAGAAGTTGGTCTATGATTGAATGAAAAACTAAATTGTTAATAGCTTTAAGTTGGAATTGAAACACTATAAGCACAATGGTGAGATTATTCTAGTAGACAAATTTACCTATATTAAACAATTTTCAAAAAAATTGTATAAATTACATTAAAAAATATATCATATAAGATGTTTTTTCAAAAAATTATTTAGATTGTCTAAAAGACAAGATTGTCCATAATTTTTTCATTGCTAGTCCAAATGGAATGAATCAAAGCTTCACATGTACACAAAAATATAATATTTGAGGGAAAAAAATTTAATATTAATTGACTTATTGTAATTTTTTTGTTGCTTGCTGACCTCTATTTTCAGCTTAGGGTGGCATAAATTTTGCTTTTGGACACCAATTGAAGAAAAATTTATATTCTTACAAAGATGATGTACTCTTCTATCCTCCAAAAAAGTTCAAAAAATGAAAATGAAAATTGAGACTATATGCACCTACTTGAACTCTTTAAAGTCCTTCAAAAGGACTCAAGTTGGTCCTTTAGGGGTTAAAACTCAACTTTATTTTTGTACACTTTTACACACATTAGTTTAGAAGCAAATAAATTAAAGTACATTGTTTGGAAAAAATTACAAAATATTTGCACAAAAGAATTCAAATTCAAGATTCAATACATAGACCTTGGCACCTAGCGTTTTGAATATTTAATATTTTTTCTAAATGGCACATCATATAAAAAGTGGTTAATGTATTTACTTTCCTTTTCAAAATTTAGAAGCATGAAATGTGACCTATGTTTTTATTTGTACTAACATAATAACAACATGTCCTATTACAAAACATCAATGCCATAAACAACTTCAAGGGCTTTATCAACCATGAGTAGCTTTTCCACCTATCTACATATTAGTTGCTTTTTTGAATCAGGTTCAATGACTATATCCACCTTCCTCACAAAGTACCTCATTACTAATGTGTTTTCAAATATTCTATTGTCATATTTGAGTAGTTGCGTGGATGAGTGTCTCTAAAGTAGCACCTGTGACCTTACTATAAGTAACTAAAATCAAAAGAGTCCTTTTATTGTTGACCACATCGTCAAATATTTGTTTCTACTTAGGATCTCTCATTAAAAAGCGTATAATCTCTGTCCTCACTTGTTGGTGTACAACTTTGAATTAGAAGCACATGTCATTATATCACCATATGCTTAGTGATGTCAATTTTAGTTGCCCCTAGAAACCCCCAAACGGCCCAAATTTGCCAATTTTTGGACAAAGGGAGGGCCATTCTTTCCACTTCCACCCGCAGTTACCCCTTACCCGAGGTCGCCCTTAAGAAGTCGCCCTGACCCGCGTTCTCTTCCATGAGAGGTCGCCCAAGACCCAAAGTCGCCCCTAGAAACCCCCAAACGGCCCAAATTTGTCAATTTTTGGACAAAGGAAAGACCATTCTTTCCACCTCTACCCGCAGTCACCCCTTACCCGAGGTCGCCCTTAAAAAGTCGCCCTGACCCGCATTCTCCTCCATGAGAGGTTGCCCAAGACTCAAAGTTACTTGAAAAACGCATTGGATTGCATTTTTTTGGTGATGAAAGTAGAAATTGACAACTTCATTAGAGTCAATTATTTTTGTTTTAGTTTGCTAGGTACATTAGTGGACCTACGTTGTTAGGTGAGCTAAGTAAATGGAACTGGATGAGATCAGATTTCATAGTTTTGACACCTAATCTCATTTATTAGAAATGAAAGCTCTTCTAAAAATCTAGTTGCTTTGGATTCTCTATAGTACTACTTGTATTTGATAATATATTGTTTGATCTATTAATCAACTCTAGTATATAAATTTTATGGCAAGATGTCATCTTCTATTGAATAGTCAAGTTTTGCAAACATGCAATTTTGTTAAATATATATCAATGGTTCATTTTCATTTATTCGATTGGGATTACATGATATGAAATAAATCAAATAAGAAAGATCATACATATCTCTCCATCTATTTTTTTGTATTTCAAAATCATTTGATAAATTATACACTTATAGAATGACTATTTGAGATTTGTTTAAATCCGTAGGGGAAATTTTCATTTAAATCTCTTCCCCACTAATTTAGAAGTGAATATGGTAAATAATTCATAAGTACAAAGATGTTTGGAGAATCAAGAAAATTAAATGGGGAAGGTATTCCAAATATTTTCATGCATTACTTTGTATTTTGAAATACACTTCATAAATTATAGACCCCTTTAGTAGGATAATTCGTTGAAATTTGCATAAATTAAATCAAAAGGGGAAGTTTTCATTTAAATTCCTTCCCCACTAATTTTTTAAGTTAGAGATGAAGGTGGTAAATAATTCATAATTACAAAGATGTTTGGAGAATCAAGAAAATTATATGGAGAAGGTATTGTAAATATTTTCATGCATTATTTTGTATTTTGAAATACACTTCATAAATTATAGACCCCTTTAGTAGGATAATTTGTTGAAATTTGTATAAATTAAATCAAAAGGGGAAGTTTTCATTTAAATTCCTTCCCCACTAATTTTTTAAATTAAAGATGAAGGTGGTAAATAATTCATGAGTACAAAGAAGCTTGGAGAATCAAGAAAATTAAATGGGGAAGGTATTGCAAATATCTTCATGCATTATTTTGTATCTTGAAAAACAATTTATAAATAATACACCCATAGGATAAGTCTTTGAGATTTGCATAAATCAAAAGAGGAAGTTTTAATTCAAATCTCTTCCTTTTAATTTTTAAGTTAGAGACAAAGGTGGTAAATAATTCATAAGTAGTTGAGTACAAGGATGCTTGGAGAATCAAGAAAAATAAATGGGGAAGGTATTGCAAATATCTCCATTCATTATTTTGTATCTTGAAAAACAGTTGATAAATAATACACCCATGGGATGATTCTTTGAGATTTGCCTAAATTAAATAAATAAAAAGGAAGTTTTAATTCAAATTTCTTCCGTCTAATTTTGAAGTTAAAGATGAAGGTGGTGAATAATTCATAAATAGTTGATTATAAGGATGCTTGGAGAATCGAGAAAATTAAATGGGGAAGGTATTGCAAATATCTCCATTCATTATTTTGTATTTTGAAATACATTTGATAAATAATACTCCCATAGGATGATTATTTGAGATTGCATATATTAAATCAAATGGAATAATTCTTATTTAAATCTCTTTCTTCTAATTTTTAAGCTTGAAATTAAAGTGGTAAATAATACATGAGTATGATGAATTGATGATACTTGGAGGATAGTGAAACTCAAAATGGAAAGCTCTTTCTAAAATCTACATTTTATTATTTTGTATTTTAAAATCTACTCCATAAATAATACCCTGGTAGGATGACTTTTAGAGATTTGCATAATTCAAGAGGAGAAGCTCTAATTTAAATCTCTTTCCTCTATTTTTAAATTTTAGATGAAGGTGGTAAATCATACATAAGTATGATGATGCATAGAGAATAGAGAAAATCAAATAGGAATGTTTTTATACAAATCTTCAGAGGGTGTTCAAATTTAAAATCCACTTGTTAAATAATACACTAATAGGATTTTAATCTCTAAACTCTCATTGTCTTCACAAGGGGCAAATGGATTTTGGCCAAGTTCCTATATGGTCAAATTTTTATGAAAAGATACTAAAAAAAAATTAGCTTTCTAGGAATGTCATTTTTATTTTAATTGGTGCCTAGGAGCAAGAGTTATACAACAATTAGCTTTGATCTAAATTAAATCATTTGGATGAGTAAAAACAAATCTTGAAAATTTTGAATTAAAAATTAATTTTTTTTTTCATATATTTTATTTTATTTTCATATGGAAAGCTTAAAAAAAAGGGTTTAGGGTTTAGCTTTTATTCATTTCATTTGGATTTATGATATGAAGAGGTTGCCAAGAAGTTGTAGAGCATCTTGTTTTGCAATCAATTATAATATTGATTTGTAAAATATAGGTATAGGATTTGTTTTTGAGTTCAATTTTCAGAAAAATTCAGAACAAATAGGTCCACCAATTTAACATTGATTGTTAGAACAATCTCACTATTGGAATTAGTGAGTTTTAATTCCATCTTAGAGCTATTAATGATTTAGTTTTTCCCTCTATGATACCTTCTTCTACTAAATAAAATTTTAAATAATGAAAATTACATTATATTTTCAACTTTTATTTTTTCTATATTTTCAACTCAATTTTGAATGATGAAAAAAAACTAAATTCAAGATCTACAATTCAAACTATTTAAGTTAAGAAGATTTGAAGTCTCTTAAACTAGTTTGCCATTGTGCCAAAAAAACACAATTTCTTCACTTTGAATGCATTTATCTTGCAATCTATGAGGTCAAAATGTCTGAAATTTTTTCCATGCATTCTCAAACTATTCTATTGCAAGATCCTATGGTAACATATGGAAAAAAAATACCATTCTAAGTTTTTTTTCTCTTTGCAATTTGCACAAAAATGACAGTTTTGAGTGTTTTTTGACAATTGCAACAAGGAGGTCACCCCCTTGGACCAGAAGTTGCCCCCTTGGACCAGAAGTCGCCCCCTTGGACCAGAGGTTGCCCTAATTTTAGAACCCGTACTCGCCCCATTTGTACTTGCACGCGCCCCCATCCGCGGTCGCCCAAGGCTGAAGTACGTGCGCCCCTACCTGTAGTCGCCCAAGTTGGCTTTCCACATCATTTTGTAAACCTTGCCACGTAGGCAAAATCTATTTACTGTGGGGTAAATTTTTTTACCCCTCCGCGACGCGATGTCAAGTAAACTCGACACTTGGTGACACATGACACACGACATCAGATGTCATACACAACGCCTAAACCCAAAAATATGTCAGACAAGACAACCCTGCTCCCGACACCCCAGCGGACCCTGGTACCCCTGCGGACTCCCGACACCCGCAAACCCCGATACCCTTGCGATGACCCAACACCCTGGCGGACCTCCGACCCTTATGGATTTCTGATACCCCAACGGTGACCCCAACACCTCCGGTTGACCCCGGTACCCCTGCAGACTCCCGACCCCTGTGGTGACCCAGACCCTTACAACCCAGACCCTCACGACCCAGACCTAGGTTGGCCCTGTGGCTGGCTGGTTTGGATTTTGATTTTGGTTTTTTTTGGATTGAATTTTTTAGGTACAAGTGTATAAACTGGGTTTTGGAGGCAACTCCAATAAATTGACTTTTTAGGAGGTAAATGTGGTGTACTGGGTTTGTTGGGGGAAAATATAATGGGCTGGTTCAAAGTGGTCTTTTTTAACTTGCACGACACACTTAGACGTCCCCTCCAACCTAAGCTAATTTGCCACTAATCTTAGAAGCTAAACTTTGGACTTTTCCAAAAAGATCTTAGAAACTATACTTTGGAATTGAACGCTAAAGGGGTTCAAAGCTTTGTCGTGGGGTTGGTTTTAATACTGACTGTAGGACTTGGCAACCCCTGGGGGGTTCAAAGCTCTGCCGTACGGACGACTTTAACACAGACTTTAGGACTGATCAAATGACACGAGTTCAAAGCTTCGCCGCCCCCAAAGGGGTGGGCCCACTCAACAAAAAAAATAAAGTACGATAGTTAGAGCACACTTAGAGAAGACTCACGCCACCACACGACTCCAATGATTAAAGACTTATGCACTAAAGGCCCCCCAAAGCGGCATCACCAAGGTATGGTGGGGGTTACTCTAGGGTTAATGCTCAACCCAAAGGACTAAAAACACTCCACACAAAGTACACAAGTAACCAAAAGACACTTGAATGTGCACAAGAACAAGAGAAGGATCTCCAAGGACCTTCAAAGCTGCAAATAGAACAACAATTGGAGCCAAAAGTGCTCCGAAAACACCATAGAGGTTTTTTGGCCTAAAACGCCAAAAGTTTCAAGATAACTTGGACCCACGGACCCAAAACAAGTATTGGGGGTGTTGTAGAAGGGGAAATGGAGCCCTTATATAGGTTTCCAAGGGAGCCCCCCCCTAAACTTACTACTAGTAATCTCATCTTTCCGGATTTTCATCCTTATCTTTGAGATTTTCACCAATTTTGGGTTTTACGATGGTCACAACTCACAAGTTCTAACTATTGGAGATTAACTCCGAATTGGAAATTGATTGCACCATTGGCTTCAAAATGCCATTTTTAACCTTGAAGACCCCACTTCTTGCTAATACCGCAAGAAACCTCCCCTAAGCTGATACCAACCTTGATTAGCAACAGGTTAAAAAATCTAACTTTTGGAGGTTACCTTTTTGCCAAGGGGGACTGGCCAGGGTTGTCTGGAAGGTTCTTGGGAGCAAGAAAAGATTCTTGGTTGACTTCGTTCCAACTTCATGCGCTCTTGGGACGCCGGTCAAGTCTCCGTAAATCCTGCCACGTAGATAATTTGGAGGGAATGTCACTAATTCGGGGACTTTCTGCTGTTGGAATCCCATAAAACTTGTTGGTGCGCGTTATTAGCATAAAAGATGCTACTCTAATTCTTAGTGAGATTTTACCGCCACCTAGGTAATTACCTCAAATTTTCCATCTTGAATTTAGGTGGTTGACTGTTTGGAAAAAAATCTTGGAATGATCAGAAAAAACCAAGACTTTTCTAGGAACCTCTCATGGAATCTCCCGAGAGACCTACAAGTCCGTGATGGCACTCACATTGTCTATCATGGACAACACCAGACGCCTGCTCCATTAATTTACCGGCAGTCAAGGAATCTTCCACATACGAGGAAATCTTGGCAAATGAATTTCGCTTTTGAGTCCTTAGCATGGTTCGAATCCAAAATCACAATTTGGTGGTTGTAGACACCTTCGCTATCGATCTTGAGGAGGTGTCACTTGCATGCTAATAAATTGGGGTTTCTACTATATTTTGTCAATGGAATGGAGAAACTGAACCCTTTCTAAGGAATCTCTCTAGGGGTTCTACCCAGACTCTATTTAAGACCTAATTTAGCCAACCAGGTCACATGTACTGAGGTTTTAGGCTATTTCAAGTAAGAACCCTCAACCCTTTCAAATGCCACTAATTCTCTGGTTCTAACCTATTTACAAGTAGGTTATAGGATCATTCTACGTATAAAAGTACATTTATGACCAAATACTATATTGGCATGTAACATATCTATTTTGGTTCTACACTCTTTTTAGGATTTTTTGTCAATATTTGTGTTATAAATTGCAAAACTTGAAAAAAAAGAAAAACAATGAGTCCCAAGTGACGAATTCGGAGCTCACACCAACTCGTTCTAAGAGTTATGAAAAATGGAGTATCCTTCCATAAATCTCATAGGTAAGCTATAAAGGCCTCTCCACCCCTAACCACCAAGTCTAGGCCTCTAGAACTTGATGGTTCATTGGCCTCTTGCAACTCATAAAATCCCAAGTGGCCTGCTAATGTTGAAGCTATGTGCTTTTGCTTAGCCACTAGAAGTGAAACAACCCAAGAGAGACAATTTAACTTCATAGCTTGGCCAATTAAATAACATCTTTGAAACTCCATGATGCTAGAAACTTTGGTGACCTCCGTTGGGAATCTCGTAGCTCGTTTCCACTTATAGGCATTGGGCTCAACTATCTTTTTAGTGCAAAAATCCTACACTAAGCCTAGTCTATTGTTTTTAAGAGCCTAGGACCTTGAAAAACTCACCAAGGTCGACAAAGCTTTGTGTGACTCACTTTTACAGTTAACTACTGCCAACGGTGCTTAATCATTGTAATATATGTGCCTTGGTGACCAATTAGTATAAAAAATATCCTTCACTTAAATGTTGGACCATTAAATACGTCCAACCACCGCATGTAATAACTCTAGTAGTACTATATTGGTCTACCAAAGTCATGGTCTAATGAGCTTTTGAGCCCATTACTGTCACATCCAATAATACAGGAATTCCAAGAATTTCGTGGATGCAGTGGATATTCTCAAGTGTGCATGTCCGTGAAGTACCTACTACAAGCACATTTTCAATAATGTATCCCAGTGAACGTAGTTGAGAACTCTAAATAGTACGTATTATCCGCACCATATTGTAGAACTGCAAAGAACGATTGTTTTTCAATCCATTTTGCTTACCCACCATAGACATCCCTTGACATGGTCACCTTATAATAATTAAATTCATGGGCCCCAATGGCCCAATCGTGCAATGTCATCATATGAAATCAAAGAAATGTCACTCAGTAATGTTGAAAATGCGGTCTTAATAGCATTGATATTCAATAATGATGGAAAGATTGAGTGCAACGGTTGAGCATGATGTTTGGCTACTTGTCGCATCATATCATTGTTGTCTACATAAACATAGTGCTTCACCTTTACACGTGCTTGCAACACTACAGCCACTCCAATGCCAATACCACCAAACAACTCCAAAAGTGTAATACCTTTGTTTAGCGGTTTTCAATTAATTGTGGAAGTATCTAGAGGCGGACCAGCATCGTCCACACCTCCATTTTTTTCCTCATTTTATGGCAATAAGGATTGTTGCCATACATTTTGAATCACCATCCCTATAGCTTGTTGTAATTGGGTGGTACTCTCCCGTGCCAATTCCACCCTTAGTTGATATAATATTTCACCTCCAACTTCCAAAATCTCAACATTATTATATACTTTGAATTGAAGCTATAATAGAAGGATTCTAAAAATCCTCTTGAAACCAAGGTTGGCCCTCTGCTACAAGCCTAGAAAAGCAGTAGAGATCAACCAAATTACTAGTAAGAATTCGTATAAAACAAGTTGGCAATTGAGCCTTGCGCCCATCTCTTACTTGCCATTGTAGTCTATATGATGTTGTCTCCTTCCAAAAGTTCAAGATAAAATGCATACAATATAATACCATAGCCCCTACCAAAACATCATATGATTTGGCCTCTGCAACAATGTAACTATAGCTTTTACCTTCAGGAAGTTAACATCTTCAACATCATCATAACGGAGTCGTAGTATCAACTCACTCCTTGTGATCCCATTTGCTTGCTCCATTCTACAAAAGTACTAATTGTCCACATGCATGTTTCTAATGTGTCCCTAGTCAAATCCAAGCTTTCAATTGTTGACTCACCTAGCATCAAGGACAGGGTTGTCCCTCTCACATCAAGACCAAACGTCCGGATTCATCCATGGCGTCCGTTGGGATAAAAATAAATAAATAAATAATTTTTTTTCCTGGACGGTCCGTTTGTCAACTTGCATGGGTGGTCCGTTGACTTGGACGGTTGGGTTGTTGACCTCGACGGTGGACAAACTGGCTGTCCAAGTTGACGGACAGGCCATCCACAAAAAAAGTTGGAATCTGAAACATCCTTGAATCAAGGCATCACTCTATTTCTTCGTAGTCATTAGGCTAGTATTTGTCCAAAAGTTTTTGAATTACTATTTAGCTGTATACCTTTTATCACAAAAAAACTTTTTCCTATTATATTGCTAGCCTGATTTCAGCTAAATAAACTCCTGAGAAAGATTACCTTTTTGGTACTAAAAAGTGACCTCTATTGTTTTTCTACTTATGTGTCATAAGTAGTAAAAAGACTATCTCACTGTATCTTTTCATGCTAAGCATATTCTAAGGTTTTGTGTATCTTTTCTCAAAGGAATAAGGTCACATTTCCAAGAAGTACAAACGAGAGTACAAAGCATACATATTTTCTCCTATTGAAATACAATGTATCAACATCTTCATTACTTTTGGAACTATTTAAAAAATAGACAAGTCTCCAAAGGTTCTTCCATAGCAAAAAGATATGGAGAGAAAGTACTTGCAAGAGTATGGAACACTAATGTAAAAGAAGGTACAAAGTAATGATCCAAAGAAACTCCAAAGAAAATACTACAATAGGGTAGCAAAAAACTGTCATTTTTATCCAACTCCAAGAGGCTTGGGACCTCACCTATACCCGTCCCAAAAACAAAACAATGCAATGTTAGTGAAGTGTACGAGGTGTCTCCAGTCCACAAGCACGTGCTATAATTTTCACAAAGAGAAGAATAACTGTACAGAGCAAACCAATGTTTAACATCAACAAAACAGACAAGTGAGACAAAATCTAAGAACAATTAGCATGATGTGAAGACTCCATGTCTACTTATGCACTACCAATCAACACTTTGCCTTACTCTAGGGAGAGAAGGTAATACTAAGTAAGAACTGAAGCAGAAAGATAATGCCAGCATGTAAACTCTAGCACATATTCACATTGGGCTTGCATCCTTTTTATTAAGAAGCTAAGGTTCCTTAGCCACCTTGCTCATTAATGAATGTTTTCATCTGTTGTCTCCACCCAAGAATAAGAAACACGTCATTTTTTGACGTATGCAATCATGGTGTGAAAGATTTGAGAATTAAGCTTGCTGACTATTACTATTCACTCACCTCGTCCTGACAAGCCTTAGATCATATGGGAATTGGATCTCTACAGATCTCATTGGTATTGACCAGCTTTTGATATTAACCAACTTTGGTTATTTTTGACGTCTCCTGCTCTTATTTTTTGATTGGAAATATTTCTCATTCCGTCCGCTCAAGTCTTAGTAAAATACAATGGCAACAACTGTAAATACATATGCTTTTAAGCTGACATGTGTCAAGGTATAAAAAGATGTAAGAACTAGAATATATTCCTTATGAATACTAACTTTCACTCAATTGTCAAGTCTGAATTTCAAGAAATTCTTACAAGCTTTTTTTAGAACCAAAGAGTTTTGAAACTCAAATATAAAATCTTAAAAAAAAGGAAAAAAGAGAAAAGAAAAAATTTGATGACCTATTTGTCAACTAGACGACTGGTTTGCTCTAGGGTGACGAACTGGCCGTCAAAAAAAAAAGGGGTTGGGGGTTGGGGGGGTTGACAGCAATACCGACGCAATAGGACGCGTAAGGCAGACGCTTCATGACATCCGGATGTGAAAAGCCCATGTCACGTCTGGATAGACAACCCTAATCAAAGATTGTGCACTGGATTCCAATAGTATATGTCAAGGTGCAAAAATTCTCCCTTTGGACCCAATAAGTTGGAAATGCCCTAGAAATTGTCAAGAACCACTACTCTTGGAGTAATGAATGACCGTTCTATTGTCGGGCATGCTAGCAAAGTCTTCAATCAAGCAATTGCCAATAAAAGTTCCTTTGACTCAATTCAATCATTGCTAGTTACTACATGTGGCTCAAGCATAGTTTCCATGGCACTAACTATTGGTGAAGTGCCATCCTCACACATGATAGTCACCAATTGGAACATTCTCACCACATTATACTACGAATGTACAACCATGGTTGTAGAAAATAATGGAGTATGACATACGATGGTAGATGCATCAACTAGTATGTCCACACCTTGGCCACTTGCATTGGTCTTTGAAGCTACTTGTGGACCGCTTGAGTTCATTATAGAGGAGGTAGGCACCACATCTTCAAGTGCAAATGACTCAAGTGATCTAGCTTGGCAGTTGACTTCCCCTCGTTGTGGATCTAATCCTGAACTTGCACCTCGTGGAATATCATGCACCATAGTCTTGCTCCGTATTCTGGCAAATGCATCCATTGGCATTCCATTTGGGTCCACCATTTGAGAAGAAGATCCTTTTGCCTTGATAGTTGCACTCATTGCTTCCATTTTGGCCTCTAACTCCGTGAACGAGGCCTTCTATGATTTTTTCTCTCTTCTCATGAATTTGGTCTCTTTGGATTCACTACCCTTAGCATCTTTGGTCCCTTGGACTTGAGTTCTAGATGTATTTTCTAACAACTTGCCTCTCCACCTAAGGAAATCAGTTAGTGTATCTATAAGTAACTATGTGTGTTAAAGTGATTTTTTGACCCTCTATTTACTTTTTAATAAACTATAATTTCAACCTATAATTTTGAGTTTTGTTTAATAATGATTGTAGGTTTCTATTGCCAAAAATTCCCAATTCTAATAACATGTGACATGATTTGTAGAATAGATTGAAAAATGAACTAAAATAGCTTTTTTCTTCAACTCAAATATTGATAGAGAATACATTTAGATGACCATTGCATCAATATTCAAGAAAAATGAACTTTCAATAGAAAGTGATTTTCAATCATTTTTTGCTCATTTTTTGCTCATTTTTTAGACATTTTGATTCTTATATAAAATAGGGGGGTGAAAGTTATTTTCAATTCTACAATGTATTTCTTTACTTCAAAAATTTGTAACTAATTATAATTAACAAATAAAATTATTAAATAATTCAAAACATAAACTTTCAAAGTAGGAAAATATATTGATATTTTCTTCTTTTCCTTTTATTTAAATTTTAGGATATAAAATAGGGGGTCTAAAATATTAATACACGTAGTTTTTAATGGACACTCTAAGTGATTTTCCCATTCCTCTCCATGGCCCTTGACGCCACAACCCGAACAAAAACCACTAGCATTGGTCGGTTCTTTCTTTGCACTTTTCTTGCAATCTCGCTAGCAATGACTAACTCCTCCACATCCGCATCATGCAATATCCGCATTTGCCGTGTTAGATGGAATGCTAGCCTTGGTGGACTTAGTCTTCTTTGGCAATTTTTCTTCCTTGTGCAAAAACCTCATGGCGGCCTTTTTTTTCAAAAGAGTGATCTCAATTCTCTTAGAAGTCTCGAATACATACCTTAAAGTTGGCAAAACATCCAACCTTAAGGCTTCACTATAGATAAGGGTTTTCAATCCCTTGTCTAAAATACTATACTAGTCTTTAACAACTCGATGTTCAATCACTCCATAACTAGCAGATATTAACCACTTTAGTCTCGAATGTGCCTCATACAACAATTTGTCACTTCCACATGAAAATGTGCAAAATGATTTCATCTAGTCTACTCATTGGCTACAATAATCCCATTGTAACTACATGAAAAATTGCTTAGTGACGCTGAAAGGTGGTGGATCTACCACTAGTGTAGTAGTTGTAGTTATAGTGGCTTCAGGACCTTCTGTGCTCACACCCCCTTCTTCTTTCTTCTCTTTGTTAGTTGGTAGCACAATGCACTATAAGAAAACAAAGTTTTTTTTATGTTGCAGAAAACATGAGATGGCGTCTTTTTTGACGCGGAAGTAATCAACGTAGATGTCTCCTAAAATCCGTTATAATTGACTAGCAAAAAACGTGTAACAGACATGTTAAAACGTGTCCGATTTTGGCATGTTTTTTGTTGACGTCAAGAAGAACGTGTGTTTTTCAGCTTCAAAAAACAAACCACGTGGAGGACACGTCAGCGACATGTCACCTATTTTTGGCGGGCAATGCCACGTGTGAAATTTTCATCCATCCGGTCAAATCATATTTGTATCATTTGAAAATTTTATTGGTGTTTTTTGAAACGTCAAATTAGACGTTTTTTGAAAAATCAATTGGTACATATAACATATCCTATCTTTAAAATGAAGATAAATTAAAAAATTAAAAAATATTGTCAAATTCAACAAAAATTGAAAAAAACTTACCATTTACCTTCAAATAAATTTTTGATGGTAAAATGAAGGAATTTCTTCATTAAAATTTAGTGAAAATGAAGGATTTCAAAGTTTTACTTATATTCTTTCTCTGCCCATAGAGAGACAAACGATATGGGATAAGTAAAAAAGGGGATGTATAATGAATTACGTTTTGGGGGACATTCCTGCAAACGTCTTCAAAGACGTAAACGTCTCACTTGACATCTTTGCCTTCTGCCTGAATTGCATTTCTTACCAACAGTCAATACTCTATTACTGACTGCACTAACTTCTGCAAGTGCAAAATGTAATTAATGCTGACGTGGACAAACTTGTTGTAAGTGATGTTTTCTGGGACGTCTTCAAAGACATACACGTCTCATTTGACATTTGGCATTCTAATGTTTACAACGCCATGTCTGTGTAGACGTCAAAAAAAAATTGCACGACTACGTACGTTAACTTGAAAACGCAAGACATCTCAAAAAACATGTGCCGTTCTGTGACTAACGTAACCAAAAATGTAGTTTTCTTATAGTGATGCTTGGCCCTTTTCCCTGCATCAGCATAATTTGAAGCATAGTAGTCGTGCCATGCCAAAATTTTGGTAGAATAAAGTAACTCAAATTCTCCATAATTCAACAATGGAGCCCCTTCTAGGCACCCAAATAGTGCCCTCCATATCATATATGGATTAAAACTCACGTTACGTGATTTCAAGAGTTTACACTACATCGTAAACTCCCTCCTTAAATCATCCACTTTCATGGTGTCTGTGGCACTTGAAAAATGCCACACCCCACAATCAGCACCGCCATATGATAAAGCCATGTCATTCCAAACATAAACAAATTCAGTAAAAGTGAGCCTTATTCCATGGTCTACCATTGTGACGTAGAAATCCTCACTATTCCCACTAGCGGTCTCCTCCATCCATTTTGCTCGTTATTCTTCACTTGTGTCCAGTAGAGCTTCACTTCTACTTCTCATACTACCGAAGGGTCGTCGACTCCTAGGATGGATGAGCACAAATCCAATAGTCACCAACAGGTCACTCATGGATAATCTCCCTAACAAAGAACACACCACTCCTAATGAAGCCCGTTCGTTGAAATGACTTTAGTTTTTTACGTAGCTACCACTCTTTATTGATAATATGACCAAGCCTCATGACTCCCCTCAATTGCCTTAGAGTAAATTGTGAGTGGTATTCTTAATCTACAAAATTGAAAGTTAGAGTGTTCCAAACACTAGAGGCTCTCTCTAGTCACCAGCCTTGTTCCCACTGCCACGTAGTGTGAAACAAATAGCCTCAAGCATGAAACTCTATAAAAATCAAGGAGAATGTGAATAATTCCATTGGTCTTGAAAACGTATACCTAACAACTTCATATCGTTGACCCTCGTTCTTCAATACAACTGCTATACATGGAATTATCATGTCGATAGCCTCCACTCTCCGTCTTAGTCAACACAAGGGAGCTACAATCACTAGTTTTTCCAACCTCTACTCACAAATAATTCAAGCCCCACGTTGTCAAGTCCAAAACTCTATAAATTTGTTGCTTAAGATTTTGGTGCCAAGCAATTTTGTGATTTGACCCTAAGGTGTTCTCAAGCCAACGGTGATAGCACAATTGGTTGAGTGAATTCTTCCACTTGGCCTTGGCATGATGACCCACTAGAAACTCCCACTTGCAACTCTTGAAACAACTCAACAATTTGGTGGATATTTTCTTCACCCAAATCACTTTGTGTTTTCTTACCTTTTATTTCTTTAACCCATAATTGTTCTAAGAGTGTAGTGAAGACTTTACCTTTGTCTATAGTAATACCTTGTTGTTTGGTTCACCATTGTAAAATGCAACAAAATTACAAAAAATGGTTAACCAACTTTCATGATGAATACTGTATCATGTGTAGGAAAATAAACTCTCACTCAAAATCAAAAGAAGTAGTTGGTACATGCCACCAACTACACTCCAAAACTAAAACTAACCAATTATATTGCTAGTTCTAAAGAAATAAAAATCCACCTATTCCTACCGCTAATGCCTTGAGCCTTAGCTCAATCCTCCAACAAGCAAAATTAATTAATGTATTGACTTCCCACCAAAATAATTATATCCATCACTTTGTCAACCGTTTGTACATGTGAGTAGTCTTCAAGAATCTTTTTGTGATCAGTATCCCATTTTTTCTAAGTAATGAATGGCGTGAGTTCAAGAAATAGGCAATGAGTTGCCACCCTAAGCCCCTCCATGTTACCCTCTTGAGCCTGAGCTAAGTCTTCTTGCCACTATATCCACCACTCTCTTTCTTAATGTTACAATCCTTCAATCAACAAGTACACGTGAAGAAATCGTAGTAAAGTGGTAGTGAAATTGGCCTTTTCAAACTATGTCTCATAGGTCAAAACCATGTGCTACCCTCTCAAATGAAAATAAACTCTCACTCAACCAATCTTCAGATGACTCATGGTCACCGCTCACTACTTGACCTTCATCGTTTGAACCAATCACCCAATGCCACAAGTTCAACTTGAACTCACCTTCGCCTACTCATCATCCCAATCCACGTTGTTTGGTAAATGATCTTCCTACAATAGAAAATAGCACAATCGACAAGCTAGCTACCCAACCATTAACACTTACTTGTCAATGCAATGTATCAAAGTTTCCAAGACTTTATAGGGCGGACTTGTCATCCTTCAAAGTCTCTAGGGTTGCCGCTACTAGAGGCAAAATTCTCAACCAACTTACTAACTTTAGAAAGCCAAATTGCAATCAACAACACCCACTAATCACTCCTTCAAAAACTAGATCTAGACATCACTTCAAACTACACTCGCAATAACAAGCTCCAACCTCTACAATACCAGATCTGTTATTCTCAACCTCACTTCTTAGTCTCAAATACGAGAACAAACCAATTGGCTTCAAAACTTGAGCAAACAACCTCCCAATATTCAATTATAGTTCATTGCTCGATTCAACTATGCACTCCTAAGCTTCTCAAGTCCCAATGTGAGCCTTCCCAACCACCACTAACTCACAATCTTCTACTTTGGCCGCCCACAAGTCCATGAGCCCCAACAACCATCTCTCTTACATAAACCCCTCAAAAACTCCCATGAACTCTCGTGCATCACAACTTTGGCTCCCCTAATTCCAAAGAGAGAGATGACACCATTCATCCAAAAGTTAAGGAAGGAATATCTCATGGCAAGCCCCTAGTGGCCCTTTTGGGGATGGCCCACAAATTTTAACCACTAAAGCAAGGCCAATAATGCACATATTTTGCTAGGAAGAGGTTAGGACCCATTTCCAAAGCCCAGGGACCCTAAAACCATGCCTATAGAGCTCCACCTTGAGCTCTCTTTGCAATTCCAGCACATGAAAACCCCTCCAAAACACTCTAAATGTGTTTCTACAAGTTCTTAGGTGTCACAATCAATTGTGCATACACCAATGAACACAATAGGATCTTTTTCAAGCAATACATGTGAAAAAAAGCTTCAAAAGAAACTAAAAAAAACTCACAAAGATTACACAAGTCGAATCTACATCATTCTTGAAGAATGAATGAATGCATGCTTATATAAAGCTTCAAGGCAAAACGTCCTTCACTCCATCACATGAGAGACTCAACTTGAAAAAGATGAGTCTCCACACCATACACGTGGAGTACATGGACATCAAGGTCTTGACTGAGGTGCTGAAATCCTTGCCAATGACCTAAACCATGACCCAAACTTGCAACCTTAGTCAATGCACTCCATATAGCCTTCTTTCCATCCCACCTAGCTTTGCCAACATCAAAGTTGACAGGAAAACACCATCTACACTCCTCTCATCACACATTAATCATATTTGAGACCCTTTTATAGGGTTGATATGAAGAGCTTAGTTACTTTAAGAACCTATTATTCTAGAGATAAACCCCTAACAATTGTTGCACAAAAATTGTTGAATATTGAGCAAAATTGAAAATAATAATCATCTTCAGAAATTGTATTGAACTACTACAAAAAATTCTATACTATGAGAAATGTCTTGAAAACATTTCCAAGTCTTTGATATCCTAAATTAATTGCAAGATTAGTAAATATCTTTTGGAGTTTAAAATAAATAGTTTTTTTGGACTTATTTGATAGGTTCACTAAACTTTATTTCTTCTTGGAGAGATTTTTGCACTATAGATAGTTTATTTATTGTACAATTGCATGCTATGTGATGTTTGTTACTTACTTGCCAAGTTTCAAAAGTAGAAGAACTTAGTATAACCAATTAGACAAAGCTAGTTTCTAAAGTTGAACTATAAAATCCTTTTCAAAATATGCATGTTTTGCCACAATTGTATGAGTGAATCCATGATATATTTTCTTCTAAAAATGAAACAATAAGCAATTGCAAGAAACACTAGTACTATTTCTTGTCACATGTTATATACTTGAATTACTTCTAAGCACAACTTTAGGAGTAATGATTTAATTTAGTTGAAATTCATAGTGAAAAAAAAAAATTAACATTATTTTCTAATAATAGTCTAGTAGGGCACCAAATGTTGCAACTTTTGAGTACTCTTATTAGAAAAATATTAGGGAACAATCAATCTCTTAAATGGCCTTAATATTGATTAGCCAAAATAATCCACCAAGGTCACATTTACTGCAAGAAAGTGAACATCAATAAATAAAACATCAATCTTTTATAGTATAAGACTTGTGCATTTAACAATATCTAAGACTACCTCCCTAGAAGCTTCTAATTGAATGAAAATTGACTTTGAAGAGAATGCATGCTACAAATATGTAGTATGTGACATAAAACTCTAAACGACCAAAGAGTCTACTTTGGTCTTTTTGAGAACTCAAACAACTTCTATTGATTATAATTTGAAATTTTTACATGACATTCTAAGGATGGATGCTAATCATCCTAATCTATGCGAAGCTTTGTTTCATGTCATTCCAATAAATATTGCAAGAGTTAAAAGATTTTTACTCATTTCAATGTTAAACTAGGTAGCAAAAAATATATTTGAAAAAATATTAATTAAATGTTTTTGATTGGATAGATATATATCTGCTCAAAAACAATTGAACCATTTAATTCCAAATAAAGAGGTGAAAGTTATGAAGAGTTTTATTTTCTAGACAACAAAGGTAGAAAAAAACATAGGAGGAAAATGATCCTAAGAAGGGGCTATTTCATATTGTCTTTTGCACTCAATTTTGAAAATTTCAAATAACTCCCCCCCCCCCCCACACACACAAATACTGATTGTTTTCCTAGAGCATTCACAGCATTGGAATTAACATTTTTCAATTTCTTGTAAAAGTTATTAGCAATTTAGTTTTTCTTTTATTCAATACACATTCTACTCTATAATTTCTTAAAAGATGAAAATGAAAGTTTTTTGGGCTAAATTTTTTTTCATATATTCCCAATCCATTTCCCAACATATTAACTAAAATGCACAAGTCATAGGACATATGTGTTTATTTCTAAAATGTTAAAAGACATAATTTCATCTTTTGGAAAGGCTATAAAAGCCTACATTTTGAAGTTTAGGTACATTGAAGGCTTGCAATTGGTAGGCATATTCACTCTAAATTTTTGGGATGATGTACTTGAATAAATTAACCAAAGGATCCTACAATTGGATTTGTTAAAAAATGAATATAGATGAAGATTTTAGCCTTGCTTTGAAGATGAATATTTTAAAGCAATTTGGGTCCTTAAACATGAAAGAACTTTAGGGATTAAGGGATTAACATTATCAAATTTGAAATGGAATCTTATTCAAAATTAAAGTCAAAATTTTCTATTTCTCATTTGAAGAATGATACTTCTTTAGAAAGTTTATCAAAAAGTTGTGTACACCAAAGCAATTACAAATAATATCAATTGAAAAAACATTTGAACATTGTTCCTAATAATAAATTGTTAAATTTTTGTTGTATCTTATTAGAAGTCAAAAAAGAGATCCAAGTTTCTCTTTGTATGAATTGTTTGAACAATGTATGAACTATGAATTTTTTTCAAAGTGTTGAAAATAGGTGTACCTAAAATTGACCCTTAGCTCTCATTTATAAAGGGCTCACATTTTGGAAAGCCTATCTAGATGGGACAGTTTTGCAATTATGTCACAATTAGGTGTAGTTACCTTACATTGAAATGTTGATTTAGTACAAGTGTATACCGATACAAAATTATTTTTGTGTAAACACTATGCCGTTCTTGAACAATTAGGTAAATTTGGCCAAAGTCAATCATACGGGCCAGAGTTACTCAAGAATTTCTGGTGTAGCAATCAAGAACTTCTGTACCGGTCTCTTCAAGTCGAAAGTGTTCCTAAGGAATGGGCACCTAAAATCGCGCCTTGAAACAAATTTGTTGTGTACATTTCAGATCAAAATGAGTTCATTCTGTACATTTCAGGTGGGAAATCTGGGTGCACATATTTTAGAATGAGAAATGTCTCTCATCGACAAATTGTATTCCAACTTTGTAGGAACACTGAAGGTTGAAATATTCCAGTCACCAAGCCAGACTGGTAGTCTCATATCCTGATACCCTCTAAAAATCAATACACTTACAACCAAAATCAGGGGAATCATATCATGAAGATGGCAACCACACGTTGCTCAAAGAAATGACATATAATTAGTTATTGTCCTGCTTTTGTACAAGTGTGGTAGCCGGAACTCGCAGAGAGAGGCCAGATAACAACCAGAAAGTTAATGTTATTCGGGTGGCATATTTGAGACTAAAAAATCTGAAGTCAGGTGTCTCGAGAAGCACACCTCGTCCAGCCAAGCTACATTTCGCTCTCCTCCTGCAATGTTTTGATATTTACTGGTTACCCCTTAACAGGTACAACCAAACCTAATCAAAATGTCATTGTCGCACTAGAGAGTGCAACTCGATAATTGTAGGCCTAAGATCAATTGAAGATACAAGCTCCTGAATGAATGAAGATGGTGTATCCAACAGCTTTTGAACCTAAGAATATGTACACGCTGTTTTACTGCGGTGTCCCTGTTGGACGCTGAATACATTTTTCACCTAGTAATCACCACAGATTGATATACGAACCACTTTTCAAAGAAAACTTGGGAAACTGCTGCCTGTCACCGTTGCCGTTGCCTTCGGGCAGCAGGCTTTGTCCTCTGTCGCAGAATTGAGTCTTTGAATTTTCTTGATTTTGAGTTTACTTCCAGGAACTCCAGGTATTGTTTAGGAGGCGCTGGAGGAAGTCCTGATCTGTTCCCTGTACAATGCAGTAGGAATTTCCTTATAAACTTCTGAAATGAGCTGATTTCTTAGGTCAAGTGAACACCAATCGAAGCTGTTGATTTGTATCATGCAATTATAATAGCTAATACGGCACAAATTCCTTTGCCATATAACACTGATAAATTTCTGTTTCCAGACGAAATTTTTTGCCCAGATGCTTAGCAGTCATTTCTAATGTCAACCCAGAGAAGACATTGAGCAATGGAGCAAAGCGGTTAAAAGTTATGGAGTTGAATGAAAGTGGGATATGTGTTAAAGCAAATAGTGGGATGTTCAGGCGTATCACTCCAAAGAATGTGATCATTTTATAGTAGAATTGTATCGCTGTGGTCATAGGAATAGTGACATGAAAGTCAAAAAGTTACAATTGTATCTATGTGGTCATTGGAATAGTGACATGAAAGTCAAAAAGTTACAAGGTCAAATGATAATGAGACACATGTTAAATAATAAATAATAAAAAATAATAAGTTGGGGTCTATCATTCCCGAGAGCTAATTTCTAATGCATAATAGAATTGCAGTGTGGTTTAGAAATAGTACCATTCTAAGGTTGTCAAATAGGGTTTTATAAAAAAAGAATTGTACTGAAGATCATATGAAAAGAGCCATCCGAAAGTTACATTTTTGGTTGGGTAAAAATACTAGCGATTAGTCGCTTGTTGCTAAAACGACAGAGCATTAAATTCATAACCCAAAAAGCAACATTTTAACTTTGTGAACCGTGATCACTCCATGATTTTCCCAGAGACACGATTCTCAAATCAGCACATTCCCAACTAAGGGCTTCTACATTCACGGATAAAGAACAGGATCGGTAGAAATCTTACCATGAGATGAAATCCACTTGGAAGCGGACAATGCGTCATGAATCCACTCTCGATCGCGAGGTTGTCCAAAATCAGCCAGTGGTGCTGATGAATAGTCTGGACCTGGCCTCACCTCGTCCATCTGCAAACCATGCCGCGAAAAGATTAGCACTACAAATTTATGAAACCAATCGTGTTCTGCTCGAACGCACGAATGCATGCTGTCATATAAAAGAACATGCATGAATCTTAGATAAATGGACCAACAGTTCACTATGGCTACTGTAAGAGAACTTGATTAAATACACAGCCGAGAGAAATCAATTTTAGAAGAGTAACAGAACGATTTGGGTTCCTCTTGCCCCCTGAATGTCCAAGGTCTATTTTGAGACCCTTGGAATTTGATCTAAACTAAACAAAAAAGTCAAAAAATTTGGAAGTGTTATCGATATTCTTGAATTGTAACCGCAACAACATAACATATGGATTAAAAGATTATAAGGATTGATCACGAGAGGGTTAAAGATTTGAAAGTGATTTGAAGTCTTTCAATCCTCTTTTTAGATGCGAAATCTAAAATTATGGTAATGAAAAATATAATGGGGCTACAGGACATAACATGTAAAACCATAATCAATCAACGGCACCTCAAAATCTACCCTACAATTATTTTAAGAGAACTTGCAATGTAAAATCTTTACCAAGATCTAGTGTATTTGAGACTCATCTCCTAGATCTCTTAAAATCAACAAAATCAAGTTTTGCAATGAACCCCTTGAACAATCTTGAATAGAAAATTTTTATTTTTTTCCTTTCTAAATTTGGATTTACGATGCTAAAAATAAACTTGAAAGACTATTCACCTAGAATGGAAAATTAGTAATTAGTAATTTGGTAAGATGTTATCTAACTTCAAAGTTTTGAATGTGGAGCCCTGGGAATTTAAGGATTAAGATGGAGACATGGAAAAGATTGCATTTACATACCCAGCCTGGTCCATTTATGGAGGGGCCATCCCAACCGATATGCGCAACATGTTTTACGTCGGTTGGATAGCCTATATCCAGCTCGTTATTTCTCCACACTGCCATGCAAGAGGATGATTAGGCAAGCTTAATATAGAGCACATTCAAATCTGGCGAGACATAGGTGGTTATCAACGCTGCCGGAGGTAAGCTCACCAAGTAGATGAGATAGTGCTGTCACAGCTTTCCCCACTTTCCAGAACCTCCGCTTCTTAGGTTTTTCAGATAAAGAAGATGAATCATGTGGTTGTGTATGGCGAGTGTCTACTGTTTGTTGAGCAAGTCTATCTGTACATAGAACCACAGTCATGAGTATCACATCAACGCTAAATTAAGACAATGACAGAGGGTATACTTAGTGATGTAGTTTCCGGTTCAAAAATGAGACATTTCTGCTCGAGAATGTTGACTAGGAACACGAAACACATGACAATCCTACTGAGGTATAGTACTTCCCCACATCTCAGGATATGAGGTGGACCAGAACATAAGATAGACTACAGCTACTTGTCTACTGCTCAGTCACAAATGTGATTTTATATCCTCCAGAATCGCAAGTACTGTAGCTAATTTGCATTCCATTAGATACACCGCTCAATAATCAAATATTTCCGCAATTTCTTCTTGTGCATCGATTTCATTACCTGCATTACTGAGCCGCCTTGAAGTGGAACGTTTTGGCACACTGCGATATGAAATGACCGAGTTTTTTCCCGAACTCTCGGCTGGGGGGTCCTCATCGATGAGAGATGGCGTCGTTCCAATAATGTAGGGTTGAACTGCTTTGACAACCCTCTCTTTCATCTCAATTGCTGCTGATTTATCAGCAAAACCAAATCCTCGAAAGCTGCCGTTCTGTCGACACAAAAGTTTAGCATGAATGACACCTTAGAATGTTCACTGGCAAAGACACGTCCTTCATCTCTTAGTCCATGAGTGACACTTTTTGTTAAACGAAGGCCAGAAGAGAGATATGATACCTCTTGACGTATGACGAAGAACCGGTCTACGGGGGCAGTGAAAGATTGTGGCTTTCGCATTGTGTGTTCGAATAACATTTGTCCATCCTGTTCAATGGCCATGGAAATTCAGTGGTGTTGAATGACAATATAAAAAACAGTGGTGCCAAGACAAAACTTGAAATGCCGCAATCTGACCATCCTGTTCAATGCCCACGGAAATTCGTGGGACACGCACAATTATCGAAAACTTTCAGACGGACTTCATTCCACCTCTCGAAATTTCACTCCCTGACAAAGAACTGGTTACGGAAAAAATGATGAGATATCACACAATAATCCTCAAAACTGACCAGCAAATCGTGAAGCTGAAAATTTATCATCCCGTCTCCTAAAGGTCGCATGTGAAGCTCCCCGACAGTGCCACTGCCGTGCCATCCTAAGCCTCCCCCCGCGGCTTCGAATACTGTAACGGCACACCTTGCCTGCCATGAAACGTTTTTATGGTTGCATGTGTTAGTGAAGCGATCAAATGTTTACTGTATAAAATATATACCGTTGCGAGGTTGCCTGTGAGTAGCTGATAGCTGGTAGCTGCAAAACTAACCCTACTATAAGCTGTTGTCGAATCAATAAATCTATACCGGTCTCCGAGAAATATATATTCTAACATCGATGCTATTAACAAGCTCAGCCTTTCAAAATAGTGTAAAAAGACACAGGAATTTTTCATCCACAGGATGCCTATACCTCATTTCTCAAAGGATATTAGTAACGTCAAGATTAAATTATTGATTGACTGTTAAGTAGGCGATTATCCCGTTTCAACTGAAACAAAAGTGGAGCAGAATCACGGCGAGTATTCCACCGCGAGTTTGGATACTCTAATGAGGTTTTCAAAATCGCAGCAATCGGACGAAAATTGGAATTACAGTCGTACCACATAGTTCGAAGGCCATTCCATAAATTCCATCCTTCAGATACTCCAGAGACACAATGTGCGCCAATTTGATCTCACAAGCGTGCTCATTCCACACAATTTCTCTTTGAGCCTCTGAAAGTCAACAAACGAACCGCTAATACCTGTTCAATAAGCTGCACAGCAAAGTCACGAGGAGATTTAGAAAATTACACGAGTCAAATAATGCCTTCTCGTCACACATGACGTCGAAATCAATGTGCAAGATGCTCTGTCTGTATAAAATCAAATTTCGTAGAGGTTTTGAAGGTTACTCTTAATCGAAATTACACTAACGACGGTTATAAAATGGTATCTCTTAAACAGGGAACAAACAGTAATCACAATAGGAAAGGAAAAAACAGACTGAAATGAAAGAAACAAATCCCTATCTTCAGACAGGGTTGGACCTAAGCAACGCAGTATTAACCGACAAATAGGAGGATATGGCGCAACGCTTGCCGTAATTGGAAACAAGAACCGCAGCACGTCACATACCAAGACAATACCTTACTTAGGAACATCCGACATAAGATGACTTAGAACTAAGATAACACCAACGACTTCTTTCTTTTTTCCTATTATCATCGCTCTACCTTAAGAGTCCTTTGCATCCACCGATCTGCTTGAACTATCAAACAATTTGCCAAAGTCGCTACAAAATTACAAGTATCGCAAGCGCGAGCAGTGTCCTTAACCGAAAACAAGAAAGAGGAAGGTGACTGCGCAATCGTACGTCCTAATACTCTGAAGCTGGCCACCAGCAAGAGAAGCCTCTCAGGAAAGAACAATAAAGTATCATGCAGGATGCTCGGGTTGCTCCATCTTCCGCCATACCGAATGAAGAAGACATCACCTCTAACCGAAGTCCACAATTCTATCGCCGTCCTTAAAACGTCTTAACTGCGACCGCCAACCGAGCACTAATATCTCCTTTAAAGACATAGGCCAATTCGACACAGCCGGCACCAAAAGAAAACTTCTTCTTCTCGAACGCAAAGAAACTCCTCTTCAATGTACCAATTGCCAAGCTCCAGTTCCCGCAACACGATAACAAGAACCGCAACAACAAGCCATTGAGCACAGAAACCGAGACCACGCCCCGATTCCCTCACCACAAAGCCCTCCGATCAGTTCCACGAATCCTATCGCTCCCACCAATTAAGCCCCCGATTGTTGCCCTCCCGACATCCAAGCAGGCCGTAAACCCCGAACATCCAAGAACCATCACCGTGATCAACTGGCAATTACCCCCCGCGACGAACGCTGAGCTGTTCTCGTCCCTCCGGCCTCCCCGCCCGCCTGCCTCCCTTGCCCAACCTTTCTCCCCAGTTGACCAATTTTGCACCCCCCTTCTCTCAGCACTTTCTCCAAAGATATGCGCTGCTTCATCTCCGCCATCGCCTGCCGCTCAACCATTAAAAATATGCGAAAAACAAATAAAGTGGCAGCAAATGGTCCCTCCCAGTGGGACCTCCCTCCACACTCCACCAGCAACAGCAGCGTGACTTCAGAGGCCCGATCGTCCTCAGGCACCGTCTTCCTCACACGCTGCCTCAACCCCGCTAACTTAATCTTCGTTAACTTATTAGTAACCTCATTAGTAATCTCGTGAGTCGTGACTGACTACTTTTGGATTAGTAGCTTGCGGCTCGTCCTACGTGGCGTGGCCGCTGCATCCCATCAATTACTAAAGCCGAATTTGGAGGTCCGACGTGGCTATTCCATCGGAGATACTTTGTCTCGCAATTATTTTCTTTTTCTGCCTTTCTGTTTTTTCAAAAATGATATCCTGCTCTGTTGCAAACTAAAGTGACTGTACCTTAGATTGCATTTCACTGCAACGGAGAAGACCTTTCCCCTGATGTAAGATAGTGCAAATATTTTACCAACTTACTATTTGCATATTTATCATTGATTACAAATTTTGGGGAAAAAAAATCAAAGTATTAGCCTGTAAAGGACCGGGGCACATTTCAGGCAGAAATTGTCAAAAACTGCCACTTTCTAAAGCAATGAGGGAAAAATATTCAGATTCAACCGTACAAATTTGTAAAAAATGTGGAAAAAATTTCAAAAAATTTGACTACAAATATTGAAAGATTATAAAATCTAAAGTTAGAAGATTTTTCTTTTCTAACCTTGTCTAACATGGTCAATAGAGTTTAACTCCTAGAGTGAGATTTTTGCACTACACATCCGTTTCTTTAAAGATGCATCTCGTATCATGTTAGTTACATACGTATAAAATAGAAGAGGAGTTTTGCACATGTTACCCCGAAACTATCTATCGTGTCTAAAAAGGTGCAACATAACTTTCAATTTGGGCACTCAATGGGAAAAAAATTATACTTCCACCAAGCGGAAACTTGTTCACACCTTGTGTGAAAAATTCATAAACATCCATTTCAAATTGACTTTGTATGAATGTACTCGAGATTTATTGTGTATATTGAAAAACAATTCTAATGAGTACTGGATTAATTGAATCAATATCTAAACATTCATTATAATATTAAATGGTCCAAAAATTAACCCATGTTGGTTGCTTGTTTTGCAGAATGCTTGTTATCTTGGCCCAACATTCTTTGTTTGTTGCTTTTCAATGAATGGCATTCATTTGCTTCCCAAAATAATAATAAAAATAAACCCTTATACATCCACTTCGACCTCTTTGGTTTATTGAGGTCACAAAAGATAAATGTCAAAAAAATTCAAGAAATTGAATTGATAAATGAATATATTGTTCAATAATTTGACACCAAAATTTCAAATTATGGCTCTATACTCATGCAAAGTTTAGCTTTAAAATATTATGCGTCTTGCCATAAAGCCCCATATGATACAATATAAGATATTTAGTAATATGTACATGCCAAAGTTTTGTTCCAAAAGAAAAACGTATTTTTAATTATCAATCTATTTGTATGATGATGTATTAAAGTTTAAGATTTGATATATTAAAATAATTTTTAATTTTTAAACCTTTGAAGATTTATCAAAATAACATAAATTTTTTATTATAATTTCAAATTAGGAACAACCTTTTATATGTATGTATATATGTATGTATATATGTATGAATGTATATAAAAGAAGATGCTATGATTGCTCCACAAAACAAGAAGTTCCATTACTTTAACATCAATAATCCAAATTGAATGAATCAAGACTTCCTAAAAAGACAAAATTATAATCTATATGAAACTTATTTTTTAAATTTGCATTCCAATATTTTGTAAATTTTTTTGTTGTCCAATGAGTTCTATTTTGTGTTTAGAATGGCATAACTTTTGCTCTTGGACACCAATTGAAATACATTCCTAAAAAACTAATGTGTTGATGTATTTTAAGAAAAGTTTCAAAAAAATATGACAAAAATTGAGATTGTAGGAGCCTATTTGAAAGCCATTTTATCTAGTAGGAAAAATGTGACTTAAGGTGTTAAAAAGAAAATTTCAAGTATAGCAATTGCATTGATGGAGAATATTTTCTATACATTGTATGGAAAATCACACATATGATTGCAATTCATGATATTTTTGAACTAGTTAAAAAAACATCTTTATAAAAGAAATTTAATGTTTTTGTTCCAATGCACACATGTAGGTGTATTTCAACTTCAAAATTCAAGAAATGTTAGAATATTTGGAATGAAATTTACATGTTTTAGTATGATGTAGATGCTTGGGTTGAAAATTACCACGCCAAAAATCAAATCCATTTTGTAGAAGATTTACAAACCTTGCATTGCCATGATTCCTCTATGATGAGCAAAACATCAAGAAATATTCATAAATTCACCAAAATTTCAAAAAAGACTCATTCAACTACAATCCAAATGGTAGATTGTTGTAACAAATCAATATAAAGTAGGAAGGGGGAAAATCAAAATTAAAATTAAAAATGATTATTTTATTCATTAAAAGTTGAATTTTCTTGCCATTGACCTCAAGGAGCAATTGACATGCCATGGTCTCAAGTGCCCAAAAAATTGCCAAGCAACAACTTATTATTAAATATGATATGTATTATAGTGTCATGTTACATTTATTGTTACTTATTCTATTACTAGACTCACACTAATTCTCATTTAGTTGACAAACGGTATTAGGTTGATATTCAATGTTGGTAAAATTAGTGGTATTCTTGACATTTAGTGCACTATATGTCAACATGAAAATTACAATAGTTGACAAATAGTGTTTGATCATGTTAACATTTAGTGTTTGAATTTGTATATTAGTATTGAAAATACCATATATCATTATTAGCATAATTCTTCTATGATTACAAAAACTGAAATTTTAAAGCCAAATATTAAATAATCCAAATAAAGTGCATATGTATTCAATCCAAATATGTGCACATGTGCATAATATATGCATAACCCCAATAAAGTGCATATGTGTTCACATAACAATTATGGATTTACAATTAAAATGTGCATCTAAAAATTTAATTAGACACAAAAAAAATATCAAAATACAAAAGTCAAAATGCAATTGGTTATAAGAATTTTTAGGGGTGAAAAAATGATGAAACACTAGTAGAACTAGGTCTTAGAAGACTTTATCATGCAAATGACTTAAAGATGGTCTTGAGCCCCAAGTCAAGTGTTCAATCAAGTTTGTCACATTTCAACATCTATCATAAATTAATAGTATGGATATTTTTTTACTTTATTGAAATCATTTGCTTTACAATGAGGTTAAAATTTAGCAAAAAAAATGCAATAATAAAATTAGAATGTATGACTATGCATACATGCATTGTTAAAGTACAGTACATAATGCACTTACTCATGTACAATATGTTTGATTCTACATTCAAGAATCAAACCCACAATTGTCTTGATGCTAATAGTGACCTTTCATGGCCATGAGAAGCTTGAATCTCTTCATCTTCTACATGTACAAGTAGATATCAATCTTCATTTTTTAAGTCTTTATTGGTCACATTTACAAGAATGTTGTATGGTAAAAAAATGCATGAGTCAAACTCCTCTCAAAAAGATGTAGAAGAGAAGAGGCCAATGTGTGCTATAGTGTTCAATTACACATCTCGAATTAATTGAATTATAGTTTTAACAACAATTCAGGTACAATAATTTCAAGTATAACAATTGAGCTACAATAATATTACAAGTATCATGATGTTCTTAATTGGATTCCTCCAAGGTCAATTAAATTGGATTTGGGTGATTTTTTAAATATTGGTTGACATGATTTAAACTATTAGTCCTATTGTAGTCATGTGAAACCTATTGGAGACCATACTTTTATATTTTTGTGTTAGGCACATGGAAATCAAGAGATTGAAGAGTAGATGTCACTTTATGTTTTTGAAAATGAATTCCTAGGTCTCTTGGGTCAACTATAATTAATTTTGTAGTCATAAGTTCTAGTCACTAGAAGACATCACTCTACTAGTGAAATAATCAAATAGCTATGATAGAATGATGTAGAAAAACTAATGATGAAATTTAGTGTTACTACACTAATTGATTTGAAAATGCTAAATTTTTTTATTTTGATGAAGATTTTTGCTAAGAGCATAGATATTAATCCCTATAGGACCAAGTGGTTGTTGAACTACTAATTGAAAATTCCTACCATGTCAATTTTTAATGGGATTTTTTTTTTAAATTGACACAAGGATGGATACGTACCCCCATTTCAATATACCATTTTTTTTTATTGGGTGGCAATATAAAAAGATATACTCTTGCAAAAAGTTAGAGCAATTCATGCAATAGGGAATCATCTATTAAATGTAGTACTTTGCCCTAATTGGAAAAAAGTTCGGGCAATTCGGGCAACAATAGTCTAGTATAAAGATGCACAATTGAAATCCAAAAAAAATATTTTATTTTCATTTTTTCTTCACTAATCAAAATCAATAGCATTTTTTTGACAATTCATGCCAAAAATGTGCTCCATTCCTTCAAGGGTCAATTCTACCAGTATTCCAAAAGGAGGATCTCCAACTGCCTTAGTGGGCATCCCAACTCAACCATTGTTGCACCCATAGCCGGCTACCGAAAGCTACACCTTTGAAATGTCTGGTTTGCCTCTCTTGATCCTATTAGTCTTTTGTTCTTGTTGTTCTTGTTTGTTCTTGTTCTGGCTGGTGGGGTTGTATTTTGCCATTTGCAATGAAATCCCATTTCATTTCTTTCACAAAAAAAAATAGAAAAAAATAGGGGTATTTCTATAAAACATAGTTGGTAAAAATGTCCATGAAGAGTAAAAACTTACAACATTTTAAAAATCAATTACAGTAGTATGGCTACCAAATGATTATCTTTTGTGTTTATAGAACTAGGTGTTTGGGCTCCCCCCACCCCCTATGAAAAATTGTGAACCATTGATGGGATTCATAAGTACCCACTATAGCCATTGATTTAATTTTTTTTCCAGTAAAATATCCATTGTGTACTCCTGTCATACATCTCATCCAGATATACTGTTGGCTCACTCATCAATTTTCAAAAAGAAAAAAAACTCCTCCCTACCAATTGGCCATCAGTGAGGTGCATCTTAGCCAAATATATTGTATAGTTGTATACTACTCAGCTATATACATAACACATATACGGAATACATATACCCAAAAAATACATACGAAATACATATATATTATCCCATTTCGTTTGCTCATGAGTGAGTCTAAAAAATATAAGAATGGAGAGGGGGGGAGGAAATTAAATTAAAAATCATTAATCATTAACTTAATGTAAATCTAAACCTCAAGATGCACATTCTCTCACTATACACAAATTTCATTATTAGAGTAGTTGAATCCACAAGGCATCTTTTGAAAGTGGGCAAATTAAAGTACCTTCCTGGGCAATAAAGATTCTTCTAAATTTATACGGGTGATGAAAAGCATACTGTTCCAGAATGTAAAGTTGGCCGGTGCCATTGATGATAGCAGTTTTTCTCTGGGAATGAATTTGTCAAATTGGATTAAGCTTAGTCTAACTTAGTTGAGAATCTCAATTAAGAATATCGCAGATGGTGTTCCCATTGATTCGATGGATACAGAGTCTGTTACAGGTCCCTGGATACCTTATAGAGTTTGCAGCGGACTGTACCCGAGGGAAGTTAACTGAACACGGCACTGAATCACTGACGGTAGACTGGTAGTACGATCACTACAGTTAAAGTCAATAGGGAACACCCAATCCATGATAAAGAAAGAGCCAGGGTGGTTGTGGATATAAATAAGCTTATATTGATAGGTGGAGAGACTAAAGACTGACTGACTGACACAGAGGTTTGTCTTATTATTGCTTGGGACGATACTAATTTACCAAAGACACGCTATTTTAAGGTATAAGGTAGAACTACCTATCACCCCCCTGATTTGCAATCTGACTATTTTGGGGTTAATTTCAAGAAGGGCACATATTTTTCAGAGGTGTGTTTTTGTTTCACGGATCAAACCCAAGTGGAATTATAATTTTCCCATTAAAATTGTAATTTCTATGAATTTTTGAAGTGGTCAGTCCTGAAATTACAAAACCATTTATAGAGTGGGGTCAAAATTGTCCCATAAACAACCCATTACCGCCTAATCAAGTACTAGATATTCTCTATTAATGGAGTGACACGTAACCCTTGTTGTCATAAAAATCCCTGATTCTGTAATAGAATTCTCTGATTTTGTCATAAAAGGAAGGGAATTGGAGGGGATTTTAGGCGGAATTGGGGCCAAAGTTGGTGACGGAATTGGGCTGGTCTACTTGATGGAATTGGACTGCAGAATGGTAATGGGTGTTTTGACCTTATAATGAACTGAAGGTATGTTCACACGGCCAGGGTGAACTGCCCCCCTTCTCGGCCCTGCGGGCAAACCCTGGAATTATTTATTTTCCACACATAAATTTTTTTGCAAAATTTTAATTCATTTTCGCGATCAGAGACCTCAAATTAGTTGTGAGAGGTCAAGAATATACCCTAGAACAACCCAAAATAGGGGGCCTTTTTTTTACATGCCCCCCTGGTAAGGCCGAGTGAGGGGGTCAATCCACCCCAATCGTTCACACTTGGTGATAGGGGTGATGTTTGGAATGTGAATTCGGTTCAAAAGTAGGTTTAACCCCTAAAGGACCAAGGCCTTTTTTCTGTCAAAAAACACTCAAAACTGCCATACCTATAGCAAGGAGTAAACAAAATTGAAACATTTTTTTTTCCATATCTAACCGTAAGATCTTACACCTAACTAGTATGAGAGTGTGTGGAAAAAATTTCAGAATTTTTGACCGTTTAGATTGCCAGATATCTACGTTTAAAGTGGAAAAAACAAGTTTTTCAGCACATTGCGGGACTAGATTTTTTGACTTTGAACATTTTTAACTTTAAATTTTTGCACTACAGAGTTTTGAGCTTTAAATCTTTACAGTGGAGAATTGAGTTGAGAATCTAGGTAAAAAAAAATTCAAAAAAAAATTTAATTATCATTCTTAAAAAAATTGTTAAGTAGAAATAGGTATGAGATAGAAGGAAAATCTAAAATATTCATATATTTTAGATGGAATTAAAATGCACTAATCCCAATGGTGAGATTATTCAAGCAAGTATATCAGACCATGCAAAAAAAAAAAAAATTGAAAAATTTGAAAAATTGCATTCACAAATGAATCCTACAAGTTATTTTTTTCCAGAAGAAGCTCTAACTGCCCGAAAAACAAGAATGTCCATAACTTTCTCATAACATATCCAAATGATATGAATCAAAGCTTTCCAGATAGAAAAAAAAATTAATCTATGAGAAAAAATAATATTAAAAATAAAATTCAAATTTTTGTCCATTTTTTTGGGCTGCCCGAGCTGCCCGCCGTCCCCTCGTTTGAGTTTATTTGGTCATAACTATTGTTCCCGGGCACCGATTTTGAAAAAAATTATATTCCCACGAAGCTAATCAAATTTTCTACCTCCAAAAAAAATTTCAAAAAATCAGGAGAAAATTTCAGCCTGTAGGTACCTGCCCGAAAACGCATTTGTCCCCCGAAGGGACAATGGTCCTTTAGGGGTTAAATTTGTTCCTACAATCCTTACTAACAATACTCTTTAACACCATTTGCAAACATACCTTAAGGGAAGTAAGTGAAGTGGCCAAGAAGGAAGTCACAGTAGGGTTTTTTTTA
Organism: Rhytidiadelphus loreus; assembly: GCA_947034895.1. Taxonomy (NCBI): domain Eukaryota; kingdom Viridiplantae; phylum Streptophyta; class Bryopsida; order Hypnales; family Hylocomiaceae; genus Rhytidiadelphus; species Rhytidiadelphus loreus. Next base: position 70,601,620 of record OX344762.1, read on the forward strand.
TATTTATTTTAAATAGTGCAGAAAGCGATAATCAATGGAAGGATGAAGCTATTTACATCCATGGAAATGGATGAAACCTACAATCTATAGGTGGATCCTCATTTTTCATCCCAAACAATGTACATTCATCCAAAATAGAATAATATTGTTCCAAATTTGGTAGCTAATTTTCAATTTCATCCATTAAAGAGCAAAAATATTTTTCTAAAGATTACCCACCAAAAAAATTATCGTTTTTTGGCAAAAAATTGCTCAAAAAACAAAACCTGGATTGTGGTATTGAACTTTATTGGTTCCTAACAACAACGATTAAGGTATGTGCACCTCAAAGAGACTTTCTCCTAATTGAGACTCCTATCTACACTAGTCCAAGATTCTAAGTTTGAAATCTTGGACAATTGTAGATAGGTGTTGCAATTAGGAGAGTGTCCCTTTGAGGTGCACATACCTTATTGCAATGTGTGTTTTCAAACAAATGGTGATTGCATTGGATTCCCTTGTAATGCTTAGTTGTAATGTATTTTCTATTCTAAAATATTAACCCTTATAGTCGCAAGGTCATTTTTTTGCCAAAATCACTTAAAACTACCACTTTTGCTATGATCACTTATGAAATAAATTTTCCAAATATTTTTTAGAATCTAACTATCAAATCTTGTTCTACACTTGATTTGGATTGCGTGACACATTTTTTGTGATTTTTGACTGTATAGATTGAAAGATATTAGCATTCAAAGTGAAAGAAAAAAAATTATTTCAAGAAGTTGCTATGATTGCCTGCAAAACAAGAAACTTCATACCTTTCACATCACTAATCCAAATGGAATGAATCAAAGCTTCCCATTTAGAAGAAAATATAATCTACAAGAAAAAAATATTATAATTTTTATTTCAATTTTTTGTGGATTTTTTTTACTGCCCAATCTCCCCCATTTTGAGGTTATTGTGGCATAACTTTTGCTCCCAAGTACCGATTGAAATAAAAATTACATTCTTGGAAAGCTCACAAGTTTATCTATCTTATGAAAAAGTTTTTAAAAAAATCAATAAAAATTGAGATCATAGGAACCTGCCTAAAATCCATTTTGTCCCCCTTATTGACAATGGAACTTTAGGGGTTAAAAAAATATTTTTTCTTAGATTTTTTAATTTTTTAATCTTTATATTAATATATTATTTATGTCAATTTCATCAAAAAAAGGTCAAAAAATTCAAAAATTATGAGAAGATTTTTGGATGAAATTATAGTTCGAAGTACTATGTTCACCATCTAAAATATGGATGTTGGAGAGCTTATTTAGGGGCCAAAATAATATCAATTTAAACTAAGTTATATTATATAAGTAATTCATTGATGAACCTTGAATCTAAAGAAAGTTTCACAATGAGGATCTAAGGTAGCCAACCTCTTTCTGACCACAAACCTATTTTTGCTAGTTAGACTGCTTTATTTCCGATCACTTGTGATAGCTCACCTGATTAGGTGACAGCTCACGTAGCACAAATGTCGGGAGGTGTACATTGAATTCATACAATGATCGTGAGATGTACATTGAAGCCGCAATTATCACCTGCTTCGAAGCATGGTCGAATTTGTAATCAGCCTATGGTTGGAAATGCGGTACCCTATATAACAAAAATGGATTGAAAGGAATCTTTACAAAAAAAATTCATAATTATTTTATTTTTGAGGAAAAAAAAGGAAAAAATTCTGGAACCCTCTTTAAATCTATTTCTCTACATGGGGGATTTTTCTCTTCACCAAATTCATACTGGAACTACACTAAATTGCTTATATGATCAGAATGAGGTCGGCTACCTTATTTTTTAGACAGAAGTATTAGTTGGAAACATAGTTGCACACAACAAGTTCGTAATTGAGTTTGGTGTCTACAATATTTTGCATTTGGTGTCTAATTACAAGGCGCCATGACTAATTCAACTCTCACCACCTCAAACAAGTGTACATGTGGTGTACAATTTTGTTCACAATTGTAGCTCTTAGGTACACAAGGATGGAATTGAAAAGAGAGTGGTAAGTGGTTTGTTTCACCTTACAATTATAGATGTCCTCCACTCTAAATATTATAGGTTTTAATATCTATAAAAATGGTTAAATTATTCATCAAGAATAAAAACTAATTATTTAAAAAAATCAATTAGTGTAAACAACACACTATACAAAGTACTACACTAAATATCATTATTATTGTAATAAGCTAGAATTCTAAGTAATAATTATTAAAGTTGTAGTGGCTAATTTGGGGTTTAATTTTTTTCATGTACATATTTTTACTGTATTGATTCAATTTTTTTAATTTCATCTATTTTTAGTGATTACCATCCATCACTTAGTAGGAAAAAAATGATATTTTTGATCCAAAAATATATATTTTATAACACTCTTATAACTTTGATGAATTTTTCCTACTAAAATTAACTAGCAAGTGAGATTATCATTATGGAAACACTTTTTGTTGGTTTTGGGGTAGTGTAAGGATTGTTTTGGGCCAATAGGGCAACACAGTTCAACAATTCATAACCAATTCAAGCTTTGTCAAAAAATTATAATTATAATTACTCTCCCCATTTCTCACCTTTTGTCTTCATGAGGAAAAAAAACTTAAATTCTCAACAATGCCAACATGGCAAACCCATCATTCTGCTTGTGATGAGTTTAGTTTACTTTAATCACAAATTATTCTTTTGTGAAAATTTGTACAATATAGTAATACTTCAGAACGAGTTCAAATAAAACATTGTGATCTTCACACTATAAATAAATTTGTCTCTCAACAATAATAGAATTATGCACACCTTAAATTAGGCTATTTGTTTGTTTTATTTTGATTGTTACAGCAAGATCTTTTCAACTATGCGTTTTCCAATCACGTTCTTCATATCGTTGAAAAGTTCTCTATGAGGAAGGGTGCATGGGCTTTGTTACATGGCATTTGTAAAAGTTATTGAATTTCAAAGTTTTTATGACTTAGAAAATTAGAAAATTACTTTTATTTTTATTTTGACTATGGCAACATCATTAGGCACACTAGTCCATACTTTAAATTAGAGTGTTTTTATTTATTTATTTTTATAATAAGATTTCTTAGACCGTCTATTCCCTAGCCATGTTTCTAGTACTATTGGAAAGTTCTCTACGAGGAGGGGTGCACAAGCTTTGTTTCGTGACATTTGAACCTACAATGTGAAAGTTATTGAATTTCAATGTTTTAAGAGTTAAAAAATTAGAAAATTACTTTTACTTCTATTTTCACTATGGCAACATCACAAGGCACACTAGTCCATACCTTAAATTAGAATGTTTGTTTTGTTTTGTTTGTTTGTTACAATGAGATGTCATGGCACTAGAAGAAAAAGCAGGGTTTTGCGACTGCGGTTTGCGACTGGTTTGTAGTCGTATCGGACGTTTGCGACTTGGTGATATTCTGGAGTCCGCAGTCGCAGTGGACAAGTCGCATGAGTTGCACTGCAGTCACGAGGTTGTTTGTTATTCGATAGGCAATGGAGAACTTCGTCGATGAACTGCTGTGACGTGGTTGCTGATGTGGTATTCATTACCACGTAACTACATTTCACTCACTTGTGACTTGTTTTCAACTTGTATGCGACTTGATTGTAATTCATCTATAACTTCAGTGCCACTGCTATGCAACTTCATTTGAACTTTTGTTAAACTTCATGCAACTTCTTTGCAACTTTTGTGCAACTAGAATGCAACTTGTTTGCAACTAGAATACAACTAGAATGCAACTGGAATGTAATTTTTTTCACTCCTATGTTCCAACTCTTGTGCAACTGAAATGCAACTTATTTCTAACTTTCGGAGAACTAAAATGCAACTCATTTGCAACTCCTATGCAACTAGGATGCGACTAGTTTGCAACTCTTGTGCAACTAGAATGCAACTTCTATGCTACTGGAATGCAACTTTTGTGCTACTGGATTGCAACTTCTATGCTACTGGATTGCAACTTCTCTGCTACTGGAATGCAACTTTTGTGCAACTAGAATGCAACTTTTGTGCAACTTTTGTACAATTGGAAAGCAACTTATTTTCAACTTGTGTGCAACTATTATTTGCTACTACATTGTAACTTATTTGCAACTTCTATCTATGGTAGTCTTTTCAAAATCTGTGCAACGCATTTGACAGCCTTACACTTCTTCTATACAACTCAATTATTACCCTTATACATCTTATATTAATTTGTTTGCAAGTCTTGCAACACTCATGTAACTAACTGTAACAATGCTAAAAATTAGAGAGTGCATTAGAATACTGCCATTTTTTACAAAACAAAACAACTGCATGAAATAGTTATAAACCATTGGCATACACAGTGTGCACATGCTGCAAACAACATTCGTAAATGGTTCAATGTCCTTCAAATACATCATTGATCATGATCCCTATTCGTCACTAATTTTCAACTTCATTACAACTATTTTGCATTTACGAATTGGGACCTACATTGCAACTACATGACAAGTACACTACAACTACTGTGTAATTTCAATTACTTAACCACCTACTAGTACAGAGCATTATTTTATTCCTGTTAGTCCTTTTCAAGCAAATGCAAAAAGTAATTGGGATCTGGACATTATGACCATTAATAGCAGCCGGATGACAAGGAACGTATATTGGGAAAGGTGTAGCTCGATCATTTTTTCCTCGTAAAAATATAGACAAAGACCTAGTTTTGAGAATGCGTCGATCAGCTTGATTCACAAAAAAATATCTACAGAGAGGATAGTTTCATAGGAGTACAAAAAGACTATAGCCAACTCCAAGTTCCAATTTCTAGAGAGTCTCTTACTATTCCTTTGTTGTTCCTTCAAGTGTCTGTATGGCAGCAGCTAGCTCTGCTACTCTGGCATCTCGACGCAATTCCATCTCTGTCTTTTGATAGTCACTAGAATCCATGTCGACCAAATTCTACTCACTTGCATCCAAAGTCACATAGTCAATGTGAGGTCACGAAGACAATTCAATGCAGAATTAAAATTCATTTAACATTAAAGACGAGCAAAACCAAAAACAAACTGAACATGAGAGGGCCAGAACTTGCAACTGAAGTCAAGAAACGAAAGAAATTCAGAACGATGCAGTTCGAGAGACGAATCTATGTTTTACAATTCTTTTGTGCTCACGTTTGTACAAAGCTCAATTATTCAACTCAAGAAGGCAATGAACGCGACTTCAGCCACAAGCTCTGAAGCTCGCAAAATTTGACGACAAATGGCCGCAAAGGCTGTCCTCCCATGTACAGACACAAATGAAAGAGTATCCAAGATCATACGTTACTAAAGAAGTAGATAAGGTATCTATGAAAGAACCCTAGTCTAATGCAAGAAACACGGTCGGTATTACTCTCTCCGGAAACAAAATTCACTGAAGCTCCATCATTACCCGTAAGCTTATTCCAATTCTTTCAGTATAACTTTCCAATTCCTCTAGGAGGTGTGATTCTAAACCTAGTACCTCATACCTTCGAATAGAACCTTGGAATTTGCGATTGAAAGTAAAATTAGAACTCACAGTCACCACAGATGCCACGCAACTTCACGCAACTTGCACCGTTGTTCGCGTAGATCAAAAGCTGAGTGCTACACCCCAAATCTAGCGCATGAACCATACAAAATCGATTTTAGGGTGAATTCCAAACGGGTCTTATGCAACTGAAGCACAAGAGGACGCCTCGTAACAATTCCTGGCTCCATGAAAACGACAGCTAAAAACCATATCTGTGGCAATATAATTTCAAAGTATTCCACATTACTTTGCAACAATACAAGGTGAAGTTCAAATTAATGTATGTAACTTACTTGAACCACGGAACAAGAAGTCTCTCCCAACGATGCTCTCCAATATGGAGGACTTGCCAGAGCTCGATTTCAATATGTATGACAGCACTAGTTATTTGGAATAAGGTTTCTCCCGAAAAAATGGTCCAATGTCAAATTAAACAGAGCTCAACAACGAGATGTGGAATCAACTCTTTTACAACGAAGGAGATGAGGGCGCTCACCGATCTGTAGCAGAAATCAAATACTAGCGGAAACCCTGGAAAATAGAGAACTCCCTAATATGCTGAGAAAGTAAGAACTCTAATTCACAAGCGAGAACTCCCTGAAGCTTTGGAAAAGCAACACAAAACCCCAGCAAAAGCAGATAACGATGCAACTGTAGCCCAAAGAAAGTGGCGGCAAAACTAGGGTTCCGACTCGAATTCCAGGCCTGTATCGTTGACACGTCACCTCATACCTTTGACCATGGCCTCGCTCGTAAGACCGCGTCACCTAAATCTCTCACCACGGCTCTTAGACTTACAACCATGATATTGTACGTTTTCCACCTGCCCTACACTACCTGTCACTTGAGAGTCCAAGCCAAAATGAAAATACATGCTCAGCTGTAGTCCCAGATGGGCAACATGACCTTAAGTTGCTCCATGAGTGAAAACACCTTACTATTCATATGACCCTAAACCCTAAAATTGGATATAATTTGGATCCTATCAGTAATTTGGAGCCACTTGTGAAGTAAGTTGCACTAGTCTGTTCATCTTTTATAATCTAATTAGTAGAACAAAGATATGCAAGTTCAATGCAATTGGTTGCAGTAGCAAAGATGGAACTAGAATGCAATTGGTTTTAATAATCTTGTGCAACTGAAATGCAACTATCATGCGACTATAATGCAACTGAAACACAACTATCATGCGACTATAATGCAACTGAAATGCAACTAACATGCAACTAACATGCAACAATAGTGACTGTGAGGTGTCCAGGGATGTCTTAGGTGAGCATTTGCAGTTGTTGCTAATTAGGCTACAACAAATTGTAACAGTGTTAGTTTTAACTTCTTTCATGCACTTGCAGTAAGTAGAAGGAGGATTGTCAAATGGATTCAAGCATCGCACCACTTGATGTGTGGATAAAAACAGTTGTTCGCAACAGTGACATTAATGCACACAGTCCTGAAGATAGAGATAGGATATTATTATCCACAAAACCATCGCAAAAGGCACTTCGATATTCTTGTATGAAAGCTTTTGGAAACCATTTCAGGGTGGATGACGACGCATCCAACCAATTGCAAACATACGACTGCGGGGTTGCATCTATGTTCCAAATTCCAGCTTCTGATCTTCGAGATGTGTCAGGGCACTATGTTGGAGTACTAAAAGATATATTGAAATTAAACTACGGGTCTCTTAGCAACCCTGTGATACTAATGCGATGTGAATGGGTGAAGAAAACAGACAATCGACGAAATGCAACATACATTCGAGATGAGGCTCTTAGCATGTGCAAGATATTAGTCTCTTAGCATGTGCAAGATATTGACACCATTTATTTCCAAGAAAATGGTCATTTTTAAGTTTGAAAGTTTCTTTGTATGTTGTATCCTTCATTTCAAATAGACTTAATGCACTAACGCATGCAATTGTCTGCCCTCTATTAAAGAAAAAGGCGAGTAGAAATGAAGTGAACCTTTAAAAATTATAGATGAATAATATCACAGAGGCACACTTATTTGGTCTTATGAAGTGTGCAACTTGAATGGCTCTAAACCAGCTTCAAATACAAAAATCATAAGTTGCATCTCATAGTGAACTCATAGTAAACTTACAATCACAATTGTCTAGCAAAGTAAGGATGCAACTACAACTCATATGAAATAAGTACTATAGCATTTTGACTAAGAACTCTAACTGCCTTTGTTTTGTAATCAAACTATAGTCATTATGTTGTTGAATTTTAGTCAAATTGTAGCCAAAGTCTATTTGTTCTGTAGTGGAACTGTAGTTGTTTTTTAGTTGCATTGCAGTCTTCTTCTAATTGCACTGTAGTCATTTTCTAGTTGTATTGCAATTGTTTTCTAGTTGCATTTCAATCATTTTTTAGTTGCACTATAGTCGATTTTCAATCATGTTCTAGTTGCATTGCAATTGTTTTCTAGTTGCATTTGCATCGTTTTTTAGTTGCACTGTAGTCGGGTTCTAGTTGCAGTATAGTTGATTCCTAGTTGCATTTGAGTCATTTTTGAGTTGCAATGTTGCCGTTTTTAGTTGCAACGTAGTAATTAGTTTGTTTTCTGTAATCGGAGTGACTACATTTTTCCACGGTGGCCTCTATTTCGTGGATAGCTGTCTATATGGACAACTGCGATGAATATTGGATGTAGAATACCTCTTGTTTGTTCTTCTATTACAGTATCGTAACCCTACTCTTCATTTTCCAACTACTTTGCGACTACAACTACATACACGTCAAATTTGGTGCAAATACAGAGGGCTACAGTCGCAGTACAGTTGTATAGGACACATAGTTGCATCTCAGTCGGTTGCAACGGACACGTTTTTCTTCTAGTGTGGATTGTGCATTCTCCAATCACGTTCTTGGTACCACTGGAAAGCTATCTACGAGGAAAGATGCACGGGCTTTGTTTTGTCATGAGTTTGAACCTATGGTGTGAAAGTTATTGAATTTTGAAGTTTTTATGAGTGAAAAATTTAGAAAATTACTTTTACTTCTATTTCAAATGTGACAGTGGCACAAGGCACACTGAAATTGTAGAAGCTTTGAAACCACCCACATCCACAAATGTACACTCTGTGTACATGTTGCTTTTTCATAGCCTTCGGCAATGTACAAACCATGTACATTTTAGGAGGTGGGCGATTTTAGAGCCCTATGCCATTTCAACTTCAAAATTTCAAAACTAATTTTACAAAGCTCCAAAAAATATGAAACGACTTGGATTAGATGCCAATTTCACTTATCTTTCAAGGAAATTTTACTGAAAACTATTTCAAGAAGCTTGGCCTCCCCAAAATTCAGTTTCAGCTCTTAGGTGGGCGATTTCTGGACCTGTTACCTTAGTTTATCTTAAATCATCCTTCATTATTTAGTGTCTGTTGTATCATTTGTATAATACAAACTATCTATGTAGAACTGTATCGAAAATTAAAAAAATTAAAAAATTAAAAAACAATTTGTAGAACCCACGTCCCACCTATTAGTCCATGGTCGTACTGCGTGTCCAATGTCCAGCAGTTCAGGTATTGAATTGAATCAGTCCAAGGACTAGAAGCCACGAAATTCAGGGGCAGGTTTAGTTGACTGTAGATAGTCGAGCTTGACACGTGTCAAGTTTTCCGAAGCCCTATTTCCTTGGAAAGTCGCGGAAGACTCGCACAAAGGACGCCCGCAAGAGCCCGGCCCACCTAATATGGTCACGTGGCACTGCTTACGTGACGAGGCAAAAACACCTGGCACCTGCTGAAGACAAGGAGTAATAAGTACTGTATTTCGGACCTTCCAATAGTCATTTGGAAATGGTCCTTATTAAACCCCGAAATGCCCAAGGTATCAAATTCTGGTGTTGACAATACTTCGAAGCCGTAAATAAAACCTAAGGTAAAATCCCATTTCTGACTGGGGTCCAATAACCAACTTATAGACTGATTTATTTCCAACCATAGCAAAAATAAAAAATTCTCCATTTCAAAATTGGGACTTATAAGTTATTGACATATGTCCCAAATTAGTGAGTCAGAAAGTAGAAAGCTATAAATAAGAAGGTAGTTTTTGAGTGATCAAAATTAGGAGAGTCTATAGATCGGCAATGGGTCCAAAGCACTTTTTGCCTTTCAAAATTTATAGTAATTTCAATTCAAGTGATAAAATTATATCAATCCTCCTTATTTCTATCCCTACACCTCTGAAAATATTTGCATTGCCTTGTACTATCCTAGATCATGTCTCCAATTGCTTATTTGGTCGACTATGGGGGCTACTACCTTAATCAAGTTACTATTTCTAGTATTTAGTATTCTTGAAATTTTTTAATTGAAGTCTAGTTTTAGTATCAAAATTTTGACTTGGAAAATGAATGATTACAATTTTTCTATTAAAGATTTTGTGCAAAGGTGTGCATTGCAAACCTTTAATTTTCTAGTGTTGAGGGCTTTTGGAAATGAGTTTCAAATACACTAGATATTGGAGAAATAGTCTTATTAGGAATGCATTTAAATTAAATGGTAGAGTAGATTTTGAGAAGTTTGCAGTAAATTGATTGGAGTTATGCATGTTATGTCCTTTAACCCCTAAAGGACCATTGTCCCCTCGGGGGACAAAATGGATTTCGGGCAAGTTCCTATGATCTCAATTTTCAGTGATTTTTCTTGAAACTTTCCCATAAGATAGGAAAACTTATGAGCTTCGTGGGAATATAAATTTTATTTCATTAGGTGCCCGAGAGCAAAAGTTATGGCATCTTAAACATAATTTACACGTCACCGGGCAGAAAAATAAATCTACAAAAATTTGAAATTAATTTGAATTTTTTCTTCTTCTTAAAGATCATGTTTTTGTCTACATGTGAAGCTTTGATTCATTCCATTTGGATTAGTAATGTGAAAGTTATGAACAATCTTGTTTTTCGGGCAATTTGAGCATCTTCTTGAAAAAATAACTTATAGGATTCAATTCTGAATGCAATTTTCACAATTTTTCAAAAAAAATTGTTTTACAAGGTTAACTTTTCTATTTAGAACAATCTCACCGTTGAGATTATTGTGTTTCAATCCCATTTTAGACCTATTAAAGATTTAGTTTTTCTTTCAATCTTGGACCTACTTGTACTGAACAATTTTTTAAAGAATGAAAATCAATCATGTTTTTTTTTAATTTTTTTTTCTAGACTTTCAACTCAATTCTTCAACACAAAAAACTTAAATTCAAGGTCCATGGTGTAATTTTTTTCCCCAAATGGCATTCAAAGTCATCTAAAATTGCAACTCCATGAAACTCCATGAAATTTTTACCACATGATACTAGACTAGTAAAGTACAAGATCCTATGGTTAGATTCTAAAAAAAGTATTTTTTTTGTTTTTTGGGATGAATGCAGCAAAAATGGCAGTTTTGAGTAGTTTTTGACAGAAGAACGGCCCTGGTCCTTTAGGGGTTAACCTCACATTTTTTTGGTGACCAATTTTTTAGATTTGACATGTGAAAAGAGGATTGAAAGACTTCAAATCACTTGTAGAGTTTTAACATCCTCGTGATCAAACATTATAATCCTTCAATCCATAAGTGATATTGTTGTCTTTAATTTCTTTTACCATATGATCTCTAACATGTCTAGTTTGAATTTGTATGGTTACAATTTAGGAAAAATTGATAAAATTTATCAAAATGTTGGCATTTTGTTCAATTTAGAGCAAATTCCAAGAAACTCAAAAAAAACTTGGGCATTTAGGGGTAAGCTTATACCGTAGCAACGGGTGGATTGAGAAGAGAAGAACCCTTCTAAAATTAATAAAACCAACATAAATGAAATGATGGCCCAACTATCCAAGTTTCATGGATCTAAATAAGATGGCAAATTTCATCTTTCACGTCACCCTTAGGAGATAATGGGTAGGAGGTCCATAAAGTGACCCCTTGACCATTTGATTTGCAATGTTGAAAACTTCAACTTCATTGAAATATTTTTCAGTAAATTTTTGTTGAAAAACAAGTGGAATTGGCACCTAATCCAAGTTGTTTCATATTTTTTGGATCTTTGTGGAATTAGTTATGGATTTTGAAGTGGAAACTACAGAAGGCTCTAAAACCTTGATATGTTCATTCTTGATACATTGAAGAAAGCAATATGTACCTTTGTGCTAGCGAACGATTTTAAAACCTAAATTACTTTGGGACCTCCTACTATAATGCCTTTGTAAAGAATTGGCATGTTTCTTTCTCCGAAAAATACTCAAGTCATTATATGACAATGAGGTCATTTGACCCTACAACACTTAGAGTTAAACTCATGATCCATTCACCTAACGGTGTGTCAAGCCACGACCAATGAGCCAAACTTGTAGGTGCCTAGGCAAACAATAGTCCATGAATTTCTATATAAACACATTGTAAAATGTCCCCTTTACACTCTATAAAGTAAATACACTAGAGGTTGACAAATAAAAAAGATTTGTATGCAATAAAAGAAGCATTATTTGGAAAAGTCACCTTATGCACAATTTGCAAGGGTTTAAAGTTTATTGGTAGATGATATATAACAATCTCAAAATAATTCTAATGATGAAGTGATGTGCATTTTAAAAACAATACATCATGATTGTACAAGATTTCATAATGTTGAATTTAGGTGGGTATTGTAATTAGGTGTGGTTATTTTAATTTAAGTTCAAGTTCTAAATGTCCAGTCAGCCATTTTGTGGACGTTTATGGAATTATGGATTGTTGAAAAAAATTTACGTCTAAATTTTTTTCTAAAGTAAGCTACTTATTGTTTTTCTATTTTCAAATTTGAAACTAAGATCTCGACAATCAAAGGTTTTATTGTAAGGACAATTGTGGAATTTTTTTATTATTAGCCTAGTGTTGAAAAATGTACTATTTAAAAAAAGTGTTGATGTTTTCATCATTAAATTTTGACCTTTTTTCACAAGTCAATTGCAATTGCAATTTTGATTAACCAATCACATGAATGTTCAAATGCTAAATCTTCAAAATCTTCAAACTTGATTTGGAACAAATCTATAGATATTTTCTAAATTTGATCATATGGACAATTTCTAATGATAATGCTTTGCATCATGTCTTTTGATGCAAACATCAGAAAAGGTATGGAATTATACAAGTTTATTCAATTTGTGTGCCACACAATATCAACACTAATTTGAAAATTATGCAAATTTGCAAGACACATTGATATGGAAGTGAGTATGGAAGTTCTCAATATTCTATAAAAAATAAGTATAAAGTCTATACTGTTTTTATAAGATCTCAATAAGTGTTTTTATCATCCACTTTCATTCAAGTCATCTACATACAATCACTGGTTAATAACTTTCATTGACATCCATTCAATTTTGATCTAAAATTCATCCAAATGTTGATACTAATTAGAATGCATTCATCCATCATTCATCTACACTATTCAAATTTTCATACTAATTGAATTAACTAATGTGAGGCATAATTTTTTTAAAGACAATCAATTTTTGTCCAGAATCTTTGATCTTCACCCCCCTAAAGTCATCCTCGGGGGGTGCACTTAGTTCTACTATAACAAACCACGTGCGAACAAGTGGTTTCTAATAAACTATAATTTCAACCTAAAATTTTGAACATTGTTTAATAATGACTATAGTTTTCTATTGCCAAAATTTCCAACTCAAATAAAATATGAAATGATTTCTAGAAGAGGTTGAAAATGAACTAAAATGGCATGTTTTTCAACTCAAATAATTATAGAGGACACATTTAGATGACCATTGAGTCAATATTCAACTCAAAATGAGCTTTCAATAATGAGTTATTTTTAGGAATTTTTTGTTCATTTTTTAGACAATTTTTTCTTATATAATATAGGGGTGTGAAAGTTATTTTTCAGTTCTACAGTGTATCTTTTTACTTCAAAAATTTGTAACTAATCATTATTAACAAATAAAAATATCAATAATTCAAAACATAAACTTTCAAAGTAGGAAAATCTATTCATATTATATTTATTTATTTATATTTAAAATTCAAAAAGTATATAGGGGGTCCAAAGTTTTGTTCGCACATGGGTTCTAATGGACACTCTAAATGACCCTTCCGAGAAGTCATCATGTTTAATTGTCCACTTGGTGGAATACAAATGATTTTAAGAGCTTTTTCTTGGAGGTTTGGAGCTACATGAAATGGATGAAGTGTATCCTAGTATGTTGACAAAACAAATTTTGTTTGTTCTTTTGCAATGTGATTAATGTGGTTATTGAGTGCTTCATGTAGAAGGTTAAAAATCAATCCATGTAGGAATAGTAAAAGAACAAAAACTTACAAAAATGAAAATCTTTTGACTAAATTCTTCTTGAACCATAATTTATCTTGACTAAAAAGCTCTAAATTAACACTCCCTTCCCTAACATGACTCTCACGGCAAACTTCCTTATAGGGAGAATCAAATAATCAAGCAAATGAAACAAAAGGAATTCCAATTTCCTACATGGAGTTTTAGAACAATTGCTTTCCAAAATTGAAATTATTGGCTGACGTGGATTTGAAAGAGGCTTGTGAAAAGATGGAAAAGCAATTTTCAATTTTCAGAAAACTATTTTCAAGGTTGGACTTGAATTTTAGGATTGCTTATAGTTTGGCAACAAAGGCAAAGCATTTGAAAAAATTGTAGTATCTTTGTACTCACATAGAAATGAAAGCATTATCAAACTAGACAAAGACAATTCCAACTCTAAAAAACATGAGAGTTTGTTTCTAACTTTAGATAGATGTTCAATTGTCGGGGTTAATCCCTTAAGGACCAAAGGATAGCCCATATTTCTAAAATTGCGAAGATGTATCATAAAATGCAACTTAGAATAATAATTTAATGATGACTCTCAAACAATAGTTGTAAAATATGATCCATAGATCATATCCATATTGCTAAATCACAAGTACACAAACCAATATTTTTAATAAAGCTTGAAGCCAAAATTTGATAATTCCTTCTAAAATGGATTGTAAATTGAGTATTTGTGATTTTCACAAGAATGTTTTCACTCAAAGTTATTGACCCCTAAAAGACCAAGGAACTCACTTTGGGCTTTTTGAAAACTCGGGCAAGCTCTATTGACTTCATAATTTGGGATTTTTGCATGAAATTTTTAGGATGGATGGTACTCATCATAATATATGTGTGAAGCTCTGTTTCATATCATTCCAATAAATATTGCAAAAGTTAAATTTTGTTTGGATTTCAATGTCAAAAATAAATTCTAAAAAAATATTAATTATTTTTCTAGGATTTTATAGATTGATATCTATTCAAAAAATTTGAAACATTGAATTTTGAATAATGAGGTAAAAGTTATGAAGAGTTTAATTTAGTGAGCAATGAAGGTAGAAAAAACATATGAGGTTATCTTTTGCTCTCAATTTTGAGAATTCTCAAATAAAAATAAATAAAAATATACTTATTATTTATTAGAACATTTTCACCATAATTGGGATTAACAATTCTCAAATCCACTTTACAATTTCTTTTAAATGAATATGAAAGTTCTTTTGCTTAAATTTTTTTATACATATTTTCAATCCATTGACCAACTTATTGGCTAAAATTGCACAAGTTATAGGACATACGTTTTTTTTATAAAAATGTTGAAAGACAAAACTTCACCTTTTGGAAGGGCTAAAAAAGGAAGTTTAAGGACATTGAACTTGCAATTGGTGGAGATATTCACTTTAAAATTTGGAAAAATATACTTGAATAAATTAAACAAAAGATCCTATGTTGGATTTAAAATATATGTATTGATGAAGATTTTGACTTTGCTTTGGGGAAGAGTATTTTGAAGCAATTATGAGCTTCTAAACATGCAAGAATTCTAGAGGTTAAATTCTAATCACAATGATTTTTTGAAGTTTTTAATTTTCCTTTTTTATTCAAGTCATTTTAAAAGGATAATTTTTGAATTGAAAAAGTTATTTTTTGAGGCTACTTCAAACCTAATAGTACCCTTTGAATTATAGAATATTTGCAAAGCAAAATCTTCAGAATCTACAATTTACAAATGGTAAAGAACTAACATAGGAATCTTCCAAAAAATTGATGGATTCCTTTTTTTGCGTGCTTGGCAAGAACGTGTTTGCATTCATTCATTGTTCAAGTTTTAAATGCTTATCCTTTATGGATTAAAAGTTAAGAGCATGCCCACTCCCACACATTAAAATAACCTTAGGAAAGGAATAAACCAAGGCACTATGAAGTACAAAAGCTAGTGAGTTGGTCCCCTTCATTGTGGGTCGGGATATAACAACAACATTAAATGCTCTCCACTCCAAATACTCCATCCAATTAACTCATGAGCCTTCCAATTGCTCCCAACTCTAATTGGCCCCTACACAAATATTGGTCGATTCCAAGCTCGGTCCAAAATCTCCCCATCCATTTCAAGTTGAAGTAAGGTAGCCAATCCCTTTTTGATCAGCCACTTATTTTTGCTAGTTAGGTTGTTATATTTCCAATCAGATGTGGTTTAGGTGATAGCTCATGTTGACATTCTAGAGTAGGAGCAACACAAATGTCCAAGAGGTGTACATTGAAAGCATACAATGATCACAAGATGTATATTGGAAGCCACAATTGAAGCATTGTCAATTTTGTTTTTAGCCTATGGTTGGAAATAGGGTGACCTATATAACAAGAATAACAAGAATAGGTTGAGCATAATCTTCATGAAAAAAATTCATACTTTCATCCTATGAATTCCTTCTAAAAACTGTTTTTCAAAACATAGAATTTAATCCCTTCTCGATACTCATACTACAAATATGCTAAATTGCTTTAGTAATTACAAAAGGGTTGGTTACCCTATAGCATTGCCACCTATGTCCTGTACATGGGGCCGAGATGGCCAAAAGGCAACCCGGTCTCCAAATCTCCCCAACTATGAAGTTAGCAGAGCCTGTTTGGCAGCCAGGTGCACCAAAATTTTCCATTTTCACCTTAGCACAATGTGGACAGAGAAAATAGAACTGCGCTCCGGGTTTTGTGTTTTATGAGTTTTCTTGGTTGTCCATCCTTGCAGCAACAACGAGCGAGCAACTTCTAGGTCTTTTTTTAACCGTTCCGTGCTGAAATTTGTAGGTATTTGCAATCGTGGCAAAAGGATACGCCAGTTTTGAAGTGCTCCGGCCATCTGAATGGTGGGGCAGTCTGTGACAATAGTGTCCGCAATAATATTTGGGCACAACACTGTGGGTTTGCCATGGGGATTGGCCGTCCCACGGTGGCCATGCTCTTATCTCAGGGGAAATATGGCAAGCCCGGTGCTAGGAAACCGGCCAGGGAGAAGTGACCCCCTCGCTTAGCCCTGCGGGCAAACCCTGGAATTATTTATTTTCTGCACATGAAAGTTTTTGCAAATTTTGAATTCGTTTTTGCAATCAGAGACCCCAAATCAGCTAGGTGAGGTCAAGAGTATACCCTAGAACGGCCCAAAATAGGGGGCATTTTTTTTACTTGCACCCCTGGTAAGGCCGAGCGAGGGGGTCAATCCACCCTGATCTAGAAAACCCATGCCCCGAGTGACACCGTGGACTATTTTTGCTCCCGGGCCCGGTGTGGGCATGCTCTAACTTATAATTAGGGTTTGTTGGGGGTAATAAATTAGTCAAAGTTAGTCCACCCAACGGTGCATGGCATCCCAACGTGGGATCTACCGAACAGAAAGCAACAGCAACTGAGTCCCTCGCGTAGTTGCAACGAAGGAGGCAGCAGCTGCTGGTACTGATACTGATACTGGTACTGGTGTTGATACTGATACTGGCACTGGTACTCATACTCATACTCATACTGGTACTGATATGGGCACTGGTACTGGTACTGATACTGCGGCCCCCATATGCCAATTGCGGATAGAAAGCACTCCTTGACCCACTTTTTCGTTCACTGACAATTAAGAAAAATTCTCTGAAGCATCTTCTTTCTTTCCAACCATTAAGTTATCACCTTTCCTTTTCTTTTCCCAGAGAGTCCCCACACTGACTGTCCTCCGCCATTTCCGTTTCCCATCAGCCACTTTTTCATTCAAATCTACCTTACATGCGCTCAATGGAATTGGCACACTACAGAACATTCTTTGAACCTCTAGGGTGGGTCCTTGGGCAACGACGCTAGCATGTGAGCCTAAGTAGAAGTAGGTGTACCTTCACTTCATTGTCCACCCAGGGCTACTTGCAGCTAGGTTCTTGTTCTCTCCCTTCTTCTTTTTCTTCTCTCTTTTAGTAAAAGAATCCTTTGCTTGTGTCAAGAAAGAAGAAGTATAAGTAGGTACTCTACAACCATTGAAGGTGTTTGTAACATACTCAGGTACTTATAACCATGGAAGGTGCTTATAACATAGGCACCTACAACATAGATACCCTAAAATCATGGAAGGTGCTTAGGTTTATGGGCTCAAGAACCTAGACTCACATGCTAACAACCCTTGGTCCGTGTGTCATTGGGCATTGGAGCTCCTTTCGTTGTTGAAATTTTTGATGTTATTTTTCGGCCCATTTCATGACACTGTATGGCTGACATTGGTCCTCCTTAGGTTGGAAAGGTATCAAATCGGCTTTTCTTGATACATGGAAGATGTGTAGTCCCTTTGTTGTCCATGAGGGATTAACTATAGTTTTAGTCTTTGTGTCAATGATACATGCATTCAAGAATCAGTAACTCATCCCTTTGGTTAGATCTTTGCAAAATCTTAAGCTCAAGCACTGTCATCTAGGCATCCAAAATCTATGCTGAAGGTATGATATTTGAGCATAGTTCATGAATGTTGTCGGCTTGTCATTCTTGACGATTTAAAGGTTGGTGGCAACTATGGGATTCTAGAAATATCTACCTAAACCTAAATACATACAATAAGGAAACTTGACCCACTTTATGAACAAATTTTCATAGTATCCAAGTAGTCATTGAATCCATTGTCAATACTATTGTCTAAAGGAGCAACAAGTATAAGGTGCCTCATATGGGCAAGGCCAAGCTTGCTAGGAGAGGAATGCTCCTTGATTGCTTAGCTTGTCTTCACAAGGTTGTTTAAAATAGTCAATGCTTATTGAATGATTGAAATTTGTAAACAAAGGTTTTTTTTGTGGGACACAAATTATGCTTGATTTAGATGTTTTTATCGGGAGAGAGGGAGTATCTCAATTTACCACCTTAGGTAGGTTTCCTAGCCTTATTTTTATAAAAAAAACATTCACAACTGCCATTTCTAAGAGCAAAAAAATTTGAATTTTTTTTTCTATATCTAACCGTACTAGGATCTTACACCAGACTATTACTAGAATGTGTGGAATTTTTTTAAATAACTTTGACCATGTAGATTGCAAGATATTTGCATTTAAAGCCAAAAAATCTAGTTGAGCAAAGTGATTTTTTGTGATTTTTTTGTTCTACTCGATGAATTTCTTTTAGTTCGACTTGTTGTGGCATAACTTTTGCTCCTAGGTACCAATTGAAATAAAACTACATTCATGAAAAGCTAATGTAACTTCCTATTTTTAGAAAAAAATTAAAAATTAAATGTCAAAAATTGAAATTACACAAGCCTATCCAAAATCCTAAGACTCCTTTGAGGGGACTTTGGAATTGTAGGAGTTAGTTTAAGAATTGTGGTTGGCAAAACAACCATATGAAACACTTTTGTTCACTATAGGGGTTTCTTTTCAAGGATTCAAAACGGATCCCTACTTCATTGATAAACAATGTTATGTTATGTTGTGTTGAAAATGATTATACATTGATACTATAGAAGGTACCTTAAACCATTAGAAAAAGAATGAGGCTTTAAGAGGGTTGCTAGATCTACACCAATAGTGCAAAAGTGCAAATAAATAAATATTTTCTTTGAAAATTTACTAAATTGAGTTCAAAAAACTACCTTATACATTTTTTCTTGGCTTCATTGCCCGTAAAATAATACTCCTCTTAACTTTCACTTCATAATTCACAATTGAATGGTTCAAATGTTTTTGAGTAGGTATCAATCTATACAATCCAATAAAATTAATTAATACATTTTTTGGATTATTATTATTAGCTACCCATTTTGACATTGAAATCAAAAGCCCTTCTAACTTTTGCAATATTTACCAGAATGACTTAAAACAAAGCTTCACATGTAGATTTGGATGATTAACTAGCATCCATTATAAAAATTTCATGCTAAAATTCCAAATCACCCATAGAACTTGCCCGAGTTCACAAAAGATCCAAAGTGGGCTCGGTAGTCTTTTACGGGTTAAATTCACATGATTCTATGTATGAATTTTTTTCCTCTATCACACTTACTTATGTTATGAGCATGTTTCACACTAATTTACCAACATTATTGAAGAAAGAATACTTTTACATCCTTGGGTTGGCCATGGGATAAAAAATCCGTTCAGTCTTTGAAGACTTCCCAGTATGGCATAAAAGAATGAATTGGATCATTTAGAAGCTGAAAAGTCAACAAAGCATGCTAACAAAGTCTCCACTTGCAACTGAAGGTGATGAAAAATCGGGGTTCAGCCCATGAGGAAGTTTAGAAGCATGAGTGAAGAATTGTGACCACTCCATGGAAATCATGAACTGCTGTTTCCGCTTCAAGAGCACTCAAAGTCCATTCAATTGCTGTCTTTTTGAAAACTTCCATGAAAAAAATAACGACACAGAATACACCAGGAACTGAATACCTCGGCTCTAAAGACTCTGCTCGTAATTCATATTATCAAGGCAGCATGTTCTTTAACTTAGCATTTGTGAGAATTCAACCTTTTTCCTAACGACCATGCCGCACAGTTGGTAGAGAGCACCTATCTTTCTGTAGCTTTTCGTAACTCCCAATCTGACCATGAGCTCAAGATTGTGCACGAATGGTATTTAGATTCCTTTTCCCAGTGTTGAGGTATGATAACTCCTCAAGAATGTGCAGTACAGGATTTGAGATACATCGAGAATTTGTTGTTGCTATCTTATTTCACGGAAAATAAGGAATGCTTGTCTATTTGTCAAGCGCAACTGAAATGACTGCTTTTAGTCCACTTGTTTGCATTATATCTTCGCACTGAACGTGTCGTCCTGCAGAATATAACCAAATATCTTGCAGTGCGATGCTACTACCAGTCCCTCATGATTAAGCTTACCACTTGCATCTAAGCATTGGAGTAGGCACTTCAACAGGCTTTGACTTGGGCTTGGGACCGCCCACCTGCACAGTTGATACAGATTTTTTCAGTGTTGTACTTGGTAAACAACTTTCCACCATTACCTGAAGTTGTTTCTACATGTTCTTGAATTGAAATCTGGGAACGTCTCTAGAGAATTTCAAGCAATGGACGCATGCTTTTGAGCCACTCATCAAGAATTTCAGTCAATGGACAGATGCTTCTAAGCCACCACTCTTCAAAAATGACACCAACTCACAGAAAACTTGGAGAGCATTGCCAATAAAATCAACAACTGTGTAATATCAAAGCGTTACCATACCTTTATACATACATAGACAAAATGCAAGTCGGGGTCTTCAAGACTGAACAGTGGACCCAAAGTCAAGTCTTGTTGCAAAAGAATAGGCTCCGTGATTTTCCGAAGTGGATAAGCTTCATGACTTCTTCTTGAGTTTAGTCTTGCTGCATTTACCAAGAAACATAATTTTCAGGTTCTGACAAAACTTATTGCGAGTAACATTGATTCAGTTTTGCTTACTTTCTCAATCAAGGGTAAGGTAGAGGACATTAAAGCCGTGAGGAACTTGATCGACTTACTCATATCGACTTACTGCTGTTACCAACAACTTCCAATCGACACTAGTTTGGTCCTCAATTTGGGTAACTGAACCTGATTCAAGCAGGTACCTTACATGGCCTCCAGCAAAATCTTTGATGATGAGTACAAATGGAATTTGAGAATAAACACTCCGTCAATACAAGAACTTGTGTCTGTTTTAGGTCCTCTACCCCAAAACCTTGAACCCTTAATACCTTTAGCATACAGTTTTTAAATACGACATTGTTAAAATGCATCTGAAGTGACGACAATAGTATCCTCCACATTACTCATGACAAGCTGATTCTTAA
The DNA here is from genome assembly GCA_947034895.1 of Rhytidiadelphus loreus. NCBI lineage: Eukaryota > Viridiplantae > Streptophyta > Bryopsida > Hypnales > Hylocomiaceae > Rhytidiadelphus > Rhytidiadelphus loreus. Next base: position 70,623,276 of record OX344762.1, read on the forward strand.
GAAGCTTTACATACGTATGGCATGGAGAATGATGTTCTCCCAAGGCAGGTGCTTCGTCTTCACGTAAGCCATTCGACTCCGAGGATCGCCATAGGAAATCTGCTTGCAAAATTTTGAGAAATTCAAAAGCTTAGTACTTTCACGGGGTCAAAATTCATGATCACAAAGCTCAAGTGCTTAAAAGAAAAGTGTAATTTTTCCCACCGAAGGCCCTTTGTTTCATTTGCTTGAGTGGGCTTGGCCAAGCAACTTGAGTAATGTTGAACCAAGCGCATTCAAGTTGAGTAACGTTGGTCACAAGAAACAAAAGGGTCCTCCCTGGAAAGCAACCACTTCGCTTCCCTGAAACTTAGGTTTGCAGAGTAAGCTAACAATGGTATGTTTTCACTTGATGTTAAGAATGGGGTTAGCAAGGATCTTAGGAATGAAATTAGGTACACATTTGGATTGAATTCACTTTGCTAACACTGCCCTAACAACAAGGGCAAACACACATTTAACCACTCTACCTTGGCATGTGAGTTTACTTCCAAACCTCTCTAACAAGGTAGAGGATACTAAAACTATTAGAAACCTGATCATGTCTCTTAAACTAAACCCCTCTTTACCAACGGCAACTCATCAACAGGGGGGTGGCCTTATATAAGGATACCTTAGCTGAGTGTGGCAGCTAATCAGAATGAAAATGGGATGAAAATGGGATGACAGTATTGGTCTACAGCCTCCCACTTTGAAATTACGTGTGATTCACATGTACTGATGAAAATTCAATCTCAAGAGATTTTGCTCTTGTAGCTTAAAAAAACACATTTCTTCAGAATAGATAAAATGCTTAAGGTGATGCAAACTGTATCCTCTTAATATCTTTTCATTGTCGATTCGTTAAATTAGCTCAAAAATCCTGGCGCCAAAAACTGTGACACATATTTCCACAAAGCTCTAAAAACTAGAACTGGTATAGATATACATCTCAGGCAGTGCATCCTGAAAAGTACCAAAATAATAGTGCCAAACTACCGCCAATTTCACGAAATTGACATGACCCATAGAGTTGTTCAGTCCCCAACTAACAGAGATTGAGCTGTGGCTTACCAGGAAGTAAATGCCGCCAGGCTTCAAGAGTCTACAGGTACACAAATATCTTTCAGATTCACATTCTGCTACTAGATACATGGAAAGCATTAATTACGATTTTGCAAGCAAATATACAAGATACGAACCTGTAAACCTCTGAAAGCATAGATGCTACACATGCTTGTGCACTAGCTCCACACTGTTACCACGCACTGAGAGCAGTCATGCCAATCTCTCTACACCCGTCAGCCCAACAATTTCTAGCTATAGAATAATGCCAAAGACACATTAGGTCCTTGCAAACAATTGTTCTTCTCTCTCCAATTACCAACAACAAAATCTACCATAACGATTTGCTCCAGAGCCTGCGTGGCCCTTGAAAGAAAAACTACAGTCATGGATGTCACTACAGTACTTTTTTGTGGAAACTAGTTCAATACATTAATATTTCAGCCTGTTCTAATTTAAGGTAACAAGAATTTGGTAAATTAGTAACACACTAATAGGATATATCAGAGTAGAGAAAGATTGAGTCTACTCCAGAATTTGACCCTAAATTGCTTCTTACTTCTAAGATTTTCAGGAAGAGAGAGTTCTTACCATCAGGTTGTCCAGCATGCCTGCAATGAACATTGATATTAGAAGTTAAACCAGGGAATACTAATCAAGAAGCAATGCATCACTCGGAATTCAATTAGGCAGTTGCTAACAAGGACAAAGGCCAAAATTTATCATGATGTTAAAACCCTCAATGCAATCATTCAGTGATTTTTCTTATTTGGGTTCACAAAATGCAATCACAGAAAGAGTCTCTTCAGCAAGTCCAGACTGATGTATCATCTAACAGTCACCTTTATCCAAAACACAGTGAAATGATTTGTCTTCAAATTCCTTCATGCACCGAACATCCATTTTTTTATCTGTCTTCCACAAGCCAGAGTCGAACGGTTTTAGAAGCATTTCAATCCAACATCTCACGCACACAACATTCTTTAGAGTTCACCATTCTCCAATGTTGACAGTCTCACGGGATAGGCAGTGAAGCTTTTTCATGATACATATCATCAAAAATTTGTACTTTCTACATCAATCACAACATTCTTGAGAAGCTGCCTCAAAACCTTCACAAAACGAATCTAGATTCATTTTGCATAGTATCTTGAGTTCAAGATGGAAAGCACTGCCAAAATCCACAACTTTTCACTCAATTCAGCTATGCACTCTGAATCATCTGTCAAACTTCCGGTACTATGACGAAAATAAAAAAATTGGTACTCAGATTAGTGGGGAAAGTGCAGTCTCCCCTCTGCTTAGAATGCTATGCTTAAATTGTAGCAGTGATAGGAAGAGAGAACTAAGGTACCCATACCGTGACTACCTAGCATGCAAACTTCGAAATAACCATTTCAAGCAATCTTGGGAGTACAAGCGACAAAGTTTAGGAATTACACTGAAGCTGCGGCATTTGTTTGTATTTCGTAGTCATCACTTTAATCAGAACATCCGATATGTCTATGTTCATGATTTTTTGGTAACCATCTTTCACCATTTCTTCTGATAGGACTGCTCTGGCAGTAGAAATTGAGTACAAGGAGCAACGATTACTGGATTGGTTTCCCAGGTGAAAATTGTGCATATCCAGTTCAACCTAGACTATTGACTACAGCAAGCAAAGAGAGCAAGATACCCTGTTGAACCACCATCCTAAAATTTTCAACCGTTGGAACGACGCATTGTAAAAAGCGTGGACTTGGACAAACCCTAGGATTAAGAGGATATTCACACCAAAGTAAATCAAAGCCAGCAACCCTCCGAAACACTGTCCATAACTTCGGGCCTTGCTAAACTTTGGCAATCACATAGTGAAATGGCAGGTATTACTAAGTGCAGCAAGGCTCAGCTGCTCCCAAATAGGTACAGGTTGTGGAAATATTGTGAAGAGAAAGATGAAGAGAAGAAGAGATAGAGGAGACTTGTTAACTATCCCATCAACCCGCCATTAGGTGTACTGACATTTGCTTTAGACTCCCTTGTCGGATGCACATCAAAGTGTTCCTGCAAGATAAACTGACTGGTAGCTCTTCTAACCAATCACTACATTATTTGCTTCAACCTCTCCCATCAATGTGCTGCTGACTAAACCTAATAATCACATCAAGCCTCCCCAAGTTAACAGTAATAGTGAAGAGACTCAGATCAAACCAAGAAATTTAAAATCTGAAAAGAGAATAGGGAGAGAATTGATCGCGTACGTGCACTTCCACAGCCAACCATCAATACTTCATCCGTTGTTTTCGCGTACATCTTGATGAGAGGAGCTATTCCTCTGTAGTGTTGGTACCAATCAAATGATCCCGAATCTCGACTGTACCTGTTATTCCAGTACGCTTCATCGAAGTAGTTTTCAGTTTTGTCTCCAACTATGGACATCCTTCAAGAACTGTTATAATTGCAGACCTTGGAAAGTCAAATGCATCTGTACACCTTCAAACTAAGTCGCAAAGCTCAAAGTATCTTCTCCAAACGCATTGCCCGGAACTCCAAACGCATTGCCCGGAAATCCGTCGTACTTGTAGAATGCTCCGCAAAGAACTTACACATCGACAAGTTATTTTAATCTCGTCCCGCCTACAACACAAAGTATCAGTGCCCCAAAACATTAATCCGCTCTTGCCACTTCGGAAGGATCAGGTGAAGTACTGAAAAATCAGGTGCAAAAGGGATGCAATTAATGAACACTGCTAACAGTGCTTATTTGTGATCTTGTGAGGTATACTTAAAAAAGCATGAAACAGGATGTCACACAAAAAGAGTTTTATTGCCGTCGTTCTGTCCTCCATAGCTGGCAACAGGATGGGCAATATGAGCGCAAGATTGAAGGAAGTTCATGACCGATCACAGGAGAACTATGCTTCATAGAAGTAATACGCAGATACACGATCGAGGTGATGTACCATACTACGGCTAACTGAAAGCTACCACATATCCGAATACGTTTAAGTTTGAACCGCTGTTTATTAGCAAAAATCCTTAGCACAGGGCACTCTACCAACGTAACGAAGCATCGCGAAGGAAAGCTTAAGTAGAAAAATGCACACCTTCGATTGCAGTCTCTCACCGGTTCGACTCTCGTCCCACTCGTTCCGTTCTCGATTGCTGTTCAACACAATTTTGATTGTAGAAGCCTAATACCGTGACAGTTGAAAGTGTGACAGAATAATTGCTTTTATAATGCACCCTTTACTTCCACGACTCGAGAACGTGTACAAGACTAACTAACCTTATCAAAAATCCCGAAATTTTGCAAATCGGATACCAACCTCTGAAGTAGGGCATGAGAAACCATTCAGAAATCAATCGCATTCAACGAAAACTCAGAAAAATGCTCCTGCAACTATAAAACCAGGGACGTGGAATCACAAACAGTATGTATGAGAGCAAAATTCACATAGGTCAACGAGTCCATCCGATTATAGAGGAAACCTCTGAATCGTAATTCAAAGGCACCGAGATACACATTGTATTAAACTTTCTTTCACTACAGAATTGTGTGCACTCTTGCACCTCGGAACAACAAAACCTAGGCAGATACACAAAAATCTGCGATAGCTTGACCTCTACTTGATCTTCTTCTTTGGGCGAAGCTGGTTGCTGTGTCCGCACTTTTTCTTACGGCAATTCACGGCGCGAGGGTGCAGGCGAGCGTAACACCTTCAAAACAATTTAAGGAACATGTGAATTTGCGAACAATAATGGGATGATCTAATGCTGATAAATAGGCCTCGAGACATACACTCAAACCTCTTCATTAAGAACCTTCTCTAAAATGATCTTCTCAAATATCTGCAAACTTGCAGTGCTATCAAATTCTCGATGTCAATCAATCAGAGCGCACAAAACTAGATTTTTCGGTTAGAAGCTCCGTTAGAAATCCACGGCCACGACTCTTCAAAGTCACCCGGAGACAGGCGAAAAGTGTACACAGAACTACAGTAGCGCAACAATACAATACAGACAAAAAAGACGTACAGGAACAAAAATATCTGGCCCCCTGTGACCAGAACCCTAACATATTCGCTGAAACCTAAAAACTCCGAACGACAACAAATTCCGAACCAATGCAAACCCTACAACGGAAAACGACACCCGACTTACTTCCGGCAGATCATCTTCTCCTGGTTGTACTTCCTGGCCAAAGCCATCAGCGAGGGCTCAATGATACCGCCCCGCAGACGCAGCACCAAGTGCAACGTCGACTCCTTCTGGATGTTGTAGTCGGCGAGAGTGCGGCCATCCTCGAGCTGCTTGCCGGCGAAAATGAGACGCTGCTGGTCAGGAGGAATCCCCTCCTTGTCTTGAATCTTGGTTTTCACATTGTCGATGGTGTCGGAGCTCTCCACCTCGAGCGTGATGGTCTTGCCCGTCAGGGTCTTCACGAAAATCTGCATGGTTCCAGACGTTGCGCCGCTCCGCCACCAAGCAACGACTTCGAAGAGGAAGAAAGGCTTGCTCCAGAGTTTTGCTTGGAATTTGTAACTCTAGGGTTAGGGTTAGGGTTTAGGGTAGGCGTGCCTTTCGCCGGGCCTCAACATCCCCAAGGTATCAGGATTCTCCGGTTATGAATTGCGATGATTCAGTTAGTTATTGAGTGTCAGAACGACGGGCCTATGACCACTGATTTCAAGCCTCACTATCCATCACTCTATTTACTACTCCGTACCATTTTGTAACTTGCTGTGAATGAAAAAATTTACATTTATTTTCCAAAGATGAAATCACATGTGTACTACAAGTCTTAAAATTTTCAAATTTTGTTGGAAAATTTTCAAATTGCTGTGATTTATTTTTTAAATGAAGAAAATTCTTATCAAATACAAAATATACTCAAAAAATCTGAAATTTTCACCATAGATGTACTCCATACATTATAGTGTATGAAATCACGGTGTAAGCCAAAGTTACCTTGTCACTCTAAATTTAGAAAATCAACAATTCAAGGTTATAGATCCAAAGTACACATTAGTATAAAATATTGAAATTCAAGAATTTTTCAAAATTTCCAATTGGAGTAGAAACTACACTAGATAATCTCCATTTCATTAGTTGAACTCAAATTCAAAAAGATATAATTTTTATGGCTAAATTCACATCAAGAATAAATGGCCAAAATATACTAGAACAGTGATATGTGGATTTGAGCATCTTCTTTTTAGAGAAGTCAATAATATTATAACAAATATTTTTTTATTGAGAGCCATTGACAATAAATTTAAGATATTGTCATGTTTGGTGTTATTATCTCCTAAGTGTTTGTATTGCTCAAATCAAAAATAATTTTTTAATTTTGGAAGCTAATAGATGATTATAATATTGTTTATCCGTCTTCCAAAATCTAACAAAATCTAATGAAATGAGACTTCCAAAATCTAAATCTTGTTTGTTTGAAAAGTGATTCTTTTTAGCTTTTGAAAAATTCTTTATAATGAATATTTATTGTAGTTGAAGTTGAGAGTTTATATTAACCACATTTTTAAATAAAAATTTACACATAGTTACTGTTTTTAGTGGTTGAGGTTGACCAAAATATTTCTAAAAATAGTTACCAAAATATTTGGGAAAATTATTTTGTCATAAAAAAAATTTATTAAAAAAATAGAAATTCTATTTTAAAGCATTTGTCTAATTACATATATGATTTTTGTTTGATTATTCAGTAGGGAATGTCAACCTTAAACCCTAAACTAGATACAATATACAATATATATCTAAAGTGAAGTTTTTAGAAATTTTAAACTTATTTTGTGCTTGACATGAATTATCAAAATGTTTTTCTTCAAAAATTCACAATAATCTCAAATTTTCATAAAAAATACAAAAAGCTTTCATGACATATGAAACATGAAATTTTATTTTTGAAAAATAAAAACAAGCACCTTATCACAAGTATCTCTATCCATATAAGTACATGTTACTTTCACACATTTCTCATATGACTAGTATAATTTTCAATTTGATTGAAAATATTAAATTCCATATGTAACAATCTTAAAATGCTACTACTCTTACAATCCACAAGTCACAATTCTCTATTTTGCCAATTGGTAAAGATAATAAAAAAATTCATTGAAAAATAGGGGCAAAATAGAGCATTGAGTGAAGAATTTTGACGATGACTTCATGGTCATAGGCTCCGTCCTCACTTGGTTAAGGGTCAGTTCCCTGGTCATAGATCTCGTAGTTAGGGTTTGGAGTTCAACGCAACTCAAGAGCGGACGACAACGACCAAGACCTTCCTTTTGCAGCACTGCTTTCGAGCAGTGATTGCAGCTGCTCTTCACTCCCCGATTAACCCAATTTCCTTTCATGGAGGTCGAGAATAATTCCCCTGCTGCTGCCGACGCAGCGCCGGCCATGAAGGTCGTGCCGGAGACGCTGCTTAAGAAGCGCAAGCGCGACGAGCAGTGGGCGATCAACCGCAAGGAGCAGTTGGAGTCCGCCAAGAAAAAGAGTTCCAACAGTCGCACGCTCATCTTCAAGCGCGCTGAGCAGTACATCCGGGAATACCGTGGCCAGGTGCGGTTTCGTGAAATTTTCATGGAGTTTAGGAATTCTGTCTTGGGTTTCGGAGTGTGGGCTTACAGAGGGTCTGTCTCGATTGTTCTACTTATAGTTAATTATCGTGAGATTTTGACAAACTTAATGATCTAGGAAATTTTAGGAGTGCAATGCAATTATTTTGCTAAATTTCAATGAGAATTCGTATTTTGTATTGTAGCTACAGTGCCGAAGTATCAAAACTATTATGCAAATTTCGCCAGAATTAATTGACTTAGAACCGGGAGCCTCAATCCTGGGTACTACCCTAGCGAAATTCTGGCGAAATCTGTTTCAGTCTCAACAGCTGCATGATCTTCCTAGAAAATGAAATGAAAACACTGAATCTGTCTGTGAGCGAGCAGGAGGCTGATTTGATTAGGTTGAAGAGGGAAGCCAAGCTGAAGGGCGGGTTCTATGTCGAACCTGAGGCGAAGCTCATGTTCGTCATTCGTATTCGCGGGTAAGTTTTACACCCGGAGTAAATGTCAATTTAGGTTAGGGTTATAATTTCAAGCTTTTGAATTATCTCTTTTAGGTCAGGTTTTGAAGGTGGGGTTCCAGACTTGACGTGCGCCATGTCGTTATCGTGCTGCCTTCGATTGGAAATTGTGTTTGTTGCTTACCGAACTTTTTGTCTTCTGGTTGATGCAGTGTCAATGACATGCACCCGAAGACTAGGAAGATCATGCAGCTGTTGAGACTGAATCAGATTTTCAATGGAGTGTTCATGAAAGCGAATCAGGCGACCGTGAGCATGTTGCGCAGGGTTGAGCCTTATGTTACTTACGGGTATTATGTTGACCTCTCTGCTGGGTTGCTGCGGCTCCTGATTTTGGAATGATTTTGTCCATGAAAATTTATGGTCTGAAACTCTGTGGGATTTATCTTTTTATTTTCACAGGTACCCTAACCTGAAGAGTGTGAGGGAATTGATCTACAAGCGTGGTTACGGCAAGCAGGGCAAGAGCCGGACTCCTTTGACGGACAACAGCGTCATCGAGGAGGCCCTGAGCAAGTTCGGCATCATCTGCATTGAGGATCTTGTTCACGAGATTTACACCGTCGGCCCTCACTTCAAGGAGGCCAACAACTTCTTGTGGCCATTTAAGCTGAGCGCTCCCCTTGGTGGCATTACTAAGAAGCGGAACCACTACGTTGAACATGGCGACACTGGCAATAGAGAGGACATGATGAATACCCTCATCCGCCAGATGAACTAGAGTAGTAGTGGTCCTTGTACTTGGAAGTCCTAGTTATCTATAAAACATATTTTGCGAACCCTCAGTCTTCAATCTGCTTCTTGGGGTGTGTGGTTGGTTTAATCTGGGATTGTGACCGTGTATTTTCCACTTGGTGATTGCTCTGGTTGAACAATAGAATCCTAAACCCTGAACCCTAATTAAAATCCTATTGCCTTTTGTTAGGGCTTTGGAACGGATTACATCAGGCTTTGGGCCTGGTAATTACGTGGGCAGGGGCTGGGTTGTTGGGAGCGATCTTGGGGAAAGCGAAGCTACATTGCATTTGTAGGATGTATGCACAGGTTTTGGTGCGATTACAATGTGTGCTACAATGGATTATGCTTGCTGGTATGGCAGGAGGTGAGTTGCCATCGGGTTGGATGAGTCTATGGCATACCGAGAATTCTATCCTGGAGATAAATGTCCATTTTGGTCGCTGAAGGTGAGGAATGGGAGCATGGGACGCTGGTTTCTTCCCGAATTTGCAGAGGACTGGTGGGATTAATAACTCAGAAATGTATGGACCAGGGTAAATTCTTTTGGCGATATATAGCAAAAAACCGACCAAGCTTAAACTCTGGTGTGACGATGGTGTGACAGGGGTATAGGGATTTCCAAGTTTTTTTGGGCAGCGTGACACAATGCCATCCACTCCACACCAGAGGTGGGGATTTGCCAAATCTTTCTTATTATAGTAAAGTATGTAACTCAAAAGGATAAATATAATTTGAAATAGTATAAATAGGCATCTTCATTGCCAAGTGAGTGTATTAAAATCCAAAAAACTTATGCTAGCATGACCTTTTAGAAGGCATTGTATGTTTTTGTATTCCCAAGGAAACAAATTTCACAATTGCCAACTTTGACACGCTCCCAAGGGTTGAATAAATTTTTTTGACCATGAAAATTTTGGCATGAGAACATGTCTATGTTGATAAAATGTGACAAATTTTAAGGTCAAAAGATTCACATAAATGGAGATATTCTAAATCTATCAACATGTGTAGTTGTGAAAAAAATGTCACTGCTACCAACTTTGACACTCTTCCAAGGGTTGAATAAATTTGTTTATTTATCATGAAATTTTTGGCATGAGATCATCTCTATGTTGATAACATGTATGCATGTCTTCCATTAGCTACAATCATTGCTTGTAACCTAGAGGGTAGAGAACAACATAAATCAAAGTACTTTGTACTACTAATTGACATCCACTCTCTTTCAATAACTACCTTTAACTCATTTAAGTTTCTAGTACACGTGTAACCATGTTGGACATCATCTTTTAGAATCTTTCAAAGGTTCATAAGTGGATTGAAATTGGGAGAGTTTGCAGGCCAATTGAGCTTCTCAATAAGGTGTATTTGTCTCCATTCTTCACATAATCTGTTGCCATGGACAAGTGTACCATCTTCCATAAGCAATCCGTATGAAACTTTATGAAATCCGTATGAAATCATTAAAAAGTTTGTTTACTTTTAAAAGTAGGGACTATACAACTTGATGAATAGTGCTCATATGCAGTTCTCCAAACATTAATTTGTCTAGAATTTTTCTTGATTTAAGATGTCATATTGGACGTGAAAAAACACAAGTTTTTTTTTTGACGTCACCTAAAATCCGTCTGAAAAATTTACAAAACGCCAATTAAAATGCAGGTTTCTTATAGTGATAGTTTTTCTAAGCAAAAGTTAGTTGAGACATGTGATGAGGTATCAAGAAAGGTTTTTTGACTGCAATTCAATTGAAAATGTCATTTCCACCTAAAGCGCTACGAATAGTACTTCTACTCACTTGAATAGGGCAAATATTGGTAATCTTTGAAAATAACAAGCGATGATGAGTGTTTGAATATCGTACGATAGTACGGACATCTCTATCACTATGCTTCTTAGAGCTTACACCAATACATTTGCATTTGCAAGTTCCGTATTCTATAAATTCTTCACAAACCTTTAAATTGTTCTAATACGGACTCCAACAATGGTTGCAATCTTGACTCTTGTAATTCCTGCCTTGTTCAAATCTACAATGCAAGCACTTGTTTAATTGGAAATTGCCATCATCTACAAATTTGACAATGTTGATTAGATCCCAAAAACTGTTATTGGGGTATCCAACATCTACTCCAACTACTTCAACCTTCTCAATACCATTCCTCAAAAAAAATTTAACCACATATTGCCTTCTTTTCCTTGCTACCTCTTCGACAAGATTTATTAAGGATGTTGTTTTTAGTAAATTAACGTTAGATGAACCCAAATGAACCCCAATCCAATTACAACTCCTAGTATTGATCTAATTTTGCTCTTTGACATTTCAATGTAAGCCAAGTTATCTCCAACTTTACATACAAACAAGCTTAGTGTTGAAAAGGGTCTGGAATTGTTGCAATTGGACTTCAAAATAACATATTAGGAATTACATGATGACAACCCAAAGAAGACCACTGAATTAATCATGGTCATTAAGAAATCATATACTTCTTTGGCTCCAAGAATGGCAAAGTCATCACTAGGAACCTAAAGAAACTTGTTTGTGGTCTCTTTGTGTAATTTAGTTTTCCTTTTTTTTGTGCATTTACAATTTTTCCTTTGCACGGCTTTGGCGCTTTGCCCTCAGCTTTCCGCTATTTGTTGGCTCTGTCCAAAATTTGGACAAAGACTATAACAATGACTCGCATCGACTTTGGTTACTTTCTAAACTTTTTCAAATCTTATCTACTTCCCCATTCACATTAGTTGGGCCTGCCTTGATGGGGAGGATCTCTTAGATGGGGAGGGGTTGGAGGTGCGGCGTTATTTTTTAATTTTTTTTAATTTTTAATTTTTAATTTTTAATTTTTTTTTGCTGTTATTTAATTTTTAATTTTTTAATATCTTTTTAATACCATATATAATCTGAAGAAAATTGATAAGATTATCTAATCCTTGTAGAATTCTAGATTGATTGCAGATAAATAGGTTAGACTTACACATAGTTAGACTATTAGGCTAGGTTAGACTTATTAGACATTTTAGATTAGGTGAGATTTTTGTAATAAATCCCCAAAATATCATTTTTTTATAATATAATGAAGATTCTAGTTTACTAAGTAAAGTTCATATTTTCTATATGATATTCCAAAGATGCTAGTTCACGTGGACATGCTATTTTTAAGTTTGGTGACTATATGACATGTGGACAGTGGAGTAGAAGTGCTAGAAGAATACCTTTCTTGTTTCATGAACTTCTTCATTTCTCTATGCTCTTATGTTTATTGATTTGTTGTACTTCATTATTTCTTATGCTTCTTGTACTTCTTCATTTCTTTGTGATTGTAAGTTTTTTGGCTTTGTCCTTGGACGGAGACTATGCCATCGACTTTGCGTCTCACGAGGATTTTTAGAACAAGGGTTTTGACAATGAGGGATTGGAAGGGTGCACCACTAGCACCAAAGAATTTCCTACCAAAATTTTCTTCCAGAGGGCAAGCAATTAAGCAAAATTGGTGTTTTTTTGTTATGTCTTGGATTGATCATGTATGGAAACATGGAGTTCAATGAGGATGAAGCTAAGGCCGATTACTCTTTTATAGGAAGCTTGTCTTTGATTTACCTTAGGTACAGATAGACATTTGACTCGCTTCCTATTTGGGTTGCTATTAAGTATTTTTGGTTCAATTTTGAGTTGATTGCTCAAATGCAATTTCAAGGAGAATATCAAAATTGTCTATTTGGGGGAACATATCGTTTGGCTCTGTATTTGGGATTTGTGCAATCTGCCAGGTTTTAGTTCAAAAACATGAAGCCCTAAATTTTAGTACTGGGAACTTTGAGCTCTGAAACTTATCGCAATTGTATTTTTGACCGAATTCTATTTAAAACCTTATTCAAATTCTTTGCCGTTGTCAAGCAGGTGTATGGAAGATCGGTAGCATCTTCATTGTTGTGGTGGTGCTTTAGACCTCGCGAAGAAGCAGAAGCTGGTGAGGACAAGACATTCGGATTGAAGAACAAGAGTACACTATAAGAAACCCGTGTTTTAGTTGGTGTTTTGTAATTTTTTCAGACGGATTTTAGGTGATGTCGGGAAAAACAACTTGTGTTTTTTCACGTCTAAGTTGACATCCAGATGTTATATTGGATGTGAAAAAACACACAAGTTGTTTTTCCCGATGTCACCTAAAATCCGTCTAAAAAAATTACAAAATGCCAACTAAAACGCGGGTTTCTTATAGTGGTAAGAATGTGCAAAGCTTGCACTAGTCCGTACAAAATACCGGATCAAAGCACGGAACAGAGGACTCCAAAGTTGTTCAAAAGGTTTGCATTCGTGAATTGTGAGATTGTTCGCTACTTTTGATTGATTGTTGTAGTCACTGTGATGGACCCTAAACCCTAAACCCTAAATTGTAATTGTTGCTCTCAAAATTGCGTGCATGCAAAAGAAGGAAGAAGAGGCTGTAAGGGAGAAGGAGTTAAATGAGTTGTTTAAAGTGACCATTAGTTAGTCTAAGGATCTAGTTGGTATGCTAGTTGTGTTGCAATTTCATGGTACATATTAAACGAGGTACATCATTTACCTAGCACTTCAAGTAATTGTTGTTTGACATGCCAAGTACTTTTGATTCAAGCTTCACTACAACAACGGCAGTGTTTTATGACTGCAAAAATATGACTGAGGATAATTGGCGACTACTCGCAGTCATATTCTTGGAGGTCAATACCTTGGGGAGAAATATGACTGCAAAATATGATTGCTAGTCGTTTTGGGGCCTTGTACTTCACATGCATATATTATACGTCCGCTGGGAAGACCAAAGTATTTCATAGGGAACGGTAGGAAACTCGTTTGAGAACATTGAGTTATATTATTAGTCATATTCTCATGGTAGTAACATTTTTTTGTTTTTGGGCAACCTAAGAAAAACATGGGCAATAAAAAAAAATATAGACAAGCCATTGTTTAAAATTTTGAAACCTAATCACCATTTTTTAAGGATTTTGAAATCCTAGCCACCACTTTTTAGGGTTTTGAAACCCTAGCCACTACGTCTTTTGACTTTCTTCCTTACCTTTTGTTGTCTCTTAGTTCTTACCTATTGTTGCTTCTTCTTTGTTACTTCTACGTTGTTTTTTGTTACATCTTTATTCTTGCTTCTTAGTTGTTGTGTTTTGTTGCATTTTGAGTTCACTCTTGTTTCTTACTTGTTGTGTTTTGTTGCATTTTGAGTTCACTCTTGTTTCTTAATTGTTGTGTTTTGTTGCACCTTGAATTCACTCTTGCTTCTTAGTTGTTGTCTTTTGTTGCATCTTGAGTTACTCTTACTTCTTAGAGTTGTTGTCTTTTGTTGCATCTTCACTCTTGCTTCTTATTTTTTTCTTCTTGCATCTTAATTATTTCTTCTTCTTCTTTCTTCTTTCTTACTTTTTTTTTTTTTTTTTTCTTATTTCTTTTTGTTGCATCTTAACTCTTTTTTGTTGTTTCTTGTTACCTCTTAGTAGTTGCTCCTTATTGTTTCTTGTGCATCTTAACTTGTATTTGTTGTTATCTTTTAGCACTTGTTGCCTTTTTTCTTCTTGTTCCTTGCATCACCATTGTTTTTTTTTACCCTAAATTTGTATTACATATTTTCTATTGTTGTAAACTTTTGAAGATTGAGCTTTGTTGTATGTTCATTAAAAATTAACCTCTTATTTCTTTAATTGTATATGCAGGCAACAAAATTGGAACAAAGTCGTTGGAGGCTACTTGCAACTCACTTCATATTATTGTAAGAAATATAGTCTCTATTGACTTATATAAATAATTCATTGTGATATACATATTTTGTATTTGTGACTAATAAATTATAAATGTCATTGAAAGGAGTCACATTCCTTCTTATATATTTCCTCTCCAATATAATTGTTTCTTATGTATCTTTAAAACCATATGTATTTGTTTTTAACTACTTGAAATCTTTTATTCAATTGTTAAATCATTTTAATGTATGATTGCAAATATGCTTAGGTATCCTACAACTGTTGTATGATTTGTTCAATTCATAGTTCAAAATACATATTAATAAAAAAAATGACTACTTGGAGTCACAAAGTGATTATAATAATTTCCAAAAAATGACTAGGTGCTCTCAATATGACTGAGAAATATGATTGAGAAGAGTTTTTTACAAATCATCAAAAAATATGACTCACCGCAATCATATTTCACATGACTGCAAAATATGACTCACCACAGTCATATTCCACATGATTGCAAAATATGACTCACCGTAATCATATTCCACGTCATCAAAAAATATGACTCACCGCAGTCATATTCCATAATAACAAAAAATATGATTTCAATGCAGTCATATTTCATAGTAATAAAAAATATGACTGACCGTAGTCATATTCCACATCATCAAAAAATATGACTCAATGCAGTCATATTCCACAAAATATGACTGACCATAATCATATTCTATATCATCAAAAAATATGACTCAATGAAATCATATTCCACGTAGGATTTTTTCATTTACTTGGGCAACTCAAAAAAAAGGCAAAGAAAGTCAAAATATATGCCTTGTTGGCATACTATGGCTAATTATAGGTATTTATACCCCTCAACTTATATGACTGCCAATATGATTGATGTTTGAAGCGACTGCTTCTAAACGACAACAGTCAGTCATATTCCGAGTCATCTACAGTGATTTCTGCGTGACTCATATTTTTTGATTTTACGACTCACTGTAGTCATTTTTTGCAGTTATAATTCATCTATAATTTATTCAATTCTTTCTACTGAGTTGATTGATGTGTAGACTTGTTGAGAGAACAACAGGAGGCGTTTATGGACAACAATCACTAGATAGTCACAATCACATGGCATGGCCAAAATGTTGCAAATCGAGCAATGTTACTAATGTTAACATCGCCCTCTCAAAAAAAGGTGAGTAAAGACTTCCTTGTCAAACTCTAATCCGACCATGTATACATGCCAAGTGGTGAGAGTCTTTGTTAGCAAACTATTGTTAGGAAAGTTTATGTGGAAGTCCATACGCAAAAAATACAAGATTGGAGTCTTATTACTTAAATGCATGGATACATTATCTTTGATTCTTAAGAAGTTGACCACGATGTTGTATGATGGAACAGACATGTTGGATTGTTGATATGAAATGAAAGAAATTTTATGAAAACATCATAGCTATCATGTTCTTTGAAGTAGTTGGAGTATTCATTTCTTTTGCAATTATTTGGCTTATATTTGAATTTCAATTCAATGATTTGTTTTATCTATCTAACATTTTTTATTTTGTTTTGCAGGTTTATTTGTATATTTGTACATTTGTACATTTGTATTGTAGCAACTTTGTATAGGTTTGTACAATTTGTGGAGAAATTTGTATGAGAAAATTTTGATATGTCAAAATAATTGATTTAAAAAAAAAATAAAAATAAAAATAAAAATAAAAAAATAAAAAAAATAAAAAATAAAAAATAAAAAATAAAAAATAAAAAATAAAAAATATATATATAATAAAATTAGATGAGAAATTAAATGTTATATTCTTTGGTACAATATAGGCTATATTTTACCAAAGAAAATAACACTTAATGTAGAAGATTGTTTATTTGATTTAATTGCACATCTACTACAATATATCTAATCATCATTAAATTTATGAATAAATGTAATACATTTTTTTAAACAATGTTTAGCAATGTAAAATTTGATTAATAGAATTAATGAATCTTTTTTGAATGATTTACATAATAGAGTGGTTTGAAATACAAATCACTCTATAGAAAGCATGTCCATGACTTGTTGGAGAATCCTAGGGGGGGATACAACTTAGTGGATATCTAATTACTTAAAAAATCAAATTAGTGTATGGAATTAAAAAAAGAATAATATTTATTATATTTAATAGGAAATTTAGCAATGAAATATTGTATACAGCTTCTAGAAATACTCATTTTGAACCATTGGAGTTTTAGGTGTTTCTACATATCATCCAAAACAATGTAAAATAATATTATAGATTTGGATTCACAATATAAAGACAATAAATTTAAAAGAATTCAAATGGAAATTGAATGAAATCTACAACAAAAAATAGATTCAGTACCAAATTCAATTGTTTAGGCAATTTTGCAAATTAATCAATCCAAATTTTATATTCTATTTAAAAATTCTATTAAAATCAATAAATGATACAATATAAACCATGAAATAATCAAATCTCAAAAGATATATTAGTCAATTGAAATGAATGAAAAAATGGCAATTCTTTTGAGAAATCTATGTTTAATTAATATAAAAATAGTATAAATGTTTAGTTCTTTAGACAAGAATGTCTTTTAGCCTTTATATAAGAACTTCAGTATTTTTATTCAACAAATAATTACATATATTAATTTATGAAAATTAAAAAATTAAATTAAATTAATACAAACATTGTTCACACTTTATCAAAAATATTGAAAATGATTTTGCAAATCTTCATAGTAAAAGTATTATGTAATATAGAAATTGATCTTACACAAACTAAAATAAAATAATTTTTTTTTTGAAACACTTAAAAATTGTAAATAAAAAATAAATGAAAAATGAAAAATGATTAAAAAAATCATTTAATAATAAAAAAATGGTAGTAAAAATTATTCTAAATGACTATCAACAATTAGAAAACATTCTATTCATTTTAATGAACAAATAAATGATGTAAAAAATTTGTGTGTGTTATGTATTTCAAAGATTATTATTTTCTAAACTTTCTAGCCCATTAACCCCTAAAGGACCAAGGCCTTTTTTCTGCCAGAAAACACTCAAAACTGCCATACCTATAGCAAGGAGTAAAAAAATCGAAAATTGTTATATTTTCATATCTAACCGTATGATCTTACACCTTACTAGTAGGAGAGTGTGTGGAAAAAAATTCAGAATTTTTGACCGCTCAGATTGCAAGATATCTGCGTTTAAAATGGAAAAAACAAGTTTTTCAGCACATTGCGGGACTAGATTTTTTGACTTTAAACATTTTTAACTTAAATTTTTTGCACTACAGAGTTTTGAACTTTAAATCTTTATAGTGGAGAATTGAGTTGAGAGTCTAGGTAAGAAATACAAATTCAAAAAAAAATTAATTATCATTCTTAAAAAAATTGTTAAGTAGAAGTAGGTATGAGATAGAAGGAAAATCTAAAATATTCATATATTTTAGATGGAATTAAAATGGACTAATTCCAATGGTGAGATTGTTCTAACAAGTAAATCAGACCATGCAAAAAAAAAATTGAAAATTTGAAGAATTGCATTCAGAAATGAATCCTACAAGTTATTTTTTTCAAGAAGATGCTCTAACTGCCCGAAAAACAAGAATGTCCATAACTTTCTCATAACATATCCAAATGAAATGAATCAAAGCTTTCCAGATAGACAAAAATATAATCTATGAGAAAAAATAAAATTCAAATTCAAATTTTTGTCCATTTTTTTTTGGCTCCCCGAGCTGCCCGCCGTCCCCTCGTTTGAGCTTATTTGGTCATAACTATTGTTCCTGGACACCGATTTTGAAAAAAATTATATTTCCACGAAGCTAATCAACTTTTCTACCTCCAAAAAAAATTTCAAAATATTAGAAGAAAATTTCAGCCCGTAGGTACCTGCCCAAAAACACATTTGTCCCCCGAAGGGACAATGGTCCTTTAGGGGTTAACACTTACATTCATATTGCAAAAAACAATAAAATCTTTATTAGAATGTAATTTTACCTTATAAATAAATGAGTCATTGAATGTTTGTAATCAATATCTAAATTTAATTTAAAAAAATAAAATCCTAGCATATTTTGTACAAAACAATACATGTAGGAATTTTATTACAATTGTTTTAGAAAAAAAAATGTTTTACTACAACAATTTTTTTTACCTAATATTGGTCTATCTGTTGCATCTAGTGAAGAATACCATCCTAAAAATATCTTTGAATATAAACATAGTGAAAGAACTTAATATTTCAACATTTTGGTTGATCATCCTTGATATGAAAAAATATAAAGAAATTGCTCTTATCATAAAATACCAAAATTATAGAATATACGGTCTAAAAGTCATATTTTACTACAAGTATTCAAAATATTTTTTTGCAAAGTGACATAAAATTTTACAATAACACATGGTTGAATTTTTTTCACTAAGTTTTTACACTAATTTTTTAGTAACAACTTACAATCAACTAATGTGAATAGTTCTAATACTTGCTACCTAAAATGAAATCATCTTTATCAATTTTCTCGCTATTTACTTTTGTATAAATATTTTTGTTTAACTTGCCATCTACTATCAATAAACTAATATTTTTGTTTAATTTGCCCTCTATTTACTATCAATAAACTAATATTTTTGTTTAATATGCCCTCTATCTACTATCAATAAACTAATATTGTTGTTTACCTAGGACAGGGCCTTACGGTCACACCGTTCTTGTTCTTGGTTTGCTCTTGGAATAAACTCCGGGTTTAAAAAAGAAAAGAAATCATATGCAAGTGGAAAACGAAAGTTCTGGTGGTTACTTTGTGTCTTCTAATGAGTGTTATTTGGAATCTTACAAGATGCTTTTCCCAATTATGAACCTCCACTTTGAGCACTACAATTAATTAATGCACAATAGCAGGCAGTCACCACCACCACTTTCAGTTCATTCTCTGAGAACACAAGCTTGCGCATCACTCATCCTGAGCAGCAAAAAATTTAATGGTATCATTCTCTCAACACGTATAAAAACAGTCAAGGGTTTGCATAACTTTGAGTGAGATTATAAGAGGTGACTGAGGGATACGGTAGAGGTACCTATTTATGATAACTTAAGTATATGCATTTCAGTTTGTAGGATATGGGAAATTTATTGAGAAATTGAGCTCAGTCAGTGTGCAAACCGGCATAAGGATGAGGAAGAATGCAAAAGAAAACAATTTTTTTCTCCCAAAGAATTAATATTTTATTCAATATAATAAATGTGGATTTTTCATTCAGACCCATTCTAGTCTCATAGATTCACTTCTCCCCAAGCAAGGAGGGAAGAGAGATGAGTGGACGAGAAGGTACAAACAAAGAATCTTTTTCAATGAACAATGCATCCAACTATTGTTCACAATAGGTCACCCTATAAAGCCATGATGGGAGACTATCAGAAATAGGTACCTCTACCTTAGTGGATTGTGCATTGATGGAAGGGGCATATAATGGCTATAGAGCACTAGCTTTGATCAACAAAGAAACCAAGTTACATGAGCAATTGATTCAGTAGTACTATATACATAGTTAATGAACCTTAATGTCAAGTCCAATTTTCAAGGTAGATTTGTCACCATTCCATTTGATAGTGATAGTCAAAAAAGTGTCACAACTCATAATGCAAACCTTCTTTCTACACCCTTAGATTTGCAAGAAGTACAGATATGGACATTTGTGATGAATTATTAGACTTGACATTATGTCCCATAATGCTCTCAAGCCTCGTGGCTCTGGAACACTATCTATTCCATTTTACTTTGAGATAACATTGTAGTTGAAAAATTGAAGGGTTGGGAGCAAATCTCCTACCCCCTAAGCGCCCCAATGACGGAATTCCGTCTCTCCAAAATGAAAGTTTGTTGAATTTGACTATCATAAGCTTTTGAAGGGTACGAATAAATCATTTGTCTTTTTCCCTATCGATGAAGGGTTATTTGTACTTTCAATCGATACGGTTAGTTTTTTTGGATTTTTTTTTAATAAC
This sequence comes from Rhytidiadelphus loreus, assembly GCA_947034895.1. NCBI lineage: Eukaryota > Viridiplantae > Streptophyta > Bryopsida > Hypnales > Hylocomiaceae > Rhytidiadelphus > Rhytidiadelphus loreus. The sequence goes on from OX344762.1 coordinate 70,643,945, forward strand.
AATGTGATTGACATTAGTTGTGAAAGGTCTAAATTTTAATAAATATAAGCTAGGCGCTCAAGGGTTAATTCATGGAATGATTGGATTGAGAGTTCTAAAGTGCAAATACGATCCCTTTCATATCTCAATCTAGGTAATTCCTCTTTGATATAAATATCATCAATGGATTTAAATTTGCTCCAATTTTATTATGAACAAAGAAAGAAATGTACTCCAATGTATAATTTGGTTGCCTTTCTATCTTGGTTGTTTCAAAATTTGTTTCAAACTCCAAGCTTTATTGCCTTAGGGTAGTTGAAGTTTTCATCAAATCTCAACAAGGTAGTTTTTGCCTATGTGACATTCTCTACAGGGCCAATTTTTGGTTTGCTATGTGACGGCCATTTATTGGGCAAATTTATAAATGAATTAATATTTTATTTTTTTGACTTGACCACTATAACAAAATGGACAACAGTTTTTTTGTTAAGTATTGTCCAAGACAAAGCGACTGAGGATACAAACAACATCAACACTTTTTTGTTGATTTTTTTTGTTATGGTGGTCATTGTTTTTCTACTAGTCTTAATTCTCTCAAGATTAACCAATCTCGACCAATGGGGTTGTCCACCAATTTTGGTGAAACACGAAATATTGCTTTTCCACACACTCACTCCAACAAGATAATCAATGGAACTCTTCTTGTCTTCTAATGCTTACTTTGCATCAGTGGGTGAAGAACCCAAGCAAAAATTTCCAATAAAATGGATGAATGGAAATTTGATACCCTTTGTCAAATGTAGACATTTGTTTCTATACATTGTCCATGTTCTAGATGTTAGAGCACTTCAAGATTAAGCACTACCCCATATGTTTCTCATTGTAGGATTAAAAACCAGAAGTGAATAAACTTGAAGCCACCACAATCTAACCACAAATATGTGTATATCAGCTTTTCATTTGTTCCTTAATTACAGAGAAAGCAAAACATACTGCCTAAATATTGAAATGAGACTGTTGTAGCTTGTCTACAGATTAAGCATCTGTTCTATATGTACAAATTGCAGCAAAATGATGTACAAGGAGGTTAGTAATTTTCTTAAAAACTTGGTGCCACCTTTAAAAAAGATTGTTGAGCTGACCTAATTAAATACATATATTAATAATCATGGTTAAGAAACAACTTTGTGGAACTTACTTTGCTTCACGGCTGCATCCTAGAAAATGTCATTTGCAATATATTTTGTACGTCAACCTACTTTAACCCCTAAAGGACCAAACTGCCTTTTTTGGCAACATAGCGATTTTGGGCAGCTTAGTACGAATGGAGTTTATTTGTTTTTTCTTTGTAATTTTCACACAACATTTTCCCGAGGAGCAGCTTTAAGGCGCAACAATTTTCATAGCTTTTGAATACATAGAAAAAAAGTTATTCAATGAAATGTCATTTTCTATGCTCGGCGGGCAGCCCAAAAAAAATTCTGAATTTTTTGAAAAAACATTTTTTTCAAAACTGAAAATTTGAAATTAGTTCATTAGGTTTATACGTATGTGGAAAGCTTTGAATCACTCCATTCCGATCAACGAGTCAAAAGTTATGAGGCTTTTTAGTTTGCGGGCAATTCCTAGTTTTGTTGGATTCTCTACCCTAAAATAAACTTTCAAATCCATTATTGAGCTCAATTTTCAATATTTTTTGAAAAAAACAACAACATTGGATGTAGGTTGTTCATTACAACATTACAACCATTGGGATTCTCATTTTACAATTCCATAAATAAATTATTAACAATTTAGTGTTTTGAATCATTCTGTAGTTCTTTCTATTTACTATTCTTTTTCTACATGTTGTACAATTCCAAACGATCTCAAAATTTTCAAGCATGTAGCCAACTTGCCTTGAAAAATGAATTTGAAGAGTAACCACCATTTTCGACATTTTTGTATACCAATATGACCTTGTGAGGGGCAGCTGCCCGGTTTTTCGCAGGGAAGAAAATTGGATTTTTGCAAATTCAAATGCTAATATCTTCCAATCTACATGGCGGAATATTCTGAAATTTTTTCCACATGTTTTCAAACAAGTTTTCTACAAGATCCTACGGTTACATGTGCCTAAAAAATCAAATTTTCTAAAATTTGGTCCTTGTAATGGAAATGGCAGTTTTGGAGTGTTTTTGGTGAAAACATAGTCCAATACCTTTAGGGGTTAATTTTCAATATCAAGCTGGTAAAAACATAGATTTCCAACTTTATTGTAATCTTGAACAAGAACGGTCTCGCTTCGTTCCATCATGTTTTGACTGATGGGAACTGAGTATTTTTGGGGTGATATATTTGTGATAAGAAATACTAGGTTTTTGTGTTTGAGTACTAGTTGCAAAATGTTACGTGATACATAAGGGACTTGCCGAACTTTGAATAGTATCATTCATTAAATTCTTTCCCATTCACCTGGTGGTGATCAGAAGATATTAGAGAAAGATAGGATTGTGGGTGGTATGAGTGTCAAATGGTCTGTAGAATGTTACAATGTGACAATATTCTGCATTTCACAAGTCTTATCTGGGATTTTGGTTCCTTTCCTTTTGAGCTTCCTTCTAATTGGTGACTTAAGAGGATTTTAAAACCACAATGTTTTTTTAACGGTATTAGCCATAATGATGATATGTTATTCTTTTGGTATTGGAGAATGTGTAATATTATTGTCAAATACAATTATCCATCAATAGCGATAAGAGTGCAGAGTGCATATAGCTAGAGAATGTAATATGTGCTCTAGTTCAATGAAAACCATGAGTTGAAGCCCCAATAGTTGTAGGACTTTGATTGCACGTTATTCACTAGTAGAAAATTGTGTCACAGTCAACAAAAGCTAACTGATATTTTTGTTGACTACAATATGTTCTTTAGAATTTTGCATTCATTGCAACATAGTTTTTAGAAAATATCAGCTAACTTTTGTTGATTGTAACATAGTTTTCTACGAGTGATTGGTGGAGTGTCTAGCTAAGTTGACCCTTTGGTAATGACTCACAAGGAAAAGTTGGTGTTTTGGATTAATCTCTAAGTTCTTCTCATGCATGTAAGTACACCTGCAAGTCTTTACAATTCTTTGACTACTTCATATCCTTGGTTGATGTGAAGATACCCTTCTCATGCATGTAAGCATATTTGCAAGCCTTTCCAATTCTTTGACTACTTCTTCACACCCTTGGTTGATGTGAAGATTTCTTTAGAATGGATAGTGTCTAAGTGTGACCTACTTGTGTCCATCAAGAATATTATGAAATGTATGTTGACCTTGCCATTATTGGTGCACTTGTATGATTTTTTGTTGCCAAAGTTCCCACGCCATTTTAATGGGCAAAAGCTATATTTGCAATGAATTAAAAGAGGTAGAAGCATATCACCTAGAAAGGTAGGGTTGTCCAAAAAACACTCAATGCCTTGCAAAGGTTGCCACATTTTATTACAATGCAGAATTTATTTTTGTCTAAGTTGCCCATAAAACTTCAACCCTTAAATGTCGGGCTCATCACTATGGAGTAAGCGGGTTGTGAATAGTGCTAACCACCCTTTTCATGCACAGTGAGCAATGTTGCAACTCTTCATTCTATGTTGCCCTTATGGAAATTGAGACAATGGCAACATAAGGTGTATTACCGTCTGTGTCTATTTTTTTGATCTCTTCAAACAATTTCAGTCACCGAAAAATACTAGAGCAGTGAATGACAATAGTTTAGAGCTTGAATGATCGTGCACGTCTCTACGATTGTTGTTAAAAAAAAATGATGAAAAAAATCTCTCCTACATCCCACACATTGATTTTTTGTCATTCATCGAATGCTTGGCATTTGAGTTGACGTTCATTCCTTTTCATTATTGTGTGAATCATGGGGTTTAGAAATAGCAAAAGCACTCATTGGAAGTCAAACTACTATAGAAGACCTCCCCTCTTCACAACAAAATTTTGAGGACAAATAGGTGCACTTTGGTCCTACTACAAGGATTTCTTACCATCCATTGGATGCCAAATGTCCTTCTTGACGTTTAAGGGTTAACCTAGGAAGGACGCCACGGACAATAAGTGTCCGATGAATGACAAGGAATTCTCCAGTGCAGGATAGAACTACAACTATTCATCGTTGGAATTTTTTGTGGAAAGTGGAGAACATCTACGACAACTTGACTTCCAATGGGTATTTTTGGATTTTTTTTGTTCCAATGACTCTCACAGTTACACAATGCATGATTTCCAGGGTCACCCCCACATTGTTCTAGGGTTAATGAAGCCATGACAATTGCCAAACACTTTCATCCATAAAAACTAAAATAGAGCATGTTTGACACCACAGTGAAACTATCTGTTTCCGCATGGCTGATGCGGTTGATGATTACAGTATGAGGAATTATATATCTTGCGGAATGCCTGGATTTTGGGCTGCGAGTTTGACTGCGATGATCGAGTGATTGCCTAAAACCCTCCCGAGAAGAATCCCTATACCCTAACCCCTGATGCACTTTTGACAATCCCTTTTTCAATCCATGGCGCATTTCAAACCAAAAAGACAGGGAAGCACACGGTCCGTAACTCACACAGCTATAGAATCGCAAAACAAAACAGCAAGTCCTAAATACATATTGCATCCAGTTCAAGCAAAACCGCAAAGCATAGTCCATCGCCGCTCACCGCATTTGCGAACCTAAACTGCTGAAACTGCTCACCATTCTTGCGAAACAGCCAAATCCATCGTACCGAATCCACGAAATTGTGGGCGATCTCCAATGACCTCGCGCAGCAATCCTGGCGAGTGGCGATTAAGGGCAATGAAGTGGATACTACGCTGGCGAGAGAGATGGAGTGAATGGCGATGCTACTGGCGATGGTACAGAATGATACGGTCAACAACTTAAGTTCTCGGGGAGGACAGATTTCTGTCGATGAAGCCTACACCCTAATCGCTCCCTGGACTCCCTTCCGCTCCCGTGCAGCGCTCTGTGGCCCCTACCTTGTCGCGTCGTCATTGACGATGCTGGCTCATGGCATGGTGTCCTTAATTTGGCAGCCTGCGCACCAAGCAGAGGAGGCCAACTGGCGACGATTTCTATTTTTTTCCAAGAAAATCCGTACTATTTTCGCACACTACTTTCTTCGGACAAAGTTTGGTGCTATTTCGCCCAATTTCGCAAAAAAGAGAAGGGTCTGCTCTCTAACCAGAATTCCAGATCGCCTTGCAACCGCCATAGCCATCCATCCTACACTCTCGCTCTATCTAGATCTGATCACATCGATCCCCACTGTATGTTTGTTATCAATTGATACCATTGTCGCCATCGCCACCTTCTTCCACCATGGCAGCTCATGATGTCCAGCACCAGTCCTCCGCAATCGACCACCGTCACTCCTTACAAGAGTTTGTGCTCCCTGAGTCGCTTCGATACGACTCCCCCTTCAACAACTTCGCTGCTGAGAATCAGCTTCCTGTCATCGACTTGGAAGACCTAGATGCTGCAGGGTCCCATGAGGAAGTGATAACGAAGCTGGTTTTGGCTGCGGAGACGTGGGGGTTCTTCAAAGTGGTGAACCATGGGGTTCCCCACGAAGTCATTCAGAAGATCATGGGGCATATGGAGAAGTTCTTCGCCAGGCCCATCGAGGAGAAGATGCGGGTGAAGTCGGACATGCCGACGAAGTACGCGGGGTACACCCCTGGGACTTTGATCGTGGATGTGGATGGACGGCATCCTAGTTGGACGGAGAGGCTCTTCTTTGAAAGGAAAGGGGATGCGCTGCAAGCGTTGGCGGAGCAGGTGTGGCGAGAGGATGATGGACAAGTCAGGTATTTAGTAGGCATCGCCTTGCACTTGAGTTCTCTCCCGAATCGTACGTTTTCCGAGTTTCGGATAGTTTGAACTGTGGAGGATCCAGAGGTGGAAACCCTCGTACCACAGGGCTTCGTCCTGCAAGTCCGATGAAGACCCCACGGACGAGGAATCTTAAATCACCATTTTCCTCCCCTTACAACATTTTTGAGCAGCTGCCTTTCCTTACGAATCTAGATTATATATTTTTGAGTAACCTTATCATCCTTATCATGAAGAGCGTCCACTCACTAAGCTCACGTAGTTCTGACAACTGGTCTTTCAGGAATCGAATGCTATTTTCTCTTTGAGATCCTCATATTATAATTTGCGACAGATTAATTTGTGATAAAGTTGCGGAGCTGCAGGTGCATGCTGTCTATCTTAGGGTCTAATAACTTTTTTACACAAATTGATGGTCTCATTAAACTTTGGACAAATATTGTAAGCGCACTGGGGTCCTCTTCATTTTCAGATAGGACGTGGTCACATTCCGTTTTCACCAGGTCTGCCCAGTGGATCGATGCTCTATTCGACTACTGTCCAAAGTTTTGCCGACTTGTTTTGAGTGGCTATGGCGCAGCCAGGATCTGATGCAATACATGAACCACATGGACTCCCTGTCGCATCGATTGATTGGGTTGCTGTGCGAAGGGATAGCCGTGGACTCATCCCAGAAATTCAAGGCGTTCCATGACAATACGACTGGGAACTTCATCGCCGCGCATTACCCGCCATGTCCACGACCCGACCTCGCTCACGGCCTTCGAGCCCACACCGACCCCCACAGCCTATAGATTTTGTATCAAGAGTACCCGGGACTGCAGCTGCTGAAAGACGGCAAGTGGCTGGCGGTCAAGCCCGAGGTCGGCACTCTCATCGTCAACGTCGGGGACATGCTGCAGGTACTGCTTGGCTAGCTTCCCCTTGAATTAGGGTTTGGTCATTGCATGTTTTCTTTTGGTTTGGGGTTCAGAGGATGTGGAAGGAGAGGCATTTTTTGGTGAAGGCTTTCAATGCTGAATGGGTGTGTCCACAATGTATGGAGTAATTAATTTGGGTGCGAACACTGAAGTGCTGAATGTCGAACTCATTTTCCTCAACTCTCCTTTGGCTAAGTAAGGTAACAGGCTCTGAAATTACACAGGCTGTAAAACCGCCCACATCCTCAAAATGTACATTATGTGTACATATTGCTTTTTCATAGCCTTCAGCAATGTACATTTTAGGAGGTGGGTGATTTCAGAGCCCTATGCCATTTCAACTTCAAAATTTTATAACTAATTTCACAAAGCTCCAAAAAAATATGAAATGACTTGAATTAGATGTCAACTCCACTTGTCTTTCAAGGGAAATTTACTGAAAATTCAATTTCGGCTCCTAGGTGGGAAATTTTTGGACTTGTTACCTCAATGGCACTGGATTGAATTGATTATTGTTGGTTTCATCTTGTTAATTACTATATCACATGACAATCACATGTTGGGTGTTCTTGATAGTATCTTATAGATTGTCCATCAACATTATCTATTCTTCAAGGTTTGGAACTCATTATCTACAAGCTTCAAACTTTGTGAAGTGAGATGACAAATGGTTATTTCCTACATGGTAATTTGGATGTGGACATTGAAGTATTTGCTTTTGAACTTCATTCCCATCTATTTTTTTACTTTATTAATGTCATATCATTGTATTGAAATGATTGTTGCCAATTTCACCTTCACGTGCTTGCATTGGTTGAATCATTTCGGATCCAATCAACCTATAAGAAGACCACTCACATTTCTTTATATTAGAAGGAATGCCAAACAATGATCCTCCCATCAATTACATTGCCCAAAAGTAAACCCTGGTTACTTAAATATGTTGTTACTTAAATATGTTGTTACTTAAATATGTTGCACTTGGTGCAAAGAGTGGTGTTAGAAAAGTCAATCTAATAGTCTAAAGTTGTGTCTAAATTCATTATGAAGTATTTCCTTAATATCATTGTTTCCACCAAGTGCAAACACTCCTTTAGTCTCCTATCTAATCACTGTATAGCATGATTAGTAGTATCACCACTTGGGATGTTGAAAGCTACTAGTATGTCACTTGTGAAGTTGTCTTGATTTTGTTGCTACTAGTTTGTCACTTGTGAAGTTGTCCTGGTTTTGTTTCACTATCCACTTCTGAAAATATGGATCAAAACCCACAATTGTTGTCTTATACTCACCAATCTCATCAATTGGGTATATAGATCTGGAGCAATGGACAATACCAGAGTGTGCAACACCGAGTGGCATTGAATTCCACCACATCGAGATTCTCACTCATCTTCTTCAAGAATCCGTGCCTTGACGAGGTCATCTCTACCCTTGTAGAGCTCGTCAATGAAGCGCATCCACGCAAGTACAAAGATGTCTCATGGAAGGAGTATATGATGCCAATTAGGAATGGGAGGTCTAAGGCCGGCTATCTCCTTGAGAAGATTACAATTGCTTGAATTTTGCATCTCTTAGCAATGTTGAAAAACATGCATGTGGGAGCTTCTTTGTAAATATTGTTCAACTCAAGCTAGGTAGGGGCTCCATTAACCTTATAGTACATTAGAGTCTACATGTGAGCTTTGATTTGTGGTAAGTGAGAAAATACTTAATTCTATTGATGTTTAGTTCTTTGCAAATGATGTTTAACTTAACAAATAAATAAATGTGCAAAGTTTAAGATGGTGCAAATTTCTAGATTGTTGTAGGAAAAGTTTCAAAGTTCATCTGTATGGTGAATGGAGACTCTACATTAGAGGATACAAGCTCTTTGCAGCAATTCAAGCTTTCTAACATATGTAAGAAGTGTGATTTGGGGGAGATAGCTGTGGAGGGAGAAATTCAAACTTTGTAACATATGTAAGTGATTTTTGGGAGATAGCTTCGGAGCTTTTGGGAGATAGCTTCGGAGCTTTTGGGAGATAGCTTCGGATCCCTTTGGGTACAATCATTCAAGATTTCATATCTAGACAAATCTGTCGAGATCAACTTGACCAAAAAGTCTAGTCAGGCTTCTGACTTCAACAATGTCGTCAGTCTGAGTCACACCAGAGCTATGTTCCACACTAAATTTTGCCCACAATTTGACAAATTTAATCACGATTCAATTCCCGGAGGTAACGTTGGTAGCACATGCCTATATATATATATATATATATATATATATATATATATATATATATATATATATATATATATATATATATTATGCATTGCATGTGTGTAACCGGGTGCTCCTAGAGTCTAGTATTCCATGTGATAGTTGTCTACAGTGATGGAAATCCTTGTCAATTTGAGTTCACTGTAGAGAACGGTGAGTCGTCCCAACTTTGCTCTAGAATGTTACACAGAGAGGGTTCGTGAATGGACTCCACAGTAGTAAGTGGGCATCATGTTGGCTTCCAAATTCCAAACGATTCCAGAGCAAGCTCGGGAAGTCCATCATGGAAACATTTCGATGATAGCAATGCCGTGCCTCTGGGTCAAATCCAAGAGTAAAAAAAAAGTGGAATCTATGGCCTCATTGGTGAAGCGACTGGAGTAGACATTCATGCAATTTTCCACTGCACAGGTCGAGAAAGATCTCCAACTGGCCTCTTTGGAACGGCCATGCAGTACGTCAAGTTATGATCCCATTTCAAAGTCGAACATACGACCGTCATTTCAATATCTCAAACACAACACTCTCAAAGCCGCTGATGTCGCCACGCCGATTGATGAAGCTTGCACACGATCTTATCACAAACTCTTGGAAGTCAATTGAATAATTAATCCCAAACTTACTGACCTTCAGATTAGCTCGACAGACGCTTTGCTGGCCATGGCGGCATGGCCCCTCTGGGCGAGAATCGCTCTGCCTTTGAAACTCCGGCACGTACTGCCACCTGGTGGGTTCAAAATTGTTTGCGTTTTTCAGTCGCAACGCTGAGAATTCTGGTGACGACGAAGATTATTGAGTGCTAATGAAATAGAGGAACCGAATGAATCAAGGACTTGGAATTCAAAGCTCACAGCCCCAGACAAGACTCACAGCACATTCCGCAGTAATCTGAATTAGAGGCGATTCAAGCACCCTGAAATCCTTATCAGGAACCAAATCTGATCACAGGTAGTGTAGGCTAGAATATCCAAATAGAACGAACACTGATAGAAGTAATCGATCGATGTAGTTGCATTTGAACTAATCGGACAGCCATTGCTATTTTCCTTGAATCTAACAACCCTTGGCAGTCCAGAAGATCGATCGGAGGAGTAAACTTAATTATTACATCCCTTGGGACTTGCATTACATAGTACAGGGTACGCTACGACAATCCACAGGGATCCGCTTCCACAGGATTGTGAGCTTGGTAACTTCGCAATTGTTGCGTGTTCAGAGATTCATTGGTTTCTTTTAAAATTAGTTAACAAATTCCGTAAAACATTTTCAATATCTCACTAGACGACATTAGATAGGAAGGCAGTGAGGAATTCTCACCTGGAACCAACTGACTCGATCTTCGAATCGCTCCTCCACTAAGAAATCAATCCCTCACATCGCCTGCATCTTTTCGTGCATGTGTCTAATACTTTGTAGCAGCAGCGCTAGTCCACTGAATGTTGTCGTCCACTAGTCGGTGACTGAGAGGCTCCATAACTGTGACTGATGCAGGTACTGGGTCTGGAGGAGGAGCTGGTCCTTGTACCACAGGAATCACTTCAATTCGTCGCGCTCTATTTTCGGAAACGGGTACGCGACTACCCTGATGATGCGGTAAATCTCATCAGAGAACCCCACGCTTGTCGCCTTCAGACCTCCGCGTAGTCCCCTCCCAAGAATCTTTGCAGACCATGTGTAGAATAGAAGAGCCAACGGAAAAGCGCTGGCCTGGTGTCATCGCTGGTCATGTCTCACTCTTCAGTCTTAGTAGTTTCGGAGATAACTTTCCGTGAGACAGCCGATTACGTAGTCCACTTGCCATGTACGTTGCAGCAAGTGGATTACATAATCGGCTTGTTTGTACAGCAAGTGACGAATGAAGTGCCCAACTTGAAATGCACACCACGTCCGGACGTGGGGAGGACAAGGAAGGTGTAACTCAAGTTTCTTCATTGGAGACATGTTTCTGCATCTAGCAAATTGTAATACCTCAGTAGAAAGCGATTTAGACGCAGAGACTCATGTGGAGAAGAGATGGACTCAGTAGGAAGGGAAATTTTGACAAATTTCGAGAGCCGCAATCGACATTATGGCAAAGTGGGCGCCCATGCGCCTGGGAGTGGACTTTGGCAGCTGAAAACGGCTGTGAATAATTCATGTAGACCGCAACTGTGTACCGTTTTTTGAAGCTTCAGTCATAGAAAAAAACAAAAAAACATCAATGAGGCCATTTTTGGGTTTCCACGACTTCCCACAACCCCACAATGCATCTGTACATTTCCATTCATTGTTGAAGACATGACATTCAACGAAGTGTAAAATTCCTCAATCCATGTGTGGCACTCCATGGTCAGCAGAATTATATAATAAGACCAGTGACTCTACAATTGTTGATTGATTTCAGGTATTGGAGGATTGAAGTGTATGAGTGAGAGACTATGGTGGGCACCAAAACTGAATGATTCTCCGGAATGGCGGAGTCGAAACAGGCACCAAGCTACCATACTCACAGCTTCTATCCTCTTCGGAAATTCTATTCCTAACGAAAGTTGCTCCCAATTTTACAGCATAGGGGGTGTCAGAATTCACGACTCGTGCTCTGAGAATGGAGGTGATTTGAATTCTCTACAAAGGGCTAGGACTAAGGAGTGTTAGCACTAGCCTGTAAGAGAAGGTGATCATGTTCCAAAGCTCTACGAGAGGAATAAGTAGTTTGAGGAAAGAAGAATTGTGTTGTGCCCGGTTTGTTAATACACTCCAAATTGCAAGGTTACTTTACGTTGAGATTCTCAGACTCAAAATCCCGTGGGACCGGATTTGAAAAACAAACGACAGAATCACACAGCTGAAATTACAAACTCTGACAACCCCTCCTGTGCTCCGACATATTAGGCTCTTGATAGCTCTTCGATAAACTGGCCAAGTGGCCAAGGATTCCATTAGCCAGGGGTGCAGGTCCCATGTTCATTTCTCAGCTCAACTCCGCTATTTACCTGCAAGCACACAGAAACAAACGTGGTTAAAAAAACCAGATCTACGGTTTCAGGAATGGGTTTTGGTGGCAAATTAGGTACTACACCTAATTGCGACAACCACTAGTACGACACTCCAATATCTTGCACAATGAGTACATATAGATTTTGAGAATCTCCTAACCCTCAGCATTAGAATTCATGTCGATTTAAAATCACTGATCAGAATAGAGCTTAGAACTTGCATATTATTTCCAATAATCCATTCGCTGGTGCATTGGAATCTTCACTGAGTTGCAATCAAGAATGTTCCAAAAACTGACCATTGTAGTAATGAAAACTATGCAAGTATTGCATTCGGCATGTATACCCTACTGAATCTTTGAATCCGAAAAATAGAGGAGAGGAATCGCACCTCTAAAGAAGCTCCTGCGATTTAAACCTTCACTGGTTTGACTTATTGTACGTAGATTGGACCGGCAAGGGAAGGAGTCTCCGTGGCAGGACCCAGCCGAGCAATGAAGCTATTTATGACTTGCAACTTTCGCCTGGATGGTGCAGTAGGTGCTCGTTGTGTTGCATCAGGATTATTATTGCAAGGTGATCTCTGCAAAAAAGTCTGCACAACGCACAAAGGCGGCAACACAAAACAATACGTCTTCGCAGTTCAGCACTTGTTCTTACAGACATAGTCTAAACTGACTGCGCCGCAGGAAACTTCAAACCAAAGATGACAGTAAGAAGAGGATACTAAAACCGTTGGGGGCCTGATCCTGTCTTTTATTGACTGACCCTGTTAGCGATACCACCTCATCTCTTCCAATCAACACTTGGTTGCTTAGCAACCATTGGGTGTAAAGAAGCGTGACTTGGCTAAAGATGATAATGACCAGTGATCTGTGAATGGAGAATGGGGTTGTCTACTATCCTTTCCAAAGTGCTTGTCTACAACCTCCCACTTTGAACGATTGCATAAGGAAAACATCCAATACATAGAGTGAAAAAACAATTTGATCTCAAGACAGTTCGGAACTTGTAGTGCCCAAAGTGATCTATCCAGTGAGCTCTATCGAGTGATAATTCCCAATGAAAGCAGACTCCTACATTGATTGGTTAAATTGCTTGAAGTGACGGAAAGAGTATTCTCTACCTTAAACCTCCATAGATCTCCCAGTGAAACCAGACTCCTACACAGATTAGTCAAAAAGCTTAAAGTGACGGAAAGAGAACCCTAAACCCTAAACCTTCAAAGATCTCCCAGTGAAAGCACAATCCTAAATAGATTAGTTGAAAAGCTTAAAGGGACGGAAATGGAAACCAAAACCCTAAACCCTGACCCTCTATAGGTCTCCCAGTAAAACCACACTCATACGTAGATTGGTAACAATGCATTAAAGTGACGGAAAGAGTATCCTCTGTGTGCTTGAAGTATGATAGGAATGTGAAGCATGGCGTACCAAACACGGCGACAAGATGGATCGTTTCGGGGATGATTTCGTCTCGGCGGCGAAGATGCGCAGCCTCACATCGGGGGTGCGCGTGTGCAGCACCTTGTCGAGTTTCTGCCCTCGCTGCAAGTCGACGCTAAACCTGCCATCTCGCATCTCCATCTGGGGTCGTTCCATCAGCAACAAACGGCTCAAAGCGCGGCTCGACAAGTCGCTACTCCCCACCGCGACTTCCCGCACATAATCGAAGCTGTGCTTCCGGATGGCATCCCAATGTGGGGAGACCTCACTGCCGCTGATGGAGCCCCGGTCCTCGGGGTCCAGGTAAATGTCGTACACGTTCTCCGAATCCATCACAGATACAGCTTTGTGGAGATCAGTGGTGGCTCTGGAAACTCGCGAGGACGCGGCATCCGGGGTCGAGCTCTGCGAAGTCTCGGATGTTCCTTGAAACACAAAGGAGGACGCGATCGGCTTGGTGAACGGAAACGCTGTTTCTGAAGTTTCGTTTGCTTGAACCCCCTCCACCTTCGCAATTGTGCAAAGACAATCAAATATCAGTTCCACCGAATTTATTGTGGGCCACTTCCATCGTTTGAAATTCGGCAGAACTTGCCGTGAAGCGCACTGGAATTCTTCACGGACTCTTTCCGAATTAGAAAGTTGCCACCGGATGATGTCCACGGTGAAAACTTATCTTCATGTTCTGTGATTGATTAGAGGCTCAGCTTACTGTAATGGATAATTAAGAGAAGACTTGAATTCAAAGTATCCAGTACTTTTGCCAATCTTCCCATTCCAAAATGGGAAACATTCAATGTTGAACACTTGGCCAATGAAAATTAGTCTAAAACCAACTAATGTTGGATGTTGTGAACGACCTCGGAGGTGCGTACTAATTTTCAACAGTGGAAACTGAAGTCCATGTTGAGCAATTGGAGACTCATCTTCATACTTCCAACAGTGGATACTCATCGTCCTCGATTGAGAGTAGATAGGGTTTCAAAGTGCCCACTACTATTGGTCGTTCTACTGGTCGTCCCCTTCCATCATCGGTGTTTCTCCTTGCTTGTAAATTATTTGCCACATGAATTACACTGAAACGAAGGGAAAGATTGAATTAGGGTGGCTACCTGTCGGTGTTTGGCGGCGTTGGCTTGGGCCATGTCGGGCTCATGCAAGTCCGGCTCAGCCGAACTCTCCGTGCGCCCGGAGCAAGTCCAGATGGAGGACGACTTCCTGCTGGATCCAATCTCCGACCACCAGCTGCGCCCCGAGCTCAGCTCCGAGCCTTTCCGCACCGCCCCAGATCTCGCCCGAGCGGAATAACTGCCATCGTAGCTTCCCGTCAAGGAGATTCGCGTGATGGCGTCGCCTTTGGACTCCCCGAAGCGCGACAGTTTCCGTCGCTGAGTCGGTAGATGCCGCCTGCTCACAATTGTCGACACCGTGCGCAGTGGATTCTGCACAGCCATTCTACTTTGGGCTAAATATCGCGAGCTTTCGACACAATTTTGGTTGTCTATGGAAAATTGAAGTAGGAAAATGCGATTGGGAACCCAGATTGCAATGAGTAATTGTTATGAGTCGCCAGAAATTGTAATGTAGTTAGCAAAATAGCATAAACATTCAATGCAACACTGGCCAAGTATAGAGCCACCCCCAGGGGAAAACGAACTATGAACAAAAGAAAGGCGGATGGATTCTGCACCAGAGAGAGGTTCCAAGTGCTGCCGTTGGATGACCAGCTCTCATTCTTCTTCGGGCTGGAAGCGTAGGATCGGTCAGAATGGTACGGGCTGTCAGGCTCCAGCCACGCGACTTCGCTCGGTCCTTCCAGATTGTCGTCGTCCGTGGCGAGATTAGACGCTGTGATGGACCGCAGGTACTGCGCCAATTGGGATTTGGATCGGGGGTTGGCGGCGACCTCGGTATTGGCGTCCTCCACACGACTCCGCAAGGATTTTCTCTTCGATTTCCCCAAACGGAACGAAGGCGATTTCGAACTGTCGAGCGTACTCACCGGCGAATTGCCTTCATCGCTCGATCGGTGCAGCCTCGATTGCCCCAGTAGCTTCTTAAAGATCCTCTCCGTGAGGTTGTTGTTCTCGGGAGCTTGCGTAGTACTACTGTCGAAGGTGAAATGGGCGACATTGAGCAGGGTGCTATTGGGGTTTGCTGCACAGGAGTAGAGGTTCCCGCTGGGAAGCCTTGCATTCCCGGGTAACTCTGTCTGGCCATTCGACGATTGGGGATGAGCAATCGAATCCGACTGTGATAATATATCGCTGTGATTCCTACTACCAGGCGAAGACACTCCGCCCTTGCTCTCATTCGGGTTGCGCTTGCTTGGCGATGGCGAGTGCAATACTCCGCTGTGATTCTGAGGAGAAGAACTATTGCTCTGATCAATGCTGCCACGCTTCTTGCCTGGCGATGCTCGCATCTTTTCGGAGAACATGGACGACAGGGAGGATTGCCGCCGCAAGAAAAGCTCCTCGTCCTCGTCAGCGATTTGCGCTCCCATTAGACTGGATTTCCGATTCAATTGACCCACCTTTGGCGACCCAGAGTTGCAATCCTCGTCACGGCGTTGTTGCGAGGCTGCGGGTGGTTGTTGTTTACATGACGATGGTGATTCCCTTTTGACTTTCTCAGGTGAAGCCTCCGATGCTTCTCCTTCACACTGCTTCATCTGATTCAATTGATCCATAGCCCTGCTCCTTTTTACGATCAGATTCCGCCCAGATTGGTCGAATACACTAGAACGCACCTCTTCATTGAGCGAGACAGGCCTTACCCTAAAGAAATGGATCGCATTGTAAATCAATCTGAGGCAATCCACTGTTGAATAACAAATCTAAGTTCGACATTGAATCACCTCTTCTATTTCCAACCTTACGGGTATGAATCCTCAACAACATTTGATGCCATACCGCTCTGGAGTACAACCTGTCCCTCCCGCACACGCTACATCTCTGCCCTGCCTTACGCCCACAACCATGGCCGCGCTTGGGAGAATAAAATTGCGAACCCAGCAGCAGCTCGATGGCACCATCAAATCTGCACCAGCACTTGGGCCGTCCTCTGAAAGATTCCATACAACGGCGGAGAGTCCACACAGTACCCCACAATCTAAAAAACCCAGGGGACTACTACTCCCACTCTCCGTTCGAGGAAATAAAGCACGCATGATCTATCGCCACTTCGGAAGCTCTCACTTGCATTCTTTTGCAGAAGCGAAATCCGCACCGTCACCAAGACAACTTGAATTTCGACTGAAATTTTTCGCCATTCCACACCAAAGCTTGACAGATCAGGTACGAAAGACGAGGAAAACAGAATTAATCCTCAACAGTTGTGATTGAAGTTGTAAGTTACACAGAACTGAGAAAGACGCAATCTAGAGTGGCCCAGGGGAACCAGCAGAGGTAAAAGCACTGGCATGCGAACCCAAGCGAGCCAGGCTGCGGCAGCAGTGATATTGGATGACGCGGGGGTGTTTTAAAGATCGATCCTAGCTAGACTGGTCAACAACGACGATGACCGTTAGCAGCGAAGCTAGAGGAGCTAGAAAGTGATCTAAAGAGGGCGAGCGAATTCGAATGCAGCGCTAGAGGTCGACGAGATTAGAAGCAGGGCAGGCGAGGGGGGAACAAAAGGGGAGAGATGAGTGCCTGTGGTGGCGGCGCAGACTCGGGACGCGCACGTTGGCGGGGCTAACTTAACTTACTCTTCTGCTCGGCTGCTCATAAGTTCACCTCCTCTCGTACCAATTTGTCATGCCCGTCTCTCCTAATCTCGTCTAATCAATGTCTCCCTTCTTTTTTTCTTTTTTTTGACACAAGCGTGTTAAGGAAACACACTGCAAGGATTTTTCCGTCAGGAGGAGAAGCTGATTTCACGCTAGGTAAAGAACCCGCTGCCACTAGGTATCAAACCCACAACTATGCCATTCGGTTTGGGTACCTCACCACCATCACCCGGTAGTTTAGGGTCATCTCGGACCTAATGTCTCCCTTCTTCAATGCACCCAAAATTGACACTTTTTGGGTGGTGCAAATGGTGATTTTGGAGGGGGTAGAATACTAACTTTCTCAAGGGAAAATCAACCCAACATGTGTTGTAATTTTCTAACACACACGCGATATTCTAGGAATTTTCAAAGTTGAAATCATAGTACCAACTCATGCCACTATACTCCCCTTAAATAGTCACCTTTGAAGCACAAAATGCTTCAATTCCCATTGGTTGCCTAAAAAAACTCTTGAGCTACTATTGGGTTGCTCTTGCTCTTAAGAGTTTGTGGAGCAAAATGAATTGTGTCACTTTTGGATGTTCTTACATTGTCTCCTTAAGAATTAAGGGTTCAAATTTTGAACAACATTGGAACATGCAAATATGCCTCAAGCACCTATATTAATCTTCTTCTTTTTCCATCTATTGAAATGTTTGTTAGCTCTCTAATATTTGTATAGTACAAATTTATGTCTTTTAAATCTTTGCAAATATTCTATAGGTCAAATACTATTAGTATGTTTCATGTCAAAAGTTGTTTTTTCTTGGTCAAAAAATGACCCTTTAAAAACAACTTGTATTGATAAGTAAAATGATAAAATATAAATATTTTAAAAAATTATCGAAATTATAAATTAACATTTTTATTTGAAAGAAAAAATCCTTACAATAAATTACAAATACTAACTCTATGATCAATTTTAGAAGGAATTTTGAATTTTTTGTTTTGAATTTTATTGAAGTTAATATAGTAGCAAATCTAAACACATAGAAATGATCTTTGGATCATATTTTACAACATTTGTGTAAAATTCATCATTAAATAATTATTCTAAGTTTCACTTTATAACACATTTTGACAATACTAGTTGAACTTTGGAGAGACTATCCTTTGGTCCTTAAGGGTTGAATTAAGATAGATGAATCCTTTTAGGGCATAATGGCTTACCTAACCCCGTGAGATGGTTGAAAATCTTAAATTTTTCCTATGAAATTTAGAGATAGCAATAGCAATGAAAATTATATTTTCCTAAAAAATATGAATTTGCTATAAATTTTTCAAGTATATTGCCCAAATAGCTCAACAATTTGCACATGCAATAGATTTTTATTCACAATGACCTTCATATTAGAGTGATGATGATTATTACATAAGGTAAGCACACCTCAAATGATCATCTATCTATACATATAGCATTCTAGTCTATAAATCTTTAACAAATGTAGATAAGGGATCCAATGGATATAGAATACTTTTAGCAATGTATTTTCCTTAATATTGTTAAACCAACATACTTGCTTGATCAAACTCCTAATTTCTTTAGTACAGCACTACACAAATAAATTGCAAATTTTGAAGTGTAGATTATAGGTGCATCCAAAAACAACCTGAGGCATTGATATTCAAGCTGTGTATATTTCAAACAATAATTTGTAGGGTATTCTATCTCTCCAAATGGACAATAATGGAGTGACTATATGACCACAATTAGAGCTTTTGATTTTGAGGTGTACATTCATTATTTTAAGGCCTTGATGTTGTAGCTATTTTGAAGCCTTGATGTTAGGAAAACATTGGAACTATTTTACTTACATAGTTGTTACAATGGATTTGGTTTTAGAATATGTTTTGGGTGATTGAAAGATACTTAATTAATAATGAGGTATACGTGAAATAGTATTGGATTTTAGATTTTGTGCAGGATGTTCATAGCGTTGACTAACATCAGATTTATGGTCCCCAAGAAGTCGACTTTGAAAATTCATACACATTACAAATTTGATTGGAAAACAGTAATTAATTTCTTCTTTAAATTGGTACAGTTACAGTTAAAATTGGTCTTTCTATACCAAATAGAATGTAGAATGTGACCTTCAGCATGTTTTTCCACATTCTTTCAATGGATAGCAAATGGTGCATTCACCTCATGTAGTAAGCTTACCTTATAATTTTAAGCTCAGTCCAAGGAGCCTTATTTGAGGGTCATCCTTGCAAGCCTAAGAATTTTTCTGTTTGCCAGATCCATAGAGAATGTCAGATGAATTGGTCAGTAGTAGTGCCCAAAGAATGACTGGATCTGGAACTGTCTGTATATAACCAAATTCCTAGATATGTAAGCTTATCCCCTTCTTCTTCATAACATTAAGTAGCCTCATGCACTATGCTCATTTGTGGACTAAGCTATTGATGAAGTACTAAGGTGGGTACACCCAAAACCACCACTTTTTGCTACTCAGCCTATCTACTATTACTAGACTGGTCAGATTTTCACATGTCCTTATTGGCAAGTGAAAGGAGGTTCCAATGCACCAATGAACATGGCATTTTGATAATGTCTGCAAAAGTTATTAAGGAACAAAATTTGATTCTAAAAGCGTTTCTTCCACATAGGTACAGAACTGATTTTGGAGATGTACACATAGTGAAGATGGCGCTTTAACCCCTAAACTTCCAAACAACGTTTTTTTTGGCAACATAGCGATTTTGGGCAGCTCACTACAGACGGAGTTTTTTTTTAAATTTTACACGATATGGGGATGAGGAGTAGCTTTAAGGCCCAACAATTTTCATAACTTTTGACTACATGGTTCAAAAGTTATTGCATGATATTTAATTTTAGGTGTTAAGTGGGCAGCTCAGATAGAAAAAAAAATTCTTTGAAAACCACTTTTTAAAAAAATAAAAATTTGAAATTGATTTTTTAAATTTTGATATATGTGGTAAGCTTTGAATCATTCCATTTTGATTAACCCCTAAACGCCCAAACATTGTTTTTTGGCATTATAACTTTTTTGGGCAGCTCACTATGAATAGAATTTTTATTTTTTTTCTTTGAAATTTTCACACAACATTTTACCAAGGTGTAGCTTTAAGGCCCAACAATTTTCATAACTTTTGACTACACAGTTCAAAAGTTATTGTATGATATGTAGTTTTGCTTGATCTTCGGGCACCCTGGGCAGAAGAAAAAACTTCTTTAAAAATCACTTTCTTTTTAAATTTAAATTTTAAATTGATTCTTTAGATTTATATCTACATGGAAAGTTTGGAATCATTCCATTTGGATCAATGAATCAAAAGTTATGAGGAATTTTAGTTTGAGGTAGTTTGTAGGTAGTTATGGAATCTCTACTCTAAAATAAACTTTGAACTCCTTTATTTAACTCAATTTTAAATATTCTTGGAAAAAAACAAAAACATTAGGTGTATATTGATTATTACAACATTACAACCATTGGGATTGGCATTTTTCAATTCCATAAATAAATGGTTAACGATTTAGTATTTTGAATCACTCTCTACTTCTTTCTACTTACTAGTTTTTTCCTATATGTTGTACAATTCCAAATGATCTAAAAAATTTCAAGCATGTAGCCAACTTGCCTTGAAGAATGAATCCAAAGAGTAACCACCATTTTGGACATTTTTTCATACTAATGTGACCTTCTGAAGTGCTGCTGCCCATGTTTTTGCAGGGACAAAAAAATGATTTTTGTTACTTCAAACGTTAATATCTTGCAATCTACATGGTGAAAAATTCTGAAATTTTTTCCAAATCTTCTCAAACTAGTTTACTACAAGATCCTACAGTTAGATGTGTCCAAAAATGTTTTTTTTCAAAAATATGGTAATTGTCCTAGAAATGACAGTTTTTCAGTGGTTTTGGTGAAAACATAGTCCAAATCATTTAGGGGTTAATGAGATGAAAGTTATGAGGAATTTTAGTTTGGGTTAGTTTGTGGGTAGTTATGGAATCTCTACTATAAAAAACTTTGAAGTCCTTTATTTAACTCAATTTTAAATATTTTGGAAAAAAATAAAAATATTAGGTGTATATTTTTTATTACAACATTACAACCATTGGGATTGGCATTTTTCAATTCTATAAATAAATTGTTAACAGTTTGGTATTTTTAATCATTCTCTATTTCCTATATGTTGTACAATTCCAAATGATCTAAAATTTTTCAAGCATGTAACCAACTTGACTTGAGGAATGAATCCAAAGAGTAACCACCATTTTGGACATTTTTCATATAAATGTGACCTTGTGAAGTGCAGCTGCCTAGTTTTTTGCAGGGCAATTAAATTTTTTTTTTGCTACTTCAAATGCTAATATCTTGCAATCTGTATGGTGGAAACTTCTGAAATTTTTTCTACATCTTCTCAAACCAATGTACTACAAGATCATATGGTTACATGTTTCTAAAAATGCTTTTTTTTTCTAAAATTTGGTACTTGTCCTAAAAATGACATTTTTGGAGCAGTTTTGGTGAAAATATGGTCTCTGATGTTTAGGGGTTAACTAAGAGTAGTACAAAAAGAAACACGGCACCAAACTCCATCAAACCTCAATTTTGGTATTCTAGGGAGTTTCATCCCGTGTTTTTTTCAAACACCAGCTTGTGGTCCCACATTGCACATACTTTACAATTAACTCTAGTGTATAGAATAGATCCAAGTTGTTATATGATTTTGAATTTCACACGTACATATTTATTATGGTGATCAAGTACTCTTCACTACTATTCCCCCACGATTTGTGGTTTGGAAATCTGTCCATTTTTTAGTATGCTAGAGCTTCCTGAAGTTCCGGACCTTTTTTGTTGAATCTGCCTGGGAACCCAATTCGGAAGATTATTGGATCCAACTTAAGCTTATTATGAGAACAACTCCAAAGTTAAGCTTAGGTTAACACTACGGTACTCCTGTACCGGTCCCGTAATCTCCAAATTAGGCCCACTCGTCTGGACGCTTAATTAAGCGGTAAGTTTCGTTGGGGAGCAGCCTGGCAGCCTGAAGGAGAGCCGCGCAGGAAGGGGCTGGGGACAAGGGGCTGGCTGCTTATTATCTCTATACCGCTCCAGTTTGGCCGGGCCCCATTTAGGCCTGGATTTTGGGTCCCAACATCATGGGCTTTCCTCTTCCAAATTTCAGATCTTTCTTTCGGCTCTGGGAATAATAAGGTAGGTACCCTAAAACCGCCACTTTTTGCTTCTGTGCCCAGTTACTTCTATTAAACTCATTAAATATTCATATTTTTTTTTGTTGGCAAGTAAAAGGAGGTTCCAACCCACCAAAGAATGTGACATTTGGATATTGTATGCAAAAATTATGAAGGAACAAAGTTTGATTCTAAAATAGTTTCTTCCACATAGGTGCATAATTGATTTTGGAGATGTACATAGAGTGTAGATTAATCAGGGTGGTTTATTTAGGGTCAATGGTGCATTTGGGGGTGCCCATCTTAGACTCTAGATGGATGAGCTTCCTTTCTCACCCTCATCCAATCCATGGTAGGCTTAGGAGATTATTAGCACTAGATGAGTGACCAAGCCAAACACTGGCTTATGAAATGGACAAAACTTTTTGAAATTGAGTGTTTTTTGGTCTTTAGCTTTGTTGGTTGTAGATAGAAGGAGATGATTGAGGTTTTGCATTGCCACAAAAGTTATGTGTGAAGAAGTTCAAACATGACTTTACTCCAATAGCAAGGCACTACTACAAAGACAAAGTCTCTTGTAGCATAGTTGCTTTTTGAATTGAATTTTAGTCATGTTAGTTGTTGTTTTTGAGTTTATACTAGATATTGTTTCCAAAATTGATATTTTTGTGTATTGTATTTGAAAAATTTGAAAAATTCATAAACATGGATATTTTTATTGTAATTTGAAGTTAAAAGCCTATAACTAGGTTTTTAAATATTGTAAATTGTGGCCACTACAATATTATATAGTGTCATATTCACCTATCTTCAAATAATAGTTATTTAAAGCTACAATAGTAAATTAAAACCCTTTTCACATGTAGTGCTTTTGAATGTCTAAGATTTAGTGTTGTAGATTGACATTGAATTGGACTTCATTCATTTTTTTTGTGCATAAAGGAATTAGAGGAGATGAAAGAATTTTTGTATTGTGATAACTTAAAGCAACATTTGACATTATATCTTTGATATAATTAACTCCTAAAGGATTGGAAAGTCCATATTGGGCTTTTGTTGGTTTGTAAATCAAATTTTTTAAATTAATTTTTTGGGGGAACGTGTGTCATGTTACTAGCTTTCTAGCACTTGTAGAATTATAAGGTGAAATGTATTTCTTAAATTCAACCCAAACAACCCATAAAAAAATTAATTATTTTTTTCGATCCAACTGTAAAATCATATAGATAATTCAAATTTAATCATTGAAGTATATTGTATCAAAATTTAAATGTAAGAATTTTCAATAACTATAAGTTGGTCACCTTGAAAATTTGAGAAAGGATTTTTTTAATCACTTGCATGGTTCATCATTCAAATTTTTTCTAGAAAAATGTATGTATCTCACAACTTGTTAAAGTTGATGAGTTGCTTTAAAATTTAGTTGAAAATCCATTCACAATTTTTTATAGAAAAAACAAACTAAAATACAAATGTCTTTTTGTTGCCCAACTTGTCAATGTTGAGAGAAATAAAGCCTAAATCGGACATAATTTTGTAACCATTGACATAAATTCTATGAAATTTGGCTTGCATTCTAAATGATCATTGCCATTGTGTGCATCTATGTACAAAATTCCAACCGTAGAACAAAAAATTGCAATTGCAATTGTAGAATTGATTGCCTAAAATTGATGAAAGCCCAAACAATAACCATCTGTCATTTTTAGATTTACATAGTGGTCTTCAAGGACCTCAGTAATCTATGAATAGAATCAAATGGCATTTTAACCCCTAAAGGACCAAACACCGTTTTTTCCCGTGGGTAGCTTACTACAGATGAAAAATTTATTTTCTTTCTTTGAAAATTTCACACAATGTGTTCCTAAGGGATAACTTTAACGCACAACAATTTTCATAACTTTTGACTACATGGTTAAAAAGTTATTTCATGATCTATAATTTTAGCAATCGGTGGACTGCGTGGACAGACCAAAAAACTTCTTTAAAATCACTTTTTTTTCAAAAACAAATATTAAAATTGGTTTCTAGATTTCTATATACATAGAAATCTTTGAATCATTCCATTTTGATTTATGAGATGAAAGTTATGAGGTGATATACTTTCTAGGTAGTTATGGATTCCCTACTCGAAAATAAACTTTGGAGTCCTTTATTTAATTCTATTTTTTATTTTATTTGAAAAGAATAAAAATATATGATTTAAATTGTTTATTTCTACATTAACACTATTGTGATTGAAATTTTTCAATTTTATAATGAAATTCTTAACAATTTAGTGTTTTGAATCGCTTTGTACTTCTTTCTACACACTACTTTTTTTCCTATATGTTGTGCAATTCCAAATGATCTAAATTTTTTCAAGCATGTAGCCAACTTGACTTGAGGTATGAATCCAAAGAGTAACCATCATTTTAGACATTTTTTTGTACAAATGTGACCTTGTGAAGTGCAATTGCCTGTATTTTCACAGGGCCAAAAAAATGATTTTTCACTTCAAACGTTAATATCTTGCAATCTACAGTGGAAAATTCTGAAATGTTTTCCATGTCTTTTCTAACTATTTTATTACAAGATCCTACGGTTACATGTGTCCAAAAATGTTTTTCATCTAAAATTTGGTGCTTGTATCAGAAATGGCAGTTTTTGAGTGTTTTTGGTGAAAACATAGTCTCTGACCTTTAGGGGTTAATGAAGGCTCTAGGATAGATGTTACAAAAATTGTTGTTGTTTAACTCCTAAAGGACCAAGTGATTGTTTGACATACACAAGAAATCCTGGGTAGTTGTATATGAAGTCAATTTTAGTTGGATGTCCACAAAATTTTGATACAATGTGTGAATATGTATCTCCTTGGTGGGAATATGATTTTCTTCTGATTGGATGCCCACATCCCAAGTTATGCTGCCTTGAACATCATTATAAAAATCTGAACCCTGCAAAGGGCTATCAAGTTGCATTCCTTTGTACAATTTTAGTGCAATTAGGGAACTTTCTTTTTCCGGATCTGATGTGGACACTACTAGTGCCATGTTAGCGCTACATTAGACTAGTGACATTCATTATTATTTTATTTATTTTTAATATTTAAAAAAATATTTTTTAATTTTTAATTTTTTTGGTACTTGCATTGCGGGGCAGGTGAAAATAAAAAATTCGCAGCCTTTTGTAGGATTCAACTCCTTGTAATTTAAGGTATACACCTCAGTTAAGAGGGTATTTGATGTGGGACTATTTACCTTAATTATTGCATTTAAGATGACCATATTTTTACATAGAAAGCTAAAAAAAGCATATTTTCAATACCCTATAGTTTTTATAAATTCACTCATACAAGTTTTTAAGCGGGACTATCTTACATAAAATTTAGATGTCCAATTTTTTCCACCCCACCCTTCTTCACAAATTTTCTCTTCCATTTACTACATCTATGTATGGGATATACATTATAAAAACAACAATAATCAATTGAATTCAAGTGGCAATTTTTAACCCCTAAAGGCCAATTGTCCATTGAATGAACAATTGAAACTCTGGGTAGGTTCGTATGAAGTCAATTTTGGTCACATGTTCATAAAATTTTGACACAAGATGTGAACAACTGAACATGTATCCTCTTAGTGGAAATATAATTTTTTTTCACCCTAAACTTTTTTGGAAGCCCTTGCAATTTGGGCATTTTGAGGGCATCTTTTGCAAAAACTCTTAGCAACTATTGAAATCTGGCATTTATGTTACTAATAAAATATGACATGCAATTGTCAAAAACAATATAGTTTTCAAATCACATTCTTAGAGGAGTCAAAATTTATTAGCTATGTTGGGGTGGCTTCTAGAAGAAAAAAAAAATTCCTTCTAGAACCTCGAGCCCTATTATCTTGCAATATGTGAAGTCAAAGTTCTTGAAATTTTTTACACATATTCTAAATGTTTGTCTCTAATTTTTAACCATTTGGATTTCAAATATAAAAAATATCTCATTGGACAAGAAATCATCAAAAAAAGACTTGTGTATTGCCAATGCACTTAACCTCTTTGCATTGTAGGTTGATTTAGATTTTTCATGAGTGAACCTAACATCATATATTCGTGAATAGTCAAAATTCTCATTTTTGTATATACCAAAAAATTTACTCCAAGAGAGCTTGAAGTGTGTTGATCTCAATTCGCAAGAATGAAAATAAAAGTTTTTTTCTCACTTCAAACATTATAATCTTTCAATCCTCATGGTCAAATGGACTGAAAATGTTCACACATTTCCATAACTATAATACACTTTTATACAGTTGGATTTCTTTTAAATAATTTTTTATTTTAGACAATGCATCAAAAATTGGTGATTTTGGATTTTTCCTCTTCCAAAACACTCTCTAGTCTTTAGGGGTTAATAACATTGAACACTTTAGAATTGCTAATGAAACTATCCCATAAAAATCTCATTCAATATGACTATGATTAATACATATGACTTCAAAGATTAGAGTTAAATGGACTATAAATTCTATCCTCATATTGTACCATTAGATGGGATTTTGGTAAAGTAGAGGACTATGAGTTCCCATGCGTTTCCAAACGCTGGAAACTCTGCTACACAAAATGCTGATGTGGTTGAGAGACGACCTCATCAACAATTATTAAAAATTTATTTTTTTATTTTTATTAAAAATCATATTTTTATTTATTTATTTATTTATTTTAATATTTTTTTAATATTTTTTTCTGGTAGCACAGGCTGGTTCCCAACAACAGGAACCAGCTTGAAACAGCCCTCTCAAAGGCTGAATCCCATGTAGTGAATTTTTAGTTTGTTGGATCCACTATATAAGGTAAACCTCTCTATTCATACAATGTGACAATTTTGCCAATTTTAGTTGATGTCTTACATTTACATTTTATTTATTTTTATATATACACTACAAGTACCATGGCACAATTTTAGTCAACCACCTTTCATCATAGATTTTCTTAACTATGTCCATTTTATCATCCATATGAAATTATCTGTCCACATCTAAGGTAAACCAGCCTATGACAGGCAAATTGCCTGATGTGGTCTGTTGCCATTAGCAAGAATAATCAAATTTTTTTTCATACAAAGACACATGTGAGAAATGAAGAAAGCAACTGAAATTTTAATTTTTGGACAAAATATGAATTTTTTGTGAATTTTTGAAGTGTGCTGTCCAGTAAGCCGAAAACAGCCTGTAGACTATCCCAAATCAGCAAAAAAGTGTTTCCATGATGGTCATCTTCCCTCCTAAAACAGTCATAGCATTTTCTAAGATGGCTACAAGACTTTCTAACATGGACATGACATTAAGAAATATAAAAACTATTTTTTACTACCAATTTAGACTAGACTGGTATAAGTGTCCATGACAATTACTAATAACTTCATGACTGTACCCCAAGGCTTTGATAACAACTACAAATCAGCCCAATGCAGTCTTAACTCCATTTTTCAGAAAAAGTCTCTCATAGATTGATAAATGACTGTAATAGGGGGGGGGTCAGTAGGTGTCTGTCATGGGTGGTTTGGCTGTCATGGGCTGGTTTACCTTATACTCATCATACTATGAAAAATTTGAACGGCTTCTATTTGTCAAGACTAACTTATTAACAAAAATTCCTATTATATGATGTTTTTACATATCCTAATTTATATATATTAGAGTGTATAGCATTTCATGAATCCTATAGTAGTTCTACAAATTATATAAAATTTGCTCCCTTTGAATGAAATGGACCCTATCTTTTTAATTGACGTAGTTTTCTAAGAACCGTGAGTAATCTCCCCAACGTGTTCAGATTTCTTATAATGTTTGGACAATTTTGGTAGCATTTGCAAAATTATTCTTCTACTTCTGAAATTTGGCAAGTATGTAACCAATATGATATAGGATACAACTATAAAACGAGAAACCATACGTAGTGCAAAAATCTCACTCTAGAAGGAGTTTAAATTTGCTAACCATGCTAGGTAAGGCATTAGAAGAGAATTCGGGCCAAGGGAAGGCCATTTCAGGCCTGTTCCCCTGGCTGTGAACCAAATGAACGCAGTCAGATAAAATAATAATTAAAAATAAATTAAAAATTAAAATTAAAAATTAAAAATATTTATTTATTTATTTTTATTAAAAAAATAATTAAAAAATAATTAAATATTACAGTCTAATGTAGCCGAAGTTCGGCTACATCAGACTGCGCATGTGGCTGAGTTCCCTGCGTTAGAAATCTCAGGGAACTCACGGCCATGTGAAGGAGCTGAATTTCCCCTAATGTTAGAAAAAATCCTTTTGTATGGTTGAATTTCAAAAAACAAAAAAAATCATTTTTTTCATTTGCCCAAAAAAATGGCAATTTTTGACAATTTCTAATAGAAATGTGCCTTGGTCTTTCAAAGAAGTGCTAGCATGTGAGTATAGAATCTTTGAGCCCATGAACTTACGAGTCTATATTATAGACACCTTCTAAAGTTATAGATTATAAGTATCTATATTATAAACTCTTCCCATAATATAGTGTACCTAAGTTATAGGTATATTATAAACACCTTCAAATGGTTGTAAGTACATACTTGCAATTAGGTTCAAGACTTGTAGGCTCATGTCTCTATACTCATACAATAGCATCATTGGGTCTTTTAAGAGGCAAATTAAAGAATCTACTAGTTATATTCTTCTTCGTGCATTTAAATCCTAAGAAAATCCTTAAAACCAAATTGTGATCTTTGAATTTTTAGTCAACTATTGTGGTTCGACTTTTGACCTTTTGGAACTTGCAAATTTAGAATTTCAACGTGTGCATTTTTGGTGTGAATTGAAAATATAATTCGTAAACTCAAACAAGTTTGGATGTATTTTCTGTGAATTATTGAGTTCTTTGCCCTCTAAAATTCAATTCCTATTATGACTAAAGGACTATTAGAGAGTTACTGTAAATGCAATCACTACATCTTCTGAGCTCATTGTCATTGTGACAAACTGTCACAATGAGCTCAAAAAATAATAATTAATTAAAAAGAAATTTAACTTCTTCCTAGATCCCCTAGGTTTAAAAAAATTATTATTTAAAATTAATTTCTTAATTCTTCGTCCCCCTGTAGATAGAATTTTTAATTTTCTTTTATACTTTTTGAAAAAGAGACAATTGGATAAGTAAAAGTTAATCAAGAACTAGAACAGAGTGTGAACTGGGACAAATAGACATGTGGTTACCGAAATGACAATTAGACAACCCGTTAAAGGTTAGTTATGGTCAGTTGAGGACTAATAGACTAGGCAGTTAGTGTAAGTAGTTACAGCCAAGAAAGGGTACAAAGACTAATCGACCCCTGATTTTCAGCTTTCTCTCAGGCTTGCAGTGATTGCATTGCCGATTTTTATACTTGTGTATTCCTTCAAGCTTTAATGCAAATTTTTGTCTATTTGTCCAATGCTCGGTGTAGCCAGTGATTGGCTTTGTCCTTGTTATTATTCTGTATTTTCTTAGCCAGGGATTGGCGGTGTTTCTTGGGCTTCCTACTTTGTAAGACAATTGTGCAGAAGAGAGAGAGCCTGTCAATTGATCTTGTATGTTTGTGTAAGTATGACAAATTGTCTTATATTCGAGTGAGTGGCTTTGTTGATCTGAATATAGATCGAAGTTCAGTGAGAACTAGGAGTGACAATTTGACTGTGACTGAGGGAGCTGAGCGAGGACAATTGGTCTATAGTTGAGACTGGAGGATAACTTGCTGGAGCTAACCAAGGCAAGAGAGCGGATCGAGGTCAAATTGTCTATGGATGGAGCGGAAGACTAATCGACAGGAGCTGCGATTGTGGGGAAAAACAGAAGACAAATCGACTGTAAGTGTGACTAACTGACCCTTTTATGATTGAAATTCTATGTTTGGGTCAGTTGTCGATTTGTCATAAGTTTGTTTCCTTACTTATGAGATGGAGGTATACTTTGAGATTAAATTTATAAATTAAGTTTGAGCCAGTGATTGGCAATTTAATTCTTTAGAAATAGTCAAATTGTCAAAGAATTTGTTTAGTAAAGCACATAACCAGTGATTGGATTATGTTATGCTTTGGTCAAATAGACAATAAATTCTCAAATATTAGCAACCAGGGATTGGTGCTAAGTATGTCAATTAGTTGAGCCAGAGATTGGCAAAATCTTAAGTAAGGTCAATTAAGTAGTGATTGGTAATGACCTGTATTAGGCGTTAAGATCAGCTCCGTTCAAATTTGAAGTCTATTGGACAAAGGCTAAGTTTCTTGATACTAGTGATTGGTTATTCAGATTTATGGATAAGTCTAATAGTCAGTTATGGATATTATTTTGTGTCTAAGTCAATTAGACAGTAAATGAAATATATCTACATTGTGTGATTTTGTTATGAGTCAAATAAATAAAAAGATTATTGAGTATTAGAGAACCAGGGATTGATGTTAAAACCATGATTAACTAAACTGAGCCAGTGATTGGCAGTATGCAAACCTGGTTGTTGGACTAATAGTCAAGTGGTATAAACAGCACATATTAGAAAGTCTATTAGTCAATTCTATAAATATTTATGGTTGTATGTCGTTGACTCGTTGTAGTCAAATGGTCTGGAGAAATTTGTATTAAGATGATTTACAGTTAATGGAAATTAATGTAAGACAATTGGTCAGTGTATGGTGTTTAAATTGAGATGACTAATTGACCAAGTTGTGTGAGAACAGCAAGAACAGGTATAAGGAGCTCAATTGCATGTTATGAGATAGAATCTATGTGTGCTTCTCATTGTGAATAGATGTGTGGACTTGGCCAACTTGACAAATTGTCATGTATGAAATTTTTGTATGTGGTTTATATTCTAACCTTGTGTGGGAAATTGGCCAAATTGATTACCATCACACATACGTTTGCATGTGGTGTTACCATAAGCAAGTCTATTTGACATATGACTATTTGACCATGCACACGACTATTTGACCAATTAGCAGTTAGCTTTGTTAAAATTGTAGTTGTTTGTGTGAAATCTTGGATGAATTGACATTTGTCGGATATTATGAAATCAGCTATGCATTAGTATAGCAAGACCAATTGACAAATGACTATTTGACAAAGTAGCAGATAGGATGTTGATTAAATGTGCACTGTGGACTTTGGTTCTAATTGACATACTGAGAACTAAGGGTTCAAAAGAAGAATCGACAAGACTATTTGACCTGTCCTATGATCAATGGACAAACTCTCAACCTTTGCATACTCTGCATACTGAGACAATTTGACAATTACAGACTTTGATATTTGCATCCCTGCATAAGTAGTAATTAGGCTAAAGTAAACAGTGACTGGACCAATTGACAATGAATTAAAATATGAAGAAGTAATTAAAGAATTTACAAAGGTCTTTATATACACCAAAAATATATCTATATATGTACTGTGTATATGATTAAGTCGATAGAACAGGAGCCATGACTAATTGACATACCTTGGACTATTTGACATTAGAAACTCTAGTACAAGACTGTGACCGTAAGTTTATAGATATTTCTATGGGTTATGGACTATTATTCGTATAGGTTAAGACAGTAAATACACCTATACCACATTAATACTTTAATAATGGAATTTTATCTTTTATTATAAGAAAATGAGTGTTAATCCTACGTAAAAGTGACCTTAGATACAAAACGATAGACTACTTGACCTTTCCCCAAACTAAAGAACCACCACTAGGTTATTCCTTGGGTTTTTGTTCCCAAGTGAAATTTATACTACACCCCCCCTCCCGTTACTTGTAATTTTTTGAAGAAGGTTCACATGGCAAGCAATATGGGACAATGAAAATCCCATATCCCATATTAGTATATCGTATTTGTATTTGCACACATATTTGTATTGTACTATATTCCAATATCAAGTACTGCATCCGTATTTTGGTATTGTATCCATACAATATATGTAAATGTACTCTGATTTATATCTGTATATCATATTTGTATTTGTATTTGGATGGAAGGCTCAAATTAAATTTCAAAGATCAACGGCTTAAGAAATTTTGAGAAATCGACGGCAATTTCGAAGATAAGCGTTTTTAAAAGAAAAAATCAACGGCCTTGAGAGAGGAGGGGAGCAACTAATACCCTTGGCTTACTCTTTTGGGTACATTGTTACTTGGTTGGCACTTGAAGTGATAGTACTTCAATTTCTTCTTCAAGGTAAAGGCAAAAGAATTCAATCTTAAATAGGCTATAAAAATTGCATTTTGAAACTTTAAAAAATTCTTCCCTCTTTATACATATTATGTTGCTAAAATTAACAATCCGTTGTTTGAATTTAAGAACAAATTTTTGTGAAATTTGTATGACTTTATGAATATTTCTCAATGTTTTGTTCTTTATTGAGGGTTTATTTCAATGCAAAGTGTATAAATCTTTCACAATATGAATTCCAATTCTAATTTTTGGTGTGAAAATTTTCAACACAAGCATCTACATTATACTAAGACATGTAAATTAGATTCTATATATTCTAATGTTTCTTGAATGTTGAAGCTAAGACACACCTATAGATAAATAGTGGGAAAAAATTGAAGTGGCTTGGCCTCAATTTGAAGCTAAGAAAAAATTGAAGTGCAATTTGCATTCCGGAGAGGGCTCAACAAATGATTTAGACTTTGCAAAAGGGAACAAGGCACTACTATGTCCTCCAATTCATTGCAATATAGTTTAGTGAGTTGTTGACCACATTTCAAATGGTCTAATTGAGTAGTTGTTGTGCTTGAAGGATGAAAATGTTTGATTAGTAGAACTTGACCGAGTCTTCAAGATTGAGTAAATTTGACCCTTGCTATTTGAAGACTAACCTAGTCTACATAATGCCAAGCTTAGAGGGACATTCTTAATAACATCCAATCTAAACTACAACAAATCAAGGTTCCTCACTAAGAAAACATAACTTGTTCAACATTGTTATTTTATTTCTTCTTTCCTACTTTGGTATTCTTCAAAGTTAACAAACTCTGGAAGCCATTTTTTCCTTCATACTTTGTCTTTTTCTCATAAAAATTGTTGAGAAAATTTTGTGTTTAAATCTATTTTTTCTGTTAAATTTAATTTAATCTAAGATGTTCTCAATTACTAAAAATCATTTTACTAGAAGGTAGTTTGGCCAAGAATCCAATTCTTTCATAATGAAAAACGGCTTAAAGTTTGAATAGTTTTTAATTTTATTAGAATTTGAATAGTTAGAAACTTAAATTTAAATTTTTAATAGTTCAATTTGAATGGTTCAATTTGAATGGTTCAATTTGAATGGTTCAATTTGAATGGTTCAATTTGAATGGTTCAATTTGAATGGTTCAATTTGAATTTGGAACTATTCAAATTTGAAAAGTACAAAATTTAAAACTTAAATAGTTCAAAATTTGAAATTTGAAAAAACTAAATCAAAATAGTTTGGAACTTTGAATTGAATACTTTAGAGTATTCAATTTGAATTGAATAAAATTTTACCATTCTAAATTAAAAAAAATTTTGATTCAAAACTTAAAATTCAAATCAAATTAGAAGGAGAATATTTCAAAAATACTTTTAGAAAAGTCATATTGTAAAAATAAAACTACTAAGAAATTCTAAAACTCATTACACTTGTTGTATTACATTTGAAAATATAAATATGAATTTTAATCAAATTAGAATTGTATCAAAATTGAAGAAAAATTTAAATTCTAATCAAATTAGAATTGAATCAAAGTTGAATCAAAGTTTGAATTCTAATCAAATTATTTGAATCAAATTTGAATCAAAATTATTGAATTTGATTAGAATTCTAATCAAATTCAATATTTTGGTTCAAATTTGATTCAAATTCAACATGTGTATTAGTATATTCAAACTTTGAAGAAGATTCTAAAAGTTTTCAAAAGATTTCAAGAAATTTGAAAATATTCTTTAAATATTCCGAAGGTTCCAAAATATTTTGAATTTTTGTTGATTTGGTCATTGCACCATTGAAGTCAACAAAAATTAAGTGAACATTTTGTTAGAATATTAAAAATACGGTGAAAACAATCATTATAGTATTGCAAATAACAAAAATCTATTGAATTCTAATGATTTGGTCATGATTTTCTAGTAGTGGTATAAGATACAATGCATACAATTGTAAGAATACAAAAACACTATTTTCACTAGTGTTTGGGAAACTTTTGGAGATCTTCTAACTAATTTCTTCCTTCTACAAGAATGAATCTGTTTTTTTTCAATGGTCACCGGTTACATCCTCTTATTCGCAAAAAGTACCCATTTATTTCTTCCAAGATCGATTTTTCACCAACGAAATTTCTAAATTCCATTAATATACAAAAAATAATTTGAAAACAAAAGTATAAATTAATATTGTATCTTTAGCAGGAATTGAACTTGGCAAAGCCCCTCACCATTTCAAGGCCAAAGATCCTCCCAACCTATGCAATATGAAGTTTAGGATGGTTATAAAAAGGTTGCATGAAATCAAAAGAGTTTAGGAATCACCTTCTTCAATTGGTTCTTTTGTTGGCTTCTATAAGGTACGGCTCAAGATTGGTATATAAGTGACAAAACTTAGAAGAATTCTTCCACAAGACAATGGCATCCACAAGAATGTTGTCAAAGTTTTTGTTTGGTCATTTCAAGGCTAATTGCATAATTTGTTGTTGTCATGCAATTTCATAGCTTTTGCTTAATGTTGTTTTGCATTGAAAAACCCCTTTCATTGGACATCGCAGTGCTCACACATTGACACTTAACAATTTCAGCAAGGGTTAGTAGGTTAGGATACTTTAATTTCAAAGATGGGCTCCAACTAATTGAAGCTCGTATATCTGCAAAAGTCGTGTCCACCCACTTTGGTCATACTTCCATGCAACTTGAAAGCAAAAAATTCTTGCTTATAAGTTGTCTCTACCAAGGGAAGAAAAATCTTTCCTCCTAGGTTTTTTTCCTATCCATATTGTTGCAAAAAAAGATTATGTTTAATAACGCCCTATGATATTAAACCAATTTGCCTATAAGGCATGTGCATTGGATTAAGGACTTCAAAAACATCAATGACATTATTGTCTTCAAATCTAGCCTTCAAGACATACAAACCATCTTAGCATAAAACTTTTGAAATGTTAAGGCAACTTCCAAATCAACACCTCTAGGATCTTTAATCATTTCAATGTAGAATTTAGACCCTCTAATTTTGTTAGGCAAGCAACAAAGATAACTACCTAGGTGTCCAAATTTAGAGAAGATATAAAAAAAACTATAGTTGGATTAAGTATATATTGGTTCAAGTCACAAGAATAAAAAAGAAAGCACATCCTAGTGAACACGATTTCTATTTTCATAGTACAATGGACCCAATAGTAAAGATATCAACAAATTTAGACTAAAGAAACTTAGATAGTTTTGAAAGCATTTTTAAATATCAATCAAGAATAGAGAATATAAATAAATTTGAAGTCACGCAATCTAGCAAACAAGTAAGGAATGGAAGCATCATCTAGACAAAGAATATCACACAAATAAACAAGGATAGATTCTAAGGAATCACGTGCAAAGTAATTACAATTTTTCACCTAGACAACCAATGAATTTTATGGTATCTTCTTAGGATTTCTAAGCATTATTTAATTCATTTTGAAGGATTTGTAAGGCAAATTTTTTATTGATGATTTCTTAAAGTGACTAGTCAATGCATTAAATATAGAATTCATTGCAATAGACATTTCTTTCCAAGATTCATTTTTTGAGTCTCAAGGGTAGCTAGGTTTGTTCTATGAGCAACACAATGAGTTGAAGTAAGGAATGGGTTTACTTATTTGAGTTGAGTTGCCATGTATTCTTCCCAACTATAGTAGAAGCTCTATCAGATCCAAATAAGTCCAACACATTTACCACCTCCATGTCTTTGAAGGAGCCATAAGGATGTCAAATATCATCTTAGAATCCTTTCTTCCATCCTTAATCTACAAGAAATCCAAGAAACACGTAGTAGGAAGACTTGCCTCTAGAAAGGTTGCAAAAACTACAAAGTGCCATTTAATGATGATATCAGTGGACTCATCAATCATTAAGCCAAAAAATTTAGAACCCCTAATTCTATCCAATACTTTCCTTTGAATGATAGAAAAGAGATCAAAGACCATTTTAGCATATATACCAAGTTTCTACTAAATACAATCCAAAAGAACATATTTCTCATGCTTTTTTGTCAATTAGTCAACTAAAACACTTAAAAGCAAAAAAAAAGGAGAGATATTCTTCTTTGAAGCTTGCAAGAGAAGGTTGTAATTTATAGAAGTTTCACTTGAATAGCACTTGAACACTTCAATACAACGAACACTAATATCGATCACCAACATCACCAAGTCATTAGCATGTCAAGGAATTGTAGCATAATTATGTCACAAGGGTGATGGTCAAACTGCAACAAAGTAGGAAGTAGCAGCATAAGAAACATGTAGAAGGTGGGAATTAAAGAACAAGGAATCAAGAGCAATATACAACATGAAGAGTAGTAGAAGGCAAGAAGAACTGAGAGGAACAAATGAATTGTCAAGTAGGGGCGCAGGAGGCTAGCAACAAATCCATCTTGATTAGGCAAGAGCACCAAAGTAGCACCAAGCTAACTATATATATAATAGTTGCAGGAGGCACTAGTTGGAGGGGTTGGGTTGCAAGTGGTGGTAGTTTGGGTAAAGAAAAATTTGCATCCACATCACTTTGTCACTCATAATCTTAGGTTGATAACCTCCCTATGCCCACTTGGTCCATTAGATTGATACCCTCATGCCTTGGTGTTGCCTTGCCGGATATTAACCAATGCTAAAATATCGTTTAAATTTTGGGTGGCATTGGTTGATTTCCGATATGGTTCTTCAAATTTCTTCCTAATTTTGCATCCTTTATTATCAAAATACAATTAGTTTTTTTTCCCACTTATACCTGCTAGCTTTGAACTAGCTGTTGCTTATTTCATGGCGTTTGGATATACAATGTAAAAGTTATTGAATTTCAAAAATTCATGAATTCAAAAATTGAATTAATTTCCCAACTGTTGATTTTCACCTCCAATTTCATGGTCAAGTATTGTTGGACCACCATATTTAGGCAAGTAGAGCTACAACTACATTTATTGTGACATTCTCAAATGAACTACCATGCTCCATGTCCTTGAAAACATCCATTAATATTAACGTATTTTTTGCAATTGGATAGTCCTTCAAAGAACAAAAAACTTGTGGTACTACATCTTTGATGTTTGTGAAACTATATGTTCAATACATTCAATGAAGACATATTCATTACATGAAATTTCAGGACAAGGGAGGGCCATTTCAGGCCTGTTCAGTGCCTTGGGAACAATTAGAATATCAAATTATTAAAATTTTATTATAAAAAATATATTTATTAAAAAATTTAATTTAATTAATTAATTAATACTATCTGACGTGGCATAATTGCGGCCATGTCAAATCATTGTTGTGGCATAATTCCTAGCATTTCCCACTATTGAAAAATATTTGGAAATTCACATGCCTCAAATATCTTCTAATGATCCACTAGCACGGAGGAAAAGGCAAACATTAAATGGTATACTTGTGCATTCACTATACATATAAAAATGCTTTTTGAGGCAAGTACTAAATGTTACCCTCTTTTTTGTTGTAGATTGTCCTACCTTAGGCTAATGATTACACTTGCATGATATACAATGATTGTAACTACTTTAAAGTTGTGCAAAGTCTAAGAAATGAGAAGGCCAAACATAAAAGAAGAGTACAAGAAGAGTACAAGAAAAAATAGATAGGGGAATGGGAGAATCATGTTCATCTCTACGATGTGTCTTGTGATTAACTTCTTGTCCTTTTTGTATGCACTTATTCTACTTTGGCACTCGCATACTCTATGAATGCCACATGAGTATTCTTCCCATAGGATTATAGATGGATTGTTGTAGACCTTGGTGGAAGGCAACATTTCTAAAGTTACAGAGGAATTCATAATAGAATTGAGGACATACTAATAAGGCTTGTCCATATCTAATGCATGAAGAGAAGAAATATTCTTGTTCAAAAGCACATTTCTTTTCTCTACACTGATAAATAGGTCAGACAAAGAAGAAGCTTCTATATACTATTGACACATGAAATCCAGAGAGGCACCTTAATGTTGTTAATACACAATAAATTTCATTAGAAACAAGAAAATACAACTTTACATTATGTGCGTAGGGCAAAGGATATTTGACTATTACTATAAGCAAGAAGAAGACTCTAACATTACGTGATTTTTGAGGCCATTGGGAGACTTTGAGTTCCCCAACATTCTTGGACTCTGGAAACGTTGTAGGACCAGTAATCTAACATGGCAAAGAAATTGCCACGTCGGATCTAATATCAATTAATTAATTTTTTAATATATTAATTTTTTAATTTAAAAAAAAAATTAAAAAAAAAAATATATATATATATATAATTTTTTATTTATCATTAAATAATTTGATTGTCCGGCCATGGTTCACAACATGGGAAACCATGGCCGGATAGTCTCTTAGAGACCTCAAATCTCCCCTTATAAGTCTATAATTAATGTATTAGGAACACAATCCCCCCAATAGGTTAGTGGACAAATGATACCATTTGTGTATATAGTATATAGAGTGCAAGACCTATATTGCATCTAGCATGTTTTAAATACCATGCTTGAAGACTACATCTAGCTACAGACCCTCAAGCCTCTCTTTGGCCTCCTATTTCAACTACAATATGCATCAATTCTTGCTATGACAAAACTTCATAGTAAGCCACAATTTTGCTAGTCCTATATACATGGCCTAAACCCCAAAAAGGAAGGGGGAAACTCATTGAATGTACACTTTGTAGGATCCACCATGTTGATCTACAATCGCAAAAAACATGAATTCGACTAGAAAATGACTACAATTACAGTTGGACAAAAGCTAAATTTAGTTTTTTGTGACTTTAGTTATAAAATGATTGTTGTATTCTAGTCAAAATGTTGTGGAAAATCATTCAATTACAAAGCAAGTAGGATTCTTTAGGTTTTTTCACGTTGTCATAAGACTATCACAACTCTACAAGCTTCTCAAGCTTCTCAACAACTTGTACTAAGTGTATACTAACGACCTTTAATCAAGTCAACTATACTTTCTTTTGTTTTGTTTTTGTTTTTCAATTAAAGGTCAAACCATGATTAGTAGTCAAATTTGTCTCTTAACTACAACTTCAATGAGCTTGCTTAATACTATTGAAGGATTTAGATCTTCAAATCACAAATCTCACTCTCACTAGCTTTCAAATTTTCTCTCTAACTAGTCTTTAGCTAATGTATTTTAAAACAAAGCTCAAGCCAATGTTAATAGAGTATAGTTAACATTTACAAGATTCATTTAGTGTTCACAAAGTTCATCAAGCCAACGTTCACAGAGCTCAACTAGCATTCACAAGGTTCATTTAGCATTCACAAAGATCATGCCAACATTAAAAAGTTTACTTGTTGTTCATAGAGCTCCAACTATATTAAGAAGTTTATCCATTATTCACAAGGTTCATCCAATGTTCATAAATCTCAAGCCACTGTTACGGGAGTTCATCTAATATTGCAACTTTCTTGCTCAACGACCTTCTTAATCTACCAATCATTGTATTGGCCAATACTTGGTTAACTGCTGGCCCAACTGGCTATTGATGGCTTAGCAAGCAAATTAATTAATTTTTTAAATGGCTAAACTAAATTGAGTTTTCGATGGCTAAATTAGACCAAGGGAGGGGATAGGAATTCAAAGCTTTGCCATATGGTGAGTTTGATCCAAAAATCTATAATGGAAGGGAGAAAAATGAGTATGTCAATATCAAAATGGTGTGTTCAAAGTTGCAAACTTTGCCATCAATTTTGGAAATAAAACAAAAAACATCAACAAGGGAAAGGACTTTAAAAAAAGGCCTCAAATTGTATGTCAAGGCTCTAGAGGGAATTCTCAAAAGTTTGGAATTCCCATTCAAGCTATTTAGGAGTTAATGCAAGATAATAAACTCAAGAAATAGATATAAAGAGTCATGAGGACATGCACATTAATAGACAATGACTATGATTTGCATGTCAAGGCTCTAGGAGTTCTCAAAAGCTTAAAATTCCCACATAAAGGAGCTACTGTAAAATTACATCCATGAAACAATAACTCATATTTTTTTTTTTAAATCATAAGACCATGAATATTAGTAAAGAAACCCCGTGAAACATTAGACTAGAACACTAGAAGAAAACTACGTTGGAACCCATAAAACCATCTGGAATTGGTTTTGTTGAGTTCCTCGTTTCCAATGCTGATTTTTGCGTTCGAATGTGTTGGAATGCAATACAAAAATGCATTCCAACACATTCCAATGCAAAAATCAGCATTGGAAACGAGGAACTCAACAAAACCAATCCCACATAGTTTTGTGGATTCTAACATAGTTTTTGACAGTTCCAACGCAGTTTTCTTCTAGTGGAAGCATGATGATAAGATTTGAATTGATCCCCACATCCTTCAAAGAGTGCACCAAAAAACACTAAAAAATAAACCAAAAGTGCTAAGAAAAATCCCACCATGTTGATGCATATTGACCAAATTGGCCAAAAAACACTAAATTGATCAAATGACAAGGTACGACATTAGAAAAAGGTTGGTTAGGGGGAAGAAGAGAAGGCCTTTTATACTTTGCTTTCAAGGCCTCACCCCTTCATTTAACCTCAAGGTTTATAGAATTTAACTACTAGTTACTAAAATAATGCAAATTATTGTTGGACTAAATTCTAACATTTAGAAAAAAGTTCCAAATGCCAAATGGATTGTGTCATTGGCTTCAAAAGGCTCCAAATAGATTGAATGACCTTTTATCCATTTGTCAAGGTCATTCAAACTTATAAAAGTCAATGAATCTTCTTAATAAAGGACTATAAAATCCCACATGAAGGAATTTATATTTTCCAACGATTTTGACTTGCCTATGGTGTTCAAAGGGATTGTTAGAATAAAAAAAAAAGACTTCTTGTAGGCTTTATTGAGTTTATTCATACATTGTATATTCTTGTGGCTCTAATCAACACCTCAAATTCATTTAAAATTCA
The DNA here is from genome assembly GCA_947034895.1 of Rhytidiadelphus loreus. Lineage (NCBI taxonomy): Eukaryota > Viridiplantae > Streptophyta > Bryopsida > Hypnales > Hylocomiaceae > Rhytidiadelphus > Rhytidiadelphus loreus. The sequence continues at coordinate 70,685,485 of OX344762.1, forward strand.
TTGGAAATTATTGGGGTTGTCTATTTAGGTCCTCATCAATGTCAAAATGACTTGAAACTTGTTAGGGTACTTTATTCCTTCTAAAAATTATACTCTAATTTTTCTTGGATTTCATCGCAACTTTAGGTAATTTCTAAGATTTTAGCAATGTCAGTTGTAGCTATTGACCTTCAAGAAAAATACTTTATGAAATTCAAAAATATCTAAAACTTTGCATGTAACTTCTCGATGGTCCTATCCTGTTTATTTTTTACAATAAGGTTTGTTTGTGGTTACTTTCTATTGTATTAGGTAAATCAAGAATCTTTTTATTGATTCAGTATTTTGACAAACTAATTGCACCATTGGGCTTCTGGTATGTTTTTTTACCTTTAAAACACCTCTTTTTGGTCTTTGAATGTGTCTTCTTTTATATTACTTGAGTTTGGTTTCTACAAGGTTGGTTTCTAACTTTCTACTTTTCTCTCAAAATTATTGGTAACTATGATTTAAATTATTATAAAGGTAGGAAAAGAGCATTTCTAATCCTAAAGAAGAATTCACAACCTATGAAATCTAAGATTCATATTTTAGCCATACCTTTGACACATGCACTATAGGTTTTGGTTTGGTTATAATCTAGAAAGCATATTTTGCTATTGATTCCTTGTTTTATTGCAAACTAGACCAATGCTTCCTTTAGAACACCTACTTGGCATCTAAAAGCAAGAGATTGGTGTACTTTAGGCACTCTATACTTCTAAGGGTATAACATTGCATTAGAAAATATTTTATTATTTGTAGTCCAACACTATTTTTGAGGATTTTTGTTTGTCAAACCTAATAATGAGGTGCAAAACCAAAAAAAACCCTGCTGAGTCTAAAGTAACAATTGAAGGACTCACAAACTCCAACGATAGTATTTTTGACAATTACTTCCATTTCGATATCATCCACTTGGCACTAGCATTATTTGTATGCTCTTGTGGATCATGCCCTCACATTTCATTGTAGTGGTATGTAGTGAATGCTAAAGTTCCTCTATTTCATGCAACAATTTGTTTTTGGTCAATTTGGAATCCATTTGCACTAAAGTAATGGATCTAATACCACACCTTTGGAACAAAATGGTACTAAAAGGGTAGAAAATTGCCAGAAAATTTCAAATTAAAAATAAATTTGGATGAAATTGCTAGGTTGTGGATGAAAATAGAATTATGGAAATGTGATATGTGATATGTACTAATGTACTAATATTTTCTATTCAATATATGGATGAATGTTGAAATTTGGAGCATTACTATAACATTTAATATTACCACTTTGACAATTCATAAAAAATGAAAAAATAAACCCCAATTTCGTGTTCTTGCCTTGCAATGATGATGCTCTTCTCATTGACATTGATATTGTAAAATGTAACATCCCCTCTTAAGGTACAAATGAGGTCATTTATCTCTTCTAATTAAATCCTCAATCCACATTGACAAGAATATTGGGATTTTGTTGTCCTTTGTATCATGAGATGCTTTTTCACCTTCATCATGTAGGTACACATCAACTTGCCCCTATTGCCATGTCAACTAAAATGTCTTCCAAAGCTCTCCGCATGAGCCTCTTTTTCTTAATATGCTGTCAGTCTATCGTAGCACTTAGTCACTATAATAAACCCATTTTTTCTTTATGTTGTATTTTTCTAAACATTTGAAAAGGTAGATTTCCGTGAATGTCACGGAGAGCTCTAGCAAATTATTGTAAAAACAAGTTGATGTTACCGTTGACATTTATGTTTTATTTGACATGAACACATAGTGAATTAGTGATGTTTTTTTGAACATTTGAAAAATATCACTAGAAGGATCCCGTGTTTTCTTTTGTATTCTTATGTCAAAGTTGACGGATTTTGTTAGACATCCCATGTAACAACCTTGTTCTTATGTCAACAATGATGTTCACTATAACATGAAGATGTCATAGTAGACATCATTGTTGACATAAAAACAACAATTGTTATATTGGATGCCTAACAAAATCTGTCAACTTTGACGTGGGTTCTTTCTAGTGTACAGTATTGCCACATCAGTGAGTACACATTTTGACTAAGGATAAGTCTTTGAAAGTTACTATGAACTGCGGTAATATATTGACCAAATGTAAAAATTTTAGAGTAACAATAGCCACGTGGCATGCTATATTAAGAAAGAAAAATGGATGGATGTAAACGATAAATGAAAAGAAAAGCTCATACAAGTAGGGTGGTAGGAAGTAAAAACAAACCATATGGGATATATAAAGCAAAAATTGTATTAAAAGTAGAATTTATGAAACAATGTCCACATGTCCACCAGTCAAGTTCCCATCTTCAAATTATCTCATATCTTTGTTTGACTGTAGACAAATAATGAATTTTGTTATAAAAATGTTTTCTCCACCTTCATTCTCACTAATTGTCAATGAAGTAATTCCTTCACTTTGCCATTGAAAATTCTCTTGATGGTATATGGTAAATTTTCTTTAATTCTTACTCAATTTGACAATTTTTTCTCTTCATTTATTTCTATTTCTTTTAGATAATTCTTAATGACCAACCTTGCCCTATGGGTAAAATATGCACTAATTGATGTTTCAAAAAACGTCTAGACATCTAAGTTGACAATTCAAAAAATAGTATTAAAATTTTTAGATGGCGTAAAAGTGTATTGACTAGGCATGCTATGTCATCCTCATCGGTTGCCACATCATTTTTCTTGCCACCACGTCGAGTGCCACGTCATGGATAGATTGGATGAAGGATATTCCTTCTTGCTTGTATGGTGTTTACGTGGTGTAGACATGACAACTACATGGTACAATTTCCTTACAATGCAAAACCCATATTTTTGTAGATATCAAATGCTAAACATTTAATGTTAAGGCATCATGTAGGATGTTTTTGCTTTGTCAATCTTGATAGGATTTTTGCACATCAATAGACATCACTCACAACATCCACCTATAGATTCTAGACATTAAAAACATGAGTTTCTTAAAATGAGTGGATGTGCTAAAAGTATAATCCCATCCAAGTTGTAATTTGGAGTAGAGTCTTCAATCTCATATTTATTCAAGGTTTTTATCTACACCCTTCGATTGCCCAAACTCCCCTTTAGAAACTTAAACATCCCTATTAAAATGAATATTGGCTAGGTTCGGAATGTGGATATTGTATTTGAGTCCCTTCAATGTCAACCAATCCATTCTCTTTTCAAGCTTTAATTCAACTCAAACAAGGGTATAATAAAGAGTAGTACTTAGTTCCATACCAAATTGGACTTATTGTATACAAGCATACAATTTGAAAGTCCATGGATTAGATTCTTCATCATATCTTTTGAATGCCATCTTCACCATATTTTATAGAACATGGTATAAATCTATCAGTGATTTGACTAAACCCCTAAAGGACCACGATGTCCAATTTTGGCCACATATTTTTATTAGCCAATTTGAATAGGTAATTTGTAGATTTTTATTGTTCAATTTTTTTTACAAACACATGTATTGATCTTCATTGAAACTTGGTAATATAAAATAAGGCCTCATCTAAATTATTTGTTTCACAATATGATCAATTGAATTGGTCCTTTTCAAACCTAGAGTCCTTGTCTTTTAGGGATTAATAAATGCATCTCTTAGAGACAAAGAGAAAGATTTTAAAAAACTAGATTGTAGTTGAAAATTGGAGATGGCATCCTCAAGATTCCTTGAAAACCAAGCTGCTCACACAAGGTAATATTTAAGGGATAAGCAATTTGATTTAGATCCAATCAAGATAGTTTTCTACAAGGACAATAATTCTAAACACAAACTACTGAGAATACAGACATTATTCTTGCAAAAGAAACCAACTCCTTTACACCCTAATCTCAATGCATTTTGAAACTTCATCGAATGCGTATTAGTGTAATTACTCTGGAAATCACTTGAGATATGAAATGCAATCTGTCAGAAATGTATCAAAATCTCTCAACTTGCAGAAAGCAAATTTTACAATCGAATTCTTACCTCTTCATGACATTCTTGAGCAATCGGGATCACTCTTCTCAAAACGATACTAAAATTTGAAGATTATTTCAATCACTGCACTGAACTATCAAATGAATCTAGGAATATTCAAAACACTTGACAGTGACTTTGCAAGAATGTTCATGGGCCAGATTGTGCAAAAAAGCATCCAAATTCCTTTTTATGACCTTTTCATGACGGTTCCAAGGGTGTTGATCAACCTCCTCAAAAAAGTTATATTGAGAATGTTAAAAATCCTAGAAATTTCGTTTACTCGATCCAGCTACAGTGAACATTGTTGGCTATGACATCTAAGAGTCCGGACACGCCATTAGTTGTCTCAGCCACGGTGGGTTTATAGAAGTGAGCACAAGAGTCCCTGAATAGGCCGGCAACGATCGGATCAACATGACGCAAGGGCTTTGACAGCTTGATGAACAGAAGACACAAACCAATAATACAAGTAATATGCTTAAGCACCACGTTGTAATAATCATGTTTAGGCACGGCTGCACATTAAAACGTCTTCCGCTAACCCTGCCATCAGTGAATATACCACATATATCAGAAGGCCATCGCCTTATAATGATCCAAACACACGCTGTGTTAGGTCAACTTAATTTGCAGCTTGAAGAGTCTCAAGTTGTGAGCAATTTTACTGTCACAAGATGCTTCCACCATATACCATTTTCTGATTTACATATAAGATCTGTGATAAAAGATATTTTAACTAATAAAAATAAAATTATTAAAATAAAAACTTGCAGGCCTTGATCATACGAAAAGAAAACAAGATCAATACATGCAATACTGCGGTAAATGATGAAGATCAATCCGCAACACTGAAAGAAGACGACATCAAATCCTGTTCCGATCCCATAATGCCTACCCACGAGAAACGGTACCAATAATAGGCAACCAATTATCAAGTAAATGATCCAAAAAAATATTAACCTAACACGCACTTAAGAAAAATATGTTTTCTTAAATTTTAAGCCTCAGAACAATGTATGCCCGTATAGTACAACAATTTTTACAAGACGTAAAAATTCATTACTGTAGCCCACTCTGAGGTTGCTGGATTACTGCATTAGCCCCCGGTGCACTGAACTTTTTGTGCACTTGAGCAAGAGGGGAAACAAGTACGAGCTTATTGCAATTGATGAAGAAAGAGGATTAGAGCAATACCCTGTACTGCGCACCTACTGACTCAAAATGTGAGGTGACAATTCGTGCATCCATTCCCTACATGAAACACCGGAATATAGCATTGTCAGTTCATATACAAGGAAATTGCTCCATTACGATGAAATAATCATATCAGATGAAAAGACCTGCAGAAAGAAAAGGCTAACACTAAGTCACACTAACCAGTGGCACAACGAATATCGCAGCTGCCAAATCACTATAACATGGACGGGGCTATCAACAATCTTCACAAAGTGGCATTCGCACTAACCTCAGACAAGGCGCCAACACTTTTTGCAATATGCAGCGAGGTGTAGGAACCAAGCATTGTGTTCAATCCACTGAGACACAAATCGTTCGTTAAGATTGAATTACAATATCCCTCTGGAGAAAATCATGGCCATGTAGACATGTATAAATATCCAATACATAGCAAGGCCCAGCCTTGCTGAAGGTTGCCTTGTCAGTATCCTTCCTCCCACAAACCTGTGACAAAAATTCCCCACTTAGGTGCAGTCTCATAGCATTTCACAGGTATTAAAAATATGCAAAAACTCAGCCTCATGACCATTAAACTTGTCTACGGAAGGGATGAAAGGATCCGACATACCACAATCCATCAAGTCTGTCAGTCAGGATTCTTGCTGCCTTCGGTACCAGTCTTGAGTTCGTCAATGCACTGAATCCATGCTCTACAAGCAAGAAATGTGGACCTAATTAATATTCCAAGAAATCAAAAAGTAAAAGTAGAACAATATAAAGAACACTTGCACAAGAGACATATCATATTCTAAAACGACTTCCAAGGGTCTAGCGGAAATTATATCTCTAAAGACTTGATAATTGATGCCAACATTTGGGGGAGAATTTGAAGCAGACTCACAAAAACTGCGTAGAATGATGACCACCTAACACGTCTGTTTATATTACCCATTAGCTGTACATGTGACATTTTAGAACAGTACTGTGCTAAGCAACAACAAACCTTTGTCATTCATGTCTGAGAGCAAATTAGAGTTGTTCACATCAACCATGTCAATTGCAATATCTGCCTGTGAATGCCTTCGTGGACCTCGCACGTGCGGAGTGACAGGGTTGCCTGTACCAACCCATGTGCTTCTTGTTCCCTAACCAATAATCAAGATGTGGCAAAAAGAATAAGTTAAGTCAAGCAATCAAATGATTTATGTGTGGACATGCATGCCAAAACATAAAAAGATGGAAAAGATTCTGGAAATAAAGGATTTGTTATTGTCAACCAAGAACCCTAACAAATACCAGGCTCACAACAAACGTCCATTCAACGCCATGCTTCCAATTGTCAATATACAAGCGAAAGCAAAAGATCATTTATGCACTAAAAATAAGAAAAAATCCATTTGGAAAGAAGGCTTTTTTAGAATGAATGACCAAAACAACAGGACAACCGACACTTTCTATTTAACGAAGGTGGTCATAAACAGAAATCTCATTAAACAACCTCCTATTCAGAAATCGAAACCCACACCACATCAAATTGCAAGGAATATGATCAAAATGAATTCTTACCAATTCCTCAATCTCAGATTCTGCTGATATATTCACAGGTACACCTTTACTGTGCGCTTCACTTTGTAGTCTCTCAAATTCCATGGTCTTTGCTTTTACATCTGCCTGTAATGTTGTCCTCTCAATTGAGATGTCATGAAGTTCTTTCTTCAACTTCTGTATTTGAGCTTCTTTCTTATCACTACTGTTCCTGTGCAGTTGGGCTTCTGCAACAAGATTATTGAACCTCTCTTCCAGGGTAGTAAAGGCGGAAGTAAAATCTAGGCTTCCGTTCATACTTTGCACATCGATATCTGCCACACCATCATCGCCTTTGTTTTGAAGGACGATGTTATGTTCCATCCAGAGTACATTGTCACCTTTAAGCAGTATGTCCCCGATTTTTGTCCGAACACCTTCCAGCCCCGAATCCTTTTCCTTCAGAAGACATTGTAATGCCACCAGCCGCTCCCGCAAGTCCTTCACATTGGCTACGGACTTTTCATTGGCTCTTGCAAGCTCCTCTTGAAGAAGTGTAAGCTGCAAACTAGTCTTCGAACTAGCATCCATACGTTGACTTTGCTCAATGTGGATGACGTTTTTAAGTTTATCCACTTCATGATTCAGTTCAACAATCTCAACATCTCGCTCCTGGAGGCTCTTGTGCAAGCTCTCACACTCTCTTACAAGTTCTTGACTGTCCTGTACGAGTAAATTCAGCTTGTTACGAGTGAAAGTCAATTTCGTGACTGCTTTTGAGTGTGCAACTTCTGATGCATTGATAGTACTCTGTTGTTTTTCTACAGTTTTCTCAAACTCCTTCACACGACTCCAGGCCGCCTGCTGCCGCAAATCAGCCTCTTTCACGGCTCTAGTAAGATCGTCAACCTCGTTCTTGTACTGCGTTCGATCAAAAGTAGCTCTGCTCTCAACTTCTTCCACTTTCTTAACATACATGGAGATATCTTCTTGCGCTCTCAAGCTCTCAACAGTAACAGATTGAAGCCTCTCTTCAGTATCACTTAGCACTGTTTTGAGAGTCTCCAAAGCATTTCTGCTACTACCTAACTCTCCTTCAAGAAACTTTGTAGTGCTCCGTGCACCTTCCAGCAACGAAACCAACCATTTTACCTTCTCTATGGGATCCCTGGGTAGCAAATCTTTTGAAATCTCAATACCAAAAAATACACTTTCAAATCCTCGACGCTCAGTTTCCAACCTTTGCTGATAGGCAGTGGCTTTCTCAAAAAGAGAAGAAACCTCAGCTTGCAATTCCTGAACTCGAGTGCCCATGGATTCTGCATGAGCTCGCATTTCGAGCAGCTCTGAATCCTTTGACTGAATATCAATCGCGTGTGACGAGACCATGGTCTCAAACTTAGCTGTCTCCTCCGCTAGTGACTTCTTCAAAGAATCCCGTTGTTTCACAAGTCCTTTGCCCTTATTAATTGCAAGATTAAGCTTCTCTCTAACAGCTCCAAGCTTCTGTTCAAGTTGATTTATATCCGATTGTAAATTATCTTTCTCGTTTGCAGTCTGCGCCATTTCGGCATGAAGACGATTACACTGAGCTTTCACATCCACAACCTCAGAACTCAGTCTCTCCCGCTCTTCCATCAGAGACTGAGCACACAAACACCAAGACGCCGCTAAAGTCAGAATTGAAATTACAATCACTACACAGTAACTCACTAGCCAGCCCTCGAAACAATAAAGACACCTAACAAAAAAATAAAATTCTATCTACTTTGCCTTAAAGAATGAACAAATTTATTCCCCAGCTACTGTATTCAAGTTCAACAATAAAAAAAAAGGCATCAAAACTCACATATAATTATGTGACGTACAAGGGTATTTCATAAGAGAACGTTAAAAATTTAAGGTACTGCGGGAAACCCTTTGTATGATTTACCTGGATGTCGGAGGCCTGTTGAGCTGATCTGACAGACAAGTCATCTATCTCGGCATGAAGCTGAGACAATTCTCTGTCTTTCAAGCTAAGTGTCTCCTCAAGGTTGGTCACTGCCTTCAGGGATTCTGAAAACATAGATTCTCGTCTGGAGGTTTCCATAGCCGAGTCCTTGAGACCCTGAATTTCTGCCTGCAGAGAATCCCTCTCCGCACCAAACATCTCATGGATGCCTCTTTGCTTACTTTCCAGGTTCTCAATCTCATTCTTTTGGCTTAAGAACTCTTCATAAAGACTAGAATAATTGTTCTTGGCGTCTTCAATTTCTCGAGAATGTACGTCCACTGCGCGTGCAGCGGTTTTCAATTCCTCACTGACCTCACGAAGGATTTGAACAAGCCAAGAAATCCATTCCGATGGAGCTGAACTCGCAGGCGGACTTCCTTGAAAGCGCAAATCTCCAACAACATCTTCAATTCCCAGCAAGGCACTCTCTACATGACACATACTCCTTACAGACTCAACCTCTGACTGCAGGACAAGGTTGTTCTCGACCTGTTCCTGTAGTTTAGTCCTCACAATCTCAAGCTCGAGATCTCTACTCCGGAGGTCCTCAGCAACTGCTTCTTTCTCATCGCGCTTACTAGAAAGCTCAAGGTATAAAGAATCAATTTTCTCTTGAAGAAGTCTCTGAGCCTCTGCTTCCTCAGAACTCTGTCTCTCCCGCTCTTCCATCACAGACTGAGCACACGACAACCGAGACGCCGCTAGAGTCAGAATGGGAAATATAATCACGCCAAAAAGTAACTCACCAGCGAATCAAAAAAGTAATAAACACACTAACCGAAAGAATAACCTGACAAGCAATCACGAAAAATACCCCGGATATTTCATTAAAAAGAATTCGAAATTCAAGACACTGCGGGACCCCTTTGTGTATGATTTACCTGGATGTCGGAGGCCTGTTGAGCTGATCTGACAGACAAGTCATCTATCTCAGCATAAAGCTGAGACAATTCTCTGTCTTTCAAGCTAAGTGTCTCCTCAAGGTTGGTCACTGCCTTCAGGGATTCTGAAAACTTAGATTCTCGTCTGGAAGTTTCCATAGCCGAGTCCTTGAGACCCTGAATTTCTGCCTGCAGAGAATCCCTCTCCGCACCAAACATCTCATGGACGGCTCTTTGCTTACTTTCCAGGTTCTCAATCTCATTCTTTTGGCTTAAGAACTCTTCATAAAGACTAGAATAATTGTTCTTGGCGTCTTCAATTTCTCGAGAATGTACGTCCACTGCGCGTGCAGCGGTTTTCAATTCCTCACTGACCTCACGAAGGATTTGAACAAGCCAAGAAATCCATTCCGATGGAGCTGAACTCGCAGGCGGACTTCCTTGAAAGCGCAAATCTCCAACAACATCTTCAATTCCCAGCAAGGCACTCTCTACATGACACATACTCCTTGCAGACTCAGCCGCTGCCTGCAGGACAAGGTTGTTCTCGACCTGTTCCTGTAGTTTAGTCCTCACAATCTCAAGCTCGAGACCTCTACTCCGGAGGTCCTCAGCAACTGCTTCTTTCTCATCCCGCTGACTAGACAGTTCAAAGTATAAAGAATCAATTTTCTCTTGAAGAAGTCTCTGAGCCTCTGCTTCCTCAACACTCAGTTTCTCCCGCTCTTCCATCAGAGACTGAGCAAACCGCCATCAAGAAGACGATGAAGTCAGTTTTGGAAATTCAATCACGACAAAAAGTAACCCACCAGAAAATCAAGAAAGTATTAAACACACTTGCCAAAAGAATAACTTGACAAGCAATCCCGTGAAGTACCCCGATTATTTCATTAAAAAAAGTTCGAAATTCAAGACACTGCGGGACCCCCTTTGTGTATGATTTACCTGGATGTCGGAGGCCTGTTGAGCTGATCTGACAGACAAGTCATCTATCTCGGCATGAAGCTGAGACAATTCTCTGTCTTTCAAGCTAAGTGTCTCCTCAAGGTTGGTCACTGCCTTCAAGGATTCTGAAAACTCAGATTCTCGTCTGGAAGTTTTCATAGCCGAGTCCTTGAGACCCTGAATTTCTGCCTGCAGAGAATCCCTCTCCGCACCAAACATCTCATGGATGCCTCTTTGCTTACTTTCCAGGTTCTCAATCTCATTCTTTTGGCTTAAGAACTCTTCATAAAGACTAGAATAATTGTTCTTGGCGTCTTCAATTTCTCGAGAATGTACGTCCACTGCGCGTGCAGCGGTTTTCAATTCCTCACTGACCTCACGAAGGATTTGAACAAGCCAAGAAATCCATTCCGATGGAGCTGAACTCGCAGGCGGACTTCCTTGAAAGCGCAAATCTCCAACAACATCTTCAATTCCCAGCAAGGCACTCTCTACATGACACATACTCCTTGCAGACTCAGCCGCTGCCTGCAGGACAAGGTTGTTCTCGACCTGTTCCTGTAGTTTAGTCCTCACAATCTCAAGCTCGAGACCTCTACTCCGGAGGTCCTCAGCAACTGCTTCTTTCTCATCCCGCTGACTAGACAGTTCAAAGTATAAAGAATCAATTTTCTCTTGACGAAGTCTCTGAGCCTCTGCTTCCTCAGAACTCTGTCTCTCCCGCTCTTCCATCACAGACTGAGCACACGACCACCGAGACGCCGCTAAAGTCAGGATTGAAAATACAATCACGACAAAAGGTAACTCGCCGGCGAACCCAGAAATAAAAAAACACTTACCGAAAGAATAACTTGACAAGCAATCACGTGAAGTAAAAGGATATTTCATTAAAGAGAATTCGAAATTCAAGGTGCTGCCGGAAACCCTTTTGTATGATTTTACCTGGATGTCGGAGGCCTGTTGAGCTGATCTGAGAGACAAGTCATCTATCTCGGCATGAAGCTGAGACAATTCTCTGTCTTTCAAGCTAAGTGTCTCCTCAAGGTTGGTCACTGCCTTCAGAGATTCTGAAAACTCAGATTCTCGTCTGGAAGTTTCCAGAGCTGAGTCTTTGAGACCCTGAATTTCTGCTTGAAGAGAATCCCTCTCCGCACCAAACATCTCATGGACGGCTCTTTGCTTACTTTCCAGGTTCTCAATCTCGTTCTTTTGGCTTAAGAGCTCTTCATGAAGACTAGAATAATTGTTCTTGGCGTCTTCAATTTCATGAGAAAGTACATCAGACGCACGAGCAGAGGTTTTCAATTCCTCACTGACCTCACGGAAGATTTGAGCAAGCCAAGAAATCCATTCCGATGGGGTTGAACTTGGAGGTGGACTATCTTGAAAGCGCAAATCTCCAACAACATCTTCAATTCCCAGCAAGGCACTCTCTACAAGACACATACTCCTTACAGACTCAACCTCTGACTGCAGGACAAGGTTGTTCTCGACCTGTTCTTGTAGTTTAGTCCTCACAATCTCAAGCTCGAGATCTCTACTCCGGAGGTCCTCAGCAGCTGCTTCTTTCTCATTCCGCTGACTAGAGAGCTCAAGGTGCAAGGAATCAATTTTCTCTTGAAGATGTTGCAGTTTAAGGGTATTCGCATTGGTGGCCATTGTCATTGACTCTGTCACTTGAAATTGTTGCTCGGACTTTCTGTGTTCGTTTTGAAGAGTGTCAATAAGCCATGTGGCCCAATCAAGCAATGACGATTGAGGAGGTGAGGCTCCGTACAACCAACTGATATCTTGAGCAGCATTCCTGAAGTCCCGAAACTCTCGTTCAAATTTTGTAAGGAGTTCCTTACTTGTATTTGATTCGAGCAACAGTGCAGCCACCGCCGTCTCATTCGCTGACTTTAATTCCATCTCGCTTCGATGTGCTTGCTCGATAATTGCCTTTGCTAAGGAGTTCACTTCCGCGACCATCTCGTTCATTGAGAGTGTTACACCTTCAGTCTGTGAATTACGTTCTTCTGGAATGCTGTTGAAAGAATCATTTACTTCATGTAATTCGCTCTTCAAGCCTATCATCTTCTGCTCAGCCATATTCACGTCTGATTTTAGCACCCCAAGGTCTTCGTGGCATTTCATCAGCTCCTCCTTGAGTCTTTCATTTTGCTGGACATAGGCTTTGGCCTCTTCCTCTTGCTCAGAAATGACTCTCGTGGCTCCTTCCAACTTTGTTATCGCGTCTATCAATTCCATGTCTCGAGCTTGTAGCATTCCCTGTACGCTCTGTAGTTTTTCACCCAGTTCAGACTCACTAAAAGATTTTGAGAGGGTTGGATTGACTTCGGAATCCTGCAATGCGCAAAAGCAGGAAGTAAGTACTACCGAGGGACATCGTCCAAGTCCAATTTGTCTAAGTGAGAACATGTCAGCGTTCTCCTTCTCCAATTTTCCATTCCGCATTAGTAGCATTCTCTCCTCAATACTTTCCTCATTTGAAAATGAAGAGTGTCCTATGAAACCAAGGTCCACTGGTAAAGCATGTTTCCTACTTTCCTCGGCTTCAGCATCATGCATAGGCCTCTGTTCACTGAGAACTAGACTGAGAGAGGGTTCGTCCCACTCCTGCACAACATATCGTGTTACTTGGGAAAAACAAGAAGAAGAACCAATTGGACACACACAACATCGCAACCAACCGTGTTAAGACCCTCAGCAAGTTCAACCATAACCCGTGAGAAATTATCCTACGATCACTGCAGAAGTCGCCTGAAAAAATATTTCCCAAACTGTCAGAAGTCTCACCCTCACAGCAAATTATCAAAATGTTCACTAAGCCCAATCACAACAATTACTTCGAACATTGAGATTAAAATTTGCAAGAGAAAACATTAGTTTCCTGACCTCTGTAGCTATGTAAAACCCAATCATCAAGTGTTGTATTCATTCTAGATACTAATGACAAGAGTGATCGTGACTCAAGCGACTCACCTCAGACGACTGAAACTTGTCAGCGGCACCAATAGAATTCCTGCTTAACTTCCTCTGCGTACTTAGGCCCTCTTTTGATTCACTTCTGTAGCTCTCATTGTCCACCCAAAATGAGGAACAATTTCCCTGATGAAGTCCCCTTTCATTAAGGCTCGCCCCACCATCAAATGTGCTCTCTTGCCATTCTTCGTTGCGCTGAGAATGTTCAGTTCCATGATTTTCCCACAATATTGTGTATACAGCTTCCCTATCTTCGTCGTCCAAGTTGCCATTACTACTTCCGGGCTCACGTAGAGACTCTACACTTTGTTCTGAGGTTTCAGGAGTCAAGTGACCACCATCGATTTTCAATCTCTGAACGGATGATGTCACAGAGGATCCAGGGGACGTGTCAAAAACGACATCAACTTCATGACGTTCTTCAAGAGCATCCACAACTGACTCGACCTCTCCATCTTTCTGAGAAGAAGCACGTCTTGAGATTTCCTCCCCGGCATTCTCTCCAACATTCTGCTCGCTTCCAGTCAAAGCTTTCAAAGCAGTAGTGCTACTAGGTTTGGTCGAGCTCCCCTTCTGCTGCCGCTTTTGACGATATTCCTCCAGCTGGATTTTATTCAAGAATATAAATGTGCATAAATCCATAAGCATCTCGCAGTGATCCAACCAAGAATGACTTCACGCCAATAAAATTCACACCACGACGTGAACTACCGTATCGAGATTGAGCAAAGACGTTGAACGTAGACGGTAAAGACACCACTATACTGTAACCAGGCCGAAGAAAAGACAATCCGCTACAGGCAAATAGCCTTGCGAGCTTCATTACCATCGATGAGCCTCAAGTTCTAAGGTAGAGCGTGTACCCGCTTCTTGCCAGCAGCTCGAAGGTCTGTTTTACTCTTTCCCTTGTCCATTGCATTGACATGCGACCACCATTAATCTGGCATCTTGTCCAACAGGGTGTGAGCCTCCACCAAAGCTACCATCGGAAAGTACAAACATCGAGGAAGTCGTCAATTCGCAAACAACAAGTGCATAAAAATAACCGAAACTTAAACACCTAAAAGTTCATTCAATCCAACAGAGGATTCCGGCACACACCGCCTGACAGATGAGTTGCTGATGGAGGCAGGGTATGAGAATCGTCGCAGCGATCAATGATGCCTCATTTAAATCTGATTGCAAAAAATATATATACGTATAAGAACCAGGAAAGTTTTCCAGATCGAACATACACATATAACTTTTAGTAGTTATGCATCCGTCAAGAGACATTCCTTCTGAGGTCTAGATACCTAATCGCGACACTCATGAATCTTGCACATGGAGTACATGATGAATTTGAGAAAGTACACCGACTCCGCATCAGAACTCTCGTCGGCATTAGGTCATCTAACAATAAAAAATTCAAGCCTTATAACTTTTGCATACTGTATCCAAAAAATGCATTCCTCTTTCATTTGCTAACAACGATGTTTAAAATCTGGCCACTCTAATAGCAGTAACTATCCTCCGCGCTTAAAGTGTCATTTTAACGTGTGCTTACCCTACAATCACATTATTCAGCTCACTCTTGTGTTGCACATCCCGTGCCTGTGAATAGATACGACCTCTGTACAATTATGTCTCCATTCAGGTCTCACCAAACACAAGCCCAAACCACCGCACTGCACGATATTGCTGCAGAACATTTCATCAAAACCTCGTCCAAGGTTGTAGGACCTTACCAGAGTCGGGAAATCCAATAGCGCGCGCCCTTCAGAACGCCGAAGCGCAATGCCACAAGGTCGCAACCCTAAAATTGGCGAAAGTGCAAGCATTCGCAGAGCACTAATAACAACCCTGGCTCTCAAGAACTCGAAAGGCAAGCGTAGAACGATAACGCCTTATCTGCACAAACGCGCTTGTTTGGCCGCAACAGGGGACGGAAGGGCGCTCACTGCGATGATGATGCGAGGCCTGGTGAGCAGAGTTTGATTGCTTGACTCGGAACAACAGGATTCCTGCCAGTGTCCGAAAACGAACAGCTCGACACCGTGCTCTTTTCTCTGGGGAACAACACCTAAATGCGTCCTAATAAGTTAAGGGGTTTGAGCAAAAGGTTTTGTGAATTTTGTTAGTAGGTGAAAAGGGATTTTAGATTTTTTTAGAATGAATTTTTTGGACTCTATGGAATAAACTATGAATTTTCAAAGTGTTGGATATAAGTGTACCTAAAATCAATCTTAACCCTCAAAGGACGAAGGGGTGACCTTGGAAATCATCCTTTTTCATTACCATGTAAATCATGGGCTTTAGAATAGCAAAAGCACTTACTTTTCACAACAAAATTTTGAAGATGAATAGTTGCACTTTTGTCCTTCTACAAGAATTTTTTTTGTCATCCATTGGATGCCAAACGTCATCCTCGACGTATAAGGGTTAAGCTTTGATGTATGGAGGTTGTATATTTTAGGCAAGAATTTAGATGGGACGGTTTTGCAAACAAGTCATAATTAGATGTTGTTACACTACATTGATTAATTTGGGACTTTTCAAAGTTCCAAAGCTACATCACATTAACCCTTAAAAGCCCAAGGCCTTTTTGGATTCAAAAACACCATTGCTTTTGAAGTGTTATAGATCTAAATGTCACCAACGTAAAGAAATCTCAACCACACAATCTTGTAGTGTACAGGTCATGACGTGAATTAAATTTGGCGTCATTTGGCCACATAGATTGCAAGATTATAATGTTGTAGTGTTGAAAAGGAATGCTGAAATTTTCCTAGCAACACATTTGGAGGTGAAATTTGATTTCTAAACCTACTCAAATGAAAAAACTTTAAATTTTTAAAGTGATTCAAAACCACCATTTCTTCACAATGGAAAAAAAAATATCATTCAATTGACTAATTGTGTTTGCAAAATGGCTTTGAATTGTTAAAAATTAGCAAAAAAAGCTTGGAAATTTTTTTTTTTTACCTCATTCTACTAGAATGCTTTTTAGTCACTCATAACTTCTTGGATTGATATGAAAATTTAGCCACACAAACTAGACTAGTATGCGTAACTTTCTCTAAAACATTTATTGGAAATGAACATTGTATGAAGAAGAAACAAGCATTAGGTAAAATATAAGCCCAAAAAGGGGTTGTGAGTTCCCAGACCGCAAAAAACTCTGGCAAAAAAAGAAAAATAGGAATTTTTTTTAATTTTTTTAACTTTTTAATTTTTTTAATTTAAAAAAATTCAGCCAACAAACTCTTGGCCAAGATGAACTGACCCCTTCATTGCCCCTGCAGAAAACATTGTGGAATTTTTTATTTGCAATCAGATGACAAAATTTGCAAATTCTGAATCAATGGCCCCTAATTAGTTAGAGAAAGTGTAAAAAGTACAAAAATCACAGCATAAATTAGGGGGCTTTTTTTCATAATAACATCTGGCCAGGGCAAAAAGGGGGTCAGTTCACCCTGGCCCGAATTCTTAGGTGTCATTAGCGCAGAACAGGTCGGTGTAATAATTGAAAAAATATTGAAAAAATTGAAAAAAATAATATTATTAAAATAATTACAAAATTACAAAATCTGATGTGGCATTATTGTGACCACGTCAAGCTGCTATTTTTTAATTAATTTTTAATTTTTAATTTTTTTCAAGGTGGCCATTGTTTATCTTTGATGACAAATAGTGGCCATAATCCTGCAATGTTCCCTTGAGGGAAACTCTTCAAAGGGAAGCATCCCCTTTAAAGGTTGATTTTTTTCCTAATGCCACCAAAGTTCATTGTAATCCAAAAATGTCAAGATTTTGAAGTCTAAATTGTTCCTAAATATTCAAAACAACTTGGATTTACATGAAACTTTTACCGCAATAACTAGACTTCAAGAGGAATATAATACAAAAAGAAATTAAAAACAAATATTAGATGAAGGATATACATGCCCCAAAGTTGCAGCCATCAAATGTAATTTGGTGAACTTAAATTGAACCTCTAATCTTCAAGTGACTTAGTAAAAATCAATACCTGTTGGATTGATCTAAAAATTTTACCGCACAAATTAGAAGAGAGTGCACAAATTTTCCAACTACTTTTATTGAATTTGAACATTGGATACAAAAGTTACAACTGAATTGGACTTAAAACTATGTGAGGACACTTTTGGGCCCCTATGCGTTTAGGGGTTAAACTAAATTGAATCCTTTTCAATCTAAATATAATCTACATGTATATTTATAGTACACATCATTTTAATATAAACTTCTAGAAGCTATTTATAACACTCCAATTTCAAAAAGTTGGTCACTTTAACCTTAGAGCGCTCCAACATCCATTTTTTCGACAATGAACAGATTCAGATCCTTGTTTCTGTCTCTTTCCTTCTTGGATGAAAGTCATACTAATTTTTGGTGATACTTTATCAAGTTGTTGTCCTATCCATCGGTTGGATTTGGTGTTATTAGAATATATACATTTCTAAAATTACAAATGTGGAAGTATGTCAAGTGGTCAATTTGCATTGACTTTAGTTCAAAACTAGATGTGCAAAAATGAGGTCAAAGATTGGTGATAGCATTAGTAGATCTAATCGTACGGATAGAATTTAAAAATCAAAATCTATAGCTTTCATTTGTATACTAATTCCAAAATATTCTTCCAAATTGTAGTTTATAATGGTTTTTCTCAAATTGTCAATTTTAGAGATGAATCCAGATGTTTAGGGGTTAATGTTCATGAAGTCCCAATTTCATATAAAAGTTTCAATTTAACAAACATACTATTCTCAAAGAATTTACAAGACACAAGATACACCAAATTGAACTTCCATCTTGTTGATTGAGGTAGTAATGAATATCATCAAATCCAAAATGCATCCATCCATTAGACCACAAGGAGTTGGAGTTCCAATTGGAATCAAACTATTGAAGTTGTAAACAAAAGATTCTACTAATAATCAATTCTAGGAATTTTCAAAACTTTTGCATTCTATAATTTTGGTGTGCAAAATTTTGAGAAACATAATAAATTGTAATATGATTGAAAGGTTCAAATAAATTTATTTTTGGCACTCATGGCAAGTAATTGAGACAATTAAAAGAACATGAAGGGCAATTTTTTTTTCTAGAATTACACCCCACCCACCATTAGTGATGTTGTATGTAAGGATCAATTTCAACAAAGAAATGTTGAATTTCAATTTCAAATTCAAATTTTGAAAGATCCATAGCACCCTATACCAATTACAATATAGCATGTGGCACTTTTTGACCCAAAATTACTTAATTTATGCCAAAACAACCCTCACATAGGAAATAGTTATATCTCAATTAAACTAAATGATCGATTGAAAGCAACAAATACCAGTAGGAATTTAAAAACTGACTCTACTAACCAAAATAATCTTTATAGGTACAACTTAACAAAGAGTCACTTGGGATACATATAAGAAAAAAGGGTGTTTTAAGTGAGTTTTTACATATAGTCTTAGACATAAGATTATAAGTAACGACCTTTTAAGAGATTTTCAATAAAATTTTACTAGAAACATGTGTATTTCTAATAAGCTTTTATTGAAGATCTCCTTAAAGGTCATTACTTATTATCTTGTGTTTAGGACTATACTTAAAACTCACTTAAAACAACCCCCTTTTTTCTTGTAGCAGGTAGAGTAATCCTTAACTTCTAAAAGAGTAGACATCAACAAGGTGCATTTTGGATGTTTTCAAGTGTACATTGCAAGAACCATGTGAAATGGATGAATTATATTCAAGTGTGTTGAAAAAACAAAATTTGTCTATTTTTCAACAAAATGACTAGTTTGGTGCTTCATGATTTTTGTACAAGTTTTTAAATTGATTCATTAAGAAACAAGAAAATAAAACTTGTAAAAATGAAAGTCTTTGGTTCTTAACTTTAGATTTTTCTTCAAACCATAAATCATTTTGCCTTAAAAGCTTTGGATCTACATCTTGATCTACATTTTCCATCTTAACATATGTACTTAAAAGATAAATCATCCCTACTACTATTAACAATGTCTAATTACTTAAAATTATAAAATCCTTAAATCACTACACATCTAATTTTTAAAATTAAAAAATACAATGTATAATTTTTAATGTTAAAATGAAATAATTAATTGTATTCAATATTTCATATTTAATTAAACTATTACTAATACCACAGATCATCTTGAACATGATGATGCCACAAAATATAGCATGTCTTGCATAGGTAGAAGGATTAGTGTTGTTGCTACATTAGGATTTTGTTGCTCTCGTTTGCTAGAAAGTAAGAGCAACTTAGAATTGTAAAATTTTAATATGTTGAAGATTTAGAATATTGAAATATTGAAATCTAAATATCTAAAAATTTGCAAATTTTAATTCTATAATCTTCTAAATTTGTATAGATATATCTAAATTTGTACATGTATATCTTCTAAATTTATATACTTAGTACACTTGACTTTCTAAATTTCTAAATTTGAAATGATTCAATTCTAAAATTCTAAAATTGATTGGTAATTGATTTATGTTATTAAATTTGTAAAACTTTAGTATGTTTAAATTAATTTTAAAAATTAATTAACTGAAATGAAAGAGTCTTTAGTATTGAATATTTATGCTTTACCAAACTAATGGCAATACAAATAACATTTAGATGGGTCAACTTGAGTAGTTATTAAACAAAAATAATATCAAAATCCCATTTATGATTTGAATAAAGCTCTAAGTTAAACCATAATAGTCACATGAGTGCAAAAGTAGGAATAAGTTTATTCAATAGAATGTAAACAATCAACAACTTAAGAGATAGATAATTCTCCTCCAAAATAGCCTTTCAAATAAATATTAGAAGATGTTTAGAGTATATTTAGAAAATGTTTTATAAATATTTCAAAATTCAAAGAATATTTCTAGAGTATGTATTTTATTTCACGACCCTACTTTAAATACTTATTGAATACATAAGGTCAAATATCTCATAACAAGTGCTTCCTTGAGCATTTACAATATGTATTTCAATTTTTTTTTTGTGAATTCCAACAATTATAAGAAATATATTGATAGTGTTTTAATAAATTATACATAGAAGTGTAATTTGATTTTGTTAACAATGATTATGAAAACATATCTCATATTGTATCCCCTATTTTCATTTGTTCAAGATTATTGAACAATAATGTTGGGTGGATGTAGACGAAGCAATTTCTAGAAAACAAATGATATGAGGCATAGATCTAGACCCAAAGATTATTCCCTCCCACCCAAATAAGTGTCCTAATTAAACCTCATGTCTTTTAAGGTGGTTTCAGGAGGTCATGAGAAAGTTTGTATTTTTTATGTTGTAATGAACTCACATGCAACGTTCTTCATTGATTCTCATGATACAAAATTTGGACCCTTTCAAATTTATGATTTTCACAATATGATCAATGAAATTGGTATCAAATCATTTTCAACAACACTTAAAAATTCTTATTTTAGGACAAAGGGAATATTGTACGATAGGATATAGTTTGAAAAAGATGTGAAGAAATTGAATTTTCATGTTAGAATTCCAAGGGGCCATGTCACATGTCCCCTCAAACCAATCACAAGATGACATGTGACACTTTTATACAAAAATGACTTAATTTATGCCAAATCTGACCCTCACATAGGGTATGTTTGGTTTACAATTTGCCCCACAAATTCCTCCCATAAACACAAATTTCTTCCATAGACACAAATTCCTTCCATAAAGTAAAAATATGTCTTAGAAAAAGACAATTGGATCCTGTGATGGAGATTCGTCCGCTCATCCCTTGAACTCCACCTGACTGTCAGTTGGCCTTCATCAGTTCTTTCCGTTGATGGCGAAGAGCATCTTAGTTCGTTCCGTTTGCGCCACAGAAGATCTTCTTTTCTCGCAGCTCCCCTGTTTTCGAATCTTCGTTCATGCCCTGCCATCCAGCAGCCTCTTCATGCTCCTCCTGGCATTGCAGAATAGTTAAGGTACCTGACTTGAAGGAGAAGATCGAATCTCCTGCTTGGAGGGAGCAATTGGTGGGAGCAACTGACGAGGCTTGTATCTTCACATACGTGTGAGCGCTTGTGTCCCTCACTTCACTTGGGTTTCCGTGGATTTTATTCTTTCATGGTGGGAGCTAGCTTGGCCAGCAACCTACGCTGATGCGTCCCGTTGCTTCAGGTCGATCTTTTTGGTTCGAATTATGCTGTTTGCTAGTTCTTTTTTTGTGGAGCTAGATTCGATCAGTCTGCAGTCTGGATGGACCAAGTTTTAGGGCGGGATGGAGAAGTAAAGGTCATCTTTTGCCCAGGAGCTTGTGATGTCTCTTAGGTTCGATGCAAGCCATGAGGAGTGCAGTTTGTTGAATTTTGTAGTTTCTCCTTGGATCTTACGTGGACTTTAGGATTCGAAGACGAAGTTGTGTGTAATAATCTGTGCTGAAGTGTGGAATGCAGGAAGACTGGGAAACCCTAATATCAGCGGCCTTCGGTCCTGCATCCTGTTGAAGGGACTTTCAAAGAGGTAAGGTTTTTTTTTTCGTGCATTTGTTGGTGCGTGAATGAACCTAGAGTGCGTTTTTTCGAATGTATTTCAATTTGGGGTGCTTTTGCTAGTCGTCTCTTTTTCTTTTTGCGTTGCCCTATTTCAGTAAATATTTTGGGGAGAGTTTGGGATAGATTGCTCACAATCATGAGCTCACTCATCCCCAATCGCCTTGTTTTGCATTGGAAACCAAGTCCCTCAAAGGCAAAGGGACATGGGAGCTAGAAGTGGAGTCATATGCTGCTGTGATTTGGAAAATTCGGGGTCCACGTCCTCCTGTTTTTGCTAGTTGTCTCTGCTTTAGCGCTTCTCCGTTTCAATAGGATTGGGGAGTTTGGAATTGATTGTGTACTCACAACCATGTGCTCACTCATCTCTACTTGCTCTGCATTGCATTGGAAACCGAATCTTTCAAAGGCATAGGGACCTAAGGAGCTAAAAGTAGGATTCAGATGCAGCTGTGGTTTGGAGGATTCGGGGTCTATGTCCCTGTGCTTTTGCTAGGCGTCTCTGCTTTTAGTGGTGCCCTGTTTCCTTAGCATTTTTTGTGGAGTTTGGATCAGATTATGTGCCCAAAATCATTTCTCACACCTGATTGCCCTGCATTACAATAATGCATTGGAAACCGGCGAAACCGGGAAGCTAAAAGTAGGAGTCATCATATGTGGCTAAACGAATTCATGTTTGGTTTCAGTTGCAGCGGAATTGCGTATTATGCTGGTTTAGGGTTTCTTTAGCTTGGAGATGTGCTGACATACCGAGGGATACCACTTTCACTGCATGCAGAGTGCAAGACTACTAGACAGCAATGTGGGAGACCTTGTTCTTCCTAATATAGAAAATAATCTCTTTCCGTTGCTACGTGGTCGTGAAGAATGGACGAAGGTACGTATTGGGCGAGGGTTCAGCGGATTTTCAACATGATGGATATTAGGACAGCATTCGTAACCGACGCCCAAGTGAACGACGCCATAAAACTTCTCAAAGCACACGAGGGTTCAGAGATTGCCAACGAAACTCCCATCAGTGCCGAGCAGCTTGATATTGCACGCAAAATCAAGGACGCGGTCGTGCATCCCGACACCGGCGAAAAGATTTTTCTTCCGCTTCGTCTCTCCTTCATCATTCCGTGTAACCTCGTGCTGGACACACTGATGCTGTCGGCAAGGGGGCTTAAGCAGAACGTGGCGGCCCAGTGGCTGAACCAGACCTACAACTGCTTGCATTACTACGCCAACCGGAATGCCTCGAATGATGAAAGCGTGCGCAAGATCTTTGAAGCGTATGTGGGAGCTACTGCAAGCTCGGTTGGTGCTGCCGTCGGATTGCATTCTCTTCTGGACAAAGTTCCTCCTGGCAGACGCTGGTATGTGCTCTGCCCTCCTTAGAAGCTAGCGATGGTGAAGAAGAGGAAAGTTGATTTCCTTTCGTTCTCGTGTAGTTTATATTAATCTTTCCGTTTGAGTTTCCATTAGGCTGTGTATGCTGAAAGGGTTGGTGGAAACCTTCTTCTAGGCCAGGGGAAGGCGTGCTTGAAAGCTACCGCTCGCACTCGTCCTCCATTCCACATTAATTTTCAGTTCATAAGCCCCAACAGCATCAACAAAGGTGATGATTATGCTGATCCCTCCATATCATGACAAGTGGGAAAATCGTGTAATATAGAAATTAGCGTCTGAATTTTACAGACATCTTGACTCATAGTATTGGATGGATGAAGGGACTGAAGGGTATTCGTCATATCTTTTTCCACGGGAACCTAAACCGTAAACCCCACCCTAAAACCCTAAAATCCCGAAAGCCCTATTTCCTAAATCGTTCATGTCTGAGGGCCACTTTAGATTGCACAGGTCTAAGCAATAAGAAATCCTACACCAAAACCCATTTCTCATTCGTTTTACCGTGTTTTTGTACAACGTCGACGATACACTCGTAACAAGAATGAGAATGAACGGGGTTGCGCTTACATGACTCCGCAAAAACCAGTTTGAGAAACCAAGTTATCTCTTTGAGGTGGATTGAACACTTGTTACCTCAAATGCATCAATAGGTGTCATGAACGCAATGGATAATTTGAAGCTTGTTATCTCAACCCTAGTCATACATGACGTAGTTCAAATGTTAGGTTTGTTGCTTCGACCTGTGCTATGTTAAGTGGCCCTTAATAGACAGTTTGGAGTCGAGAGTTATTGTGGAAGTTACTGAATAAAAGCAGGCACATCAGCTGCAACGAAGTTCTTTGGAACGCGTGAATCCGCTGCTGACTCCAGTGTTGATGCAGGGCAGGTATAGCTCGCAGGCTTGTCCCCTTTTGTGCGGTTGCAGCGGCAGACGTGTTAAACCTTGGCATTACACGCAGAGATGAATATCTCGAAGGTATCAGAGTATATGACGACAACAATGATGTAGTTGGGCATAGCAAGCTTGCCGGTGCGCGTGCGGTGAGTGCATGCACTGCAGGACGCATCTTTGCAGCTGCTCCTATATTAGTCATTCCACCGCTCGTCATGCACAGGTAATCCATCTTGTGTTGCATCTTATTTTTATTGTATGTGGGGAGTTAATACTGAGAATATCTATGTTGTCCAGTCAAAAACCGTAACGGAGTTCTTTGATGCCTGGCAGATTGGAACGGACGGCCTTCTATACAAGACATCCCGCCTTGCGAATACCAACACTCATGGCCATGCTGGGGGCATCCATTCAGATTAGCGTGCCCCTTTCCTTTGGCATCTTCAAGCAGCAGGCTTCCATAAGCGTTGCCAAACTTGAGGATTCGTTCCATAATCGGGTCAATCGGTTTGGGCAGCCCGTGACCCAGGTTTTCTACAACAAGGGTGTCTAATTGATCTCTTTACTCTTACAATCTACTGTAAGTATGTATAATAGAAGGGATTTTCTCAGGACTTTGAATATCTGCTACCAAAAAATCCGACAATGAACGTAGTTTTCTCAAAGATAAGATGTCCAACTCTCCAGGGATATGCTCAGGGATATAAACTCTCACTCTATCCAAATACTATCTGAAGAGTAAGTTAGAAAGGTCTAGAAGTACATTCGAAGGTTGTAAAAGTTTTTTCTTCTTCTTCTTTTGAAACAAATGAAACAAAGGTTGTAAAGTTATTGGTTTAAGTTTCTGGGTCTATGCAGTCGGTAGAATCACGAATCTCCAAGACTTGAAAGGACTTCCAAGTGAGTCCTGAAGCGAGGACGTCCAGAGCTGGTGATCAAGTGATTAATACGCGCAGGTTCCTAGCTCCGCCCGGAATATTCTTGTGAGGTGTTACAGACGTGCTAGGAGAGAGGGTTGAGGCGTCTTCTTCTTGCTCATTATTTGTTACATTATTTGCCATGATTATTCTCATGGCAATGCATATTGAATATTATGAAAGCCTGTTGTTACTGACATGTCTGAACCTTTATGACCTTTTACAGTACCAGGTCACACATTGAACACCTAAATTTATGTGTAGGGGTTATCCATGTGTACCTACTCTAATAAGGTAGTAAGGTTCAGCTGCCCCCATCACATAACTTCAGATTGCATGACCCATAAGTTTATTTGCTTACTGAAGCAGATCATCCATTTCGAAGAACCTGCAGGAGCTTCGTGTCAATGTCTTGTTCTTGTTAGGTGAACTTGGTCCATAGAAGTTTCTCAAAAAGAAATGAAAAACTGGTGACTTTTGGCTTGGTCAACTTCTTAGGCGGAAGTTTTCTACCTTTCCCAGCAATGATGGAGACTTTGTATATAAAACAGTTGGACCTTTCGGTCCTATGCTCTTTGAGTTCTAGAAGAACTGAACTTCATGCCATACCTGCATACAATGTTTTTTTTCTCTCCAGTTAGCAAAATTGGTTCCGGATATCTTATTCAAGTAAGGGCCTCTTTACATGTAGAGGCTTACATGTAGAGGCTGGGCCAATTTTTCTTGAGGCCGATTGCACAAAGTTTTAGCCCTTTTGGGCTGGAGGCAGTCCTCAACTACTCATTAGAATAAGATTATATTGGGGGCCAATTTTCCCATATGTAAAGGCCTTGGGATCAAGAGGTTGGGTTGATTCAATAAAACCTAGAGAAGAGAGAAAGAAGGGTCAAAATTTTCAGGGTCATTTTATGCCTAAAGGTTGGGCCAATTTTCCTTGAGGTTGATTGCACAACATCCAATGGATTTGATTTGTTGAAAAAAATAATATTTTATAAAAACAGATTTTTTTTAAATGGAATTTGACATTGGCTTCTGAGCCAATAATTGGCCTCCCGTTTTTGGTGCACCTGATTTAGTGAGCTTAGGCCATGTCAGATCATGTCTTTTGGGATGAAAAAAATGTATTACACCAAATTGGCCTAGCTTTTAGGTATAAAGGGATTGGAACCAATTTCAAGGTTTTGTCCAATCATAAGTGAGGGTTCTTGGCATTTGACAAAGCAAATTGGTTTGGCCTCTAGATATAAAGCCGCCAGCCTAATGTGAAAACATCCAAAAACTTTTGTGTATTCAAAAGTGCAATTAAATTGTTCCCATACTTAATTACTCCATCCATCCTAAAATGATTGTCCATTTTGAATGTCATGTTTTTTTTAAGGTTGTTTGGAGAATGTCATATGAAGAATTCCTTGTAGCTGATTTTATATAGGTTGCAATGAACACATGCAATGTGCTTCATTGATTCCAATGATACAAAATTTGAAACCTTTCTTAATTATATTTTTCTCAATATGATTGGTGAAATTGGCATTAAAAAATCTCGACAAAATTGTGGACAATCATTTTAGGATGAAGGTAGTAAGATTAGTTGACTACTCATTCTTTCAATTTTGGATTTATATCCACACTATGTGTGGCCTAGGGAACTTCTACTTTGAAAATTCTTAGTAATTACATGCCTTATCCAAAAACTCTATTTTTTTTTTTTGAATTGATGATATAGAAATTATAACTAAATGTTTTTTTCTTGAAAAAGGTGCCTCCAACTATGATAAATTGCTTATTTTGAAGTTTTTTAATGTTTTCACCTTAATACCTACAACTACAATATAATTAGCATTTTGGAATACTAAAGTATAGGTGTGATATTTAGAGCCAATTTTGTTTGTGTTTGAAAATATTACCAATTATTTTAAAATTGTTAGAATTAAAAAATAATTGATGAGAGATTGAATTGTTTTTAAAATTAAATTGTTGAATTAGATAACAATATGTGACAATCTCCACACTCACACAACTTATCAATGTAAGCTACCGTGTCCAAGAAGTGACTCTTTATTAGGTGAAACAAATTTGGGTTAGTTGGTGTAGTGGATTAATTCTTAGTGAAAAAAGAATAAAATCTACAATGAAAGCAAAAAGTTGTATAATTTTTGGAATGCTCAACATTTAATTATAATTTCTAAAAGTAAAAACTAGTGGGACACTAGTTAGTTTGTAGGTAGTGTACATAGTAATCACATGGCATAGTTTTGTGAATGGGCCATGATGTATCCCAAATGTACTCCTCTTATATTTAATCCCTAAAGGACCAAGGCCTTTTTCTGCCAGAAAACACTCAAAACTGCCCTATCTATAGCAAGGAGTAAAAAAAACTGAAAATTGTTTTATTTTCATATCTAACCGTAGGATCTTACACCTAACTAATATGAGAGTGTGTGGAAAAAAATTCAAAATTTTTGACCGCTCAGATTGCAAGATATCTGCATTTAAAGTGGAAAAAACAAGTTTTTCAGTACATTGCGGGACTAGATTTTTTGACTTTGAACATTTTTAACTTAAAATTTTTGCTCTACAGAGTTTTGAGCTTTAAATCTTTATAGTGGAGAATTGAGTTGAGAGTTTAGGTAACAAAAAAAAATTCAAAAAAAAATTGATTATCATTCTTAAAAAAATTGTTAAGTAGAAGTAGGTATGAGATAGAAGGAAAATCTAAAATATTCATATATTTTAGATGGAATTAAAATGCACTAATCCCAATGGTGAGATTGTTCTAGCAAGTAAATCAGACCATGCACAAAAAAAAAATTGAAAAATTTGAAAAATTTCATTGAGAAATGAATCCTACAAGTTATTTTTTTCAAGAAGATGCTCTAACTGCCCGAAAAACAAGAATGTCCATAACTTTCTCATAATATATCCAAATGAAATGAATCAAAGCTTTCCAGATAGACAAAAATATAATATATGAGAAAAAATAAAATTCAAATTCAAATTCAAATTTTTTTCTATTTTTTGGGGCTGCCCGCTGTCCCCTCGTTTGAGCTTATTTGGTCATAACTATTGTTTCCGGGCACCGATTTTGAAAAATTATATTCCCACGAAGCTAATCAAATTTTCTACCTCCAAAATAAATTTCAAAATATTAGAAGAAAATTTCAGCCCATAGGTACCTGCCTGAAAACACATTTGTCCCTCGAAGGGACAATGGTCCTTTAGGGGTTAAATGACACGCAATATAGGCTTATAAAGTGTCCTTCACTAATTGCACATAGAACATTGAAACTGGAACATTCATTACCATATTTCTACTTATTGAAGACAAAACATTTATAGCTTTTCATTTGTTTATACTTTTTCTTGTGTGCTACATTGCCCTTTTCTTTTCATCCATCTCAAGGCTAAATTTCATCCTTATAACTTTCCATTTTGTTTGAACTCCATGTAGAGACAAGCATTTAACTTTTGCATTAACCATACTAAACCATTTTATAGGGTCGATTTGAAGAACCTTGGTAACTTTAACCCTAGAGGGACGTGGCCACCTATGACCAAGGTAGTCACCCAAATACCCCAATTATTGAACCAATAGATGCATTCTTTGGTTCTACAATTAACAATGAAGTCATCTATCAGACCTATAACTCTAGAAGGACACTGTCCCTTATGACTACAATAGTCACCAAAATGATTCAATTATTGGACCAATGGGTGTTTCAACATTGAACAATGAAGTTACCAATCAATTACTTTTGGTCTTCAATGTCACTTTAGGGTTAATTCTAAAATGACGCTACAAACACAAAATGTTTGATGGATGAAAAAGAATCCTTCTATGTAGGACAAAGTATAGATGTTCATCTTTAAAATTTGTATGAAAAGGAAAAGTCTTGCACAATTTTGACCTCCAATGACCTCTTAGGTTATTTTAAGC
Source organism: Rhytidiadelphus loreus (assembly GCA_947034895.1). Classification (NCBI taxonomy): domain Eukaryota; kingdom Viridiplantae; phylum Streptophyta; class Bryopsida; order Hypnales; family Hylocomiaceae; genus Rhytidiadelphus; species Rhytidiadelphus loreus. The sequence continues at coordinate 70,714,694 of OX344762.1, forward strand.
AAAATTATTCACATGATACCCAAAAGGTTAATTTCCACAATGACCAACCTATCTATTTGGGGTTAATCTTTAAAGGATGCTATGAATGTTTTTGGTCTTTTGGATAAATACACCTCACTCTATGGGATGGGAAAAAAAAATTCATACAAGTTTTTTTAGAATTTTTTTGAGTATATTTTCAATGAATAGTATTGCAAATTCCTTCATTATGGTATTATTGACTTTTCTAAAGAAGACAATGCTTAACCCATGGATCACCCTTGTAACATATTGTTTTGGCCATTTCTTGCTATCTTGCATGCTATTTACTTTTAATGTAAATTTGAGCCATAAAAATGATGTTTCTTGAAATTGAGTCCAACTAACAAAATGAAGTTTATCAAGTGTAATTTCTACTCTAATTTGAAAATTTGAAAATTCATAAATTTCAATATTTTATAGCAATACAAACTATAAGTATGGCCTATAACTATGGTTTGTTCATTGTCTAGTTTTAGGGTGTTGCCTTAACTTTGGTTTATACCATGATGTTATGCACTATAATATACATCTATAGTGAAAATTTCAGATTTTTTTAGTATATTTGATATTTGATAAGAATTTTCTTCATTTTTCTCTTAAGAAATTCACAGTAATTTCAAAAATTTCCCCCAAAATTTGAAAATCTTATGACTTGTATTAGACATATGACTTCATCTCTGGGAAAAAAAATTCATTCATATCTAGGTGCCAAATATCAACAAATAGAGTAATGGGCAATGGAAATATAGCACATTTGATACTTTGAAAAAAATGCCCCAAACCACGGTGGGGGTTGTATTGGTTCCTGGGCTCGAAGCATGGAGTCCTTTTCTATTGTGCTAAGCCATGGTGGCGATGCTCTAAAGGTTAAGGTCCGTGATGTCTTTATAGGGTTATGGACCTATTAGAGTACATTTCCATTGGGCTAACCAGAGGTCTGAAGTGGACAACTTTGTTGGTTTCCATTGCACTTGAAGGAGATGCCTCCCCTCCAGCCTCCAAACCACAATTTTGAGTAAATGCTAACTAGGGGAGGGGCATGGAGGGTCAACTAGAAGAGAGCAATTTCAACAAAAGACAAAGTTTTTTACTACGGAAATTGACCCTTACCTCATAGCTTGGAGTGGTCGGAGAACTTATGAATCTTGACTAAGTTAACCCTCAAATGACGACAAGGATGTTTTATATCCGATAGATGACAAAGAATCCAAGTTCTAATAGGACAGAAGTGCAACTATTCATCATCAGAATTTTGTTGTGAAAAGGGGAGGTCTTCTACAGTAATTTGACTTCCAATGAGTGCTTTTGCAATTTTTTAAAGCGAATAATCCACACGTTAACCAAAGGGATGATTTCCATGGTCACCAATTCGTCCTCGAAGGGTTAAACTTAAAAGGCATGCATTCAGTCCAGGTGAACTGCACACATTCCCTGCACTAAAGTCACATCAATTGCAGCAATTTCAATGGATTAGGTGAATTATTCCTTGACTCCCTTTGGCTGTTGGACTGTAAATTCTGGAGACGGTGTCACTGTGATGCAAGGTTGGAGGTATCAAAATATCCCAGATATAAAAAATAAAAATAAAAAAATAAAAATATACATGTATTTTGTATCCGTCCTGGACTAATACTTTGAGTACAATTGTCTGCGAACAATTGGGTTGCTTTTCCAGGTAAATAGATGGCATGGATACAGTGGTCCATTTGTCCACTACTCATCAGGGGTAGTCACACCTCCTTTGAGAAGCAAATTTTCTTCAAGAATACAAGCTTGGTGAGAGAAAAGAGGAGCCAATGGGAAGTTGTTGTGCAAGAAGGTGTGATACCCCTTCTCAACATGAGCACCGTGGTTTTCTTGGAGAATCGACTAGAATCTCTATCATAATGCACTTAGGTGGTGGAGAATGTAGGTGGTGTAGGCAGCCTAGAAGTCAAATTGGACTCGGGGTGCAAGAAAGCGAACATGTGACAAGCAAGGTGGAAGTGACGTAAGGAAGAGTAAAAAATCCTTTGAGAACATTTTCTTTGACCCATTTCTTCATTTGTAGAGGAGAAGAACGGCACTTCCAAAACCTCAAAGATTGAGAGCTTTAGAAGCCATGGAAAACCACATTGAGAGAGAGACACGCATCCAATCTTTGAAAATCATTTGAGGGTCAGAGAAGGTGTGACTGCCCCTATTGTTTGGCTTCACCCACCACAACAAGCGTGAGATAAAATGTATGTTATACTCCATATTAGATCCATCCATTAAATTAGGAATGATGGTTGTTTGTTTGTTTGCTACGGTGAGATCTCTTAGATCATGCATTCCCCGATCAAGTTCTTGGTATGGTTGGAAAGTTCTTTGCAAAGATGGTCAGTTTTGTTAAAATGGCGGTATTCCATTAAAATGGCAAAAAATGAAAGCATTGAAAGAATGAAAACAATGGAAAGATTGTCCGAGGGGAGTGGAAATGCGTGAACTAGGAGTGATTTGAATGTGCTAGGTATAAAATTGGCACATGTATGACCCTATTGTGGCACACTTATTCTCTTTTGTAGAAGATATTCTATTAAAATGGCGTGTGGAATACTGCCATTTTAAGGAAATTGACCATAAGGGGAGGTGCATGGGCTTTGTTTTATGGAGTTTGGACCTACGTTGTGAAAGTTATTGAATTATGAAGTTTTTATGAATTCAAAAAATTAGAAAAATATCTTTTACTTTTATTTTGATTGTGGCAACAACACAAGGCATACTATAAAATACTACGGTAGTGTGCCTTGTGCCACAATCAAAATAAAAGTAAAAGTCATTTTCTAATTTTTTAATTCATAAAATAAAAACTTTGAAATTCAATAATTTTCACATTGTAAGGCCAAATGCTACAAAACAAAGCCCAAGCATCCCTCCTAATAGAGAGCTTTCCAACAATATGTAGAATGTGACTAGAAGACACACACTTTTGGAGATCTCAATATAACAAACAAAACAAATAAACAACCCAACTTAAGGTATAGATTGGGAGATTTGGGGAGTAGTATACTGTATACAGAGTATGGAATCATATTTCGATAATATTTCATTTAAAAAAATTCATAATTTTATAATTTTTTCTATCATATTGATTCAAAAAATTCTTCCCCCCTACTAAAGAATCTTGTAAATCTTACACTTGTTGCAAAAATCAAATTTTATCCATTAACTTTCAAAAACTAAAAGGTCTAAATTTGATTTAAATTTTCAAAATTAAATTCCACAAATAGTACGTCACTAGTACAACAAGATGTCTAAATTTTGTTAAATAATTCTAGGTACTTAATTAGCTATGGCAACATTTGGAGTGTACAAAAACTTTGAGAGTTGTTGCAAAATTAACCCCTAAGTGCCTAAGCCTTTCCAAGTGTGTTTTTCCCATGAAAGAAGAGCATGGGCTTATAGTTATCCCCATTGAAGCAAATTGATTTTTTTTCAAAATCTAACCGTATGGATGTTTAAAGAGCTTGCTTATTAGTATGCACACCAATTTTGAGTGCAAAATTGCATAAGAGTTGTGAGATTATAACAAGAGAAATGTACATTTTCTATTTTTAGTATGTTGCCCCTCTCCGCAATGTTTCAAAAATTTGCACATAAAAGTTTTTGGGGATTGGAGGTGACATGAACAACTACAAATTGTGTTAGCACACTAAAATGCCCTTTCAAAAAACTTAATATCTCTTGAAAAGCTATTAAATTCATTACACAATTCACCTTGCAATTGTTGAGATGCAATTTTTTTTATAAGCATAAATCACAAATAACTCCAAATGAAGACTTGCTTGTTTAAATTTTCAATGGTGAAAATCATGAAAACACTTTACTGTTTCCATTGGGACCATTTTCAAAGCAAATGGATAAGTGGAAGTTTTTAGATCTCAAATCAAGTGAAATTGCTCAAAGTTGAAAAATGAAGTAAAATTAGCAAGCTTTACTCTTCCACTAACGGACATAAATGGCTTTGGAGACCTCTCAACAATCAAATATGTACCTTTTTCAGTGAAAAATGAAAGTTTTGAATAGTTAACCCTAAAAACTGCCCCCCCCCCCCCCCCCAATTTTAAAACAGGCAAACAAATTTAACTGCCCACTTCAAAATGAGCCTGAAATTTCAGATCGACCATATATGGTTGATGAGGCAGTTAGGGGTTAAAGATTTTTGAAGTTTGACTACATGGTTATAGGCTATAATATCCTTACAAGATGCCCCTTGAAATGTAGGAGAAGTTAAACAATGTCATATAAATATTAAACAAATCTAGTTCATAGTGAGAAAATGATGACTTCTATCCAATTTTATGTGGAACAAATTTGATAGTGGTATACCACATAATTGAATTGAATTCAAGTTGTATTTGTTGATTTTTAATTGAATAGGGGGTATTGTTTTAAGAAAAAAGGATCACTCATATTGATAGTGTGTTTGTTAGCACTTTCAATTTTGGTCTTAAAACTTGATTTTGACTTACAATTTTTTCTTCCCTTTGAGCAAAGTCTTCTTGAAAACTTCGAAAATTTCTTGAAATTAAATGAGTATTTCATATTTGTTAGAAGATGAGATCCTACAATTACGTTTCTAAATAGAAAATGACATGAAAATTTGGAATTCACTATTATGTTCCACACTATAATATATATATATACCCATGGTGGAATTTTAGATTTATTAAACTCAATTTATAGCTTATGAATTATTTATTTAATTTGAGTTTTGAGTTTCATGCTCTATGTTGTTCAATCTTCTTCTTTCAATCACAAAATAAATCAAGGAGCAATTTGAAATTGAACGTTCATTTGAATTTGCAAAGATGCAACTATTCTAAACCTTTGTAGTCAAAATGGATTATTACATTGAATTACTTGCATTAATTAGTCTAAAGTTGCTGAATGTGCTCTATAGACTATTAAATATAGTTACTTATAGAAGGTCAAAGAAAAACACAACTTGAAAACTAGAATTCAAATGAAAGGATACTATCTCTATTACAAAGCGTGAAAGGAGGACATGACATACATCTTTATTTTGTTTTTTAAAATTAGAATTCTATGAAAAAGGTATAAGAGCTTAAATTGAATTGATAAATTTTCTAAAATTGTTCCCTGATTTCAATGTCATTATATTTTAAATTATACAAGAAACATCTTCTCATTCTTTAAGTTTTGCAATGAAGGCCTTTTTTTATGCTTAAATGGCACCGTCTGGGGGGCCTTGTAATTTGTAAACAACCATTCAACTCTCAAGTCTCAGCAGGATCTCAATCAGCCAGCACCAACTATTAATGGCGCCGAATGAATGAATCTCGCGTGATTGGATGATATCCAAGAATATCATCCACAGAGTTTCACGGCAGAGACCGCCGAGGAGCCAGCTTCAGAAGCACCCGAGCAGATGGACGGGATCGTGCTTGCGATCACGGCCTGCGCGTGAATTTTTGTTAATTGTCGCGTCTCTTTTTGCAGCAATTTCTGAACTAGGTGGAGCGGTCAAAAACAGGGAGTCGTCTTTCTCCTCTGCTCGACCTCTCTAACGCCTTTTCTCGAACAGGGGACATCCTTCAGATGCGCACACGGTGATGTAAGTGAATCAGTTTCATGTTGAGATTTGTGCAACGGTTCGTAGGATTTTTTGTTGATGGAAACGTCTGGGGTCGAGGGGCAGCAGATGTGAAACAATCAGCCGCTTCGTCCGGGTTTGAGTGCGAAAGAGTGTTTGTTAGGGTTTGGGCGGCATTCAAGCTTGGGGAGCACTTTAACTTGCGCATTGTAATATGAGTCCGTGAGAGGTCGAAGAAAGTCGGTTTGGTATTTTTGAAGGTATTTATGGTTTGAATCTCTATTTTTTACATGAGAGATTCAAACGTTAGATGTAGAATGCAGGCAGGCTGTGGGTGTTTTTTATTGCATAATATGGGGTTGAATTTGGTGAGGTAGCCTGCAAGTGTCGAACCCGTTTGTCTGATTCGTTTTATCCGCTTCTAAATCTATAGCGTAGGAGCTCTTAAAACCAGTCCGGTTTTTAAGCGAGATTGTAGAGCTGAATTCTAGGAGGTGAGATCTGCTGGGTTTTTTAGAGTATTCGACGTCGGGGAAAGGGCGAGAATTGAGATCTGAAAATTATGAGATGAGATCCGCTTGCAATGGGGAAGGGTCCGGACGGAGAAACCAAGACAGAGAAGGAGGCTGCCCGTGAAAATGCAGATTTCTAGAAAATGTCCAAGCATATTGGAACGATCTCATTTAGGAACACGATATTGATTCGGAATACGACTGAGCGCCTCTCATAGTAGCAGCTTAGTCTTTTGGCAGGAGGTTGCCAAACTGTGCTTTGTTGGAGTTAATGTTTCCTTTAGATGTTAAGGTTTGTAGCTTACCAAAGTGCAGTATTGCTCGAAATACTCTTGGGATTGTGAATTGGTGATTGTACACCCTCAGGTCTATGGAGAAAAATGCCTCTAAACGAACCTCAGCTGTCTGTTTGAATGGAGTCACTGATGATATAGGTCATGTACCGAGACTCGTGAGTATTATGTATATATAATGTCATGATGTTTTCGTGTTTCTTCCAAAAAAATTGAAGCACCTTTGCCCTGTCATTCACATTCTCTTCTATCATAAATGCATGGTGGTTTCTGAATTGAGGAGTGCCGTGATCTTGATGGTCAATAGCTGCTGCGCTTGCTTATTTCTCATCCAGTCTCTTGGGTCGATTGCTGTAATTGGGTTTATAATGTGTCTCTTGTGATGAAAAGAGTAGGAAGTAGGATGGAGATCTGTCAATCGTGGTAACGACCCTGGCGTGCCCACAGATACAATTTGTTAAGGAAGTACTTACTATTGTTTAGAAATTGAAGTTATCAGACTCTGGTTGAAACGGGTGTCATAATTTAGGTGAAATTCCTATTATCGCAAGTTTTATGCGTCTTTATCCAGACTGGAAAATCTCATTTTATATCTCGACACAATGTGCCAGGGTTGATCTTATGATCGTTTGACTGGGATCTTGCCGCCAACGATTACAAGAGTAATGTCCGCGTTTGAGAATATCTGGATATGGTTACTTAGAAGAGGTCAGGCAGTCATCTACACAGGAAGAGAAGAAGAGGACGAAGAGTAAACTGAGTGGCTAATTGAGGGCATGAGCTACGATTCTACTTTTCTTGGATTATTGTGGCTCCCACCTTGGCGGGAGGAAGCCAAAAGTCTAGCTTTCAAATCCACTTGTGAAAATGGGTGAATGGATAACCGGAGCTGCTATCAATGTGGTCGGCAGCATAAGCATCAATTTTGGGACTAACTTGCTCAAGCTTGGACACAACCAGGTAACACTCATCGTCTCTTTTATTTGTACTCCTTGCAACTTTTTCTCACTTCATCACGAATCACTTACCTTTTAAATGGTACTCCATATCTGACCTCCTTTGGCATCTCCATTAAATATGTTCTCTAGAATGAATTCTCTTATTTTAAATGTATTTTCGTGGAGCTTTGGGGGGTGAGGTGATGGCATTGTTCATGTTGATGTGTAATCTAGGATGCAGTATCAATACGGAGTCAGCTTCCATCTCAAATTCTGTGAAAGACTTGGTCACTGAAATGTAAATAATCCTAAGCAGTGGGTTTTCTTTTTTCTCTTTTACGCAATTTATTATAGAGGGAACGGCAAGCACTTTTGGAGACAGATGATCTTGGAGAGAAGGTATTGACCAAGAAGTCTGTAACGCAGTATCAATCATGGCGAATAGGTACGTTTCTTGATGTTCCCCGAAGGTCTTTTGTTCCGAGATGATTGTTCGGCACACATAGTTCTTGGCATTATATACTGTTGTACAAGCAGGTCATTTGATATTGTCACTGATGACCTATTTGTCAGGTTTCTGTTGGTTATAAGTTATTATATGCTGGTCTGCAGGTGTGTTTGTTTTCTCGATTGGAAACATCCTGAACTTTATCTCTTTCGGGTATGCTGCCCAGGTAATTCGTAGCCCTTTCGTACTTGTATGCCTTGTATAAGTAGTAGATCATGCTTGAGTAGTTTCATGCAAGAAATCTAATCTACTAGATTGATTTGATATCATAGATTCCCGAGTGTGTTGTTGCTAGTTCCAGTTTCCAGACCTATCCTCATGCCTTTTCCCTTTTGAGGTTTTGTATGTCCTCTGTTGTTTAATGTCATTTCTGTTTCTTTGTACCTTCGATGATTATTCCTCTTCTCATTCTCTTGCTACACGGTGCTTGCAGTCATTATTGGCAGCTCTGGGCTCAGTACAATTTGTTTCTAATGTTTTCTTCGCCTACCTGATGCTCAATGAGATTGTAACTAGACGGTGAGTAACCTCTATATATTTTCGCTATTAGATGTGCTTATATTGAATTTGTTATTCCTTTATCAACTTTTCACAGAAGGCCTTGGCTCAAGTTTTAGAGATTTGCATGATTGTCTCATCAGAATGTATGTTTTCAATCTTGTTGATGGAACTTTCGAGCTTAGTCTGATAAAGTAGACATCAGTATCGTTCCCTATCGTAAAAACTTCTTGATATTGGTGTTGTTTATAGAGGGTTTGGGAATGCAGTACGTGATGATGGTTACCGCTTTATTTTTTGAGTGACCGTAACATAGACCGTGACTGCAGTTTATTTATTTTGATTTGGTTGGGATTGCAGAATTATTTTGGCAACGTTATTTATCATGGTGGGGAACGGCTTCCTTGTTGCCTTTGGGAATCATCAGTCCATCAGTAAGCTCTCTCTCCTTGGATGAACATTTGTTTCATCATTCTAGACTTCCGATTGATTATTGTGTCTTGTTAATTTGTTCTGAATTAATCTAGTGGAGTTTATTTTCAGTTTACACGCATGAGGAGCTCTTGGCAAGTTACAAGGGCCACATTTATCTTATTTATTGCGGCGTCCTTTTGTTCATAGTCGCTGTGCATCACACAATATACAGGTTGGTAATTGGATTTGGGGGAGTTTTCTGAGCTTTTTCTGTTAGCGTTGCTCAACTTCAGCATGTCGATTGTTATAGGCTCTTTTTTTCCTTCAAACCTGATATTCTAAGGCACTTGTGTTCATCTTTACAGGCGAGGAAGGCAAGTTGCTGCATCGCGGGGGGAGGACCCTGTAGGTGCATGGCGGATGTTACTGCCATACACATATGCTGTTGTCTCGGGTGCTGTTGGTTCCCACTCCGTATTATTTGCAAAATCTTTGTAAGTCTGTGAAATGATCTTTCTTCTCGCGTCCAAATGTTTTTGAAGTTCAAAGTACAAAATTCAGTTGTCTCAGCTCAGATACCCTTCGTTCAGAATCGTGCATGTGGTTGACTATGCTTCTGATGGGACAGACATCGTTATCTGCTGTGATTGTTACTCTAAGAGCGGTCCAATAAGGTTCTCCATGCTTCTATTTAGATGAACCCTGATATTGGTGATCTGTGTTCGTACCTTGTGCGCAAGTTGAATACATGCTACTGTCAATATGCAGATCAGTTTTGCTCCGATCAACGCTGGAGGGCAATAATCAGCTGGATGGTTGGTTCACCTATTTTGTTTTTTTGTTTTTCGCCGGAACAGCTTCATTCTGGGTGCGTTGCTCTAGTAGCATACCAAATATGATCGAATGTCAAAATGTTATTTGCAATCATTATTGCTGGTCTGCTGTGATCTATATGTATACACACTTTATAAAACATTTTTGCGACTGACATATATTAATATTAAGGAGTATTAAGGTGTCGTTCTTTTAGATTTGAATGTAGCTTTGGGCATTGGTGTTTGTTTTCAATGTTATCTCTTGAAGAGCAGTCAGGAATCAAGACCTGCAGGAAGCTACAATTATGCACAAAATTTGTTGCTTTCTTTGGACTGGTGTTCGTCAATTTAACACTGTTATTTTATGTGCGAGACGTTGACGTTTCTTTGTTGTTTGTAGATGGCGAGGCTCAATGATGGATTGGCGATGTTCGATGCTATTTTAATCGTGCCCATGCTTCAAATTGTGTGGACTTTCTTCTCAATATTTACCGGTTTCATCTATTTTGAGGAATATCGGGTTTGTGAGCCTTAGCTATTCTTCTTCTCATTCTTCATTCTCATATTTCTTATGCACATAGATACTCCTCTCCTTTCATGCGTTGGGGATGTTAAAAGTGTGACCCAGCTCGTCTATAACGTTTTGATTTCGATGTATTAGACGCAAGGAAACTTCCATCCACTATTTTAATTTCATTTGCTGAGGATTTAGAATTTGGGTGCATCTGATCTCGACAGGTAAATGATCTTTTGCAAAGTCTTCAAGCATCTAATAGTATATCGTGTGGCAGGTATTGGACAATTTCCGAGCTACAATGTTTGGCGTTGGTGTTTTGGCTCTCTTTGTGGGCATGTCGCTTCTTGCTCCTCAGGCTCCCCAAGTCTCTAAAGGTGATCTTCAGCTCCCCATCAATGGCCATAAAAGAAAGAAAAGGAGGCGCGTTGAGAATTCACCCCATTGGGTCACTGCTTGGCGCCATAGACTTGCAAAGCTTTTAGACAACCGCGTTGAAGATGTTCTAGACCGCAATCCACTTCTTCCGTTATGGACAGACCTAGGGACTCACATGCTGGGGAACGACAGGACAGCTGAATGACGTCCCCTTAGTAGCAGCGACTATAATTGAATTCCCGTCATCTGCTTCTCTAGTCCGAATAATTCCTTTCCAGGTTTCTTAAATAATCATGATATCTGTAGTGGTGCACTCCCTAACACCGCTTGTGGGGAGGTATAGATTATCTGTACGTTAGGACCTGTTATGGAAGATTCCAATAGTGCTGATGCTGTATTGTCTTTCTATATATCAGTTAATATATGTGCTGTTCACTATGTGGCCTCGGTATTCCAATGCCTCTTTTGCATTTTGACCATTTTTTTGCGGATCCCTCAGGTTCTGTTACGAAAGCGGAGAGCGACAGTGAGATTGCGCCACTTATTTCTGATGCGTAAGTGTTTTGCTCACAGTCGATTTGAAACTTTAGGTTGTACTTTTTGTTATGAAACTATGTCGTAATGTTGACATGAAGCTGACAACAAGAGCTAAATTGTGAAGTTGAAGAGCAGATCGTATGCATGAATAAACTGAGTTGGACTAGGCTCTACTAGATTCACGCGTATGAAGGATTGAATCCAAGAAACTGTTGTGTATCTTGTTTGATCTTCAAGTAAATGCTTTGTTGTACGTGCCAGTGTGTCTCCAAGCACTTGGAAACACATTTGTGTACGTTCTATCAGTGTCTACTTTCCAAGTGCTAGAATTGGGTTTCAAAGCTTCAAAGTACTTACTTTCGTTCATAATTTTATAGAAGCAATGGACGCGCTAATGATTGTGAGTTTTTCCACAGTCTCTCTGATCTTCGAGAGCCCAGGCGAACTTTGGTGCAACATGTGTATACTGACGCAGCAGCAGTCGTAGGTCAAGCTAAGGTACGATTTCTTGTTCTTTGAACTTTTTTGTTTAGTGAATTTCCCTACTTTTGAACAATACTTCTGCACTTGAATCTCACAAAATTAATGTGGCGCCATGGAAAGGTGGAATATGATGTATTGGGTAAGAGATCCAGATTGTTCAATTCGTTCATGAATGTTGCTCTTCCACGGATGAGAGACGATTCGTTCCCACTGAAGTCACCAGTCTCTGACTTTTGATTTTGTCTAATCACTTATGAAGATGTTACTGTTCCTGGGAACCTAGAATTCAGTGATTGTCACCTGCGGCCTAGTGTTTCTTAGAGAATTTTGGGGACGGCTGGCTATATTATGCATATCTGCAATCTGCTTAATCATGGGACTCTCGTTAGTGCCTTCAATCACGGTTTCAAATACACAGTCAAAGGCTCAGAATGGATTATACAATGTTGTTGGGTGTCTGAAATGTATAATCATGGCATTAGTGGCGTTTTTTGAGTTGTACTAATTGGATGCGTGTGGTTTGAATGTGCAGTCTGCTGCAAGGATGACGGTGGGACTTGGCCAAGACCGCATTCTTTCATCTTCAGTGTTTTCCATGCCCATGATTGCTTCTGCACGCTCGCCATGGCGGACACCCACGTTGAATTCCGAGTGGCTGATCAAGCTGACAGATCCTCGTGATGTTGAGTCTAATCCCAAGGGGGTTAGCATCCGGCTGGATAGCTTGTAACACTATCATGGCATCCTTCTATATTTCTGCGTACCATATTACATTCATTTCGTGAAGTCCTATTGCTGGTCATATACCGGTTGGGATGTTTTTAACATTCTCACCCCAGCGTGTATCATTGCGCTGCTCTCATAGTCTCAGTTGGGTTCGTCTTGGAACTGTTTTCTAGTATATGACACCAGCCTAACACATTTGAGCACCTAGTTTTGCTTTTCTTTCTTTTGGTTTCTATTTTCTCAGGTATAGCTGGGTTTTACTGTATTTAGACAATACATCATTCTAGTTGTGGGCACTTTCATGGTGTGGAAGACACATCTCATTGTCTTACGTTCTTGAAGAGCCATTCATGTATACGAAGCAAACTTGTGATTCAGTATATCATTCTTCCGAAATTTGATTACATCGATTTACCATCACAAGTGTAATTGATACAGTTAGGGCTCCTCTGCAGAGTTATTCTGTCAAGTTTTCAGAGGACATGAAAATAACATTACGAGAACAAATTCAACTGATCTACTTGATCTATACAGTTTAGTCTATTTTTTTGGCACTTAATATCAATGCATTTCTTTCCAGCTTGAATGTCAAATAGTTGTTTTATATTTAGTTGATGTGAAGTCTCACTAGCAGCCATTAAATTTGATTTCATACTGCATGATCAGGCTTCTGAGGCCCTGAAAACTAAATGCCGAGAATTTAACAGATTTGGACCTTGTAATAACAGAATACAGTGAGGTTTTGGGTGTGAATTGCTAATGTAGAAGCATGACCAGAGCATCGAAAAATACAAATCTCAATCTTTGCTCCGACCAATCTTATACTTCAACGAAGTGGCTGAGCCTGTACAAAATATGGCAATTCATCTCATACTCTCACTTCCTCTCCAATTATGAAGCATTATTTTCGTAGAGAAGCATGTGGTTCCAACGGTCACAATGGTAGCAATATAAATAGGTTGAGGGCCTATGTAGACTCATTGAGAATTGTACAATTCCACGGGATTTGAGTATGTTGGTAAACTAGTTGAGTTGTCCCAACTGTCTAAAACCTAATTGGATTGATAATAGTTTGGTAAATAATTTGAGTGACAACCTTTAGGTTAAAACTGGTTCAACGAATATTTCAAGAAATATCTACATTCTGAAGAATATAGGTTCAAATTGATGCAACACAACTAAAGCTTCATGATTTTGCAGTATCACAACTAAAGTGTCATAACTCAAGGCACAACTTTTTTTGGAACTCTTTTTTACTACCTTTTTAATCTAAATGTGAGTCTTTAATAGTTACTTTCCTACTACAATGTATTGAAAAATTCCATCTTCAAAGCCATAAACCTTTAGTTGGTTGTCAAGAAGTACCCCTAACCACGGGGGGGACCTCTTATTTTTTCATTTTTTTCAACCTCTAGGGGGCTCTCGACACCAAGAACGGCAAGAAGTACCTAGCAACAAGAGGGGAGTGGTTATAAAAACCAAAATCTCAATGGAACATCCTTAATTGATTTTAAGCGAATCCTAATTAATCATTAATTTTTCTCTTCTTAAAATCTAGCAAAGTCCAACAGTTGCTTTAAGAGTTGATTGCCTTTGGGAGGAAGCTAAACTCCATAAATTAATTTTTAGTCAATTTCCGCAGGAAGGGAAATGGAACTATCATCTAATCCAAGTGGTTTTATATTTTTTGAACCTTCGTGGAATCAGTTACAAATTTTTTAAGTTGAATTGTAGAGGTCACAAAAGCAACCATCTCCTAAAATGTACCCCTACGTCATGATCGTTTTTAGAGCATGGGCACTTTTAGAACAAACTACCTTAATAGGTCCACGGAAATAGGTCCATGATAATAAGTACCAATAATAAATAAAATTTGACCAAAATTTTTAAATGGAATCTCTAAAAAATTATATATTTACAGGCTCATAAGCTCACACTCACACGCTCACTAAATAGCAACACTGTTCTACTCCCCACTTCAAACACCTTCAATTCATTGTTATCATTAAGACCTAAATTCATATTTGTGACATGCCTTCAACTTTATACATGGTGCGACATGGTTATAAAGTAATATAGCCTTTAATAAATGGATTTTGAATATTCTCTAAAGGAAATTTAAAGATCCACCTATATGAAACTCTGATGCTTCTTCAAGCCTTCACTTTGCCCATTTACAATAATTCTCTAAAAAAAAATTATTTGTTGAAATTTTGATTCATTTCTCTCCAAAATTAAAAATTGGCTTCTCCCTAGATGTGTGACTCATTTATTGTCATTAGCCTAAAGGAGTGATTTAAAATATTATGTGCCAAGTGGGACACACATAACATTGTATAGCCAAGCAATGGTCCTCCCTATATCCACCCTATATTGTATACAAAGGTATTATGCTTTGTTAAATGTATGGGAGAGACTTATCAATTCATCCCTAAATGCCCAAGGCCTTTTTTGAGCTTCTCAGAATTTACTCTAAATTGAACAAAAAGCCAATACTTTGGTAAGTTTTAACAATTTATTTTGAATAATAACCATAGAAATTCAAACTAGACATATTAGAAATTGCATGGGAAAAAAAACAAAACTATATCACTTATGGATTCAAAGATTATAATGTTTTATCATGAGGGTGTTAAAATTATGAAAGTGATTTGAAGTCTTTCAATCTTCTTTTCACATGTCACATCTAAAAAATTGGTTACCAAAAAAGTTTGAGGTTAGAGGGCCTAACATGCATAACCCCAATCAATTTATGGCTTCTCAAAATCTACTCTATAATTATTTTTAACTGAATTTCTAATGTGAATTTTTTTCTCCAAGGTATAGTGTCTTCGAAGCTCGTTTCCCAAAGCCCTCGACACTAAAAAAAAATCAAGATTTGCAATGCACACCCTTGCAAAAAAATCTTTAATAGAAAAATCACAATCGTTCATTTTCAAAACCAAATTTTGCAATGCTAAAACTAGACTTCAAATAGAGATTTTTTTTTCAAAAATATATACTACTAAAAATAGTAACTTAGTTAAGTAGTATTTAGCTTCAAAGTATTGTTAACACCAAAATTTGATGCCTAGAGCATTTAGGGTTTAATCTAAGGATTGGGGTTGGCTGAAGGAGCCGTATAAGACAATTTGGGGACAATTTGGGGACAATTTTGATCCCTTTTTCATATTTTCAAGAATGCGAAAGGGCCCCTTGCCAATGGTACGCAGAATGCTGGGAATTTGTTCCTGTGCATGAACATGGTGATAGCCAATCAAACATGGAACCAGTCCCCCGGAGGTTCAACATGGAGTGCACACTTGTCATTCATGCATGCTGCTGTACTACGTGCAGGCATGCGGTGGGACCCAGCGGAAGGCTATCCAGGGTAAGTCAACCACGTCAGAAAAAAAACAAGCGCACTCAGGGAGGCCAAATCTGATTTATTCTATTTGTGAGGGAGTGAAATTACTGTGACAACCCCTTGCAATGAAATACCGTTTCATTTGTTAAAAAATGTGGCCTGGTAATAAGTAGTAAATGTTAATAGATTTTTCTCTATTTTGTTTTTTTGGTAATTATTAAAATATAATGATAATGATAATAATTCAAACTATAAATAAGTTAATCCTTAAGTGAGGACAATTGTTCTTTCAAATAATTTGAAATTTGGGTAGGGTTCTATACAGTCAATGTTGAATTGATAAACCAAAAATTGAATATTCATAATTTTTTTAAATCCAACATCATACCATTACCATTAATACAATTTATAATGTAAGAGTATCTCTAACAAACATTGTCCATGCAATGGTTTAAGAAGAATTTGGAATCTATGAGTACAATTGTTGTAACTTTTTGAATTTCAATTGGAGTGGAAAAATTGCAATAAGTAAAATTAATTTATGTATTGTTTGGAGTTTTCAAAGGATATAAGATTAAGAAGTTCACTCCTTTTTTTAAAATTTAAAATTTACTTTAGTGTTACATACGTTAGATTTTTGAGCTATGTATAGAACAACCAAAATTTATGACCACATTAGGAATATTTATTAGTGACCACATTAGGAATACCCAACTTTTCCAGTGTAAGAGCATTCCCACGACAAACTCACCAAACAGGGGCACCAAATCACAAAAACTGCTTTCAATTAAATAAGAGAATTAAATCCACCAACCATCTCTGGTTTGTTGAAAAATATCTCGATTTTACCTTGAGATTAGAATTGAGTAGATAAACTCTTTGAATACATATGAAGTGGTAGGATGTAGAACAACCCATGTGGGATAATGTAAATTAGAATTAGTAGGAGCTCAACCGCTTGTAGTTAAGTCAAAAGTAGGTTTTGTTTTTCAATAGAATTTCAAACCTCATTTAGGCATGGTAGAATTTTTTTCTTTCAAAACACTTTGAACTAAGAAAATTTGTTACATAAAGATAAATGTCATTTTCAAAAATCCATTTGAGATTTAGAACCTCCAATCAAAATATATGGACAAATTTGAGAGAAGTTTGAAATTGTAAAAAATAATTCCCTTCCAAACCCCTCTCTCAAATTTGTCTATAACTTTTGATCGGAGATTCTAAATCTCAAACGGATGTTGGGAGATTAAATTTGTCTTCATTTATCAACTTCTCTTAGTTCAAAGTGTTTTGAATTTTTTTTTTCTACTATGCCTAAATGAGGTCTGAAAATCTATTAAAAAACAAAACCTACATTTGACTAAATTATGAGTGGTTGAGTTCCTACTAATTCTAATTTACATTATCCCACATGGGTTGTTCTACATCCTACTACCTCATGTGTATATAATGAACTCTTCCTCTCATCTAAAACTCAATTTTAATTGATAATGTATTAACTACAAGTTTGCTATATGGCAAGAAGCCTGTTCCTTGTGTTGGTGCCCTGCCGTGGGGATGCTCTAAATCATTGTCAGAAATTACTTTTCATGGCATTCTACATTATAAATTATTGTGATCACTTTTGGTGGTTAAGATGAGCATATTGGCTACACTTTTTGTTGGTTATGGAGCAACCTATAGACCATGTTGGGAAGATCACTTCAGAAATACATTACTAATTCGCACTTTGTCTGAAAAAGAAAATTTCAATTGCTCTCTTTATTTGTGACATTTATCTTCGTGTGGGAAATTTTTTGAAAAACTTCAGCAATGGCATGAGGGCAGACTCCAAATTTTGATCACAATGGACTGATTCACCTTATAAGATACAATAATTTTCATAACTTTTGACTACATGTGAAAAAGTGATTGTTTGATAGTAGTTTCTTATAGTGCCAAGTAGCCCATGCAACTAATGAAAATCATTTTCTTAAGAAATAAAAATTTGGAGTTAGTTTTCTAGGTTTATGTACTCATGAAAAGCTTTGAATCATTCCATTTTGATTAATGAGATGAAAGTTGAGAGGAGTTTTAGTTTGCAAAAAATTATGGAATTTTTATTCTAAAATAAACTTTGAAGGTCTTTACTAAATCCAATATTCAATGTTTATTGAAAAAAATGAAATCATAGGATGTAGATTGTTCGTTACAATATGACAACCATTAGAATTGACATTTTTCAATTTCAAAGCTAAATTCTTAAGAATTTAGTATTTTAAATCATTATCTATTTTTTTATGCTTACTATTTTTTTCAATCATGAATGTGAAAAAAAATTTGTTGAATTTTTTTATATGTATTTCCAACTTATGTCTTCAACTAATATATTGAAAGACAGTTGCAAGTTTTAGAATCTACACATTTTTGTATAAAAAGTTTGAAATATAAAGCCTAACCATTTAGAAAGACTTGAAAAGACTCCCTTTTTTAAATCCAAATATCATTATCTTGCAATTGGTAAGGTTTCTTAATCTAAAATTTTATGAGGGTGTACTCTAACAAATCACGTAACAAATTAACTAAAGGATCCTATGATTGGATTTTTTCAAAAATCAATATAGATGTAGATTTTATCTTTGCTTTGGAGACTAATATATTGATGTAGTTTTGGGCCTCTAAACATGAAAGAACTTTAGGGTTTAAAAATTTTCAATTCTTTTGCTTCAATGTTTTGACCCCTAAAAAACAAATTTTTTTTAGTGAAAGGCTGCCATTTTTAGAGCATTGCCCCAAATTGAAAATTAATTTTTTTTTTCTCACTTCAACCACATAAAAGTGAAGTAGATTACTATGACAATGTGGTGAAAAAAATTCATCCCATTAAACATCATGGATTGAAAGATTATAACATTTGAAGTGAGAAAAATACCGATTTTTTTATTCTTGTGAAACACAGTTTGTAGACTTTGAGCCCTCTTGGAATTAATTTTTTTTTTTTAATATATTTTAGTCTCTCCACCATTGAGTTCTAAGTCTTATTAGGTATACATATGAAAATTTTCAAAAGCAAATATAGAGTCTAACTTACTCTAAATCACTATGCAATGCAAAGAGGTTAAGTGAACCAGCAATGCACTAGTCATTTTTTGATGATTTCTTGTGCAATGAGAAAAAAAATTGAAATTGAAATGATCAAAAAATTTGGCACAAAAATTGGGAATATGTGGGAAAAATTTCAAGAACTCTGCCTTTACAAATTACAAGATAATAGGGCTTGAATTTAAAAGAAAATGTTTTTTTTCTCTCCCCTCCCCCCGACAAAGTTAACAAAATTTGACTTCTCTTAGAATGTGATTCAAAACTAAGATTTGTTTTTCTTGGACAATTTTATGCCATATTTTATAAGTTACATACATGCCAAATTTCAAAAATCAATAAGGCTTTAACTAAAAGATGCCCAAATTGTCCAAATTTATTTGGCACCATAAATTTTGATTTGGGCTTCCAATTGAAGAAAAAAATCCCACTAAGAGGGTACATGTTCACATTTTGTGTCAAAATTTCGTGACCATCCAACCAAAATTGACTTCATCATACCTTCCTTTAGTTTTTAAGTGTTTGTTGAATGGGCATTTGGTCTTTTAGAGGTTTAATGTACCCACCTAGAATTTAAACTCACCTAGAATTCTAAGAGTCAATTGCCATTACTCACCTTGAACTCCCACTATTGGAAGAGGTCTAGAAAGTAGATTAGAACTGAAGGCAAAGAAAGAGCTTTCCATTACACACGGACGACCAGAACCTCTAGTTGGTAAAGTCTAATAGTTGTAACCTATAGCCTGGATATTTTTAACATTAGATAAGTTGATGAATGCCCATCTATCTACCTTCTTGAATTACCATCTATCCCTTGTTGAAGTTACAAGATCCAATAACTTTTGTGCATGCAATTTAGGTAAGATTGCACAGCTCAGTAAAGTGTCTTCACCCTATAAACGTTGAAATTTGTTTTCTTGCTTGAAATAGACCTTCTAGCCCTTCCAACTCTATGCTTCCATTTTACATGGATTGGAGCTTCAAGGGCCGTCCAGACAAGCATGTGCTAAATTTTTTCCAATGGAATCCACTTAGAAGGTTCAAATTGGAGGCTCTAGACAAGTAACGGCAACTAGCTCTAAGACCAATGCATGGTATCAAGTGTCTGGGAAGTTTTCTTAGTGTTACCAACTAATTTCCCCCAATTCCCATATTGAACCATTTTTTCAAGTGCAAAGTTTGTTTATTTCTCCTATTTCTTACTCGAAATAGAAAATTTATAGATTTTTTCACCATTTTTTTTTGCCAATGTTATCAAATTGCAAACGATTTTTTTCACAATTCCATAAGCTAACTTCAAACTAGCCGATGGTCCTTCCTAGACCTTGGTGGCGGTGCCCTTCCCCTCCCTCCCTTCCTCCTTTTACTTCCCTCCAAAATGAGTTGACCAAAATGCATGTATGTTGTTCTATATTAAAAGAAGAAGAAAAATGATATGTGAATCCAAACTTTCTAAATATGTCCAACAACCCAAGGATGACTGACAATGGGTCCTTCTCGGCTTGCCATGAGAGTCCTCATGGCCCATCTCTGCACTACACCATTGGTGGCCCCATGTCCCGTCGATTTGTCCGGTCCTTTGTGGTGTCCCCCACTGAGCCCACTTGTGGCTGCGGCTTTGTTTTATTTTATGCAATGAAATCCCGTTTCATTTGTGTCAAAAAAACACAAAAAACACAAAGGGTCCTTCTCCAGTAATAAGTCTTTACCTTGGTGTTGTTCAATTACCCACACTAATTTATTACATTGTACTCTACTACAGCCTGTTGGGGACTGACTGACGCACAGAGCGGCAGAAGTACAGTACTAAAAGAAATAGAAGAAAGAAAAAGAAAGAAAAGCGGAGGCTGTTCGTGGTTGTCATCCTTCCGTCCGTTCTGGCCGCCGGGTTGGCCGTCGTGGCAGGACGCCAGCCATCCATCCATCCGAGTCAATTCCCACTTGGATTCAATTAATTTAAATTGAATTAAATATTAAGCTTAAGCTTCATGGTGGCCGGGCCTTTTGCACTTTTTGCTTAGGGAGATGGTGGAACTCTGTGTGCTTGCCACTTGGTTGGCTGTGCGTTACATGTTCAGGTGCTCTGTTCACTTGCATGCAAGACACGCAACGAGTGGTGCCAAGACTGACTCACTGACGAGTGACGACTCTCCAGGCTCCAAATATATACTAAGGTATATCACCCATTTCCGATCACTTAAGCAATTCAGCTTATCTGCAGCTTGCGGGAATTTAAGGGAAATTTTTCCCATGTAGGGAAATACATTTCAGTAGGATTTTATAATTTTCTAAATTTTTTTCCTCAAAAACAAAATTACTATGAATTTTTTTTTGTCAAGATTCTATTTGTCCCATTCCCGATATGTAGGCAAACCTATTTCCAACCATAGGATGGTTACAAAATTGATGGAAGGCTATCAATGTACATGTTGTGATCATTGTATGCTCTCAATGTACACCTCCAAGACATTTGTGTCTCTCCCGTGGGCCCTATAGTATGTGAGTTGTCACCTACAGTTTTGCTGATTGGAAATGAAGCAGTCTAAGCTGCGAAAATGGGAGGCTGATCGGAAATGGGTGATCTCCTTTACTGTAAGTAACTTACTATAGTAAGATGCCCTTTTCAAGTGGGATGGGGACATGGGATGGGGACATGGGATGGGGGCGGGGACTTTTTCAACCCTTCGATGTGGGTGAGTAGTGTTTGTTTGGATGAGTAAGGTGTATCACCCATTTCTGATCACTTAAGCAATTCAGCCTATCTGCGGCTTGCGGAAAGTTTAAGGGAAATTTTTCCCATGTAGAGAAATACATTTCAGTAGGATTTTCTAATTTTCTAGTTTTTTTTCCCTCAAAAACAAAATTATTATAAATTTTTTTTGTCAAGATTCTATTTGTCCCATTTCCAATATGTAGCCAAACTTATTTCCAACCATAGGATGGTTACAAAATTGATGGAAGGCTATCAATGTACATGTTGTGATCATTGTATGCTCTCAATGTACACCTCCAAGACATTTGTGTCTCTCCTGTGGGCCCTATAGTATGTGAGTTGTCACCTACAGTTTTGCTGATCGGAAATGAAGCAGTCTAAGTTGCGAGAATGGGAGGCTGATCGAAAATGGGTGATCTCCTTTATTAACAAAATGCAATGAAAATTTGACCTGCAGAATGCAAAGCCATCCACTTTGCAAGTGGGGTGGTGAGTTGCGCCCCACCCATAACCTCTTAACCCCTAAAGTCCCAAGGCTATTTTTCTGCCAAAACCACTCAAAACTATCACTTTTGCTATGCTCACCTATGAAATGAATTTTTTAAATATTTCTTAGAATCTAACCGTAGGATCTTGTTCTACACTTATCTTAGATCACGTGACAATACTTTTGTGATTTTTGACTGTAAAGATTGAAAGATATTAGCATTCAAAGTGGAAGAAAAAAAATTATTTCAAGAAGTTGCTATGATTGCCCGCAAAACAAGAAACTCCATAACTTTCACATCGCTAATCCAAATGGAATGAATAAAAGATTCCTATTTAGAAGAAAATATAATATACAAGAAAAAAATATTAAAATTTTTATTTCAATTTTTGGTGGATTTTTTTTGTTGCCCGGTCTCTCCCATTTTGAGGTTATTGTAGCATAACTTTTGTTTCTGGGCACCGATTGGAATAAAAATTATATTATTGGAAAGCTCAGAAGTTTATCTATCTTATGATAAAGTTTCAAAAAAATTCAGTAAAAATTGAGATCATAAGAGCCTGCTGAAATCCATTTTGTCATCCGTAGGGACAATGAGACTTTACGGGTTAAGAGGCCAAGCTTGAGTGAACTTGCAGGTAAAAAATCAAATAAAGTACTAGTATATGAAGCTCATAATTTTTTTTACCAAAGCTTGATATGATTTGCGTCTGCACTTACATATCATTTTCTATTTCTAGCATTGTTTGCTTGAGAAAATAACAAGACATTTTATTTGAATAATGAACATGCAATCCATACTCTTTTGTAAGGTAAAACTCAATCGCACAAACTACAAGAAATATTGTTGATTATTGAGAATCCGAATTTTCCATCTCAGTTCACACAATAAATAAAGTGAAGGATTTTGATTTCAGCAAAATAGATCACACAATGCCTAGCAGTATGTAGGGAGAATTTGAAAAAAAAGCCCAGTCAATGCCCTTATCTGAAACTTGTTCAATCACAGGAGGTGAAAAAATTTAAACTCAGTAAGTCTTTGTAATCAGGGAAAGTGCAAATCGTTTGTTTGATATTGTTTTGCAGGTCATTTGCAAGGCCTGCAAACACACCCTCTTTTGCAGGCTACCTCCCATTTTACAAGCATGCCCACCCGTCATGCAAAACGGATGACTTGTTAAGAGAGGCCTCCAAAACCGCCCCACTCGTCCTCCAAAAGGGATGACTAGCTTGGCAACTTGGCTTGCAAATGACTCTTGGCTTGCAAATGGGGCCATTTTGCCTCCCGCTCCACGGCCTGCAAACAACAAAAGACAAACCGAAATCACTTTTTGTATGGTTTGCATGCAAGTTATTTTTACCCGAGTGCATTGCGTTTCACCTCTGGCCACCCCTGGCTACCCTAGTTTACTCTTCCTATGTAACAAACTCTAAATGTTTTTTTTCGCTCTTGCAAGGGTTTTGAGTTTTGGTTTGTAGACGTAGTTTACGTTCAGCATTTTAACTTATTCAGCTTTATGGACTTACTGTGAATGATTTGAACAGAGCAGGTTGTAAATATATTCACAGATGTCCATTATCTAGTGCTAGAGATTCCAACTCAGTAAAAAAAAATTGTACGATTTATTTCTAAAAGGTTTATTTTCACAATTTCTCAAAAGAAATCAATAACAAGGTTTAATTTACTTGCTAGAAAAATCTCACTAGTGGATTATCATGTTTTAATCCCACTTTTAGAGGTATTAATAATTTATTTGATCTTCCAATCTTGCACCAAATTCTAAATAATTTGGTAAAGATGGAAATGAAGTTGGGTATGTTTTGAAATCTATTTTCTAGACTTTCAACTCAATTCTTCAAAACAAAACAAAAATTTAATTCAAAGTCTATAGTCCAGTAGAAAATATACTATTTTACACGTGGAAAATGTTAAAATTGTATATATCAATTATATAATAGGATAAATATAGAACAACTAATTGAAAAAAATTCACACAAATCTCCATTGCTACTTGTACCTCTTGAAATAATTTTAAATTAATTGGATTGTTTTTGCTATATTTACAAATGAATTTTCACTTTTAGTCACAAAAATAATAACTATGGCATTTTTTCATGAAGGAAAGTAATAATTATCAAAATGATTGACAATTCATAGTGTTATATAAACAAAATATAATTTTGATATATGAACACAGTTTAAGAAGGGAAATTTAGCTTAGACTTGATGTTTGAGTATTTCTCAATAGATATGAACCTATCTTGGGGTTAAGGGATGCTACGGCCAAAGTTGTTTGATAAATGACTTGACTTTTCATTGTAGAAACAAAGAGTGCACCCATTGATCCAATAGTTGTAGCATTTTGGTGATTACTTTGGTTGTGGGGGTCGCATCCTTTATGAATTAACCCTGAAAGGACAAAACTGCGTTTTTTTGACAACATAGTGATTTTAGGCAGCTCACTACAAATAGAATTTTTAGTTTTTTTCTTTGAAATTTCCACACAACATGTGCCCAAGGAGTAACTTTAAGGCCCAACAATTTTCATAACTTTTGATCACATTGTTCAAAAGTTATTGCATGATATGTAGTTTTCAATGTTTGAAGGATTTTGATTTCAGCAAAATAGATCACACAATGCCTAGCAGTATGTAGGGAGAATTTGAAAAAAAAGCCCAGTCAATGCCCTTATCTGAAACTTGTTCAATCACAGGAGGTGAAAAAATTTAAACTCAGTAAGTCCTTGTAATCAGGGAAAGTGCAAATCGTTTGTTTGATGTTGTTTTGCAGGTCATTTGCAAGGCCTACAAACACACCCTCTTTTGCAGGCTACCTCCCATTTTACAAGCAGACCGGTAAACAAGCCATCCATTGTGTTAGAGCATCACCACCTGTCTTGCATTTATGGGTGGTGATTTGGTCTGCATTTTGTAGAGCATCTACTTTGCAAGCCAGGGTGCCCCACCCATAATATGTTACCAGGCCGAGCTAAACCTCCTAAAATAAGCCTAAAGTGTTGCTTGACTTTAGTGCATGTCAACATGATGTCCCTAGATCTTCGGCTTACTGCATGCAGATTTGCAATCAAGGCGTGTCTCAATTTGAGCGCTTGCAATTAGATGTGGCTCAATCTGAGCGCTTACTGCAGAACTACAAGCATACTAAAAAACTGTGAGCATTTGGAATTTCTTGAGCATGGGCCCATATATTGTGGAATTTTGTCGTAATACAAGCCAGTTTGCAAGCTATCTGCAGGCTGGCAAACATAACATTTTTGCAAGCCTGCTCTTGTTTGCAGGCCAACCTTTTGAACAAGTCATCCGTTTTGGCAGTCCGGTGGGGCACATTTGCAGGCCACTACAAACAAGTCATCCAAAATGCAAGACGGGTGGGCATGCTTTTAGACTAGTGGGGCAATTTTGTAGGTTGTTTTCAACAGGTCATCTACTATGCCAAACAGGTGGGGATTCTCAAATTTAGTATTGTGTTAATTTTGAGGTTATCACGAAGGCATCTAACACAGGATCTCCCATCATAGGCTTTTGCAAATATCAATTGCCCTAGCTAGTCAGTTGCCTCCTTTGCACGTTCATTTGCCTCTGATGCCCATGTTTACACTTGCCTTTGGTGGTAATGCTCACAATTCAACCCCTTGGTGGCACTTTGGTTCACCCCCATCCCGCCCTCGGGTCGTTAAAAGCACTAGAGGCATATTCGGGCATACATTGGACCAAATTGTGCGGCAGAATCAGCCAAGTTGTGCAAAATTGGCCATAGCTAGGCAGAATGTGCCCTTCTTGCCGATTTTGCCACAAATTTTGGTACAATATATATATAGTATATAGGGAGTACAATATGGGATATGTCGTCATTGGGAGTCAGTTACAGGAAATGGCGCTATGTACCAAAAAACGCAGAGCAAAGAAAATAATTGCACATCATTGAACAAAAGTTGCGATGAATTATTTAGATTGTATTGAATGAAGAAATCTATACAAATTGATTCAATGTGAATCTTCTACTCTTGAATGTTGCAAAATTATTCTAAAACTAAATACTACTAAGATCTTGAAGTAGCATCCTCTTGTTGGAAGACTCTGTTAATACAATAAAATACTTCAATCAAGTATAAATTGTAATAGTAGCACAAAACTCTAATCAATTTGCTAATCTTGCTATACAAATGTGCTAAAACAACTACCGAAATCATGTGTTAAATCTACTTTGAAGAATTATTTGGAACCGTAGAACCAGAAAGCATAGAAGTTGCGGTAGTTACATCAGGAACCGTTATCTAAATAGTGCAGTTCGTCAAATTCCCCTGAAAAATTGTACTCCCAACTGTACGAGTATTTGTCACATTATATGTAAGTCCTGCAAGAGCTTCATGATTCTACATCATATTAGTATCCTCATTGAAGACATCATTATGCTCCCAAAAATCCTCATCACTAACGTGAGATAGTTTATTACTATCCGAACGAACAACTAGAGTTTGATTGTTTGATCTTCTATCAGAATTGGTCGTTGTTGCACATAGCATCTGTGAAGGAATAGCTGTCAATAGGACGGTTAGTTCTGTTGGAGAAATTTCTTTCTTTGCAATTGTCGATGGCACAATCGCCGAATGACTATCACCAAAACTAGGAGTATTAGCTATATTGAAACCTTGGAGTTGTTTGAAGCGGTCTTATTCAAACTTCAACTTGGCCTTCCACAAAACATCTCCACCACTACCAGGCATTGCCGAAGCAACAATTTGAAGAGCTCTCATGATAATCCCATCCGAATTCATGTCATAACGCACGTAACCTTCCCAAGAAGTATGACCCGTCATTCTCATCCCTAATTCGGGAGGCACTCCTATGGCATTCAATCGGCATATCGTTGTAACCCTTGCACTCTTGTTTGAATAGTTGCTTTTGTGTGCACCAAGAAGAGAAGCAACCATCATCTTTAACAACTTTGCGATCACCTTAACTCCTACTCTCTTCTTTGCATACCACACTCTAGGTTCCTTGAGGTTCACATGATCATTAATAGCGCACAAAAAAAAAGATGAGGAGGTGGCTCTTTATCAATCCATTTTGGCCAATGTGACATGTATGTCTCAAATGTTTGAACAAGATCGGGGTGATTGCAATTAACTGAGCACCTCGTCTTTTCAGGCTAGCAATGATGTAGGTCAACTTTGTGATTCTTGTCTCCCCCTCATTGAACTTGATATATCTACCATTGATATTATCTTGGCATACCGTGAAGTCACAATCCAATATGTTATAGAGTTCAGTTTGTATTCGAATACAAAAATTGTGTATAACATAATAAGCTACTCGTAAGTCGTAACACACAAACCCTTCGGTCAATTCTACACATAATTGGAGATGCCAATAACTGTTGTCCCATTTCATATGTGAGAGGAGTGGTGATTTTTCTTTTGCAACCTATCCCTACTTTCACAGACCTCTTCACAACAATTAAGCAAGATACACACACTTTTTTGAAACGTAGATTATCAATAATGTAGAACTTCTCTGCTACTTTCTTACTTTCTATAGAATCAGCCTTTAATTTCTACCTGATAATTTTGCTAATAGCACGAAGCATAGTTACAAGAGTTTCATCGGGGTATAGTTTTTTGTCCTTACGTTGTACTTCCAGCATGAATTGCGAAAGCATCTCGACAAGCTCACCGAGGCGATAGAAAAACATATCTTCAATAGGATCCATGCAACAACAAACATTGAGCTTTCGCTAATCATCGAATTTGTTCTTCACCCAACGCTCCATGAAGACTGATTTACGTGGGCCTCCATTTTTCAATTGTTCTACCTCTTCGATATCCAACTGCCGAAATCCTTGTCTTAGTAATTCGAATTCTTTATGTGGCTGATTGGATTCAATTGCATTTTGCATGCTATGAATCACCGATTCTTCAAGAAGAATATTTTGAGCAGTGGCACTCAAATCATGAGTGCCGTTCGCCAACCAATCCGGCTCGTCATCAAACTCATCAAAATCAACAATGTCTTCGGTGAAAGGATCGGGATTATCGTCTGGATCAAAAACGGGACTGTCAACCTCAGCAAACATATCTCCAAAATCTATTTAATCGCAAGAAGCAATAGCTATATTAGCTTGATACACAGCAAACGCCAAATGCACGTCATCCTCTTTTTCACCGCATTGATCTTGAGTAATCGAATCGGACGAGACCAACTCCAAATCGACATCGACAACACAAGATTTTTTCAACAAAGTTGACGTCTTGTAAAGGAGATTGGAGATATCTCCCAAGACTGCACGAGGCGAGCTCTCCATTGTGAAGCACCAAACAACTCACCGCATCAACAATGAAAGAAGCACAAAACGACACACCGTAGCAACAATGAAAGCACGGGGAGAAGCTCAAAATGACACATAGGGAGCAAAAAGTGCGAAGAGCCTCAAAGATGCCTCGAGTACTTTTAATGCTAGTGAAAGGGTCAAAAAGGGTTGATTCTGCCCTATACACAATCATAGGGCTCGCCCTACAACCGCTTTCAGGGTAGAATCATCCCTTTCCAACCCTTTCTGTAGTATGTTCTTCATCGTCTTTGGCTGGTGTGAGTGTTTCTAACTCCACCCTTAAGTCAGAAAGTTGCACACAAGTTCTAGCGGCATAAGTTAGCAAATTGTAAGGGTGAAATGTAAACGTAGTGTTCTTTGGCCTTCCAAGCAATGGACACTTTGTTATGTTGATTTTTACCTAATCTAAGTACTTCAAGACACTCTAATAGTTAGGAAATAAAGGTTGTTAAGGGTTAGTTAAATGCGATTAAACTTCTAGCTAGACTAAAATTCTACCTAAACTAAATCGAAGAATACAATTTGCCCTTTCCGAAATGGTAAAGCAAGTTGGATTCTGATGTTCCTAGTGAAAGTTATGTGTGGATGAAATTCGTACCTAATTCTATCCTAAAAACTTCATCCGTCAACTAAAAATAGCAAAATAATGTGAAATAAATCTAAATTTCGGGGTTGAAAGGTTAATTAAGTTAACTAATGAAACTTTTAGAGAAAACCTAATTTTGACCTATTTTAGGATTTTTCATCCCAAATTAGGTCAAATCTTCATCCACACTTTTATCCTTCCAAATTAAAGTAACTTTAAAAGTAAAAGGTGGATTTGAAATCTTCAAAAGATTCTCTAAAAGATTATAGTTTCAAAAGATTCCCTAGTCATGTCTTGAGAATATTCCTAATTGTTCTTTAATTAATCCTAATTCTAAGTTATTATTCTAAATTTAGTGATTTTTTAAGGTTTTAGGATTTTTATGGGTAAAATGATAAATTATCTTCCTATTAAGGTAAAAAGTAAG
Source organism: Rhytidiadelphus loreus (assembly GCA_947034895.1). NCBI lineage: Eukaryota > Viridiplantae > Streptophyta > Bryopsida > Hypnales > Hylocomiaceae > Rhytidiadelphus > Rhytidiadelphus loreus. The sequence continues at coordinate 70,743,895 of OX344762.1, forward strand.
AATTTTGGACTTCTAGGTAAAAACTTATGGATGGATGAAAGTTCCCCATAGTTGGATGGAACTCATTCCTTTAATAAGTTTTATATAGAATAAAGAGATGAATTAGGTTTTAATTTTCTCTAAATATTCTAATATTTTCTAGATTCCTAAATTTGACTAGATTCCCTATTTAGATTCTAAAATTCATTCAAATAGATTTAAGTTTTTAAGGTTAATTTTAATGCTAAATTCTTAAATGTTATTCTAATTAGCAAATTAATTTTAAATTGAAAAGAAAAAAGTAAAGACAAGAAATTAACGTACTTCGCCGGTGAATGAGTTGATTGTACCGTCCTCGAGAATCACGAGATGGATTGTCTCGTAATAGCCAGCTCCTTCCTCGTCCATTTTTCTAATCCATCACAATTCAAATTTAACACTTTAGTTGTTTGTTGTATTTTTTGTTCTAATTCTAATTTTCTACAAATGGTTATGGGATTTTAATTGAATTTAGAGGTATTTTGAATAATTTCCAAATCAATTCCAAATTATTTTAAATACCAAAAGACAATTAAATCCACTAAAGGTCTAAATCAAATCTAATTAGAAGCTTCTACAATCCTAATTGTTGATAATTTTCCTAATTGTTTTGGAATTATTAGTTGGCTTTTTGTTTTATCTTCTTGGCTTATTAGGCCTAATAAAACAAAACTTAATAAAATCCAAACCACTAAATCCAAAAGAGTAATAAATAAATAAAAGACAACTTGCTTCAATAGTAAAAGGAATAAAATCAAAGAATTATGCCAAATGAATAGTAAGTGAATAGTAAGATGCTACCTTAATGATTCCGACCTTCCTTCCGAGAGTGTCTACCCTTCTTCTTCTTCTTCTTCTTCTTCTTCTTTAGCAAATTATCATGTAGTAATTTCCAAAAAATTCAAGCACACACTTGGATTCTACATTTTGCCATGTGAAAATAAGCTTTGTACCTTTACTATGGGGAATGATTAAAATCCCTCATAGAATGTCATTAGTCCCAAAATATTAAAGCCACTTTCAATTTTTTCTTTTTTCTTTTTTTGCACATAGTATGGATTTAATTTAATTTTGTTGGTTTTTTAGTTACATTTATGGACTAAAAAATTACACCAGAAAAATGCCAATGGTTTATACAATTAATTAAAATTCCATGGTTTCTTTTTTATAAAGAGCCTATCTACTATGGAATTTTTCATACATGAGATTTTTTATGTCTCTTTAGTCTATGACTGAGATCATATCTAACATAGACATTGCAAATTAGATGCATAATAAACCTGATGGTGGGAAACCACCCACCCACCCACTATGGGTGTGGTCTTAATTAACTAGCAAACCCACCTTTGTGACAGGTGGTAATTTTCAAATTACTAATTATGACCACTATGGAGCTTCTTCCCTCCAAGTTTTGTGGTATTTGTAACGGCCTCCCATCCTGTGTCTCACATCTTTGAGCTTGGACTGAGGCGACTTACCTTGGCGTGTTTTTTTTCTTGGAGTGTGCTTGGCTCTTGGGCTTCCACCTTGTGGAAAGAATGGCAAAGGTCTCTTTGCTTTATAGACTTAGTAGATTGTTTGGGGATTTTTGCTGTGATAGTGATGCAGTTTACCTTGTGACTTTGTTACTTGCTCCTGATTTGTTTTTGTTTTTGTTGGATTTGGGACATAGATAGCAATTGGCTGATGCTTAAGACACCTGGTGCATCCTCACTAACTTCACATTGACTTGTGTTTGTGTTTGGGACGGGCACAGGTGAGGCACAGCCTTCAAATCCAGTTTTCTACAACATGGAATTGGTGCAAGTTGTTTACTGTCAAGCATATGGAATTACTTTGATGGAGAATATATATTTTCTATCCTATGCTTGTTGTTTTTTCTTGTGAATAGACAGGGATGGGATACAACACTTTTTATGATATTTTATTATGATTTGAAATCCCTAAGTGTAGAACTTGGGATACTTGAACTTTGTGATGTATTCATTTGTAAGTTAAGTTACAGTAAAGCATTATGTGTAGTTTTGATAAAGGTGAAGCCCTGTTTCAGGGGTGTTTCAGTCTTAGTCTCTTCTTCTTCTTCTTCTTCAGCCTTTGAACAACTCTAGTTCATAATTTTTTCTAAATCCATCCAATGGCTAAATTATGTGAAGTAGGCCCTTTTGACCTGATTTATTTATTTTTCCTATGTTGTATAATCCCACATGTTTGTGGAATATCAAGGAAATTTAAAAGACATCAATTTTTTGCCTTTAGTTTTTTTAAATAAAACTCCCATTTTGTTCACATTTCATTTTTCATTTCTTTCATTTTTTTAAATTCTAAATTTAAAACCCCACATGGTCTATGGTTACCAAAATAATGCTTCTATGAAACTATTTTAATTCCATGACCACACCAAGCTTTCAAAGATATTTTAGAAACCCAAATACATGGGTCACATATATCTAATTATGCCATAGTTTCTTTTTTTAAAAATCCATTAAAACATCTACTACTAGATGGGTTTACCTAAAATGGTATTTGGATTCTTTTTAAATTAGCTAGCCTGATTTGTGGAACAGACCACCCACCCACCCACTAAGGGTGATTTTCTAAATGACTTAAATACCACTACATGTGGCCTAATAATTAAGTCTGGCTACCACTTTATGACCACTCCTATGAAACTTCCCTCCCAAATTCAAATTAGTGAGTTTGCATATAGTGGCTTCTTTGCCCTTGTGTTTCATCTTTCACTGTGGCGGTTGAGTTTTGGTGGCATAGTGTTTTTGTTGTGGGCGTCTCTTCAGCTTCAAGTGTTTGTAACTCACGGGAATGGCAAAGGTCTTTGGGATTTTTATACTTGGCTTAGGATCTTGCTTTACTTACTCACCAAGTTTGCTCTTTGATTTGCAATGTTTTGCTCTTATTCATGGTTTTTGTTGACCTGCGACATAGATAACAATTGGCCTTCAGCTGCAGACACCTGTTACAACCTCACTAACACTACATTGGTTTGTTGTGTGCATTGGGATGGGTACAGGTGAGGCTGAGCCTTCAGGTCTATAAGTACCTTTTTTGGATCACTTGGAGCATATTCTTTTACAAGCAATGGGACATCTTGTCATCTTTTTTAGTCACATAGATATTTTTGATGCACAAACACTTGAGGAGACATGTGTAGGATTTTACCATTGTACCAAAATTCTAAAAAGTGTCCTACCTTGACACTGTTTTGGTTTTGCTTGAGATTTTTATGGTCTATTATATATACTGTTTTGATTCGTTTTTTGGCAACAAAGTTAGGTTTTGAAAAGATGAGGCCCTGTTACAGGGATGTTCAGTCTTAGTCTCTTCTTCTTCTTAATTGTCACTTCTAAGTCTCTTCAACTTCCAACTTCACTTGTCTCCTTCACTTCACTTGTCTCCTTCAAAATTTGGTTGTTGGTTTGGTAGTGTATGTCTAATCAATCAAATTAGATCAAAGTCAATTTAGTTTAGTTGTTAGATGGCTTTGAACCTTAGCATGTAACAAATCACAAGTTAGTATGCAAACATGACAAGTTATAATTTTAATTCTTCAATTCACAACTAAGCGACTTGGTAGCCTGGACTTCACCAAATTGTATCCGAGTTGACTCTCCAACCATATCCAATGACTTGATGGCCCAAATCTTTTGTCAACACCTTCACCCACCACCTTCACTCACTGCCTGGATCTTCACCACCTTCTCTCACTGCCTGGACCTTCACCACCTTCTCTCACTACCTGAATTATGCCTTGAATACTGCCACATAGTACAATGTGGTTGATTAGGCTCTGGCCAATTCAAACCTCAGAGCATCAAAGCACATACTAGTTGGTCCAATTTCTGCCTAGAATTTAGTTGAGACCTCACCTGTATGTTCGAGAATCGAGACCTCGATCACACTTTGGGACCTCAATCACACTTTGGAACTTCGATCAAGAGTTTGGGACTTTGATCAGTTCATCTCGTCATGGTGTAATTTGGCTCCTTGTTCTGATGTGATCTGGCCCCTTGTCAATTTGATGTGATCTGTCTCCTTTGTCAATTTGATGTGATCTGGCTCCTTTTTTTGATGTGATCTGGCTACAGTTTTGATCTTTGTAATAGTTCTAAAATTCCAATAACAACACTAACTAATTAAAATGAAAGGGAGCAACAAAGCTAATTTTGGGGATTTAATTACCTCTAAAACAAAACAACTTTTAACTAATTGTTTTTTGGATTTTGGGGGAATAATGACTAAAGTAAGCAACTCTATGAGATCTAACTAATGAATTGAGGATTTTGGAATGTTTTTTTCTAAATCAACTAACAATCAAATTCTAACTAATGGGTTTTGGAGATAATAACTAAGGAAAACAAACTAAACTAAATGTTTTGGGTTTTTTGGGTTAATAACTAGCAAAGCAAAGTTAACTAAAACAGAGATAACTATCAAACTAAACTTTCAACAAGTGACTTAAAAATCCATAATTGAGCAATTGAGCACAAAGAAACTTCAAGGAATTTTTTGGCAGAAAGGAAAGGAGTCACTTGTGTGTGGGGTTGGACTTAAATAGTTCAACAAGTCAAGGACTTTTTTCCAAACTATTTCTCCTTCAAAGTAAATTTGTTTCAAAGTCAAAGCTCCGCCGTGCGGGAGCAACCCCAGGAATTAACAGACAAATTTAAACTTTTAAGTATCCGTTTTCAATTTTCAAAGTCAAAGTTCCACCGTGCGGGAGCAACCCTAGGAAATAACTGACAAATTAAAGTTTCAAGTACCCGTTTCTAGGTTTCAAAGTCAAAGCTCCGCCGTGCGGGAGCAACCCCAGGAATAACCAATATCCAAGGACTCAAACTAGTATTTTGAGAACTTGATTCTTAAAAGAGGTACACATGACAGTGTTTAACCGAACATTAAAAACTAATTTCCAAAATTCCAAACAAAGTTCTAAGTTTAATCACTAAAGGAGGTACACATGACAGTGTTTAACCGAACATTAGCAATTATTCAAACCAAACACCCGTTATACAATGAGTTTTGGCACGTGGTGATGCTCAAAACCTTTTGGCAAGGTCTAGCCTTGCCGCTTTAAAGTTTTAAGTTCACAAACTATTCTCAATTCACACAAATGGTTGGTTAGTATCCAAAAGAACAATAAAATCCAAGTAGAGTTTGGGAACTACTCCCACAACTCCCAAAATATCAAAGTTTTGGGGTTTGAAGCGTCCAAATTCAAGAAATAAGTTAGTTAACATAAACAACACTAGAGTTAGGGGATTTCCTCCACCTAAACTCTTGAAAGTAAAGTTTTGGGGCTTGAAGCCTCCAAATTCAAACAAGAAAAGAAAACAAAGCTTTGAAGGGCCCTCCGGACCTTCAAAGTACAAGAGAATAGAAGAAAATAGAAGAAAATAGCCAAAATTTGGCTTAAAAAGTGCTCCGACAAGTATCGGTAGCACGACAAGAGCAATAACAAGAATGAAACAAAGAAATGAGGGCCACGAACAACCTTGAGGAAGGGCCTTATATACTCGCTCCTGGCCCCTCCCCGGTAAGTTGTTCGTAAAATTATCTTTACTTTCAATCTAGAGATTTTGCTAAACTACCTAAACGTGTTTTCTAAATAATCTTTGTTTAATGGGAAGGAAGGTTCTCAAGTGAGTTCCTTCTAAGCCCTAAATGGCCTTAGAATCTTTTCCCAAATTAAATATTTGATTTTCCCAAAGATATTTTGAAAACCTACCTAATTAACAGAGATATTTTGTGTTTTAATCTAGGGTTAGTTCTAAATTGGATTTCTTTAGTCCAAAAGATGGCTTCTTACGCAAGACAAGTATCTTGGGCAAATCCAATCTTCGATTTTACAAGAGATATTTGCAAAATCAACCCAGATTAATCCAAAATTACCTTTTAAAAATCAAACTAAGGGCTGACACACCTCCTAATTCTGGGCTGACACACTTCCTAATTCTGGTAGTTGACACACTTCCTAATTCTGGTAGTTGGGAATGTCGGAATGTCTTCAAACTTGACAGGGCTCTTTATTGGCACACAAAACACTATTCTAATTTTTAGTGAGATTTTACCGCAACATTGGTAATTTCTAGGAATTTACGAATGCAGTTTTAAGCGGTTGACTTCCTATGGAGTCATCGTGGAGTTTTGTAAAATCCCAAAACTTTTGGGCAATCTTCTACAAGATGTCCATCAACTAAGGGCAAAACCAAATCTCCAATAAGAATGCTATTTGTAGCAATTCTTTAATAATTTCCACCCGGGGGGAAAATTATTCTTGATACCGCGGAAATCTTGGATGATTGGGCTTCTATTTGACCTCCTGGCATGCTTTGACCTAGAAAAGCACCTCTCTGTATGTTCCAATCACCATTTCCTCCATCTTGGTCTGTGAATGAATGTATTTCTCAAAATTACCTGCAAACAATAACTCTAACTCTTTCGAGTTGGATTTGGACTGACTCGGACTAGACTCTAATTTTTAACCAGTTTGTTACATGTATACTTATAGCTATTGTATTACATGAACAAGACACTAGAATTGGTTAACTCTCAATTTCTTACATCGCTCGGAATTACTGACTTAACTACTTATTTATATTAATAAGACCTAAAATTAGTGAAAATGTAACGTCTTACGTGTTTTACGCATTTAAGGCCATTACACACCTCTTTGGTAGGGACTTCTACCAAAACCCACAATAATTGTATTTTTATATGTTTTTTTCTATTTTTCACTTAAAAATTAACTAAAAATCGCGAAAAATAAGTTCAAAGTTCCAAGTGCCAACTTGAGGGCTCGCAGTTGGCCGGTTTCCTTCAATCTCGCCTCATGTTTTAATTTCCTCCAAATCCAATTCTTTGTTTATCTGTTCCTTCAATCCTGCCTTCTAGCTGTTTTTTGTTCCTCCTTTCATCGCCTTTGGGTATGTAATGTCTTCGGGTGCCTTTATTCAGTAAAAACTCAACCTTGAACAGGTTTCACCCCTCAACCCTTCTATGTGGCTTCCCTGAATTGAACTTCATATCCCCTAAGTGAAGGTCAATTTCGTAAATAAATAATCAGGGAAAATTTGGAAGAGGTCTGAATTTTCTCTTAAAAAATTGTACAATTGTTTCTGAGGACTTGAAAAAAAAATTCATTGGTACCAATTCTAAATATCTGAAAAATGTTCTTGAGAAAAAAATTAGGGGAAAAAAAGAACACATTTACACATGAATAGGGGAAGAATCTGAAGGGAAGAATCCCAAATTGGGAGAGTTGAAAAAAAAGGAGGACAAGGAAAGTAGCAAAAGTTGACATGTCCAAATTCTAAAATTAAATTGTTTGGATACCTGAATGTATTGTATAATTTTTTTATTTTATTGAAAATGCACCTAGATATTTTTTAGTAATGTATGTATGTATCCAAAATTTAACTTCATTTTTTTAATATTTAAAAATAATAAAATAAAATTTGCTGAAGTGATTTTTTTTTTAAATCATACAATTAGTGATTTTTCTAAAATGCTTAAAACAATATGAAGTTTTTAACAAAATTAGAGATGATAGTGATATCATCATGGTGTAATTGGTATACTCTGAGCTCACAATAGGAAGAATTTGAAAGAAAAGTTCAAAAGTGTTGTATTTCTAGTTCTCAAGATGCTACCTTCATAGGTGGGAAAAGGAGAAGGGAAAAAAGTAGACTTGGATCTAAACTTTCTTACTGAAGCTCTAAAACAAAAACTATGTGAAATTTAGGTTTGATCCTAAAATTAAGACCCTTAAACAAATTTGGGCTCCAAGGGTTTTGTAGACTAAGTTTTGCTTAATTGACAAACACCTAATATATTAGTATAGGGGTTCAAAATCCAAGGAATGATCAAATAGTATAACGTTTTGTGACTAAAGTCACATTTACAAATAGAAATGTCTTCAAATCTTAATTCTAATCAGAGAATAAATAAAAATTAGCCCTTTGGTTTAGGAAAGGAATTCACTTTCTTATCCTATAACTAGTTTCAATCCGACTCACATGGATGCAACAATACAAGTATGCCATCACCATTTTATTCTAGTGTGGGTTTCAAGCAAGAAGCACGCTTAAGCGAAGGTAAACATAACACATAGCTTAAAGCTCACAATAGTATCCATTTTTGTTGCAATTGCTTATAGCATAGGCTCACAATAATCGCTTATAGCATCTCTCATACAATCGGTACACCACATTAGTACATTTAAATGCCTATGAGTAAAATTGTCTTGATATTGCTTAGAGCGTAGTTACACTAATATGCTTTAAGCATCTTCATCATATTCAATTCAATTGGAAGCATCATCCCCGCTCCTTATTAACTTATACAATTGCTTTAAGCAGACAACTACACTAGGCTACAATAATAATATTCATTCAAACTTCCCTTATCAGTCCGCATTCAGTACCCAATCATTGGGATTTCTACATACATTCACTCAGTCTCAATTGAATCGCTCTAAGCGCACTCATAGTAGACTCAACATATAATCACTTTAAGCGTTCATCAATTATACTCAGTTTCAAGCTACTCCAGTAAACATACAGGCCATCGTTGCCTCTCATACACACTTTACACAATTGCTTTAAGCAAACTCAACACATACAACACATACAGTCAATCAATTACAAGTGATTACAAATATAAGCTTCAAACAAAATGATAATTACTCCTCTCACAAGAAATTATACACATACAAACAAAGATGCCCAATCCCTAGGTCTTACACACAATTATATATATATATGCTTGAAGCAAATTACACACAAAGATTGTTCACAGAAATTACACTTAAGTGTTAAATACAAAGACACACACATACAAAACGTCCACTAAAGAGAGTGAGAAATGAACATGAAATTACCTTATCACTACGTTGAAGCGTCTATATAAATCTTCACTGGTTTAACCATTAGAACTTACATTTCCTCACTTCTAAGCATTCCACGGTAATTTCTCATATCTTTTAATATATAAATTTCTAAAACAAAATGAAAAATAAACTCCATTCACACACAAAAAAGAAAAAAAAATGTTTATTTATAATTTCTTACGCTTACAAGTTCATTTAGAGTTTGTCACATGACAAAAAATCTAGTTTCATTAATATATTATAAGATGAAATGAGACACCCAAATGTGCCTTTGAAGCCTTCCTTACTTCATCAATTGAGACCTAAAAGTCCAATATTTGAAATCCAAGGTTTAATTCCTACATTGTCCTTTCAAGAGACAAATGAATTTTGATGCCAATACTTATGACCTTAATTTTAGGCATGATTTTTGAGACTTTTTTTGTAGATAGAAAAAAGTCTAGCTTTTAAAAAGTACGGTTTTAATCAGTGGTGCATAGGAGCAAAAGTGGTTGGGCCACTCCAAAGTAAAAATTATAGCCATATTTGACCAATGAGAAAAAATCTCAAAACACTAGAAATGGCATTTTTATAATGTAGTTAGAAATAGAATATATTTATATTTACATGGAATTTTTTTTTCCTTCCCTTTGGATTATTGATTTGACTAAAATTACAAATAGTCTTCTTTTAGGGCAATCATGGCATTTACTTGAAAAAATAACACTTAGGATTCAATTTCCCTCCCGCCAAAGGACCGTAGGGTTTGGACTACTTGATAAAAGAATTTCATGGTTAGGATTTAGTATTTGTTCAATTCCATCTTAAGATTTTACATGAGTTATTCATTTTCTCATCCAATATCTAATTCTATTTGATAAATTTTAAATTGAAAAAAGTGTACTTTTCAAAATATTCATCATCCTTACATGAATACTTGAACATTTAGAAATTAAGCAATATTTAAGAAATCCTATAATTTTCCACTTTTCATTTCCAATCCTTCAGTAGGAAATCAACGCACTTTCAATAGATTGACGAGATGCATGGTTGAAGATTTGTTTCAATTGTCTTTAACCCCTAAAGGAGTAGTGTCCCTTCTAGGGACAAATGGAATTTTGGACAAGTACCTACGGGTTGAACTTTTGTCATGATTTTTTGAAACTATTTTTGAAGATAGAAAAAATGATTAGCTTAATAGGAATATAACTTCTTTTTCAATTGGTGCTCATAATCAAAGGTTGTGCCCAATTAAACTCAAAACAAGGAAGAAGGGTCAACAAAAACAATTGGATTTTTTTTTGGATTTTTTTAATCTCATAGATTATATTTTTTTTCTACATAGAAAGCTTTGATTCATTCCATTTGGATTTGTTATGGACAATCTTATTTTTTGGGCAATTAGAGCATCTTTTTGAAAAAATAACTTGTAGGATTTATTTTTGAATGCAATTTTTACAATTTTACAAAAGAAGAAGTTTCACATGATTTAGTTTTCTTCCTAGAACAATCTCATCATTGGAATTAGTGATTTTTTAATTCTATCTTAGAGATATTAACAATTTAGATTTCCTTGTATCTCATACCTACTTCTACTTAATAGTTTTTAAAGAATAAAAATTAAGTTTTTTTGATTTTTTTCATGGACTCCCGGGATGGACTCCCAACTCAATTTCCTACAACAAAGATTTGAAAGCTTAAAATACTATAGTGCAAATTTTTTAATTTAATTCAATTCAATTTCAAATAATCTAATCTCGTGATGTGCTGAAAAACTTATTTTTTCCACTTTGAACACAAATATCTTGCAATCTGTGTGGTCAAAAACTTGAAATTTTTTCCACACATTTTTATACTGATTAGGTGTATACATTTTTATACTGATTACATTTTTCTATGGTCACATGTGCAAAAGAAATAATTTTCAAAAAAATTTACTCTTTGCTATAGAAATGGCAGTTCTAAGTGTCTTTTAGCAAAAAAAAGGCCTTATTCAAAACCACACTTTTGGTATGATGAATTCAATGAAACGGAGGCATAAAATATATGTTTATAATGATATAAGCAAAAAAAAATGTGCAAAAATTTAAGAAAGGATTCATAAACTAACTAAAAGAATTAAGGACATGCTACCTAGTATTGTTAGATCATACCTTGCAAATTGATTACTTACTAATACAGTGTTAAAATAATGCATGCTAAAGTATGTAAGAATCTAATCTGTGGAGATACTTTATCAAGTTCTTGTCCTATCTATTAGTTGGATTTGATGATACTAGAGTACATTTTTTTTTAAGATTACAAATGTGAAAGTATGTTAAGTGGTTAACCAAGCCAAAATTGCATTGACTCTAGTTCACAATTGGATTTGCCAAAATGAGGTAGTAGATGTAAAGAACACAAAAATCTCAAAAAATCACCATGCTCGCAGAACCTCTTTTCAAATCCATTCCAACAAATTTTACTCCAAAAATGATAATATTTTGCTTGTAATTGAATTTTGAAGGAATTTAAAAGTTTTCCTTTAAAATTCATATATAAATTATTGGTGATAGCATTGATGAATTAAACTCTATGGATGAAATCTACAATTCAAAATCTACAACTTTCATTTGTATATTAATTCCAAAATATTCTTCCAAATAGTACTTTATGATGATTTTTCTCAAATCGTGAATTCTAGAGAAGGCTTTGGACGTTTAAGGGAGATTGTTTTTAATTCCAGATCCCCCTATTCTAGCAATGTAGACCGCTCTCTTTCCGCGTCGGAAAAGATGAACAATGATTAACCTCTAAAGTCCCATTGTCCCCTCGAGGGACAATTTGGAATTCGGGCAGGTTCTTATGGGCTGAAATTTTACCCCAATTTTTTGAAACTTTTTTTGAAGATAGAAAATCTGATAAGCTTTGTGGGAATATAATTTTTAGTTCAATTGATGCCCGGAAGCAAAAGTTATACCACAAAAAGTGTAGAACTGAACTCGGCAGGCAACACAAAAAATATTGCAAAAATTCAAAATAATATTGATAATGTGAAAGTTATGAACAATCTTATTTTTTGGGCAATCTAAGCATCTTTTTGAAAAAATAACTTATAGGATTCATATTAGAATGCAATTTTCAAATTTTTCAAATTTTTTTTTTTGAAAAGGGGAAGTTTGCACTATAAGAAACCCATGTTTTCTGTGGTGTTATAAAGAAATGCGTCATGTTTTCATTGACATCAATGTGTCACAAATTCTAAGCCTATGGGAGGCGGATTTTTGCTAATGTTGGAAAAGACATGGGGACGTTAGAGCAAAAATAGGTGGATGACACAAGGGACGTGTATGTTTTTTTGAACATCAAATAAAACATGGTGACGTTTACCAGAACATCCCAAAAAACATGGAAGTACCACATTGACTAGGGTTTTGGGATTTACTTGGGTAAATTTTTGTAAGTTATTGTAAGCTAATGTAAAATGCTGACCAGATGTGAAAAAAATTGGGAAAGAGTAGTCATGTAGCATGCTTTGAAAAAAAATAAAAATTGATGGATGTATACTATGGATGAAAAAAAAATCTCTTTATACAAGTGGGGTGGTAGGAAGTAAGACAAACCATATGGGATATGTAAAGCAATTTTTTTTTTCAAAATTGAATGTCTAAATAAACATCCACATGTTTAAAACAACCTCTAGATGTCGGACATAACATGTAGATGTCAAAAAAAATGTCCTCATGTTTAAAACAACATCCACATATAATGTAGTCAAGTTCTCATTTGTGAATTATCCCATATCCTTTGTCATGAATGGGTGATGAATTTTAGTATAAAAGGGACCTCTCCACCCTTCATTCTCACTAAATGCCAATGAAATAATTACTTAACTTTGCCATTAAAAATTCTTTTGAGTAGATAGTAAATTCTTGGTGAATTTGACAATTTTTCTTTTTCATTTTTTTGGAATTTAAAAATTATTATTATTATTTTAAATAATTATTTTGTACAATTAATGCCATTTGTATTTTTCAGTGAGGCACATCACGTGTTGTGTTATGATGATAATTTTTTTATTAATAAAAAAAGACATTGCCCAAACAAACAAAAGATGATGTGGCTGCCATGTGGCATCTACGTGGCAAGCATTTGGAGAGTGAAAACACGAGGTATCAACAATTATTTTCATGAAACATGTAGACATTAGGGCATGTTATAGTAGATTTCAGCCGTTTGTGGAAATGCCGCCTACAACGGATTTTAGGTGACATTAGAGTTGACATACCTTTAATTGAAAAAAACATACTTTCACGTCTTTAAAAACACCACTAAAAACATGAGTTTCTTCTAGTGTTGCTTGCTAGAACAATCTCACCATTGGGATTATTGTATTTCAATCCCATCTAAGAGCTATTAACAATTTAGTTTTTCTTTCAATCTTGGACCTACTTCTACTTGACAATTTTTTGAAGTATGAAAATCAAGTTTTTATTTTTTGAATTTTTTTTTCTAGACTCCCAACTCAATTCTTCAACACAATAAATTTTTAATTCAAATTCCATAGTGCACATTTTTTCCACGAATAGCAATCAAAGTCATCTAAAATTGCAGTCTAGTGTTCAAAAAAACTTGCTTTTCAACTATGAATGCTCTATCTCTAAATTTGTACAATCAAACTTCATGAAATTTTTACCACATAATCTCAAACAAATAAAGTTTAAGATCCTATGGTTCAGTTCCAAGAAAAGTTTTTAAAATAATTTATGGACTGATGCAGTAGAAAATAGCAGTTTTGAGTGTTTTTTGATAGAAAAATGGCCTTGGGACTTTAGGGGTTAATTACGGTACAATTTTTGGTGTAGTTGTAGCCATCGTTTTACAAGACTCTCAATATTGCAACCTATCCATGTGAATTTTGCAACCAACCTTCGATCGAAAATAGGAAGGTTTATTTGACTAGAGTAAGAAAAATGGAATCTTCCACTCAAAAATTCATAATAATTATTTTATGAGAAATAAATATCTGAAAAAAATTATGGAAACTTTCCAAACTCTATTTCTGCATACTAGAAAATTTCCTCATTGAAGAAATCTGCCCTACAAATATGTGGAGTTGCTTAATTAAGTGCTCAGGAATGGGAAATCTCCCGACATAGGGGTTAACTTAATAGTAGTAAATATGCTCAAATGTAATTAACTTCATATTGATTACGTGTGCATTACGTCAGCAGTTCTTGCAATGCAAGTGGCTAATAAGCTTAACGTACAGCACTGATCATTATGTCAACTTGCTGTCTCAAAAGTATCCGCAGAAATCGCTGCATGAAATACCGGGTACAGTGCTTCGCCAGAGATGCCAATCAGTGCTCTGCTACAGCAAAGTATTCGCCGATTTATGAACCGAGTCAGGCGGAGGACTTGTAACGTCTTCCACGGCAGGCCTACCGCCCACCGCAAAGTTTAAAGTTTGGATTAGAATACGATTATAGCAGCACTTTTTGCTACTGTGCCTAGTTACTATTATTAGACGGGTGAAATGCTCATTGATTGGCTTCTTGGCAAGGGAAAGCCTGAGGTTCCAACGTACTGCCCAAGGAAAACGTGACATTGGGATACCGGATCCAAAAAGTAGGAAGGGTCAAAGTTTTTTTTTTTTTTTTTCCAATTTGTAGAGATTCCAAAATAGTTTTTCCACATACTTATATTGATTTCGGAGAGGAGCGAGCTTAACAGGGGGTTGTCTTTTGTCTTGTCTTCAAAAAACCATCCCCAATATTCATCCAAAACTTGACGACTTTGTTATTATCATTTCAAATTCTGAGGCAATTCCACATTGAAGCAAGTCCAAGTTTTGATCATTTTAAATGTACGTGACTATCAAATGACTTATTCAACAACTTTATTTAAGGGATAGTAATGAATACTAGTACAACAATTGTAGTCCCTAAGTTAGTTGAAATAAATAACATCAAACCCCAATTTAGTATTTTTTGACAATTTTTGACAATCATGTGTCTTCTTAGTTGTTGATGGATGTAGAATATTCCACACCATTCCGTCCAAGGGAGGGCAATCCTTATCACTTGCTATTTGAATGTCATGAGCACAAAGTGGGATGATGGCAGTTTGGGGGTAGCCAGTGGTGCATTCGGTGGGTCCCCACCTTTCGAATTCATGGAAATCATTTTGAATTTCACGAAATTCACGAAATACTCCACAACGATCCGAAAAGAGGACAGGATGTGGATGAAACTCATCTTCGTGGTCGCGGAAGCTTCCAGCAGTTATCCAAAAGTTTTTGGTCGGGGATGCACCAAGTCACTCTCACCCCAGCACTGGCTCGTCTACCCCGAACTGTAGGGAATAGTAAGCGTACTTCACGTGGCCATAAGAGTCCACATGGAAAGCCAGCTCAGCTCAATTTCCTTCTTCGGCCACCTGCCTTCTCTCCCCTGGCTGCATTGTGCTGCCAAGCCTTGCCTTCTGCTCTCTTTTGCAGAGTTTTGTGGTGGTCCGCCGCCATCGCCAGCCCTCGCCGTGTTCTCCGTGCTTCTCCGTGTTGGACCTTGTCCCCATAGTGTGACTTCTTTATCATCTTCGTCATCATCTTGTTGGTTTCTCATCCTGGTGGGGATGCTTGTGGCGGGAGGACTGGCTCACGAGTGAGTCCCGTCTTGCTTGTGCTTCTGGGTTGGTGCTCAGTCTGATCTCTCTGTTTTGGAAATGGTATTTTTCTTGGTGTAACTTTTAAGTGAATGTCGTTCTTCTTCGGTTTGTTACTGTTGAGGTTTGGTGGTGTGGAAGTCGATGAGTTTTTGGAGATTGTGAAAAAGCGATGGGGAGGATGAGATGGGCAGTGGATGTGGTGAGAGGATTTCGGAATTGATGCTCCGGGAGTCGGGGGTAGGGTGGTGAGGGAGGCTTGTGCTTGAAGTCTTTTCGTTATCGGCTGTTTAACTTGGCTGGGCACCACTCTTGATGCCAGTGCCATGGCATGACGTGCAGGGGGAACGGTTGTAATGGAGGTCTGCATTGATGTCGGCAGCATCCGAGGATAGGATTCAGCAGCAACAGCAGCTTCAACTCTCCGCATGTGAAGTGCCATTAGTATCATCTCCTTCACCACAACAGATTCGGTCCGGTCGAGAGGAGCCGTTTTCTTGCGGGGGACTTGAGGTTACCTAGTCTACAGGGTGAGTCACGTGGGTAGGGTGAAACATACCTTGTTTGAGGTTTGCAAACGGGCTGTTTTCTATGGTTTGGGACTGAAGAGATCCTCCGAAGACGTTGACAGGACGACGGTTCCATGAGTTGCGAGGGAAGTGGGAAAGGAGGGCTTGTAGAGCTTGTGGAAGGATTGTCCTTTTGTATACTTCCCGCAGGGTGAAAGGATTTGCGCTTGTGGTTTGATTGAGGTGCGGACTGGGGCCATAGAGGAAGAACAACTTTCTGTCTCAGGTACCATTCATCCTGCCATTTGTATTTGCCTCTCTTGCAACAGTGATTTGGAAGCGGAAATAGCCGCTGGTGGATGTTACATCCGCAGCAGAAAGTGTTACTACATTCAGGTCCTTTCGCACTTGGCGTTAGAAATGGTGCTTGCAAGGGTGTTAGAATTGAATTTAGGTTCACCTTGCTAACACCCTTGTTAATTCCATTCGTAACATAAAGTGCGGATGGGCCTTTAGGTTCTGAAACATTTCGTGGTCATACTTTCCTGTTTTCCAATTAGGACCTGCTGAAAAGTTAGTTCTTGGTGTGGCGAGCTGGACATGTCGTTACTTGTTCTTCGCACTGTCCTTTCTTCCATCTTACACTTCTGTAAAGCACCCGAGATATTGCGTGGTATCAATGTGATCAACATATGGAGTTTGATCTTGTCCACTTTTTAGGAACCGTGCAGACTTGGCCTGGAACTGATTCTTGCGTTACAGGTGCAGAAAATGCAACCACCTGGAGTCTTGGAAAGGTAATTTGGGTGGACCCCAACTGGACCAACATCGAGGGAGGGTTTTAGGCCGTGTGAAGCATGGAGAGCAAAGGGAAATTGTGTCTGGACAGGCATACTCTCCCCAGCAATCCCTTTACACAGCTTACTTCTGCTATCGTGGAGAATCAAGGCAGTGGAGATTTCTCCTCTCAGGATGGATCCCTGCCATCATCTTCCTCAACCTCGTCTGAACGTAACCATACAATCGACTGTGCTGACGACGTGAGAGCTTTGCTGAAGGATGACGAAGTACGTGCCATGCTGAAGAAGGTGACAGTTAACGAAAGTCTATTGAATAAGGCGATCCTGAGCTTGGGTGGCGGGGAGAAAGGTCTGAAGAGTTTGATGGGGTATATTATGTTCTGGGTGAAGCAACAACGAGAGAGTAAATCATCTTCTCAGCAACCAGCACCTCCACCTTCCAATCCAGCGTCGCATTTCTCCACTGCAGGGGATGTGGTTCTTCAGCCGAACTTAGACGCGATTCAGATTCTCAGCAACATTCTGCAGCCCCCTTCAGCAACGCAGGTTTCTGATCAAGATGTACATCCTTTTCAGCGCTTCAAGTCTCGAAGGCTAATGATGGGGGAACCAGAGATGGATGCTGGACTTGGAGGTTTAGACACTGGGTTCTGTCCGAGCAGTTTCATCAGTACCCCGGAAGACTATAAGCCTGAGATGGCGAGTCCTGGTATTATGGCTCCATGCATCCCTCAGCTGAATTATGGAATGCAGCAGCAGCAACCAGTAATTCCCTTTACAGCTGCACACATTGCCATGGCCTCTATGCAGCCGACTCTTGCCATGACCACAAAAGCGGCACGAAGACACAGAATGGCCCGGCAGAGGCAATCCTTTCATGCACGAGCAGCCAGTCATGCTGCAACAACCCCTGTTTCTTTAGGCGGTGGATCGACATGGAATAATGCTGCTGCACCTCCGTTAGTGAAGAATTCAGGGATGCCAGGTGGCCGGACTGCTCCACAAAATGCTCCTGTCACTGCTGCACGGAAGGTACGGTTCAGTGCTGCTCGGGAATGATCTCTAGCAAATATTGTAGACGCCAACCCAAAACTGATGACTTTGTAAAGGAGATGTACAGTACGTTTGAGAGTCTCGTTTTGTTTTTGTACTGGAGAGTTTTGAAAGACTCCCAGGGTAGCATCTCATTGACTGTGAGCGTTGAGTTCTCTGAAATGTTGAGATTTGTCAAGCGACTACTGGTTAATACCTAAGTGCTTGAAAGTAAAAATAGAAAGTCCTCTTTGGAAGCTTGTAGCCACTAATGGTAACTTCCAAAACTTCTTTCTGCTGTTCAAAAACGTAGGGGATGGTTTCTTCTTCCTCTTTGAATGTTTGTTACCGTCTTTGAAGCAGTCATTCATTTCAACTCATATAAATATAGAAGTGTCCACTTCTGGCTATGTAGACACTTTGAGAATTCCCCCTCCAAGTAGCAAATTGCCACTTCCATATCATTTTGGAAGCTTCGAAGAGGGTAACAAAATATATCAATAGAATGAAGAAACCATATCCACATTTCTAATCTGAGGAATATGCTTTTAAAGTTGCTATAATCGACTCTTATCTTCTAAAGTGGGCTTTCTATTTTTAGCTTAGGTGAAATGCACAGTGAATTTAAATCTGTACCCCTTACATGGTTAAAATTTCTTTGGAGTGTGCCCCCATGAGTCTCTTTAATTGTGAGGATATTCCATATTCCTTCGTTTTTTCTGACGTTTTAAAACTTTTTCAGAGGCGCAATATGGAATCTTTGACTTTACTTCTTCAAAAGGAACTTCGACCGAGTGATGTCGGTAATCTCGGGCGTATTATAATTCCCAAGGTGAGTTGACTGCCTTTTTTCCACTTGATTGTAGATACTGTTCGAGCCATTTCAATTATCATAGAATTGTGTGCAATTGGTTACCCGACATTAACTTTCTATTCACCACTCGTGACTCATTTTGTAGAAAGAAGCAGAGCAGTGCATGCCGTCTCTTGCATCACGAGGAGGTGTCTCCATACAGATGGAAGATTTTGACTCAGGTCATGCCTGGAATCTCAGATACAGGTATGCATCGGTTTGTTTAGTTCCTCATTTTTAATTCTCTTTATTTCTTATGGTAAGAAGCTTTGGGCAGTAAAAATCTAGAGCTCGTCATTAAGTCGTATATCATCTCTTCTTTTTTGTATTTGCTTTTAGTCCTTTCCCTATTAGTCGTGATTGGCACCAAGTGCTTTTTTCCATATCCTGGTGTCGTCGTGTTTTGCATGGGGTTCCTCTCGCCTTGGGATTTTTGAGCCATGCTGATGGAAGGTGGACTTTTGGATAGTTTCCTAGACCTCGCGGAGTTTTTTTTGCATTTTTGAACTATCTAGAGGTTACGTTTAGAATAAGTTTAGTTATTTCTTGAGGCGTACGAGGAATTTTTTTCTATAAATTTCCCATCCTTGAATTGCTGTTTGTTGTTGCTTGGTGTTTCTTCCAGTGTAACACCTCCGCCTAAAGTCGGGTCTTCACCCTTAGTTACTTCGGGTTCTTCATCGTAAGTATGGATATTGTTTATTATGAAGATTTCTTATTAGCTCGCGTGTGCTTCAACTCCTAGATCCGGTGCTGGTAACAGGGGTGGGGAAACTAAAATTTAAGAGTTAACCTACGGCTGAAGAAAATGAATCCAATGTTCAATATCATCTGCATTATTCTGGGGTGGTCTGACTCCATCCAAACCGTTAAATAGATGGTCTCCATGCCCCTTGTCTTGGAAGTGCTTAACCTTTTATGGACTTGTTTTTTTTGAGTAGGTTCTGGCCAAACAACAAAAGTCGGATGTATGTATTGGAGAATACTGGTGAGTATCCTGGACTTGCAATTCATTGAGATTTGTTCATATCTTAATTTCGTTCAACACCTCAATTAGAGTTTACGATTTCTCAACTGTTCACATCCAGTTTCTGATTACGATCAAACGACTGTCTTCATGTTTTGCAGGGGAGTTCGTGAAATTACACCGCCTAGTGGAAGGCGATCTAGTCTTAATTTACAGAATTCAGCAAGGGGGTTATGTAAGTTTTTTTGTTTTATTGGGTACAACTCTGATGATTTGATGAGTAGATGAACATCTTGGAGAGCTGTTAAGTCTTCCTAGCGTAAATGACTTCATCTTGTTGGACAAGTGTCTCCGTGGACCTATGTAAGGCGGAGTATTAAGATATCTAAAAAATAACGGGGTTAGTTTGAACTCCCTATTTTTATTGTAAATTTGATGACTGAAATCTGAGCTGTGTATTTGCAGGTTTTGCGAGGAATGAAGAAGAAAACACAAAGGCTAGACATAGAACCTGTACAGGTTAAATTTGCACACAGCTCGGCTAAAGGTTCCCTAGAGGAACCGACGTCTCTTAAGGAGAATGGCACAACACTCGTTCAGCGGCTTTATGGAGGTGGACCTCCAGACAAGGGCGTGAAGGATGAGCCAGTGACATTCGACGACGATCCGTTTTTGAAGGAAATGGTGCTGAGCATGGGTCCCTCTTTTGGGTCAGACAGTATTTGCCTTGAAACTTTAGAACGGTTTCCAAGTTTGAACTTGGACTTTCCCCTTGAGGAGATCATGGCGGCGTCAAAGACAGAGCCCGAGGGTTAGATGACCACCAAAAGGTTGGATCGAAGTCATTCTTTTGTGGTCGGGGTTCAGACAGCTCGCCAGTGAACCAGAATTCGAACATAAAAGGGTTTCAATGAGGAAAGAAGGAAGGAACTGCTCTTGCAAGCGGGGGGGATTTCAGTTTATAAAGACACAATGTGCAGTAAGCTATAATTGTTTTCCAGGTGAGTTGTGTTGCAGGACTACTCGTCTAAAAGCTTCTGGAGGCGGGCAGAGATTCTTTATTTCAGAACTTCAAAAGAAGATAGTCCTTTGGGATCCCTTTGGTTTCGTTATCTTCAGGATGCACTTGGCACCTTTGAATTGTGGCTTAAATCACATACCCTTCATGGTCTGCGATTTATTTGATTTTTCGTTTCAGGAGGATGGATTGGTTGATCCTTCGGTTGACTTTTCTGCTGCCGTTTCATTTGGCTCTGAGCAGATATGTATCCAAGTACAGCAACCAACCTTGTTTTGCTTTGAGCAATGAGTTTTTTAGTGTAGCTGCTCCTCGATTTTAGTGCTAGACTCAGTGCTTGAAACTTTACCAAGTAATACCTTGCACCCGTAAGACTTTAAATATTTGTCTTTGCAGCCCCAGTTGCTGGAATCTACCGTAGATAAGTTCTAAACATTTACAGAACATGGTATTACCATGTTCTGTTTGGGTATTGGGTATACCCACCCTTTGATATGGCTTATTAGGCGTAGCATACTTTGTAACTACTGTGCTAACTACCAAAGTTACAGTATTTGTAAAATAACTAAATTGGTGTAGGAAATATTACTGTTTGCACAAAATTAAAATTTGGGTTAACCCTTAAAAAGGATTTTGGGTTAACCCTTAAAAGGATTTTATGGCCACCAGGTGGCTTTTGCAACTACATTAGTAGAAAATTCGAAATATGAATTTCACTAGCAATCTGTGGAAAACAAAAAGTTCCTAGATGATTTTTTCTTTTGAATGTATTGGTGCAATTTTAAAAAATGATTGAATGGGAGGTTTTGGAGAATGGGAGAAAGAGCTTTGGGTTGCCACTTCACATCCTTGTGTCTTTTTTTTCTCATTTCAAAATGATTTGAAAGAAATTATGCATCAAAAGTATAATGATATGTATTTGTAAGGAAAAAAGTTTGAGTTTTTGGACTTGATTTTAGTGTGCATACAAAGTACTACCTAATTGAACATTTTTCATCAATTTTGTCAATTGTGGTATTTTTTGAAAAATTGTGCAATTTTGTTGGATTTTATTCCATAAGATGTATAGAAGACTTCTTTTATTTCAACAATGGAGTTCATCAAATGAGGAATTATGGTTGTTTCAAAAGCTAGTCAAGAAAAGAAGCACTATGAAAAGAAGACCTATACTCAAATATCCCTACATCATTAGGAGTTAGTTGAATCAACCTTTGCACTTTGTTCCTAATGCAAATACTAGAATTTATTATGTTCCAGGGTTGTTTGGATCACACCTTTAGGAATTAGGGGAACCAACCTATACACATTGTCCCAATGCAAATACTATAATTTATTATATATAAAGGTTGTTTGGATCTCATGTGTATCTTGTTATCCACATTAAATATGGTATTTATTATTTTTAGTGTATTTTCGATTATTGGATTTAAAAAAAAATTATATTGCTATTGATGTCATGGAATAAGCCAACATCTAAAGTAACTTCATCCAACTACATCTAAATAAGCAATTAAGCATTATTATTCTTGAATTGCCTAATTTTGGTTGGATTTTCCAAATTCTCGTCATGTGCATTTTTTGGACATTGTATTACAAAACCACAAATTTTGAAAGTATTAACAATTATTGTATCTAAATAAAATCCCCAAGCTTTCATGAATGGCTTTTATAATAGAGGAAATACATTTTAGGCAAGATTCTATGGATGTTATATTTTGAAAGGGGTCACAATTGGAAGCAATTATTTTACTTAGTCACTCTACCCAATTTATTTGGTCTATGCAATCTTCTTGCCATTGTCTCTTGAATATGTACAATATCCTTGAATTATAAAATTCATGTGGCATCTATGAAATTCATCATACCGTTTTCCTCAATAAACATTTACTATATTCCAATTATATTGTGAAACTTGAAATCCTCTTCCTATTGTGACTTGACATAAATGACAATTTTATCATCAACCTACATCACCTCAAATCTATCCCATGACTAAGGTAGTTACTAAAATACTCTAATTATTAGACCAATATTGTAAACCTATCTTGTATCCAAGGTGTCACCAAAATACTCAAATTATTGGACCAATGTTGTAGCTTCTCTAAGAGTGCAACCTTCCTCGTGGTCGTTGTGACCATCAAATTGGTCACAACAACTAGTGCAAATAGACCTTCACATTTCTTCTATTGTTTATCCACCTCCTTGGCCACCGAGAATGCTGTTACGCGAGCGCGGAGCGAGGAGTATGGATTTATGAGTGTAGATTTGGAATATTGAAATTTTGCGTAGTAAAATGTGGACAAAATTTAGGGTTTAGGGAATGAAATTTTCAAAAGATTGGATGAAAGTAGTTGAAAAAATGAAGGAATTGGATGACCTAGATGAAAAGGGACGACGTATTGGATTAAAAAATGGATGTAAAAAAAGATGCAAACATGGATGAGACATTTGATGAAACAATTCCATGTAAAAATTGGATGAAAAAATTGGATGAAATTTATGGATGGAACAATGGAGGAAAAATTAGGAGGAAAAACAAGTGTGAGAAAAATGAATGGAAAAAGATTACAGTGGATGATGAAAATGATTGATAATAGAGTGAGAAAAACAGGTGAAGGACTATTGAAGAAAAGGAAGATAAAGGGTGTAGGGTGAAGATGGAAAAACTATAATATTCAAGTTAAAATGTTCCAATATAAAAAGGGATAGCTTATAACGAATCTACTTTTCTATGATTGTTGCTTCACAATTGGTTGGTGAGGTGATCTAAAGTCAATACATCCTCAATGTTTGTTCATTTAAACCCTCCATTTGGCGGTCTGGACATTTGTTCCCCCCATGTGTGCTTGAGAAGGTGAGGTCCCCGCTCGCTTGCGCAAAGGCGGACGACAACCCAAGCTCTTGCCCCCTTGCAAGTAGTGGGAGGGGGGAGAACTGTCCTCTACCCCAATTGCAATGGGGCTCAACCGCTTCAATCCCCCTTCGTGCATCGGGTCTCAATGGCCCGAGCCTTATGAGCTCCCAATTCCTCACTTGGGATTTATAGTTTTTTATTTATTAGATTATTACAATTTAAGTCATAATATAATACAAAAAGCCCCCCAAAGAGTGTAGAACCAAAATGGATATGTTACATGCCAAAATAGCATTTGGTCATGAATAGACTTTTATCTTTAGAACAATCCCAAAATCCACTTGTAACTAGGTTAGAACCACGAAGTAGTAGAAATCAACAGGCTTGAAGGAATTTATTCAAAATAGCCTGAAATCCAGTGCATGTGACCATGCTTGGCTAAATTGGTCTAATGAGAGATAGAGAGATCCCTATATAAATATCCAAAGATAGATTTCAATTTTTCCATCCCATCAATGAAATATTAAAAAATCCAATTGTTAACATGCAAGAGTCACTTTCTCAAGACGGGCTAGTAGAAGAATCTATAGCCATTGAATAGTGCTCTAGAGTCGGATACATTCCAGGAAGTCATAAGCAAAATCCGTTCGCAAAGATTTCTTTGCATGGGAAAGATTCCTTGACTATTGGTAATTCAAGGGAGGCCGTTTTTTCCCTCCCTGCCAATGCGTATAAGACAGATACAAGAGCTTGCACACCTCTTGGAAAGTTCTATGAGAGGATCCCCAAGAAGTTTTGGAATTTTCTAACTTGTAGAGATGCCATTTCTAGACAGTCAACCGCTTGAACCCACAAGGGAAAATTCATGGAAAATTCCCAAATTGAGGTAAAATCTCACTAAAATATAGGTTATCTTTTTTTATGTTAATAATGTGCCCTGACAAATTTCAAAGTATTTTGATAGTGGGAGGTGTCCGAATTACCAGCATTCTTCTAAATATCAAATATGATAGGATTTACGTGGAGTTGACTGGTGTCCCGGGAGCACATGGAGTTGGAACAAAGTTAACAAGAAGTCTTTTCTTACTTTCTAGAGCCTTCCACACAACCCTAGCTAGTCCCCCTTGTTAAAAATGGTAACCTCTGAAAGTTAGATTTTTTTACCTTTTATTGAGTCTCATTGGCACTAGTTGTCGATGAGTTTTTTGAGAGGGAAATAGGAATAAAGGGTACTTCTAGACTAAAAATGGACATTTGAAGCCAATGGAGCAATCAGTTTGTGATTTGGAGTTAAATTCCAAAATTTAGAGTTTTGGACCAGTGTAAAAAACCTAAAAGAGATGAAAATCCTAAAAGATAAGGATGAAAATCTAAAGTGATAGGATTACTTAGGTTAGAAAGAGAGGAAGTGGGTGTCCCGGGAGAGTATAAAAGGGTACTCTTCTTCCTCTCAAACAACCCCCATTCTTGTACTTGGGTCCACCTTATATTAGAGATTTTGGCTTTTTAAAGCCAAAAACCTTGAGCAGTGTTTCTAGGTTCTTTTCGAGTCATTATTGTTGTTTTTGTGGGTTGTAGCAGACCTTGGGGGGTCCTTCTACACCTTATTGTTACCTTGGCTCTAGTATCTGCACCCTTGAATGTGAGTATTGTGTTTAAGTGGTCCATTCACTTTCTTGTAGTCTTCATACTTTGTACTAACCCTAGAGCTTCTCTCCACCATACTTTGGAAATGTCGCTTTGGAGGGCCTCTAACTTCAAATTTTGATTACAAGTCTCATATTAACCACCTTGTTACTAACTTCCTTGTCACTAATCCAAGGTCCTACGTGTGTCTTGGAAATGTTTTAGTCAACTCACCTCATCTTAGTTTTGTAAGTAGCGTGTTGGTCCTCATGAAGGTGACAAAACTCTACCTTTCACTACAACAAAAGCAGTGTTTTATGATTGCAAAAAACGACTGCAGTGAGTCGTAAAATCAAAAAATATGACTCGCGTAGAAATCATTGTAGACGACTCGGAATATGACTGACTATAATCATTTAGAAGCAGTCGCTTCAGACATAAGTCATATTGGCTCTCATATAAGTTCATAGTATGTTAATAAAGCCTATATTTTGACTTTCTTTGACTTTTTCTTGAGTTGCTCAGGTAAATGAAAAAATCCTACGTGGAATATAATTGCGGTCAGTCATATTTTTTATTACTATGAAATATGACTGCATTGAGTCATATTTTTTGATGACGTGGAATATGACTGTGGTGAGTCATATTTTTTGTTATTATGGAATATAACTGCGGTGAGTCATATTTTTTGATGATGTGGAATATAATTGCGGTGAGTCATATTTTGCAATCATGTGGAATATGACTGCGGTGAGTCATATTTTGCAGTCATGTGAAATATGACTACGATGAGTCATATTCTGCAGTCATGTAAAACATGACTACGGTGAGTCATATTTTTTGATGATTTGTAAAACAACTCTTTTCAGTCATATTTTTTGATGATTTGTAAAACGACTCTTCTCAGTCATATTTTTTAATGATTTGTAAAACGACTCTTCTCAGTCATATTTTTTAGTCATATTGAGAGCACCTAGTCATTTTTTGGAAATTATTATAATCATTTTGTGACTCCAAGTAGTCATTTTTTTATTGATATGTATTTTGAACTATGAATTGAACAAATCATACAACGGTTGTAGGATACCTAAACATATTTGCAATCATACATTAAAATGATTTAACAACTGAATAAAAGATTTCATATAGTTAAAAACAAATACATATGATCTTAAAGATATACAAAAAACAATTATATTGGAGAGGGAATATGTAAGAAGGAATGTGACTCCTTTCAATGACATTTATAATTTACTAGTCACAAATATAAAATATGTATATCACAATGAATTATTTACACAAGTCAATAGAGACTATATTTCTTACAATAATATGAAGTGAGTTGCAAGTAGCCTCCAATGATTTTGTTCTAATTTTGTTGCTTGCATATACAATTAAAGAAATAGGAGGTTAATTTTTTATGAACATACAACAAAGCTCAATCTTCAAAAGTTTACAACAATAGAAAATATGTAATACAAATTTAGGATAAGAAAAAAAACAATGGTGATGCAAAGAACAAGAAGAAAAAAGGCAACAAGTGCTAAAAGATAACAACAAATACAAATAAGATGCACAAGAAACAACAAGGAACAACTACTGAGAGGTAACAAGAAACAACAAAAAAGAGTTAAGATGCAACAAAAAGAAACAAGAAAGAAAAAGAGAGAACAAAAACTAAGAAATAAGAAATAAGAAGAAGAAATAATTAAGATGCAAGAAAAAAAACAAGAAGCAAGAGTGAAGATGCAACAAAAGACAACAACTAAGAAGCAAAAGTGAATTCAAGATGCAACAAAACACAACAATTAAGAAACAAAAATGAACTCAAAATGCAACAAAATACAACAACTAAAAAACAAGAGTGAATTCAAAGAGACAAGAGACAACAAAAGGTAAGGAAGAAAAGTCAAAAGAAGTAGTGGCTATGATTTGAAAACCCTAAAAAAATGACAGCTAGGGTTTCAAAA
Organism: Rhytidiadelphus loreus; assembly: GCA_947034895.1. Classification (NCBI taxonomy): domain Eukaryota; kingdom Viridiplantae; phylum Streptophyta; class Bryopsida; order Hypnales; family Hylocomiaceae; genus Rhytidiadelphus; species Rhytidiadelphus loreus. Next base: position 70,771,068 of record OX344762.1, read on the forward strand.
CCCTAAAAAGTGGTGGCTAGAGTTTCAAAACCCTTAAAAAGTAGTGATTAGGTTTCAAAATTTTAAACAATAGCTTGTTTGTATATTTTTTGACTGCCCATATTTTTCTTAGGTTGCCCAAAAACAAAAAAATGTTACTACCATGAAAATATGACTAATAATATAACTCAATGTTTTCAAACGAGTTCCCTATGAAATGTTTTGGTGTTCCTAACAAACGTATAATATACGCCCGTGAAGTACTAGGCCCAAAAACGACTGGCAGTCATATTTTGCAGTCATATTTCTCCCCAAGGTATTGACCTCCAAGAATATGACTAAGAGTAGTCGCCAATCATCCTCAGTTATATTTTTGCAGTCATAAAACACTGCCATTGTTCTAGTGCATCACCCCCTAAACCGGATATGAATCTCTAGTAAGGATTTCCGATCCAAATTTTGGGGTAACTTAAACAAAACCAAAAATTCACGTTGTGACAAGGCATTAGATATTGTTGAGGTAGGTTTATTCTTTCAGTTTATCCTCACACCTCATGGCAATAGTTACCACGCATTATAGAAATTTCCAGTACATCATGGGATTATCAAACATAGCTAGTACAATCAATGGCACACATCCCTCTGACGTGCTATCTGAGTAATGATGCACTCTCTTATCTTGAGATTTTTTTAATTAAAAGAAAATTTATAGTATTGTTTTACAAGCAGTGTATGATACAAATAGGATGTTTTGGAATGTTTGTATGGGCCAACTCAGAAGTGTGCATGATGCAAGTCAATTTGTTGTATTTTACTTTGCTACTCGATTAGTTAGAATAAGACAAATTTTAGTAACACTAGTCATCCGTTTGAGTAGAATGGATTTAAGGTCATATTTGATCGATAGTACAACTAACCCAAGTAGACCATATATGCAAAAAAAATTCAAATTGGGTGATTCAACAATGGTTGATCAAATTAGGTATGTTTTTTTTTTCAAATGCTTTTAAATTAATTATGAAGTTAAATAGGCCATAGGCCTATCAAATTCTTAAGTGTCTCTTTTCTACACTTGATGAATTTTAGTTGCCACAGGACAAGAGATAGTGAATAATACCCAGCCACCTAGGTAGGACAACAATACCCTCATGATGTGGAATAAATGCGTTAGGCTTACCTAAGGTCTTGGCGTAGCCGATCTATCGTTGTAGGGGTTAAAGTTATAGTTTGAAGTTTAGGTCGACACCTAATAGATGACATAATAGCATTGTTTTGTAAAAGAATGCCTCTACGTTTTGTCACTTATTTTTCAATCATGAGTGGTAACTTAGAAGGGCAACTAGAAAAAACACCTAACCCCTAAAGTCCCAACTCCCAAGGCCATTTTTTTGTCAGAAAAAAATAAAAACTGCCATTTCTACTGCGTTTGTCCCAAAAAAAAAATACTTTTGGGGGATCTCAAGCGTAGGATCTTGAACTTTACTTGTTTGAGATCATGTGGTAAAAATTGTATGAAGTTTGATCGTATACATTGAGAGATATGAGCATTCAAAGTTGAAAAAGCAAGTTTTTTTTTAACACTAGACTGCAATTTCAGACAACTTTGATTGCTATTTCTGGAAAAAATGTGCACTATGGAATTTGAAATTAAAATTTATTGTTTTGAAGAATTGAGTTGGGAGTGTAGGAAAAAAATTTCAAAAAATAAAAACTTGATTTTTATACTTCAAAAAATTGTCAAGTAGAAGTAGGTCCAAGATTGAAAGAAAAACTAAATTGATAATAGCTCTTAGATGGGATTGAAATACAATAATCCCAACGGTGAGATTGTTCTAGGAAGCAAACTTCTCCTTTTAAAATAAACAAATTTGAGAAAATTTGAAAATTGCATTCTGAAATGAATCCTATAAGTTACTTTTTCAAAATGATGTTTAGATTGCCTAAAAAATAAGACTGTTCTTAACTTTCACATCACTAATCAAAATGGAATGAATCAAAGCTTCAGATGTAGACAAAAACATAATCTTTGAAAAAGAAAATTTAAAAAAAAATTATTTTGAATTTTTGCAATATTTTTTGTGCTGCCCGCGGAGTTCAATTCTAGGCTTTTTGTGGTATAACTTTTGCTTCCAGGTACCGATTGAACTAAAAATTATATTCCCACAAAGCTTACCAGATTTTCTATCTTCAAAAAAAGTTTCAAAAAATTAGGGTACAATTTCAGCCTGTAGGAACCTGCCCGAATTCCAAGTTGTCCCTCGAGGGGACAATGGGACTTCAGGGGTTAAAAAGGATAAAAACTATGATTCCTAAATTCTTCTCATTACCATTCTCAACTTCGATGAGAAGCATGCGGGAGCAGCGGAGACTAGCGAGCTCCGCGACTAGGCGCAGGCAGTCATGCGCGCAGGGAGGGCCTGGAGCAGCAGGAGTCACAGAAGACACGGAATTTGGACTGTTTTCAGATTTCTTAAGTAGTGGAGTGCCTGTTGACTTATCTATACATTTCGATCATTTTCCGCGCGTGTGTCGAGTGAGTATTGAAGAGGCGTTGAGAAGGGTCTTGCTACAATTGATCGGATGGTCCATTGTGAGTGAATGACTCCATGATCCGGCAGATTCCCAGTTTTAACAATCCATCTGTAGAATAAAAATCGCCATGAATCATCTCATGCAGATATACTATAATTTGATTTCATTTTTTTCAGCACATGAGACGAGAATTTCAGTGCCAAATTGAAGAAAGTATGTTACCGTACAACAAAGCCCACGGCAACAGTTCAATTAGTTCTTTTACCTTTTCAAGGCGCTACATGCAGTCGCTGCATGGGATATCTCATGCAATGATATTTATTTTTTAACGTATTTCGGCAACAGGGAATCTCATGCAGAGACACTGTGTTTCTCCAGCTGAGTGAACGTTTTGTTTTTGGGTGCAAATGCGGATCAGTTGCAAATGGAGATTTGCTGCGAGCGTTTCTAGGTCAGTGGGCGGGGGAATTTGGAGCTACACTCAAAATTAGTAGGCGTCAAACAAAAGCAGACATGAAATATTTATCGTTGATGATAATTTCCAAAATTTGAACTCATTCTTTGGTATCTAAAATCGGTATATGTGCCTCTGTTTGCACAATCAAATTTTACATCTATCTTTGAAGAGTTGTTAAACTTCTTGTTTTGCTCATCAAATGTGAGCGTCCTATAAATAATCAATCCTCCAGTCACCACGTAGAATGTACTAGAACAAAGGTGACTCATCTTGGATTTGAAGGGCCACTCCTTAACATGCCAAGAGCCAGTGCAAAGAAAAGATTTGGAGGTCTAAAAGCACTTACCATCGACTTTTGGTGAATGTCCAACATTTGAGTGCAAAAGTGCAAAATAATGCTCAAAGAGTGTAGAACCACCTCAAATTGATCATTTTACTTGATGAGCATAGATAATAATAGTCCAAATCGCAATTAGGGAATATTTTTTACTTGTAGTCAAATGAAAGACAATTATATTTCTGGAGAGTCTTCAAAATTTATATGAATTTTCAAAATCAAGACTAAATGGAACCTTAAGGTATCAAGTAGGTGAGTCTTTGAATCAACTTTACAAAGACCCCAAGTCATTCACGAAAACCTTTCTTACTTTACAACTCTATTATGTCATATTTAAAGTTGGAGACATTATACAAAGAAGATTTATAGTCATAATTATATAGAACACTTCAATAGTCTCCTACATGATAGAATGCAATAGCAAACATATGGAAGGAAAATATTACACTTCATCAAGAATCTTTAGCGTTTCATCTTGCATTCTTGCTAAACCAACCTCCTTGGCGGATGAACTTAAATATATGCCCTATTTTGTGGAAGGTGAATTTTTATGTTTATCGATGTACACTATAATCTAACTTGCCTTCAAATAATTAATACCATCAGTGTCTATGTTGCTTGTTCTTATGGATTTAAAAAAAAAATTGTCGACTAATTTTTTGTGGCCAATTTGTATTTCTTAATCTCTACTATCTACCTTAGGGTCTTTGATTCCAAATATGAATTCAAATTTCAAAATTTAATCATTAGCGATAAATAATAAGCACTTCTTTTAAGGTGAAAAGTGGCAATGAGGAGGTCAATTTCTAGCTAGGCTAATGAACTTGAGCTCTAATTCATATATATATATATATATATATATATATAATTTTCAAGTGGAGAGAAGTTAGGGCTAATTCTTGGGCTAATTGAATTTTTTTTAGGTAAAGATTTGTAATCTTTATTACAAACATCACATATTAACTAATCTATGTGACCTCATCAACAAACTTTTCTTAAGATTTCTTCATTTACAATGTTTTGAAGTGAAAGGTATTAGGAAGACTTATGGTATGGAGTCAATGTTAATGATTGTATTGATTTATAAAGTTCAATACTTTTCAAAAAATTGCAAACCTATGGGAATCTTGTATGCGGTTGTGAAGGTTGGCATTAAATTTAAAATTATAATTAACTTTAGGAGATGTTTTTAGCAAGTTCATTAAAATAAGGAGATTCATTCTTATTAGAACAAACTTTTATTTGAAAAAAAACAAATTTTCAAAAGTTCCAACATCTATTTCAAGAAGAAAATCTTGACCTTAACCATTGGATACTATTGGGTACCATGGAGTTTTTTTTGAAAACCAAATAAATAAACAACACGAGAACAATAGTTGTTTGTAAGCAACTCCAGTATAATAGTGAGATAAAATAAAGTAAAAAAGAAAACAATAGATACAATTAAAATACAATAAACACAATAAATACAATAGTATTTCTCTTTTAATATTTCTTCTCTATTTTATGAGCAACATAGTATTCAAAAGCAATATAAGCTCTTAGGTATATCTCAACTAAAGTTTTTCCCCCATTTTGTGAGTAATAAAGTTTCAACCAAAAATATTTTCATCTTATTTATATATATATTGGTATTAAAAATATCAAAAAGTTATCTTCTAATCAATTTTATGTCTTGAAATTTCAAATCTTCAATAGAGAATGTCCTAATAGACTTCTAAAATTAAAAATCTAAAAATGAATGTATTTTGAGTGGTGGGATATGACTTGTCATTGTAATCAATTGTGGGCTTCAGAGTGAATAGACACTCATAGCTACTACACAATATTTCCCAAGTCCCAAGTCCCAACAAATTTTCAAAATTTGATCTTTAGAAGGTTTACAATTGGGAGTCAAGGATTCACACTACATCCCAAGTCCCAAGTCTTACATCACTTTAAAACACCTACATGGCAACATTTTTCGGAAGCTTTGGCACCAAAGAAGTGGGACATGGTCACATAGGCCAGGGTGAATTGACCCCCTCATTGCCCCTCTAGGGCAAACCCTAGAATTTTTTATTTGCAAGGCTTAAATTTTCTTTTGAAATTCTGAATTCATATTTGCAATCAGAGGCCCCGAATTACTAGAAGGAGATGCAAGAATTACCAGAAAATTGGCACAACATAGGGGGCTTTTTTTCAAACCTAAGTTGACCGGGGCAATGAGGGGGTCAATTCTCCCTGCACGGTCACATGGAGGTTGAATTGGGTTTTAGTAGCCAAAACCAAACCAAACCACTCAGCCTCCAAATCCCAACCATTTTTTTGAGTAAAAAATGAGGAGAAAACCATCCTAGAAAGTACCTTACTAGATTGAAATTTTGTCTAAATCTGTCCAACTCCGATTTGATGCTAAAAGTCTCCCCTCCCTCACTATTGAATGAGTTTATATATAAGTTACATGAGACAATTTGGGACTTTGGGGTTTACTGGCACATAGTGTGCAGCGGCCGTCCTCAACGCCAATGCGTGGCCTGCTGCACTCATCCTCCACGGCACGGTTCCTTTTTGCTCACTTTTGGGCACGCCCTTTCCAGGCCCCTCGGGTTCTGCGAACGCGGCAAATCCTCGGAGCATCTTTGTCGGACTTATCCTCCTCTTGCAAAGTCAGTTGCTTCCCGATGTCTCGACTTGAAAGTGGCACGCTGAAAGCCCGTGTTGGGGTGGGGGCGAGGTGAACAAGCTGGCAAGGGCGCTTGTGCTTGCGCTTGGTCGCATGAAGGTCCAGGTCGCTCCAGCAGTCCAGCTCCTTCAATTCTTGCAACACGTATCGTACGGCGAGCTCCGATGGAGCAAGATGGGCTGCATTCAATGTCACTGCAACATTGACAACATCACGGAGAGACGCGCGCGTGGCTCAGCAAGCAAAGGGTCCGAAACTCCGAATAACTTCGTTGCAGAATCCAGAAGAAGAACCCACGACGACGTCCATTGACGAGGTCAGACAATTATCATAATTTAAAGGTTCAAAAGGAGCGACTCCAATAGTATATACTTGTGGGTTCGACCATCCAGACCTAATCACCTAATCACTTAAGCAACTGTGGAACAGATGGTGAGCAGTTGAGTGTGATGAGTGTGATGGAAGTTTTTCCCGTGGAGGGAGATAGGAAATGTTGTGATTGCAAAATTTTCATAATTTAACCCCTAAAGGACCAGGGCCGTTATTCTGTCAAAAACTACTCAAAACTGCCATTTTTGCTGCATTCATCCAAAAAAACAAAAAAATACTTTTTTTAGAATCTAACCATAGGATCTTGTACTTTACTAGTCTAGTATCATGTGGTAAAAATTTCATGGAGTTTGACAGTACAGATTGGAAGATATTAGCATTCAAAGTTGAAAAAAGAAAGTTTTTTTGAACACTAGCCTGCAATTTCAGATGACTTTGAATGCCATTTGGGGAAAAGAATTACACCATGGACCTTGAATTAAAAAAAATTTGTGTTGAAGAATTAAGTTGAAAGTCTAGAAATTTTTAAGAAAAAAAAACATGATTGATTTTCATTTCTTTAAAAAATTGTTCAGTACAAGTAGGTCCAAGATTGAAAGAAAAACTAAATCTTTAATAGCTCTAAAATGGGATTGAAACACAATAATCTCAACAATGAGATTGTTCTAAATAGAAAAGTTAACCTTGTCAAGCAATTTTTTTTGAAAAATTGTGAAAATTGCATTCAGAATTGAATCCTATAAGTTATTTTTTCAAGAAGATGCTCAAATTGCCCGAAAAACAAGATTGTTCATAACTTTCACATTACTAATCCAAATGGAATGAATCAAAGCTTCACATGTAGACAAAAATATGATCTTTAAGAAGAAAAAAATTAAAAAATTAATTTCAAATTTTTGTAGATTTATTTTTCTGCCCGGTGACGTGTAAATTATGTTTAAGATGCCATAACTTTTTCTCTCGGGCACCAATTGAATTAAAATTTATATTCCCACGAAGCTCATAAGTTTTCCTATCTTATGGGAAAGTTTCAAAAAAATTCACTGAAAATTGAGATCATAGGAACTTGCCCGAAATCCATTTTGTCCCCCGAGGGGACAATGGTCCTTTAGGGGTTAATTTGCAAAATCGAAATTCCTGAGAATCTCAGGAGGCAAAAAGTGTTCCGAACAAATATTTGACGTCTAGAGTTCTACAATTCCACTTGTAGTAGAAGAGACTACTTCCTGCTCAAGCCTGCAAATTTCAAAATAATACACTGCCATAACATTTGGGATTCATCAATTGTTCCTTGTAGCCTTGCAAATTGTGCATGTTATTACAACCAATCTCCCAAATACAGTTCACAAAAAAGTTTTGCCCTAGCTAGAAATAGTGGTACCCTACAAGTTTGGGATCCATCTCTGGTTGGTAATGGGTGGTCTGACTCTAATGTACTAGTATGCCTTGTCTTATTGCAACAACCAAAATCAAAGTAAAAAGTAATTTTCTAAATTTTCTAATTTGTAAATTTTTTATATTCAAAACTTTTATATCATAAGTCCAAATGCCATGAAACAAAGTCACTGCACTATTCCATTTGTAGAGGACTTTCCAACCGTACAAAGAACATAACTGGAATATACATGTTTTAGGAGATTTCACTGTAACAAACAAACAAAACTAAACTAACTAACTAACTTAAGGTAAGGACTAGTGTGCCTTGTGCTATTGCCATAGTCAGAATAAAAATAAAGTTATAAGTATTTTTTTAATTTTTTAATTTATAAAAAATTCAAAATTCAATATCTTTTCTACCATGAGTCAAAGTTTGCCACGAAATAAAGCTTCGCTCCTTTCCTCATGGAGAGCATTCCAAGAGTATCAAGAACATGACTTGGGGATGTTCGGTCTAGGAGATCTCACCATAACAAATAAATAAACTAACTTAAGGTATGTTTAACCCCTAAAGGACCAGGGCCATTCTTCTATCAAAAACTACTCAAAACTGCCATTTCTGCTACATTCATCCAAAAAATATATACATATACTTTTTTTAGAATCCAATTGTAGGATCTTGTACTTTACTAGTCAAAGATCATGTGGTAAGAATTTCATGGAGTTTGACCGTACAGATTGGAAGATATCAGCATTCAAAGTTGAAAAAAGAAAGTTTTTTTGAACATTGACTTGCAATTCCAGATGACTTTGAATGCCATTTGTTAAATTTTTTTGCACCGTGGACCTTGAATTAAAAAAAAATTGTGTTGAAGAATTGAGTTGAAATTCTAGAAAAAAAAAATAAGAAAAAAAATGTTTGATTTTCATTCTTTAAAAAATTATAAAGTAGAAGTAGGTCCAAGATTGAAAGAAAATCTAAATTGTTAATAGCTCTAAAATGGGATTGAAACACAATAATTTGAACGGTGAGATTGTTCTAAATAGAAAACTTAACCTTGTCAAACAATTTTTTTTGAAAAATTGTGAAAAGTGCATTCAAAATTGAATCGTGTAAGTTATTTCTTCAAAAAAAATGCTCAAATTGCCCAAAAAACAAGATTGTTCATAACTTTCACATTACTAATCCAAATGGGATGAATCAAAGCTTCACATGTAGACAAAAATATGGTCTTTAAGAAGAAAAAAATTAAAAAATTAATTTCAATTTTTTGTTGATTTCTTTTTCTGCCCGGTGACGTGAAAATTATATTTATGATGCCATAACTTTTGCTCTGGGGCACCAATTGAAATAAAATTTATATTCCCACGATGCTAATAAGTTTTCCTATCTTATGGGAAAGTTTCAAAAAGTTTCACTAAAAATTGAGATCATAGGAACCTGCCCAAAATCCATTTTGTCCCTTGAGGGGACAATGGTCCTTTAGGGGCTAAATTAAAATAGTTGTAATGTTCTGTACTATTTTTTCCAATTTTAATTGCATCTATTCTTTTCTTCCATACTTTATTTTATCCCACTATGTAGAAATTGCTCACAAATATTAACAGTTTATACCATTATATTTGAGTTTCAAAACAAACAAACAATGGTATCCAATGGTCAAGGTCCAATGATTTTTCTTCTTGAGATAGATGGTGGAACTTTTGAAAATTTGTTTTTTTCAAATAAAAGTTGCCCTATTAAGTATGAATCTTTTTTTTTATGAACTAGCTAAAAGCATCTAAGGACAATTTCATTAAAATGGCGCCATTCCACTACTTTGACAGTTTTGACAATTCAAACTAGGTAGTTTGAAATGTACAAATATTCTAAATGTTTGAAATCTATATCTTTTCTAAATGTCTGAAATCTACACTTGTCCTAGATGCCACTTTCATAGTTCAGATCATGCAATCTGAAAGCTTTACCACTACTAAATTTTTTAAATCTACAAAAGTCAAAGATTTCTATAATCTATATCTTTCCTAGATGGCACTTTACAATTCAGATTGAATGGTCTTAAAATGGCACATGGAATACTGCCATTTTAACAAAATTGCCCATATATCCTAAGATTAACCATGTATTTTAATGCTAACCTTCACCTCCGCATATAGTAATCCCATAGGTTTGCAATTTTTTTGAAAAGTACTAAAATTTAGAAATCAATAAAGTCATTGACTTTTACCATGATTCCTACTAATAACTATCACTTCAAATTGTAGAATTCATAGGGAGAGTTTGGTAGACTAGGTCATGTAGACCTAGTTAGCAAGTGCTATTTTAAATAAAGATTATAATTCATTATCTAAAAAAAATCAATTAACCCTAAATTCTCTCCACTTCAAAATTATTTATCTCTATATAAAATAATTAGAGATCAAGTTCATTAGCCTAGCTAGAAATTGACTTCTTCACTGTCACTTTTCACCCTAAAGGAAGTGCTTATTATTTACCACCAATGATTAAATTTTAAAATTTGAATTCATATTTGGAATCAAAGACCCTAAAGTAGATAGTAGAGGTAAAGAAATACAAAATTGTCTACAAAAAAAAAGTGGGCTATTTTTTTAATATTTTTTCAAAAGAACAACCAACACAAACAATGATGGTATTAATTATGTGAAGGCAAGTTAGATTATAGTGTACATTGATAAACAAAAACATTCACCTATCATAAAATAGGGCATATATTTAAGTTCATCCACCAAGGAGGTTGATTTAGGAAGAATGCAAGGTGAAATACTAAAGATTATTAATAAAGTGTAATGTTTTCCTTCCATTTGTTGTTGAATTCTATCATGTAGCTAGGGGACTATTGAAGTGTTCCATATAATTATGACTATAAATTTTCCTTGTAGAATGTCTCCAACTTTGCAAATGGTGCAACATAGTTGTAAAACAACAAAGGATTTAGTGCATGATTTGGGGTCTTTGCAAAGTTGCTTCAAAGACTCACCTACTTGATATCTTAAGGTTCCATTTAGTCTTGATTTTGAAAATTCACATAAATTTTGAAGACTCTCCTGAAATATAGTTTTGTTGCATTTGACTACAAGTGAAAAATATTCCCTAATTGCAATTTGGACTATTAATATCTATGCTCATCAAGTAAAATAAGCAATTTGAGGTGGTTCTACACTCTTTGAGCATCTACTATATTGCACTCAAAATGTTGGACATTCACCAAAGTCAATGGTAAGTGCTTTTGGACCTCTGAATCTTTTCTTTGCACTAGATCTTGGCATGTTAGAGCATCGCCACCGTGGGGCGGCCAAATCCCCACGGTAGGTTGGCTATCCAGGGTCAGGGTGGGGAGACGGCCCAGTCAATTGGTGACCCCGCACTATTGGCCGAGGAGTTGGGCCACCACCTGGACTTATAGTGCCCTCCGTCACTAAAAAACAACATTTAAAAACGAGATTATCCTGACATTCTCCGTCCTCCTCCACTAGCAAACAAGGAACCCCTTTGGAGACAAGGAAAAGAACACTTAATGCAGTCAACTCCAGGCTCACTCAAAAGTCCCCCGTGCTCGCCAAGCTATGTACCTTGGGCAAAATTGGGCATGCCCAGTGTTTAGAAATGTGTGCTCCATGGTACAATGGGGACTCAAATATCTCTCGACTCCTCCCAAACCTACTCTGGCTAGGTGTAGTGAGTCGGGGTGGGGATGCTCTTAAGGAGTGGCCCTTCAAATTCAAGATGGGTCACCTTTATCCTACATTCTACCTGGTGATTGGAAGATTGATTATTTTTAGGATACATTTGATGAACAAAGTGGAAGTTTGATGGCTCTTCAATGATAGATGTAAAATTTGATTTGTGCCAAGTTTAGCAAACAGTGGCACGGATACCAACTTTAGATTCCAAAAAATGAGTTCAGAATTTCGAACTTATCATCAACGGTAAATATTTCATTTCTGCTTTTGTTTGGCTCCTACTAAGGGCCAGCTTACATGCTCACCCGGTGGGCAAACTTCCCTCTAATTCAAGCAAGAAGACAAAAGTGGCTCCACCGATGGTCTTGCCGGGGTGGGCAAGCGGGAAAGGAGGAGGTGAAGTTTCACCGATATCGGTGGACAACCTCATTGGTGGAGACTTGGTGAAGACGAGGGAATCTAATACGTGGAAACTTTTTATTGTCTCCCTCCCCACCCACCGGGTCCACATGAAAGTGCAATGTCTATTTTTCACTGTAGCACCCGCTGTGAAAGTTCCCCTATGACCGATACATGTAAGGAGGCCCTAATTCAGAGTGGAGCTCCAAATTCCCCCGCCCACTGACCTGGAAACGCTCGCAGGAAATCTCCACTTCCAACTGATCCGCATTTGCACCCAAAAACAAAACGTTCACTCAGTTGGAGAAATAGACTTTGTCTCTGCATGAGATTCCCTGTTGCCGAAATACGCTAAAACTAATATCTTTGCGTGAGATATCCCATGCAGCGACTGTAGCGCCTTGAAAAGGTAAAATAACTCATTTAACTGCTGTCGTGGCCTCGTGGCCTTTGTTGTCCTGCATGTCTTTATTAGGCAATGAAATTCTCTTTTTATTTGCTCCGGAAAAAAAAATCAAATAGTATCCCTGTCCGAAATTATTCAAGGCCTTCTTTATATTAATACGGATGGATGATTTGGAAGTACAACCCCTGACAATACGCAGAAATGGGAATCTGGATTATGGAAAAATTCACGCACAATGGACCATCTGATTGTAGCAAGGCCCGCCTCACTGGCTCGACATGTGGAAAATGAATCCACATGAACGTTCTAGCTCAGTCAACAGGCACTCCACTACTTAAGCCGAAAAGCGTCCCCAGCCACTTGCCGTCTCTGTCGTCGCCTGGTCGCGGAAATCGCTAGTCTCCGCCGCTCCAGTACGCTTCTGATCTTTTCTGATCTTTTTTCGCATGGTCTCCATTATGTGACTCTAGAACTCCTCATCTTGTGCTCGCCATCTCGTTGTTTCATCCCATCGTCGCAAAGTCAGTGAGTAGCCGTGACATGTGACGTGCTGGCTGCTGTCCATGGCGGACAATGGCGTCGGGACTCGCTCCCGATTTGCTGGTGGTTGATTGGGGGTAGTTTGGCCTGGCTGACTTTCAGTTTTCTGAGTGCAGGTTTTCCCTTGGCCCGCTGGATGAAAGGATCGGCGCTTGTGGTGGTTGAACGTTCGTCTCTGAGTCGCCTTTGAGGTGGATCGAACACACACCACGGCACTTGGGAGCTAGACTGCCAACGTGGGAATTACAGTTGATTGGTGTTGAGATGACATGGAGTGAGAGCTAGTTGCAAAAGAGTTTCGCTAGTTGCAAATGAGTTTCGTTGAAGCAGAAATAGGAGCAGGCCAGGTGGATATTAACACCTGCAACAGGAAGTGTTCGGTCCCTCGGCACGGTCCGTTCGCACTGGGGGTAAGGAGTGATGGTAGCAAGGGTGTTAGAAGTGAATGGATGTCGGGTACACTTTCGTAATTAACACTCTTGATAGAACCATTCTGAACACCATGTGTGAAAAGACAGACACTTGGGATCTGAAAAACCGGGTGGTGATGCGTTCCTGTTCTGCTTCTGAATTTTTTGCAATTCGTTAATTACGACCCGGGATTAGGACCCGCTGCACTTTTTATTCAATCCTGGTGTGGTTGAGCGAGCTGGACATGGCGTTACTTGGTTTCTATCTTCAATTTCTGTAAAGCACCCAGGATATGGAATGATCTCAGTGTGACCAGTTTGGTGTGTCATAAGAAGAAAAGGCCGTCATTCTTTCAGCCGTTTATAATTTCTACTCGTTAGGATATCGAAGTGCACTGCAGAGGATGCCCTTTGTTTGTGTCTGTTCGACTATCAAGTGGCACTTCGTGGAGGTATGTGAGGTACATTTTGAAGGAAAAGTGCTGACTTGTTCTCAGAGCTTCTTCTGTGCATTACAGGTACAGAGAGAGCAGCCGCGCAGTCGTTGGAAGGTGATTTGGGTGGACCCAAGTGGACCGACCTCGAGGAAGGTTTTGAGGATGGAGAGAAAAGGAGACCTCTGGATGGACATGCATACGTCTGCCAGCATTCGCCGGGGACGATCTCCTGCTTTTGTCTTGGAGAATCAAGGCCGTGGAGATTTCTCAACTCACGATGGATCCCTTCCATACTATTCGTCCTCCTCCTCTGAACGTCACAGTTCAACAGATCTTATCGACAGGGCTGCCGAGGCCACTGCTATATTGGAGAATGGCGAAGTTCACACTATGCTACAGGATGCCGAAGTACGTGCTGTGCTGAGGAAGGTGACAATTAACGAAGGCGTGCTGAATAAGGCAATCCAGAGCTTGGGCGGTGGGGAGAAAGGTCTCAAGAGTCTGATGGGGTATATTCTGCTGTGGGTGAAACAACAAAGGGACAGCAAATCATCGTCTCAGAAACCACCACCATCATCTCCCCCTTCCATTCCAGCTTGGAATTTCTCCACTGCGCAGAATGTGTTTCTTCAGCCCAGCTCTGATGCATTTCAGATTCTCAGCGGCATTCTGCAGTCTCCTCCAACAACGCAGCTTCTTGACCAAGAGATGAGGTATACTCGGCGCTTGAAGTCCCGAAAGCTAATGACTGGGGAGCCAGAGATGGTTGCTGGACTTGGAGGTTTAGACACTGGTTTTTGTCCGAGCAGTTTCATCAGGAGTCCGGAAGTCTGTAAGCTTGAGTTGACGAGTCCTGATATAATGGCTCCATGTATCCCTCAGTTGAATTATGGATTGCAGCAGCAGCAGCACCCGGTGACTCCCTTTGTGAGTGCACACATCGCCACGCCTTGTGTAGAGCCGACTCCTGCGATGACCACGAAAGCAGCTCGAAGACACCGAATGTCTCGGCAGAGGCAATCCTTTCATGCACGAGCAGTCAGTCCTGTTGCAGCAGTCCCTGTTTCTGTCGGCGTTGGATCGTTATGGAATACTAATGCTGCCAAACCTCCAGCAGTGACGAGTTTAGGGATATCCGGGGCCCAGACTACTCCCCCAATGGCCCTTGTCACTGCTGCACGTGAGGTACGGAATGACCTCCACCCCAAATTCTAGGCGTCGTCTCAGAACTGTTTATTTTGCAAAGGAGCTGTACTGTACAGTATGGTTAAGAGTCCCTCTCATTTGCAGTACTGGAGATGTTTGGGAAAGACTCTGGAGATACAGTCAAGACTGGTTCAAAGCTCTGTTCTGTTAAAAGTTGTGTGTTGAGGTTAAGAAGCATGGAACTAGTAGACATGCCATTGGGGGACCTTAAAAGTGACACTTATTAACCTCCAAGTGCGTGAGCTTCAAATAAGAAGTCCACTTTGGAAGTTTGATACCGTAAGCCTAGGTCAATTTTCACCTCTGTATGTCTAAATGTGGTTAAATTTGGAATTTAAACAGTAGGAAATGCCATTTTGTCATTTTTGAATTATTGGGAAAATTTCTAATTCAAGCGCTTCAGATTTCGCAAAGAACTAAAAATCTTCAAATTGAATTTTCTTTGCTTTGGGGATGTTGGTCTACAAATTTGAAAAGCATTGGACATGCTTCAATTTTTGCTATTTATTTACGAAACTGACCCAGGCGTGGGTTATAGCCAATAATGGTAACTTCCAAACCTCATTTCTCCTGTTCAAAACTGCTGGGTTATGATTTCTTCTTTGCAGTTTAATTCGTTACCTTCCTTGGAAGATTCCTATATATGATACAATCCAACTCCTTAACTTATGGAAGTGGCCAATTTGGGGTAAATAAGCTCTTATAGGTTAACGCCCAAGTCGCAAATGGTCACTTCCATACCAAATGTATTCCCTTCGGTCTTTTTCATCTATGGAAACTCCTCTAAGGTTACTATAATCGACTCTTTGCTTCTAAAGACAAAAAAGGTTGGGTGCGAATTCAACAACTGTAGCGCTAACACCCTTCGATTTACTTCGTAATGTTCGCCTGGGAGTCTTTCGACTTGTGAGGATGATCCATATTCCTTCGTATTACCTGAAGTATACTTTTAAAGTTTTCCAGGGCCGCAGCATGGAACGTTTGACTGTGCTTCTTCAAAAAAAACTTCGACCGAGTGATGTCGGCCATCTCGGGCGTATTATACTTCCCAAGGTTGGTTGGCTGCTTCTGATCCACTAGATTGCAGATACTGGTGCAGACGTTCTAATATTCATAGTATTGTATAGAAAGGGTTTCCGGGACTTGCCTTCTATTCACCCCTCGAAACGATTTGTGCAGAAAGAAGCAGAGGAGCGCATGCCCTCTCTTGCAACAAGAGGAGGTGTCTCCATACAGATGGAAGATTTTGACTCAGGTCATGCCTGGAATCTCAGATACAGGTATGGATCGGTTTGTGTTAGTTCCTCATTTTCAATGCTCTTTTCTCTTAAATTGGTAAGAAACTTTGGGAAGTAGTAGTTTGGAGCTCGTGAATTTGTCGTTTAGTACTTCTTCTACGTCGTTTGTGCTTGTCTATCCCCTGAATAGTTGTGAATTGGCACCAAGTGCCTTTTCCATAGCCCGGAGTCGCTGTGTTTTGGATTGGGTTCCCTATTGCGTTGGGATGATTTGAGGTCTGGTGATGTGGAAGGGTGGATTGTTGGATAATTTCGTAGACTCCACGAAGTTTATCTGTGATTTGTGGGATGCGATTTTTCTATAAATTTCCCATCCTTGAATTGTTGTTTGTGGTTGATTGTTGTTTCCTTCCAGTGTAATACCTCAGCCTAAGATGGGGTCTTCCCCCCGAGTTACTTCGGGCACTTCATCGTAAGTCTGAATATTGTTTATTATGAAGGATACTTCTCGGCTAGCATGTGCTGCAACTGCTAGATCCGTTTCTAGGAATGGGGCAAGGGAAATTAAAATTTAGGCAGTTCAACTACGGCTGAAGAAAATGTCCTTAACGTTCGAAGATCATGTGCATCATTCTGGGTGTTCTGGTTCCATCCAAACCTTAAAATAGGAGGTCTCTTGCATCTGAGCAGTGCATAAACTTTTATGGACATGTTTTTGTGATTAGGTTCTGGCCAAACAACAAAAGTCGGATGTATATATTGGAGAATACTGGTGAGCATCCTGGAATTGCAAGTCGTGGAAATTGGTGTCTTGTTCATGTCTTAATCTCAATCACCATCTCAAGTAGTGACAACTCATTCAAGACCAAATCGTTCGCATCCAATTGCTGATTTCGATCTAACTATCTTCGTGTTTCGCAGCGGCGTTTGTGATGTCACACGGCCTCCTGGAAGGAGATCTACTCGTAATTTACAGAGTTCTGCAAGGGGGTTATGTAAGTATCACTTTTGGGGTATGGCTGTGATGATGTGCTGGATAGTTGAGCATCTTCGAGGGCTGTCTTGGTAACAAGAGATGCTTTATTGATGATCCCGTCTTGATCAATAACTGTCTCAGTTAACCTGTGTGAGGTTGACTATTGGAATTACTCAGGAAGGGTAGGTTCAGATTGAACTTGCTCGGTTCATCGTAGATTTGATTCTGAAACCTTAGCCGCGTATTTGCAGGTATTGCGAGGAATGAAGAAGAAAAATGGAAGGCTAGACATAGAACCGGTACTGGTAGAATTGGCACACAGCTCGGCTAAAGGTTCCCGAGAGGGACAACCTTCTCTACACGAAAATGGCACACTCGTCCAACGGCTGTATGGAGGAAGTTCTTCAGACACATCCGTGAAGGAGGAGCCTGTGAATCTGGACGACGATCTTTTTTTGAACGAAGTGATCCTGAGCTTGGGTCCTTCGTTTGAGTCTCACAGCAGTTGCATTCAAACGTTGGAACGGTTTCCAAGTTTGACCTTGGACTTCCCCTTTGAGGAGATTATGGCGGCGACAAGGACAGAGCCCGATGGTACATGAACCTTCTGGATCCAAGTCATCCTTTTGTGGGGGTGCCCAAGATAGCTTGCGAATGAGCCAGCATTCCAACATACAAGGGTTTCCATGAGGAAAGAAGGAAGGAACCGCTCTGGCTCGCTCGCCAAAACACAATCACTTTATGACGACACAATATTTAGGAAGCTAAAGCTATAATCATTTCCCAGGTGCGTTAGGTTGCTGGATTTCTGGAGGTGGGCAGAATTGAAATGATGCCGGAGACCCTGACTTTCATCGTTGCAGGTTTCCAAACGAAATTCGACTCTGGAATCCTTTTGGTTTCGTAATCTTCAAGATGCGTGGCACCTTTGGAGTTTGAGCTTTATCTGAAACCCTATCCATGGTCTGCGACACACACTACTGGAAACGGAGCTCCTTTGCATCACTGAAGGCGTTGCGAAATACACTAGGCAACCAAAAGATTGGGGCATTCAAAACCATATCTTTAACCCTTAAGCGTTCCGACGTCCATATTCTGGACGATGAACATAGGGCTTGTACCAAAACAGCCATGTCGTGCAATCTTTGCACAAGCCTGGGGTACCTGCGCTCAAGCCCGGGGTACCTATGCTCAAGCCCGGGGTACCTGCGCTCAAGCCCGGGGTACCTGCGCTCAAGCCCGGGGCACCTGCGCTCAAGATTTTTTGTCAAAATTTTCACTGCCCGCTCCAATTTCTCATCCGTTCACATGTCATCCAAATAACACTGCTGGATATTGCTGCTGCGGCACCGAAGCTGAGGAGTGGAATTGTGGACTTACATAGCGCGCCTCGATTTAGAAACAATTGCCTCTTTCTTCTAGGGTTTCAATTTCGTCCCCTCGCACATATGATCGCACATACGTGTTCTAGAGATGGTTAAGGAATGTAATGCGTGAAAGGTGATGGTTGGATTGATTGTGATAGATTACCTCAGCTTTGAGCTTGCATTTGTCGCGGCTTGCTGGAAATTTCAGAAGTGCACATCAAAGGTGAATTATTTCATTTTTGGGGGGCTTGTGTATCTAAGATAGGATTACTCATATGTTCATGATTTTCCAACGCAAGAATTACTTTGATCTCGATAACACTACGGAATGGACAGAATTCCGTTGGGAGTTTCATCAGTCTATGTTTCAGAATTGTTATGTCTTTTCCAATTTGTGTTTTGGACTAAAGTGAGTATCTTGTGGAACCGATTATGCTCAAACATCAACGTTATGATATTTCGGATTTTCCTGTTAAAACATTCAATAAAATGTTTCATATTACACCATACGTTTCATATTACACTGACCACAATAAATTTGAATAGTTTCCGAGGTCTTACACAAGTGGCTGGGTCCTCAGGTTTGATCGCAACAGTAGGGACAGGAAGATCAACAGCATTGGAGCAATACTGGCGAGAGCAACCGAATTGCAGATCACAAAGAGATGTGGAAGAGAAAATACACCTTCTCTCAATGAATGACAGGGCAAGTACCATCAGTATCGTCGACACAAAATTCAAATTTTCAAGGCTGCTGAACTAATGGCAGAATGAGAGATCAAAAGCGGTCTCTAACCTGTCGTTGTTTCGGGTGATTACAGGTCTGGCCTTTCGACAAGCTCCGCTATGACGATCAATACTTAGAACCGCAGAAGAGTACCGCAATCCAGCTCTCTGTGAATCGTACTCAGTTATAGCAAGAACAACTTGCTATGCGAAAGAAAGAGCTTTGTGGCGTCAACCTTGGATATTTTGCAAGTCACACAAGTGAGGACTACAGGATTGGGGCTGCAGATTTGTGAGCTGACTTCCATTATCATTGTCCAGGGTCTCCCAATGCTAGCCCCACAAAGTGATGTCTGTGCGCCAGTGACTTCGGCCTGGAGTTGAGAAAGAGAGTGAGAGTAAATGCCACTTTTGCTGCCAACTGAGAATGACAACCTGAAAAGTTTACAGCAATAACTTACTAATTACTGAATCACTGAAAAGTGGATCCACAATGCTTGTCTGTTGTGACTTCTTATTAGGGGAACTTCGTAGGAAATCTTTAGACTGAATCGCTTTGCTTTTCGATTCTAGTACACCTGTATATTATGGGTTTAGCTGGACTGTCATATGAAACTCCTGTGATAACTACTTAGCTATGTGCAGAAGATCAAGACCGTAATGCTGAAGAAACTTGAGTTGTTTGGGCTTGTTTCTCTAATGCAGATGCACATCATTAAGAACATAAAAATAGCTAAATGTCAACTTAGACATCCCAAAAAATGTGTCAAAAAAAATCAAGGCTCGTCACAAAAAACATGGGTTTCTTCTAGTGTGTCCTAGCTCCGATTCCTATGTGTCTTATGTTTTTGGAAACCTCTCAGGGTCTATTCTAAGCCTATCTACTCAAATGCGACTTGATTTTTCTCCTATTGGTATCTAGTTCTTGGCCTAACTATGGTTTGAACCCTAGTGGGTTGGTTTTAAGGAAAGGAGGGTTAGTATCTTACTATGGCATGGAGGTCCATGATTAAGGCGGTCAAATCCCCGGTGTCTATCATTGCAATTCACGTGGGTGGCCCTACCGTTGGCCGAGCAATTTAATACCACGATTGTCGTGAACGAGATGTGGTCTCTTTCCTTTTCACGTTCTTCCTTTTCTTTCCGCTTCAATCCACAAGTCCTCCAGGGTGACACTATTCCACCAAATGTGTTAATGGGGGCCTTACGTACTATAACCTTGGCTTATGAGGCCCTTAATGCCTCCTTCCGCAAGTCTTACATTCGTCATACCAATCCTACTTCAATGGTTACCATTAAATTCTTTGGATTTCTCCTAATGCTACCTAATCTCTATCCTAGAGAACTATTCATCTTCTCTCTCCCCCTCTTCACTATAAATTCCCTACTCCTAATCTCCCTCCGTCATTCCACCTTGTTTGGTTGTGATGTGTGGAGGATATCGGTGGCTCCTTCTTCTCTTTTTCCGCCCCTCTACCTGAGGTATTTTTGTCTATTCTATGCTAATATGGGCTCCTTCCTTGGTTTTGTTAGAGCCTAGGGCCCAAGTAAAAACAAAACAAAATCGGTACAAAGTAGGGCTTTTGTTTTTTTTCCTTCTTCTTTTCCATTTTCTCTTCCTTCCCCTCCATTCCCTCCCTCTCTGGTTGTTGGAGTCGGGTTGCTGCGAGCTGGGGAGTCGGGGTTTGCTACCGGGTTAGGAGTCGGGTTGTTGCGGCTGGAGAGTCACGTTTGCTGCCGGGCTAGGGTTGAGTTGTTACTGGGCTTGGAGAGTCGGGTTGCTACCGGGCTGGGGAGTCAGGTTTGCTACCGGGCTGGGGAGTCGGGTTTGCTACCGGGCTAAGGTCGGGTTGTTGCTGGGCTTGGGAGTCAAGGTTGTTGTGGCTGGGGAGTCGAGTTACAACCGGGCTAGAGAGTCGGGTTTCTTGACAGGCTAAGGATTTTGGGCTCCCACCTGGGTCTCTAACGGAGACTACTTAGCGAAATGTTGCTATCGGTTGAATATTTGGAAATTAACAAAGATATCTACGTGTGGATATTTGAAAACTAACGCAGCCTCGCCCTTGGCGGCTGTGTAAAACACGCTAAACTTTTCTAAGATCAAAGCTTCGCCGTTCTACATGGGCCTCTATAAAACATGCTAAGCTGTTATAAGGTTAAGATCAAAGCTTCGTCGTGAAGGAGGTAGGAGGCCCCCAACAATGGATAAACTTCAACTTTAGTTGACTGTGGTTTGGCTAATCCCACTAGCCACAACCGAGAAAGACTAAGGACAACACACTCTACTTCTCAAGCACTAGTGGACTTCCAAAGGGGCATCGCCAAGGTATGGTGGGGGGTACCCCTAGGGTTAGAACGATGTCTCCATAGCCCACTCAAAAATCACTTCCAAAAACGCACAAGTATCACTACAATGGAGGTAAAAAGGCTATCTCGCAAAAGTGGGACCCAAACAAGCAAGCAAGTACCAAGAGTAACCAACAAGTATGCAAAAGAGGCCCAAAAATATAGTTCAACTACAAAATAATTTGGACCCAATAGACCCAATAACAAAATGAAGGGGGTGTTTTGGGAGGGAGAAGGGCCCCCTTTTATAGGTTCCCAAAGGCCCACTCCCCCCTTTAACTTACTACTAGTAACCTCATCTTTCCGGATTTTCATCCTTATCTTTTGAGATTTTCACCTAATTTTGGATTTTACGTTGGTTCTAAAATCTATCTTTTGGAGTTTAACTCCGAATCGCAAACGGATTGCACCAATGGCTTCAGAAGTCCATTTTTAGTCTACAAAAATTCCATATCCCCTGTTCCCATTGCGAAAAATCCATCGGAAACTAGCGCCAACTGAAGCTAGTGAAAAGGATAAAAATCTAACTTTTGGAGTTTATCTTTTCCAACTTGGATAACTAGCGAGGGTTGTTGAAAGGATCTTAGGTAGTAAGAAAAGACCCCTTGATGACTTCGTTCCAACTTTGTGCACTCCTGGGACGCCAGTCAACTCCACGAAGATCCTATCATAATCAATAATTGGGGGAATGTTGGTGATTCAGTTGCCTCCCGCTATCGGAACACTGTGAAACTTGTCGAGGTGCGTTATTAACATAAAAAAGCTAATCTAATTTTTAGTGAGATTTTACTGCAGCCTGGATAATTTATACAAATTTCCCGTCGTGACTTTTGGTGGTTGACCGCTCGAAAAAAGATCCTTTGGAAATAAAAAAAACTGAGACTTTTGGAGGAACCTCTCATGGAATTTTCCAAGCCACATGCCAAGTCTTGAGTTAGCCTTGTGCACGGTTGATGGAGAGGTAAAAACTGACTTCTTTTAAATTATCGACAGTCAGGGAATCTTTCACATGTGAAGAAATCTTGGCAAATTGATTTTGTTGTGGATTCCCTAACATGGTCTTAATCTAAGAGCACTATTAGTGGCCGTGGATTCCTCCATGTGACTTGTCTTAGTAAAGTGACACCTACATGCTAACAATTGAGATTTCTAATATTTTGTCGATGGAATGGGGAAATTAGAACTTATCTTTGGAGATTTACGTAAGGACCTCCCTATCTCTTCTGGGACCAATTTAGCCAAGTATAGTCACATGCACTAGATTTGGGCTATTTTGATAAGTTCCTTGCAAGCCTATCGTTTTCCACTACTTTATGATTTTAACCCATATACAAGTGGGATTTGTGGGTATTCTAAAGATAAAAGGCTATTTATGACCAAAAGCTATATTTAGTATGCAACATACCTATTTTGGTTCTACACTCTTTGGGGGGCTTTTTGTATAATATTATGCCTTAAATTGCAACAAACTAAAAAAACAAAAATTATGAGTCTCAAGTGATGAATTTGGGTCTTACACATATACAATTAAAGAAATGGGAGGTTAAGTTTTAGTGAATGAACAACAAAGCTCAACCTTCTAAGGTTTATATCAACACAAAATATGTAGTACAAGTTTAGAGTAGGAAGAATAAAAATGGTGATGAAGGAAATAAGAAGAAAAAAGTGGCAAGTGCTAAAAGATAACAACAAACAAGAGTTAAGATGCAACAAGAAATAACAACTAAAAGGCAATAAGAAACAAAAGTTAAGAGACAACAAAAAGAAACAATAAGTAACAACTAAAAGGCAATCAAAAACAAAAGTTAAGAGACAACAAAAAGAAACAATAAGTAACAACTAAAAGGCAATCAAAAACAAAAGTTAAGAGACAACAAAAAGAAACAATAAGTAACAACTAAAAGGCAATCAAAAACAAAAGTTAAGAGACAACAAAAAGAAACAATAAGTAACAACTAAAAGGCAATCAAAAACAAAAGTTAAGAGACAACAAAAAGAAACAATAAGTAACAACTAAAAGGCAATAAGAAGAAACAAAAAGGAAGAATTAAGAAGAAGAAAAGAGTTAAAATACAAGAAGAAGAAACAAGATTTATAAACTAAAAAGCAACAAAAAATAAGAGCTAAGATGCAACAAGAACTAAAATGAAACAAAAACCAACAACTAAGAAGCAAAAGACAACAAGTAACAAGTTAGAGCTAAGAGACAACAAGAAGCAACAACTAAGAAGTAACAACATATAAGAGCTAAGAGATAACAAAAGGCAAGGAAGAAGAGCTAAGAGAAGTGGCAGCTAGGGTTTCAAAACCCTAAAAAAGTGACACCTAGGGTTTCAAAACTCTAAAAAAGTGGTGATTAGGTTTGAAAATCCAAAAAAAAATTGGCTAGGATTTCAAAATTTTAAACAATGACTTGAATGTCTATATATTTTTTGGATTGCCCATAGTTTTCTTGAGCTACCCGAAAATAAAAAAATGTCACTTCCATGAGAATATGACTAGAAATATTATTCAACGTTCCCCAAATATTTTCTCTACGTTCTCTATGAAATACTTTGGTGTTCCCAATCAGCGTATAATATACGCTTGTGAAGTACAAGGATTAAAAAAGACTAGCAGTTATATTTGTAGTCATATTTCTCCTCAAGGTGTTGGCATCCAAGAATATGACTGTGAGTAGTCGCCAACACTAGTAAAAAATCTGCGTCCAAATCAACAAGAAATAGACAAAAAAGTGTTGATTTTATTAGTTCATTTTTTGTTGATTTGGACGTGTTGATTTCGACACTATAAAATAAGAAAGTGTTGATTTTTTTGTTACTGTTTTTGTTGATTTGGTCTATTTTTTTTATTTTTTTTAAATTTAAAAAAAAAATGCCATGTGGCAAAAGAATTCCACGTAGGTGGCCACCACTATGGGGGTTTGAACCTTGGACCTCATGGATGAGGTCCAAGGCTCCAAGGCTCTAACCATTGAGCCACCCCGAAATCTACATGTTAGTAGGAAAGTTAGATTAAATTTATATTGTTTTTCATTTTTTTTGTAAGAACAGCAGACTTTGGTGACTGTTTTGGCATAGTAAAACACTTTTTTTGAAGAAACTTTGAACTAAAAAAAGTTAAAAAATCAAGATAACTTTCACCTCAAAAAATCCGCTTGACATTTTAAGTCTCCAATAAAAAGTTATGGACAAAATTCAGAGCGGGTGTTAAAAGTCCATTTCAACCCTGTTCTGAATTTTGTCCATAACTTTTTATTAGAGACTTTAAATGTCAAACAGATTTTTGGAGGTGAAAGTTAGCTTGATAATATAACATTTATTAGTTCAAAGTTTATTGAAAAAACATATTTTACTATGACAAAACGATCACCAAATCCTGCTGTTCTTACAAACAAACAAAAAAGAATGCAAAAACAATATAAATGTAATTCAAACTCTACAATAGACATCTAGTTCTTGAATTAATAATTTTGTGTTTTTTGAACTCAGTAGACTTTGGGGACCGTTTTGGAATAGTAATATATTTTTTTTTCAAGAAACTTTGAACTAAGAAAAGTTATACAATGAAGCTAACTTTCACCTCCAAAAATTCATTTCACATTTGAAGTCTCCAATCAAAAGTTATAGACAAAATTCAGAGCGGGTTTGAAATGGACCTTTTTGTTGACATTTTTAAACACTCGCTCTGAATTTTGTCTATAACTTTTGACTGGAGACTTCAAATGTCAAACGGATTTTTGGAGGTGAAATTTATCTTGATTGTCTAACTTTTATTAGTTCAAAATTTCTTCAGAAAACATATTTTACTATGCCCAAACGGTCATCAAAGTCTGCTAAGTTCAAAAAACACAGAATTGTGAGTAATAAAGTATTAAATTCAATTAAAATTCTAGTTAGAATTGAACCTTAGGAATTTAAAACTTTACCCCAACGACATAAACTTATTTAAAACTTTTATAAGTGTAAATAAACAAAAAAGTGTTGATTGTTTTGTTGATTTGGATGTTGACCTACCAAAAGTAACAAAGAAATTTAACCATTTTGTTACCTTGTGCCAAATCAACAAAAAATTGTGAAAATGAACAAAAAAATGTTTATAGTTTTGTTGATTTGGACGTTGTACTACCAAAATTAACAAAAAATTTAACCATTTTATTAGCTTGTGCCAAATCAACAAAAAATTGTGAAAATGGTCGATATAGTGCCCACATTAACAAAAAAATTGATGATTTTTGTTGATCTGGACATCATTTTCTACTATTGCAATCATCCTCAGTCACAATTATGTAGTCATAAAACACTGTTATTGTTGTAGTGTATGTGTCATGTTGTCAATCTACTTAAAACTTGAAACACAGTGGCTACATATTACTTCTAGTGCTTCTATAATCCAAAAGTCTAGTCTTTTACATTTCAAAAGTCTAGTCTTCATATTCCAAAAGCTAGTCCCCATCTTAAATTACAAGGAAAATTGAGTTTCAAAGATGTGAAAACAATAAATTATGTAGGTTATCAACCTCACCGACTCCAAAGGAATACATGTTTTGCCACCCTAGCAACCTAGAAATTAACTTTGCTAGATACAGTATAAAGAGAAAACACCACTAAAATTCCAAGAAAGTGAAAAACAAGCCAAGAACATACAAGCCAACCATTCAAGGCAGCTATTCCTCCTTTGATTCCGACATCGAAGTATCACCATCGCTGCTAGAATCTCCTAAGGTACTTGTGTTAGTGCTCAAAGAGTTGTCCATTTGATCTTTGGCAGGTGGATCAATTTTAGCGACATTGTTGCTTGGTGGACTTCATGCATGGTTGATTACTTTGTGTTGGCTTGCAGCAAGGACTTCCACAATTTTGGCCTTCAATTTTGCCCATCCATTCATCTTCCTGTATTTCAGCTTCTCATCAGTTGGTGGGCGGTTGAAGTAGTCCACCTTTTATAGCAATTAATACATAATGAGAAAAGATTTTCAAAATCACATAAGAAATACGAAATACTACTAACTATGGAATCATGTATTTAAAAATACCATTACAAAGACTTTTTTCATAACATATATATACTTTGAATTCCTAAACACATAATAGATACCAAATTGACATCTTCAATGTGAAAATCTGAGATTCTATAAACTTTTAACTACCTCAAACTTAGAGAACCTCTTCTTTCTCAAATATAGCCATCCTACCTAAATAATTACAAGTTAGAAGTACAGCACAAAGCTTGCCAAACAGCATGGATAATAAAGCCACTAACTTAAGGCTAAAGTGATGCAAACTTTAGCTTAAATATGCTTATAGTTGAATTATGGAAAATTTATACAATCACAACAACTTCTCAATGCTTAGTTCTTTATTGCATACATTTGTCAACCTTTTTTCAAAGCAAACATACAATTGCCTTTAAACTAAAATGACTATGCACATTAATGATTCAAAACAAGGATAATAATATAATTCAAAAATATTTGGCAAACGTGATTTTAGAAACAAAAATATCATGCATTCAAATAATTTGATGAATTGATGACCATCATTTGTTAGTCACACTTGTACAAATATCAAAGACTACCATGGAACATAATTAGAACTTGCTATGTGAGAGAATTGTAATCCAACTTAAAACATATACAACTAAGACATAACTTCATTGTATCATTCTAAAACCACCAAATGAATGGTTCATAATACTTGACATCCTAAACAAAACAGAAATGAAACTTCTTTGTGATGAAGAAGACCAGAGTACTAAAGATAAGACAATAAGGTCACCCAAGATACAACTGCATACAAACTGACAATACAAAAAAAAAGATTGGCAACTGTAGATTTTCACATGCATGGACAATAAAAGAGGTAACTTCTAAAGAGTGAAGTGCAAAGTTTAGAGTTACTCAAGAAGCAATCATGTATTCCCTTGATCCCCCGTGGCCTACAACAATGTGTTGGCCCTTGTATTTTGAATTGCTTATTTGCAACTTCTCTACATAACTCTGTTTTTTTTTGGCTTGAGGGCGTCCTTTGTTGATTCATAGATAATTAGCCATGATCCCTTCGAGCATCTTGCCAGTCTTGAAACTTGTCCACTTTTCGTTGCTTTTTTGAATTTATATTTCAAGCGGATCCCGCGCTCTCTAAGATTTGTTCCCACCGCCCTCAAGATGCTTTTCGGATCCCAAGGATCCAAATACAACTTTCATAGTTTTAATGTGAATCTAGCTTTCAGTTCTTGGCAGTTGGCACTGCTTATTCCAATCTAAGTGCCACAGGAATTGAAACGGTGCTTGCTCCAATGCGTACCTTTGCATGCACTCCCAAAATTCTCCTATTGGTGCTTGTTTTGGTGCAGTGAAGAAGTTCACTTCAAAGGAAAGAATCCTATGAACTGCATCCCAATTGCTTAAGACAGGGAGTGAATCTCTTTTTTCTCTTGAATTCTTGGTTGTTGAAGAAGAAAATGTGCCAAAGGATCCATTGTTGTCTTGTTGAGAACGTCTGCCTCATGAAATCACAAGGATTCTGGCTGCGACCAAAAATGAATTGGGAATGAAAGAAGTTGTAAGATGATAAAAACAAATGAACTTGTCACTTGTAGATTCAAGAAGTGATTTGTTGGGTCGTTTGGAGATTGTAGTGTTTAATGTTGTAGCGTCGTAGTACTTAGTAGACTTTGATAGTGCACTCACGCTTGTTTTCTTCATTCAATTTGGTCATTCTTGTTGTTATCCCTGTCCCTCTTGCTTCTTATGAAACAAGTTGTCCTTGGTTGCACTCCTTAGCTTCCATCGTAGTTACATTGCGTCTAAGTTTTCTTGTTCACATTGTTGTCAAGCACAAGGTAGGCGTTGGCGGAACCGTAGGAGGTAGTTGTTGGCGGCAGGAAGGCAACGACGACTTAGGGTGACAAAGGAGCTATGCTTCACTTGAGGTGCATTGAGGGAGTAATGACTGCTAACTAGAACACAAGAACAGTAAAAAAAAATTTCAAGTAATTGCTTATTCTTATTTCTTCCACTTCTATAGTTTCTTATGAAGCAAACATAGTCGTAAGGTTAGTCATAAGTACTTTGAATTGCATGGCTATAAACTATTGAAGAGAGAATTGCATGAGGTATATCTTACATGATTTTGATGGTCATTACGCATTGATTCCCAGTTGTTGGTGATAGCAATGAATATTTCAGTGTAGAAAACAAATTTTTGGTCTTCTCTCTGTTTGTTTTGGTGATTACGGTCTGTTACAATAGCATAGATAAAGTAGATCTTAGTAAGGAAGTTTTGAACCCTACCCTAAAACCCTGAAATGCAATATAGAGTCCAAAGATATGTCTGATTAACGAGTACCTAAAATTGTAGTGAGCATCTATAGAAGTCGTAGAGTGTACGTTAATGATGGGAGGACTTTTACAAGATTAGCCCTAAATTTGAAATTTGGTTGCCATTGCAACAATGCAAGAGAACAAACTTCCAATAAAAAGAAACGCATGGATGTTGGGATCCCAGTCCTATTCCTAGCCTCACATGCTTTTGAGCGCATACTGCAGAGTTGAAGGCATTAGGGAAAATCCAAGGCAATTTGAACGTCAATTCACCAATTGAGGCCTCTAAGCCAATTGACATTGAAGAGCATCATTCTTCCCCACAAAGTGGCTTTATACTATAGCGAAGTTTGTTCACAAGAGAGGCTGCTCAAACAAACGTACAAGGCTTGGGAGTTCACATTCACATCTACATGACACCTCTCCAAGCCCCCAAAGAGCAGTGATAGACGAAAGTGTCGTTGGACCCCCTTGTGCGAGCTAGGTGAATCTTGAAATTCCCATCTAGTGCTCCCTTGGCAGAGGTTGGTGAGGATGTTACCAGGTGTTCACACAAGAGATCTCCTATTAGTACGCCGGTGCAACTCCCAACAATAGTGTAGTTGCAAAATTTGAATGGGAGATATAGGGAGATGGAAGTTAATTACAAAATTGGAGGTGAAATTAACGTACACATGACTTTGCTAGAAGCACATGTCAGAATTGAAACTAGTGAGTGTGTACAAATTGTGAACAGAGGCTTGCTGGCAGAACAGGCTGGTGAGGATATTGGCCTCCAACTACATGGAGATGACAAAATGCAAGTTTCTAATTTTTTCCTTGAGACTGCCCCGGAAAACGAGCTAAATTCCACGAGGTACAAGGTTGGACGTGCTTCTTCTACTCCACGAACAAAAAATTACTTGAGGGAGATTATTGAGCGCCTATTGTCTATGTTGCCATCTAATGAGCGGTCAACATTCCTTGAAACACATTCCATGCCGCCAATTGTAGACTCGCTTCCCGAATTGCTAGCTGAAATTGATGTCGTGGAGTTGCCTGAGGTTGAAGTTCCTCCAACTTTAGCAAGAGGTTGTGAAAATCATAAGGTCTATTTTCCCAAAGTGTAAAGAGTCGTCTTGCCTTCTATTCAATTAACAAACATTTGAAAGTAGCAAGTGGTCTCAGAGAAGCAATTTCAAAAAACTTTAAGGAAGCTAATTTGGGACAAGAATAAATACAAAAGGAAGCAAACAAGGAAACTTGCAAAGTATGCCAAAGGTAAAAGAAAGGCTACAACATTGCAGAGGCAAGGAATTGTAGAATCTTCACCAAAATCGAAGCCTCCATTGGCCCCTAGTCGTCCAAATCCAAGTCCTATGGGTTCCAGTTCATTGAGAAGACCAAGTACTTGTAGAGATGTGATTTCCTCAAGCGGTGTTGTGTTGCAAATGCAGACATTATGTAGAATATGTATATACACATGATTTAGATAGATTTAAATGTTTGTAGCATTATAAAAAATGTGACGTTATTTGAGGTGGCTTGAAGATGACGCCTTCTTTCTCCAACTATATAGAGAAGGATTCACTTGAAAGCTTCATCTCATTTGATATTCTTCTTCTTTCTGTTTTATTTAGATTATACTATGTCAAATTGGAGGATTTTTTCAAGATGAAGAATCTCAACCGGAGCGTGAGTTTGAATTTTCTTTATCGCAATTACTGAATCAGCTACAACTGCCATTAGGTCTTTTACTACTACATGGATGACCAGAAGATGAAGTTGAGCCATCTCGACCACCAAAACAACCTTGCGTGGAGAATCGATGACACGGTAATCTTTAGTGTGATGCTCGGGCATTGGTGATTTTATTGCAGGTTGGATGTCTTGAACCCGACAATTGTGAAGTGACATTTGAAGGATGTTTTGAAGGCTTAAACGACGAGCAATACTATTGCATAGTGAGGTTTATCAAAGGGAGTCGTGGTCACCAACGATGGTTGAAAGGGCTAGTCAATCCTTTAACTAAGGCAGATTGTGTCGATTATGTTGTTGCTATCGTCAAACGCATCCTCAAATTCTTGCAGATGGAGTGACATTTCGATTGGAGCTCTAGTTTTTTACCTCTACTAAGTGTATGTTGGATTTTAGTTCTTCATTTCATAGTTGGAGTGGTTTCCTACAATAATTTTGTATTTGTGAAGTAGTATGAGGGAAATATTCAAATAGTTTGTCTTCTAGGTGAACTTGAAATGAATTTTCTTCAAAGATAAAGAAATAGTTGTGAGGCCAAATAAGTGCTTAATTATTGATGTTGTAGCTTTGAGAGTGAATTAGGGGCTGATCCCACTTGTTTGTGTGGTGAGAATGGAGATAAAGTGGAAAAAAAGGTGAATACTATTCATC
This sequence comes from Rhytidiadelphus loreus, assembly GCA_947034895.1. Lineage (NCBI taxonomy): Eukaryota > Viridiplantae > Streptophyta > Bryopsida > Hypnales > Hylocomiaceae > Rhytidiadelphus > Rhytidiadelphus loreus. The sequence continues at coordinate 70,802,210 of OX344762.1, forward strand.
TTCTCTTTCTTTGTGAGTTTAGGGAGGACCCAAATGTTTGGAGGCCCATTGTGTTGTGAGTTTAACCCTTAAATGACGGACCTATGACCACTGATTTCAAATCTTTCTACCCATTATTCAATTTGCTACCGTTTTGCACCTAGATATGTATGAAAAATTTTATAGTTATTTTTCAGAGATGAAATTACATGTCTTCTTTACTTCACAAAAAAATTTAGATTTTTTTTGTGGAAAACTGATTTTTTTGAGAATTTTTGAAGAAAAATTGAAGAAAAATCACATCAAATAGAAAATTGTTTTAAAAAATCTGAAAATTTCACCATATGAGAAAATACAACTAAAGTTCAAATTGCAATAAAACATTCAATAGTAGGAATTTTTTCAAAATTCAAATTGGAGTAGAAACTAAAGTAGATGACCTTTGTTTTGTTAATTGGGCTCAAACTCAAAAAATATCTTTTTTGTGAAGAAATTTCAGATTTAGAGGAAGCAGAAACAACTTTTCAAAATACATTAAAAATAGCGTATTTTGGAATCCATTTTTTTCACTAACTTTCCATTTATGTGAAGAGAAACACTGGAAAAAGTACAAACTCAATTGAATACTCTTCATAATCCAACATGAAAGATCAACAAGGAAAATAAAGATGAAAAAATGCTTTCACATAATTTCTTTTTCATTTGTTTGTCATCCAGGCACTATAGAATGGCGCCGGCAGCGTTACTGAGTTAAAGAAGTTTGAAATAAAATTTAAAGGAGTTGTGTATCATGGTGTGTAGTTTCTAAATTGATGTCACTTGCTTGATTTGGAGTTGTGAATCAAAAGTTGTGCTAGTTTGAGTGGAGGGAGGTTTGTTGCCTTCAAAATTAAAAGACAAAGACTTAGACCAACCATAAAAGATGGACAAGTTTTTGGTTTGCAATGAGATTTGGAGGAAGTGTAGAAAATTGTGTTAGCTTTCTATAAAGATATCATTCATTATATTTGGAGTTTATATGAGTGAATTGTGAGTGGAAGTGAAGGAGGGTCTATTGCCCTTCTTTTCTCAAGGCCGAAACTTTGGATGGCCATAGAAATTGGACAGAGTTTTAAAATTACTTGAAATTTAGAGGAAAAGTAGAAGTTTGTGTTAACTTTTCAAAAAGCTATCACTAACCTCATTTAGAGCTGTGGAGCAATGGTGGCACTCATCTAAAGTTCAGCTTGAGAATTAGAGGTTGACGTTGGAGATTGGAAGAAGTGTTGAAGACTTGTATGTGTGTTTGTGTTTGTGTGTGTGGCTTGTGGCTTTGTAAAATTTGTTGTTGCGGGCGGCTTGGGTTATATCAACGCTAGTCTCATTTTGTATCGTGGGTGACGAAGTGAGTTAATTGCCTACATGGTTGAGATTTGTTTGTTCTCATGGTGAAGCTTGTTTCTTAAAGCTGATCATCGAGAGTTTGAAAGTTTAGGAACCAATCTTTTGGACGGTTTAGCTCATGGTCTAGCCATCTCATTTTACCCATCCGAAGCCATGAGATCTTATTACACACTTTAACCTTTAAACCCATTTAGAGTCAGCTAATACAGGATAGGCCAATGGATAGCAGTTCATCAATGATTTAGAAGACTCGATCTCGAATTTGATGTTCAAGATCAAAGAGTTTGATACGACTACAACTTTTCATTATCAATCATAATAATTTAGTAGGTGCATTTGTTGTCACAAGCTCACTCCTATTCATCTTCTTTATTAATTTGATGGTTGTTAGTAAAAATTTGATACTAAGGTCTTCAAGCGGCAAGAACTCATTTCCTATCAAGTACAAGATCAAATCAGATCAGATATGCATGGCTTCAGGATTCATAATCTTTTGAGAAGAATTCAGTTATTCAGGGGTCCCTTCATGCCACACTAAGGAGTTGGAGTTTGGTGCCAACCTTTGAACGACTACTTTGAAATTGTCGCATCAAGGGATGAAATTGGTGCCTTTAAATTTGAAGTTCTTGGCTTTTTGGATGAATATCAATTTATAATGAGCAACAATCATTCATTTAGGCCGCACTAGTTTCAAAAGAAGGTTGTCATTGCATTATTGTAGAATTGGACCCTATATTATACGTCAATCTATATGAAAGATAACACAGGTACTTACCAAATTCACTATTTTTTTATTGCCATAAACTAATTTGTTTATAGCTTTCTTCAAATTTTAAGCAATTTTTATTTATTTCATAAACCAAAAGAAAATGTTGTAAGGCAAAAGAATTAGTACATAAGATATGAATAATATAAAAATTATCAACAACAAAGTAATATGGTAGGGTTTAGGGTATTTGAAGTTCATACATTCATTTTTATATACATCTTAGTACATGAGATATGAAGGTAAATTCAAGTATTTCATTTCAAAGTTATATTTGTGAATCCCAATCATTGATTTCTTACTAACCTTGTTAATGCACAATATCTTGTCATTAATTGGGTTTAGAGTGACTATATGTGCAATTTCAACAAAAATATTTGTAAATGACTTCTTTTGAATATGGCACATGCTTAGATTTATGAATGTTTTGTTCCATGCCATGTGATTTTGAATATTTTTTTGGAAGCTCACAAAAACAAATATATATTTTTTTTAAAGAATTTGACATATTGAACAGTAGTATTTAAAGTTGAAAAGTACATTCAACTTCATGTATTTAATATTGCCTTCATCATTAAATCTTCTCAATGGTACAAAAAGATTGTCATTAATTGTGGACATATTAGACTTCAACTTCTTCATTAATTGTTTAAAGAAGTACATTTCTTTTTTTTAAAAGCTCATACCTATATGTTCTTTGTAAAAAATGTGACCCCACTTTTGTTAATGTTTGAGGTATTGAAAAAAAAATTGTTTTGTCAATTCAATTTTATGCTAACTTTCTTTGACAATTGTTCATTTTATTCATTTAAACCTACTTTGACGATTGCTCATTTTGTAGAATGCCACGTAAACGCCCAAACTACTCTGCCTTCACTAGTAAAAAACTTGAAATTTTTGTTGTTTTGGTTGCATTGATCTCGACAAAATCTGACAAAAATCTATTGAAATTTTTTTCAATTTTTTCAATTTGTTGAAAATCAGATTTTCAACTAGTGCTTGCAGAGTTATTGTAGAGAATCTGAATAATGAAGAAGCTTTCCACCTGCATCCACGGAGAAAACAACAAAAAAGAGATTCCGTAGAAGAAGTTTCTTTGAGTCTAAAAAAGCAAGAACAGTCATATAATATATGCCCATGCAGAAAAAATGGAGAGAAAAAGAAACCAATTGTATGGTCCTGTCATTAATCCCAAAATGACCTTGAGGAAAGAATGTGTCCTTGACCAATTTTTGAAGTTAAATAAAACCTTACTAAATTAATCTTTTTAGTAGTTTATATTTTTGGAAAAATCTTTTTGAAGTCTAGTTTAAGCTTCAAAAATCTGATTTTTAAAATGATTGATTATGATTTTTCTATTCAAGATTTTGTGTATGGGTGTCCATTGCAATCTTGACTTTTTGTAGTGTTGAGGGCTCTTGGAAATGAGCCTCAAATACACTAGAACTTTTAAGAAAAAATCACATTAGAAATTCATTTAAAAAAAATTGTAGAGTATATTTTGAGAAGTCATAAATTGATTGGGGTTATGCATGTTAGGCCCTTTAACCTTATATTTTTTTAGTGCCCAACTTTTTAGATTTGACATGTGAAAAGAGGATTGAAAGACTTCAAATCACTTTCATAGTTTTAACACCCTCATGATCAAATGCTACAATCTTTCAATCTATAAGAGATATTGTTGTGTTTTCTTTTCTAATGTGATCCCTAACATGTCTAGATTGATTTTATATAGTTACAATTCAAAAACCATGATACAACTTATCAGAATGTTGGCTTTTTGTTCAATTTAGAACAAATTCTTAGAAGCTCAAGAAATTCTAGGGTCATTTTGGGGTGAAACGTCATATTGAGAAAAACACCTTGTGTCCCTGATATGAGGTTAGGCTTATAACCTTATTGGCTTATTCAATTACCGCATAAATTTCTATTTACTATATTTCTATTTTTGGCTTCCTAAAGATTGTCTTCAACATTTTTGTACCATGTTTTTATTATTCTCATTGAAATGAAAGTTCAATTATAGAGTACATGGACAATTTATTGTTTGTATGCTATTTTTATTAAATGTATTGCATGTTTAAAGTGTAGGCTCTACATCGAGTTGGACTCTCTGAAGGGCCACAAAGAGTCTCCTCTCCCACTCCTTTTAAGAGGACCACCTAGTCTTCAAGAGAACCTTGTCCATGAAGATTCTATGGATTATAAAGACATTCCTGAACATCCAGATGTTGTAGTGGTTGACTTTTTATTGGATAGGTTTGGGATGGAAGTGCAACCGATGCATGATGAAGTTCATAGTACAAAAGACGAAGACATGAACTATCTAGCGAAGAAAGCATCCACGCCACTATATACCGATTGTCATTTTAATAAGCATTCTAACCATTTGTCCATCATTCTTTCCTAAAAGTGCAAGCAAGGTACACTGTGAGCAATGTCTGCATGGATGAAATATTTGACATAATTGAGAACCATGTCATTGATCCAAAGTTGAAATCAAAAATGCCAAAAACAAGAACAGAAGCAAGGAAAGTTATAACCGAATTGGGTTTAGACTTCCAAACAGTACATTCATACCCATGTGATGGCATTTTGTACTATAAAGAAAACGGAGACCTCCAAGTTTGCCCAAAGTGTAATCTCTTTTGTTATTGTCAAGACACTTTTAGCAAAAAAGTGCCATGAAAGATAAATTGTAGTATTCATCTTTCATTTATTTGCATGTAATATACTATTCAAACATGTTTGCTTATATGTATAATTCATTTTAATTTTTTCCATGTACATGAACTACAACATAAAATGCACTACTTCCCCATTACTTCAAGATTGCAAGCTATATTTCAGTGCCCTAGTATTTTGAAGCTCATGACATGGCACTATGACCACAGAAGTGAAGATGACACCATGCATGAGAGGGCCCGTTGACTCACTTGCATCAGTTGCATGAAAATTTGCTCTAAGACGATGAGATTTCCTTCAAAATTCACGTAATGTATTTCTAGGAATGGCAATGGATGGAGTCAATCCTTTCGGCAATAATTCCAGTGCATATTCTATATGACCCATTGTACTTACGTGCTACTACCTCCTACCTTGGTTATCCATCAAGGCTTCGTTTCTAATCCTTGCTACAATTATTTCAAGTGAATTATTGGATTTAGAATTGTTTTTATATGTATTAGGACCCTAAACTACAGATCTATGAATGTCATTTGATAGTAGTGGATGTGTCATGGTTTGTCAAAGACATGAACTCACTAGAAGAAAATGAGGGGTTTTGCAACTACAGTATGCAACTCATTTTGTAGTTGCATAGGACGTTTGCAACTAGGTGACAATGTAGAGTCCGTAGTTGCAGTGGACAAGTCGCATTAGTTGCAGTCTAGTTGCAAGGTTTTTTGTCATCCGACACCATACAAAGAACTTCATCCTTGTGTGCAACTTGTTTGCAACTTGCTTGCAACTTGTAGATTTGTAAATTTTAAAATATAAATCTCAATGATTTGTAGATTTCAAATTTTCAGATCTACCTCCTTTCTAGATTTTAGAATTTCAGAACTACCTTTTTCTTAGATTTTTGAATTTCAAATCTACCTTTTTCTAGATTTCAAAATTTCAAATCTACCCTCTTCCTAGATTTCAAAATTTCAGATCTACCTTCTTCCTAGATTTCAAAATTCAATTTCCTAGATTATAAAATTTCTTGAATTTTAATTATTTTTTAAATTCTTATATACAAAATCTACAAATTGTAGAAACCCACAAATTATAGAAATCTTAGAATTCTATCAAAAGAATTCATTACATAAGACTATAACAACTTACAAGTCTTATATGTTCAATCTAATGGTACTCTTTACAATTGATATGGGTCAATTGATATAACACGAATGGGAATGAACTTTGAAAGCAACTAGGAAACAACTAGAGTGCAACTAAGAAACAATTAGCGTACAACTAGGAAACAACTATGGTCATTTTACAGTTGCATAATAGTTGCATAGGACATTAGTTGTTTCCTAGTCTTTTTTTGCAACTACAAAATGACTACTTTGCAACTAAAACAATGAATGAATGTTGTAAAACAATGACACAAAACAACTACATTAGATTTGGTGCAAATAGAGAGGAAACTAGTTGCATGACATTTGCATAGGGCACTAGTTGCATAGTAGTTGGTTGTGCCGGACGTGTTTTTCTTCTAGTGACTACCATATTTTAATGAATATTGCTTTCCAAAGTAAGGATTTATTAAATTCTTTGTTAATTGAACCTTTTGAGTTTTATGGCATTACACAAAAATTGAGCCCTAAAAGGGGTTGCTTCTCTTTGGAAAATCGAACTCACTAGAGGGTGTCTTGGTTCACTAGTGAGAGTCTGGGCAGCACTTTAGTTGAAATGATCAACAATGGGCAGCAACATCATAACCTGGAATAGAGGTTGTTATCTTGCTTACAGGCTTACACCTGTCTCCCGCCAAAGCTGTGTGGCAAAAAAATGCCAAGTTGTCATTCTCCCGCCAATTGAGTTGTGTGGCAAAGAATGCGAAGCTGTCATTCAACGGTCTTTCGTCAATTTCTGCATTTTTTATTTCTCTGTGCTCAAGCTAGTCATGGACAGGAGTATTCTCGAGATTCAAGCGGTAGTCACGAATATGTTGTCAAGTCCTTGTTTTAGGTCACAATGATGCTTATTCGAAGCCCATTCAGTAATTAAGCTTATGGAGTTGCATCTGTTTTGAGATCTTTAGGTAGTAAAGTCCAAGTTTGACAAGAATTTTATCAATATCATGGATGAGGTTTTTGAATTTTATCAATTCTAGATTTAGGAGTTTCAAAGTAGGACCGCTTTAGACCAGTCAGTCCAAATGCAATTAATAGATTAATTGCTAGCAGTTGGTAACAAGGTTAAAATAAGAGTATAGCCTTTTCATGAGTTTCGAAGTCTTAGAAGCATGGCGTTGAGAGATAGTTCCTATTTAGATCTGTCATATAAAGCTCAAGCTTCAATTGCAGCAAAATATGCTCCAATAATACAATGTGGAAAATTCATCCATGAGCAAGTTTCACGCTCCACATTTCCCCAGAAGCGACAGGCAGGTGATACAAATATTGACTTGTGGTTAGACAGTTCTTTGTACCTGCACAATCCTCGTACAGGAAAGTGACCAAAATTGAACTCCTTGAAAGAGTTGGTAGAATTCGTAGGAGATGGTGAAAACGGTTTGTTGGGATACGTACGTTCATTCCAGTCACAAAACCAGGAATGTACACACCATATTCTTGAAATATCACTTTTGAAAGAGCGAGTGGTCAATTTGCAACGTTAGATTAGCATCCAGGAAGACAAATTATGTCTAATTCCTGATCTAGAACAACATATTGCTATTCTAAGGGTTGAGAGGTGCTCAGTTGAAGAACGGTTGGTTCAACTACAAAATGAAATTGCTGTAGAAAAACTAGCGAGAGAAGAAAGTCATTTGGCATATGGTATAGCTAAAGAGGAGTGTGCGAGACAGAGTAGTAGGTTGACCGATCTTCACCATGCGGAGCTGCAATTAGTGCGTTCTGAGCTGATAAAGACAAGATCATCACTGAATCGCCTTACCGTTAAATTAACTCACATGTGGAAGACACCATTTGGCTATAGAGGTCAAGTACGGCAACGAAGAGATCTTTCTACTTTGTCGCAATCTGGTGGACATGTGAAGGTGCAAAAAAGACTTCTGAGAACTATTATTGGTCCGCAAACTGCAAGAACTGTCCAGGAGCAGAATGAAGCTGAAGGACGCACAAGCCGGTTGTATGGTAATGATGCATCACAACAACAGAATGGTCCTTTGTTAGCGAGCTTGTTATCAAAGAAAGAGGTGAGCTCTATGATGAATTGTTCAAAGTTAAACACTATTGGAGCGAGAATGTTCAACCATTATTTGGAGAAGATCAGCTCTAAAATAGGTCCTGCAAAGATTCTTGAATCATGCGACAGAAATGGAATCACACTTCAAGGTTATGACGCCATTTACAAGGACTTCAAAGGAGCAGTTAAAGCAACTGGATGTGGTGTCTGAGTGGGATGTTTGCCGAATCCATACCAACTCTCGCTTCTCAGACGAGAAATGAATTCTAAACTAGAAGATATGATAGGTTCTTATAGTCACATTGACAATACTCTATCAATTCCTCAGTCGTCCAAATCGAAGCACAAGGATCCAATCAAGTTGGTTCTGTCGCCAAAGAACTCTTTCTTTGTAGACGTTGAGAGTGTCCAGAAAACTATGGTTAGACTCTAAGGGATAACTCCAGCAGGTATATCCTAACTTTTTACATTCTTTTGATGTTTATGTACGTAAGTTTGTCGTTCATGCTATTAAATTTGTCACACTTATGAACATTGAATATAGGAATTTGACTTGGATAATTCAAGAGGAAAACACTCATGTGCAATATTGTGCTCTGAGGTACTAGTTTGCCTTCGATATGATTCTCTGTAAGTGGGATGTACCTTACAGTTGAGAAAACACAGCAAGCTTGATTTGTGGTTGGTGGCCCAGGATCTAAAGCTGTTGAGAACACGGCAGGTTTGACTTGTCGTCAGTGGCCTAAGGTCTGAACTTATTTAAATTAACTTACCTGCATGAGGACAAACAAGAATCATACTGATTTTCAAGGTTTTAATTAATGATTATATAAATGGGTCAAAACAAAGAATACTATAGCCTATAGTACTGCCATAATTTTCGGACCTAAAATCAGTAAACTTCAGTGCAGCTTCAATCTACTGTAAGCTTGAATGTTTTTTACGTTTCCTTAGCTCGATTATTTGTGCAGGGCCCACTTCATATGAAACATTCATAAACTGTCATAATCTATGCAAAATAAATTACACCAATCTTGATATAACTCATCTTATTGATATTCTCTTGGTATGAATGGCAGAAATCCAAGGAGACCCGCTAATTTTCGTCATGAAGATGGACGAGGCAGAGATCATTCATGCTCAGAAGTTGGAAAGGGTATCGATGACAATTATGAATCATGCACTAGATCCAACAATTATAGTAGGAAGTCCCGAATACTTTTCAATGCAGTCCGAAAGAGAGATTTGGCCAATTGCCAGCTTTCAAGTTCCAAAAGAGTCTCATGAAGTATTAAAATGGGTATTCAATCAGACGGAAATTCCTGCTCTCATCATAGCACAAGAGAATGGCCAGCTTCTACAAGTACCTGACGTTGGAGCATTCAAAGTTGAATGGCACATTGCCGCTGATATGAAAACCATAAAGTATCTTTATGGCTTACAACATGGTTCAAATAGCAAGCATTCGTGCATTTATTGCCTGCAAGAGAGAAGCAAACCAGTGATCACTTCAGCTGCAGGGCTCTTGGTAGCACAAAAGAAGACTTCTCATTCATGGTCTAGAGGATTATTTGCAAGTTGTATCCACGCCAAGCCCATCACTGGTGCTCGAAGTCTAAGCCGCTGGAAACCCATATTTCCAATACCCATGGATAGAGTCCATATCTGCACCCTACACGCTTTCAATAGAATTGTTGAAAAGATCCTACGCTTACATTTTATGTTTGTATGGACTATAAGGGATAAGGTGATGAAAGCTATAGCTATTGACGAGATCCAGAAGGTACTGTCTGCTACTGGAGCTCATGGGGGTAACGTTGTGATTTTTAAAGATGCCGACTTAAGTGGAAAAGCTAACTCTGTCCCAAACAAACCAAGCCTAAGTGGAGCCCATTGCAACAAGATTTTCAAACCAAGCAAGTTGGAAGGGGGCTCAGATAAAGTATGGAAAGATATAGTACATTCTTGCAAGAATTTCTTGTCCGGTGGAGAAGCAAAGAGAGCTCAGCTTGAAATGTGGTCAGCTCTTGATGACCTACAACAATACTTCAGCAAGCTAACCTTGACCGATGAGCAGCGACAGAACTTCAAGTCTAAGGTAGAGAACTGGAGTCGATTGTTCATCAAGTGTTTCGGTGAAATACACGTGACACATTATATGGTACCTATGCCTACCAAATTCTTGTATGATCTATACACAGTCTGCATCTGCACATTCTTGTATGATCTGCATTCTCATGTATCAATTCTAGTACCAGTCAAGTACATATCTCTAGTCTTTCAGTTCATGAAAAAATCAAACGCTTCAACCAATTTGCTTACACGAATGAACTTAAAATCGGGTCCTACTGCACTGATTGCATGAAGCTAAATACACAATTAGTATCACTCTAGAAGTTTACAAGTTGATTTTGTCCCTCATGCAGCATGTCATTGTGAAGCATGCAACGTGGTTTGTCGATCAATATGGATCCCTCTCAGTTTGGTCATGCCAAGGTATGGAGAATTCTCATCATCAAGCAAAAACGGCATATCAAAGACACACGCAACACAACGGATCAACCTTTGGAAAAAGCGCTCTATTGCAGACATACGAACACTGGTACCGAATCATTCAGCACAGGTTCCGTAACAAAGAAGCAGCTTTGAATCTACCGCATACAAATTCTACAGATATTGAATCGACACTCCAAGCTAGGCGGGCTCGCACCTTAGAGTCAAGCGCTGCTCAACATTGGGCCGAGTGGCGTATGACTTGCACTTGTGTTGGGTCGTAATGGATACCAAATAGCCAGGTTGAAGGTGAAGCTCGAACTAAAGACGAAGCTGAAGCGCCTGCAACGGCTTGTTTAGCAGAAGAGTGAACATTGACTTGGTAAACGTTAGCTTGGTAAACGTTACGGTGAGATAAACCATGAAAATAAAGTAGACAATTAGATCTTAATGTCCATAAGTCTCACATTACACCGTAACAACATCTGATATGAAAACTACCGTGTAGTTGGACAAAATGTGGGGATGAAAACTACCGTTCAGACTAAAAATGCTGATGTTCACGAATGACAGTATCTGGTGCAATGAGGGTTGTATTACCTGAGTTGCTATGTTGACTTTTAGATGTTCTCGACTTTTTGTGACGACTTTGTTGATGCAATTGTCCATTCGAGAGCAAACCCATAGTGATATTTAGGGTATGTGTTTCATTTAGTAGACTTCTTTGCTCAAATTGTTGTCTTTTATAGTTTTGTTTGCTAACACCCAATGAAACCAGGTGGTCAAAATCGATGTGTATAGCTGTAGGCGCTTAATTACCCACCCTTGGTAATTAATCGGACACGACCAGGTTCTAGGGGTTAACTAAATTCTAACCTAACGGGTGACTAAGCGTAGGTCCATTGTGCCTTTCAAGCAATGGATCTTTTTTCCTAAGTTCCTAATTTCCGTAGGTGACAACGGAGTTGCCCCGATTGGCGAGGAAATAGTCCGGGCTAACCGTCCCCTAACGGTAACCTATACGGACTACTACCGAATCTATCCTAATCTATAGGAATCTAAGGCTAATTAACCCCTCCTAGTACTGAGGGAGGATGCCTAAGTTCCGTCCATGATTTCCTATGTTAATTGGATGTGCTTAATTTCTTGAGGTGGTTGGCTAACAGGACTCCTAAGCTTAATGTTTCTTCTCTATCTAACCTTAATCCGTGATTCAACTTAAATTCCAACTTAAAGTAGACTCTTAGTTTAACTTTTCGGGTTTAGGCTAAACCTAATTTCCACTTTGGTTTCCTAACCTAACCGGTCGTTTGCTACTCTAATTTATCTTCTAGTCTAATTAATCTTCCTCCTTATTTAATTTATCCTCTAATTTAATTTCCCTTCTAATCTAATTTGTCTTTTAATCTAATTTAATTGACCTCCTAATTTAATTTATCCCCTAATTTAATTTCCCTTCTAATCTAATTTGTCTTTTAATCTAATTTAATTTATCCCCTAATTTAATTTACCTTTTCATCTAGCTTATCCTTTTTCCCCGATTTAATTTATCCACTACAAGAGAAAGGTGTGTTTTAAGTATAGTCCTAGAGATAACATTTTAAGTAATGACCTTTATAGGAGATTTTCAGTAAGAATTTACAAGATATTTGTGTCTTTCTAGTAAAATTTTACTAGAAAGACACAAATATCTTGTAAATTCTTACTGAAAATCTCCTATAAAGGTCATTACTTAAAATGTTATCTCTAGGACTATACTTAAAACACACCTTTCTCTTGTAGTGATCCTTCCTCTAATCTACTTTATCTTCTAATTTATTTGATCTCTTTCCCTAATTTAATTTATCTTTTCTTTGATCTAACTTAGCTTCTAATCTAATTTATTTTAACTTCTAACCTATTTAGTAATCTAATTCCTATCCTATCCTAATTGGGTGCTTTTATGGTCAACTTCTATGTATAAGGTGGGTTTAGATACTCCTCGTTCTGTTGATAAACTTCTATGTCTGAACTTAAGGTCCTCTCCCTAATTCCTATTTGCTAATCGAAATTAATCACTACTCAACAGAATTTAGCGTAAATCAGAAGAAAAGCATACGGGATTGGTTTATTGACTCACCTGATCGTTGTCGGCATGTGTGACGTTTTCCTCCACTCCTCCGGCCACGTACTCGTGCTCCATTGTGGACACGTATTTTTTTAAAAGGAACAACAAGGGTCGGGTGCCCACGGCTTAGTGTTAGAAGGGAAAACAAGTATGGAGGTTCTAGGATCCCTTTCCTTATCCTTATCTCCTTTTCTTTTGCCTAACCACTATTCTTACCAACGCTTTAATTTGGACTTACACCTTATGACGCTAACTCTTGGAAAAAATCACCCATCCTCTTACGTCGTCATTGTTGGTATCATTCTAATCCTCCCTCTAATGGTTGTAAGGAGCTCTCAAGATTTCCTACCTAATCCTATGACGCGACACTATTTATCGTCTCTCTCCTTCTCTCCCTATATCTCCCTTCCTCCTAATTTTTCTTTCATTGTGTATGGCGGCTCATTGGCGCCATGGTGAGAGTGGTTGAGAGGTTCGTGCAGGTTGGGCGTGCGAACAGCGACTTCTTTTTCTCCCTCCTCCCTGGTCTTGCCCCTAGGATTGATTGGTCCCCTTGTTTTTATACCCACTAACTGGACCCCCGATTTTTAGTCCTGTTGTGGTAGAAATCCAAAAAAAAAGGAGATTGGGGCCCCGCAGGGCATCATTCCGTATGTACTAGATTATCCAGTTGTAGTGAGGAATTTCTGAACTTATCCCCCCCCCTCCCTGGACTCCCCCGATCCCCTACCCAAGCACCCCTGGACTCCCCGACTCCCCAGCCCAAGCACCCCTGGACTCCCCGACTCCCCAGCCCAAGCACCCCTGGACTCCCCCAATCCCCAAGCCCAAGCACCCCTGGACTCCCCGACTCCCTAGCCCAAGCCCCTTGGACTCCCCCGATTCCCCGCTGGCTGGCTTGCCGGTACTGTTGGCGGGCTGCTCCGGTACTGTTGCCGGCTGGCTGCCGATTCCGCTGCCGGGTTTGCCCCGGTACTGGTGGCTGGTCTGGTGCTGGTGGCTGGTTGGTCTTTTTTCCTTCTAAATCCCTCCTCTCGGGTTCCCGTATGGGAACCCACTCAACTAAAAACTAAACTGGATATTACTTCTTGCGGTCAGGGTAAAACAAAGGCTGGACTAAATGTGATGTTTTTGAAGTCAAAGCTTCGCTGTTGGGGGATGAACTGGGAGTTAATCAAGCTATCCTATGGGGGGGGTTCTTCCGCCTTTCTACCACCTAGGGGGTATCTTGGGAACTAAACTTTGGAACTTAGACCTATCGGGGTCCAAAGCTTCGCCGTAGAATCGGTTTTAACACCGACTTTAGGACTTGCAATGGTTTGGGGTTCAAAGCTCCACCGTCTAGGACTCGTTTTAACACACTCTTTAGGACTCAAGGGGTCACAAGGTCAAAGCTTCGCCGTCCCTCGAAGGGTGGGGTCCAAACAACAAAGAAAAGGGTTACTAGGGTTAGATCTTTCTTCTAAGGCACACGTACACGCAAGATAGTAACGTTAAGAGACTTATGCACCAAAGGCCCCCCAAAGTGGCATCGCCAAGGTACAGTGGGGGGTTACTCTGGGGTTAATGCACGACACAAGATAAACTTCACCAAAAACTCTTCAAATGTGACCCAAAGATGTCCAAAAGAAGGCACACAAAGTACATACGTACGAGAAGAAGGACTCCAAGGACCTTTAAAAGCTGCAAATAGAACAACAACGGGAGCCAAAAGTGCTCCAAAAACACCGTAGAGGTTTTTTGGCCTAAACGCCAAAAATTCCAAGATAACTTGGACCCACGGACCCAAAACAAGTATTGGGGGTGTTTTGGGAGAGAGAAGGGCCCCCTTTTATAGGTTTCCAAGGGCCCACTCCCCCCCTCGACGAGTAACCTCATCCATCCGGATTTTCATCCAGATTTGAGATTTTCACCTAATTTTGGGTTTTACGCTGGTCCTAACCTCTAACTTTTGGAGTTTAGCTCGGAATTGCAAATGGATTGCGCCAATGGCTTCAGAATGCCATTTTTAGCCTAAAGGGCCCCTTACCCCCTATTTCTATCACAAAAAAACCCATCGGAAACTAGTGCCAACTGGAGCCAATTAAAAGGGTAAAAACCTAACTTTTGGGGTTTACCTCTTTTGGCTTGGGTAACTAGCTAGGGTTGTTGGGGAGGCTCTAGGGAGTAAGAAAAGGCTCCTTGATGTCTTCGTTCCGACTTCGTACGCTCCCGGGACGCCGGTCAACCCCGCAAAGATCCTGCCGTAATTATTAATTGGGGGAATGTTGTCAGTTTCGGCTGCTTCCCGCTATTGGAACATCATGAAATTTGTCGGGGCGCGTTCTTAACATAAAAGATGCTAGTCTAATTTTTAGTGAGATTTTACCGCGGCCTAGGTATTTTCCATGAATTTCCCAACGTGGCCTTTGGCGGTTGACTGCTCGGAAAAAGATCCTTTGGATATCAGAAAAAACCGAGACTTTTTGGGGAACCTCTCATAGAGTCCCCCAAGCCACGTGCCAAGTCTTGGGCGATTCTGGCATACAGTTGGTGGCGAGGTGGAGACTGACTTCGATTGAATCACCGACAGTCAGGGAATCTTTCACATGTGAGGGAATCTTGGCGAATGGGTTTTGCCGTGGACATCCCGACATGTTCCAGATCCAAGAACACTATCCGGCGGCCGTGGATTCCTCCATGCGGCCTATCTGGGACAAGTAACACCTGCAAGCTAACAATTTGGATTCCAAATGTTTCATCGATGGAATGGGGAAACTAGAACCTATCTTTGGAGATTTACGTGGGGACCTCCCTAGCTCTCTTAAGACTAATTTAGCCTATCATGGTCACATGCACTAGGTTTGGGCTATTTTGGGCAAGTTCCTAGTAGCCCTATTGTTTCCCATTAATTACGGGTTCTAACCTATACACAAGTGGGTTTTAGGGGTAATCTATGGATAAAAGGCTATTTATGACCAAATGCTATACTGGTACGTGACATACCTATTTTGGTTCTACACTCTTTTTTGGGCTTTTTGTAGTACTTTATGCCTTAATTTGTAATAAACTAAAAAAAAAGAAAACAATGAGTCCCAAGTGACGAATTTGGGGCTCACAATAGCCCACAAAAATTTGACTATCAATAATCATGCAATTTGCATCGAAATGAGTTGAATTCAATTCCCAGTGGATGTAACGGAAGCATCAGTCCTAATCGGAGCTGCAGAACAAGACATACTGCTGCCAGCCGATTGAATGAAAGCGAGTCTACAGGCCATGAGCACTACTGCATAGGTTTTGGGCGCTGATGCAATGAAATTTGCAAGAATTTTTTTTCCACCTAAAGCGAGAGACCACAGCAAAAACGGGTCAGTCACGTAATAAGTTTGGACTTGATCATAGCTAGAATGGAAGATCAGTAATTTGCCAAATTCGCCAGATTGCTAAACATTTAGACCTCCATCATCCGCCAGATTCTCATTCACAGTAGAGCCAGTGTCATCGATTGCAATCTCTCATTAAAAATTTGGGCTCAAAATCATCTGTGTAGTCGATATGTGGTGGTTTGAACTGATCTTGCAGACAATCATCTCGCAAACAATCAAGCAATCAGAGCAGTCCGATCAACAATTTGTGGTGGTCTGAACTGATCTCGCAATCAATCAAGCAATCAGAGCAGTCCGATCAACAAAATTCTGATAGATAGCAACAATTTCTATAGGTCTTCGAACGAAAGCTTTATTCCTCAATACTAGGACAGGAATCAGTGAATCACTAGGTAAGATATACCTTTGTAAGCACATTTGACTAATTGGTTCTTTCAACAATCCGAATTCTCCGTGGTGGTTGTATGTCTCCAACCAGTAGACTCTTTTCATTTCGTTTATTTACCTGCATGGATAGAATAAAAACCAGTCATGTTAATAATTTGCATATTGTGAGCCAAAATATTGTTGTATTGAAGAAAGATTGTTGTGATTGAAAGCATACCTTCTGAGGCGGATGGCCTGCTTCTATAATCCACATTGCAAAGTCCTTTGGTGCATCAGGTCCCAGGTCAAACACAAGCTCGAAGTGGACATTACTTAGAAACCAATCCTTAGCAACCTCAATTTCACCTTCATGTTGTCCAAATTCATTTTGAATTTTCATCACTTTTGTTTCACCAACTTGATCAATAGGTTTCCACTCTGTTCTTGACACACGTCGCTCTCGATTGAACTAGAAGTTCGTATATAGGGTTGACCTCACAATGTGGAATCTAAAAACTATCGAGCTTCTATCTACAATGCATTTGATGATATCGTCTGCCCATGTAATTTTGCTATCCCAACCGTCATCCATGAGTGATGACATTAACTCATAGGTGACATCCTTGAATACGAACAAAGTAGCAGTTTTGTGAATGCTTGATGCTACCCAGAATAGATCAACAAAGACATGAAAAGGAACAAACCACTGCAAATGCGTTGCCCTACTGCCAGTACTCGGTTTCATGGAGGCCAGGAAATCAACCCTAAACCGAGCTCGAAATGCCTCAGTGGTTGACATGTCTGGTAATGGCCAAACACTATCATTTAAGCTTGGTAGCGGAATGGCTTGTAATCGACCAAATTGTTCCTGTCCTACACGTGGAAAATACTCAACATTGTAGTAGAATATACTGTCGTACAAGAGCTCCTTGTGTGTCCTACTACCTCGGCTAGGCTCTCCAATTTCCACATGCACAACAAAGACCACTCCAATGATGCTCTTTATATTGATCCAATCAATATAATTTGATGGATACAAATCTGTTTTGCCATAAACAATTAGAGTGTCCATTAACAAAATGTCAATGAGAAATAAACTTAAAATCAGAAGCCAAAATAAAAACACAAAAACAATCTAACTTGTAACCAGAAAAAGAAAACGTGACTTACAATTGCAGCCGCTCATTGCAATTGGAACTATAGGATCCAATTGTAGCTGTCTGTACATATAAGCATGTCTCACTAGTACATCAGATATGACTTTGAAACCTAGTTGCACTCGAAATTTGAGAATTTGGGCTTTATAAGCTCCTTCAACACTACTCCCTCCGTGTTTATTGGCGTCCTTAGCATGTCCTCCCTTCTTGCCAGGCATGAGTGTCACCCAAGAGTTTACTTCTAACCTCAGCAGTATATACTCTCCATTTTGGTCTTACTTAGTGTGCAAGATTACAGCTTCTACTTTAGTTCTGGGCCTCATTACTCTAAAAGTGCAGCAACAAATTGCTCAAAATATCGATTAAAAAGAAGTAAAGCATCAAAGCAACAGGAAACCAACAACAAAGCAACAACAAAGCCAGCAAAAGAAAGAAACCAACAGCAAAGCAACAAAAGCAGCGACTTGGTTATACACGAAAAGCTGGAAACAAAACAGCTGGAACGACAACCACGCGTCTGGCCCATTTTGAGTCATCATTACTGCCCATTTCGAGTCATCATTCCCATGCATAAAGACTATAAGTCATTGGCCAGACCATACAAATTCCGTGTTGTACAAGCTTATGTGGTGGCCTCAATGCCAAACTGTACAGTCCTTTTTTTCTCTTGGGTAGGAGTACTAATCACCAAAATAGTAAGAAAATCTGAGAGCCTCCTAGTGGGTTCAACTTCTTTGTAATGTCTTCATACAATGTGTATGAAGAATAGTATGATGAATTGATGTTATAATTGTATAGGGACAAGGAAAGTCAAAGACATGAACATATATATATTTAGTACCCATTGTTGATGAATTGAATCAATTGTGGGCAAGTAGAGCAGCGTCTTTTAATGCAAATGCTAAAGACACTTTTGTCATGAAGGTCATATTTATGTGGACTATGCACAATTACCCAAGTTATAATGTAGTATCTTCATTGCAAAGGCAAGGTTTTTTTGGATGTTCAATTTGTGGACTTGAGCATGTAAATTCATACTTTGCAAAGGAGTTGGATAAGATCATATACCATGGCTATCGAAGGTACCTGAGGGTCATCAGTAGAAGTCAGATGAATTTGCTATGGAATTCAATGGTGAAGTGGAGCCCACTCTAAAGCCGCCTTCAAGGATGGATGGTTGGGATTGGTTAGCATAACGGGAGAAAATTAAAACTGGGAGTTTGCAACTTCAAAAAAGTGGCATGACAAGGTTGTCAAAGCTATTTGGCCTTGAATATTGGGCAATAAGTTTGTTTTAGTGTTGTATTGGGAGAAGAACTGATCATATAATTATATTACATTGTATGAAATTGATTATGTTGTACCACATTTTGACCCTAAATATTGGAGTTGTATGTGCAAGACCTCAAAATACAACAAGTACTTGATTCTATGCATATAGAAAAGATCAAAAGAATGTATGTTCATCTCTTTTCAAAACCTTGACAAATGTGAAGGGTGCCAAGGCTAATTCAAAATCTAAAAGATTCAAAATGAAGAATATGGGGATCATGAGGGATATGTGGATTCATTCTAGTAGTGCACCACCACCAGCACCTTAGATTTTTTCGAAAACTAAATTTGCCCAAATCATTGATGTGCTGCAAACAATAAAAATTCCAAAAAATACGGGTCCTCTTTCAAATAGACAAATACAAATTTGTGGACAACAAAATTACAAGCATGAAGACCCATGACTACCACAATCTATTACATGATTTGCTCCCTATTGCAGTCAGAGATGCTTTAAATGTAAAAGTACGAAGTATTGTATATTGGTTGGATGAAGTGTTTTGTTAGATATGTGCCAAAGAAATTAAGAACTTTGAAATTTCTAGGATGAAGATTATGGTAGCAGAGTTGATATGTGATATAAAAAGAAATTTTCCCCCGAGTTTTTTTGACATTCAAGGACACTTGATTTGGCATTTAGTGGAAGAAGTTGAAATGTGTGGCCTTGTATTAGCTCGTTGGATGTACTTCTTGGAACGGTATATGAAAGACCTCAAAAGTTAGATTAGCCAAGAGGCTCATCTTGAGGGTTTTATGGTTGTATTTTGACAGAGGCAATGCACTATACTACGGGGTACACAACTTGGTTGGCACCAAATGTACCTCAATTGTGGAGGTTAAAAGAAGATCCATGTTTATCAGAGATGGTATTGCCTAAAGCCCATAAAATGCGACACCTTGATAGAGAGGAGACAAGGAGGATTTTTTTGCAACAAATTCACAACTTTGTATTGAAGAACAACCCTTGTATGGCGAAATGGAAAAGACAGTATGCTTTAGAAGTCCACAACAAAGAAGAAGATTTTTGTGAATGGGCCTTTACGCAAATGAGAAGTGATATTAGTTTGGGTGAACGCCCATCTAATTGTGAGTATAATATTGTATTGGATCCACATCCAAAAGTGAAGTTCTTTGAAAACATGTGGGCTACTGGAAAATATCTCAAAATGGCTGCTAGAGATCCTGGAAAGAAAACACAAGATTCAGGTATCATCTTAACTTTTGATAATTGTTTTAAAATATAATACCCTAAATATTGAATCCTATGTAGTAGTGGTGATTTATAAATTCTCAAATGAATTTGAACATGGAACGCATTTTTTTTGGCCACTACAGTGACTTTATTTATTATTACTTTATGTATGTTAAAATGAAATTTTGTACAATGATGCCCTATTTTTTCATCAATTTCAATATAACGACCCCTAAACCCTAACCTTGATTAATTGATCTGATAGTTATGAATATCTCCAAATTATTTTCGTTTATTTCACATAATTTAGTATTTATTCTTAAAGTATTTGATGCATTAGAGTCCTAGAATTCCTAATGATTTAAATGTCCGCCAATTATTACTGCAAAAGTAGTATTCATAACATACATAATAATTTCACACATTAGAGATATTGAAAGAGTGACACTTTAAATAATTAAAGATAAAATGGGGCATGGTAGAGGTGATCGGATTTTGTTATGATATATAACATTCTAGAATGGTATAAGGTAATCACACATACAATTCACATATAGAGTTTTTTGAACTTATTTCTTATTCATACTTAAAGTTGTAGAGAATGAGGTAGAGAAAAAAACGAAGTTTTAAGAAAATATTTTAAACCCTATTTGCAAACGCATTATACATGTACAATGGTCTTCCACTATAAAAATATTATTATACCTAATGATTAGTTTATATGCAATCATAGCATGTTCTTTCCATGATTTGGATGACAATGAAGACCCTTGCACTATTGAATATTATGGCAAAATCCGGAATATTGTTGAAGTGAACTTCACATCATTCACAACAATATTATTGAAAAGAGATTTGTATGATAGTAAACCTACATCTCGTGGGAACCCGACTACCCAAGAGTTCTCGTTAATGAATACAAATTTATGCGTGTACATATAAGCAACTACATGGCATCTAACTTGCTAGTACATAAACCCTTTGTTTATCCTCTTGATGTGGACCAAGTGTTCTTTATAGAAGATAGACTTAACAGAGTTTGGCATCTTGTTGTAAAGTACAAAGCCAAGTCGATCCCACAAGGTTTTATATAAGAGAAAATCAAATAGGGTTAGTGAAGAAGATGAGGACAATATATCAATTGGAGATGATGAAATCAATACAAGTGTTCCACTGTGGTGTTCCACCATTTCCTATGAGGCATATGGAAAACAGAGAGGAGCGGGTATCCATGGAGTTTAGTGATGAGGAAGAAGATGAATTCACGGATGATAGTGGTGAAGAAGGCACATTTGATGTTGAAAGAGGTACGTCTAAATCTACCAAGGGAACTAAACCCATCAACCTTGACTCAATCGACTTTGATGTCCATGCCCAAGAACCAGTTTACACTAGAAGAAACCCATGTTTTTTGTGACGAGCCTTGATTTTTTTGACGCATTTTTTTTTATGTCTAAGTTGACATGTAGCTGTTTTTATGTTTTTCATGACCTCCAAATGATCTAATGAACATCATTAAGAACATAAAAACAGCTAAATGTCAACTTAGACATAAAAAAAAATGCGTCAGAAAAAATCGGGGCTCATCACAAAAAACATGGGTTTCTTCTAGTGTTACATAGCAATTGGGCATCCAAGAGCAAGGGTTTAAAAGTGTATTGGAGAGCATTTAATAGGAGAAGAAAATTTCTCAAATACAGAATTGGAAGGTTTAGATTTACCACATGATGTCATTGAATACTCTGGAAGTAACAAAGAGTAATGAGTTTTGGGCTTTTTTTTACAATTAATGCTACTAAACTATTAAGCTCAAGGGTTTGTAAATTTGTATACATGTTTTTTATCTACATAAATGTTGTTGTAATGATTTATTGTATTTTGATAGGAATTCATTCATGGAATTTTAGTAATTTAATAAGTGTAATCCAATAACATAGTGTAGATTATATTGAGATAGGACAAAGTTTGTTCAACATGCATCATTTGTATGTAGTAACTTCAATAATTACATGAATAATTATTGGTATTAGGAAAAATTTAATTTTGATGTCATTATGTTTGGTATTCTAACTCTAATATAACAATATTTAGAATTGTTTTGAATGATGTTGCAAAAGACATGTGATATAAACCATAATATAAACCAAAAGACATAATATAAACCATTGAATTCGATTCCGTACATCTGTACATACATAAGAATAATTTGTTTGTATGTTTAGGTATATATATTTATGTATTTCTCATAATTTGTAGGTTCTAATGTGGTCAATATCGGTTACATTAATAACTTTTGTTGTAAAAATAATAACAAAACTTGAAAGTATTTGGTTTCATTTTTGCAAATCATTAAATAAAACATTTACTTGACATTCCAATTTATTCTTTTTTTAAGACTTCAAGAACATAATTCAATATCTTATAATTATTCTTCACAAAAAAATGAGTTTTTGGCCTATGAGTTGAACATCATAAATTTTGATAATAATAATAATAATACAAATGTTGCCATTTCCACAGTTCATATCTTGCAAAACACTTTAAAAAATGTTTGATTTTTTATACTGAAATAGAAATGTCAATAACATCCAAGTAAAGGAAAATGCCAAAATGAAGCAACTCATTGAATAATGTATTTAGAAGAATTTTGTAGTCCTCAAAAGTTTGAAGTATACAAACTAACAAAAGTATGGAATCAAACACAATTTTGTTTTATTCTATAAATACAAAATAAATCTAATAGGGTTGTAGACCACAACTTAGAATTGCACTAAATTATCCAATTTCAAAAGAAAATATTAAATTTTAAAGAACAATACAAACTAGATGACTAGTGGAATTTTTTTTTAAAAGACAACAAGAACAAGAATCACCTAAACATTGCAAGGACAATTATTTTATATTTAAAAAACATCCACCACAATCTAAGGTAGTTCATTATTAAATAACTTGTGAATGTAGAATTGTAGTTTAAAAAATTCTAATCCACTTTCTTTTATTTTTGTGGTGCAAATGGAATAAGAATAAATCCCTCAAATAATTGAATCTGGGCATTTTTGAAGTCAAACTCCAATTTCTAATGTACTTCTTGAGTTTAAATGCTTTAAAGCTAAACTAAGAAAATTCAACTCCAATAATGTAATTTTTAATCTATTTCATTTTCTTCCACAATTGTTGAAATTGAAATTTCAGTGACACTTTCAAGATGGGTTTTCCCACCCTCCCTATCATATTTCTTTGAACAAGCTACAGAATATACCAAATACACGTTGATTTTGGTCAATGTTATTTTTTGGGGGGGAAAGTTGCATATTTTTTTAATCATTTCTGTAATAACTCCCTTAATGTCAAAGGTATTTTTCAAAGAAACCATATAAAAATCAATTACATTTCTTTCATTACTTTAGAAAGTGAATAAGATTTAGATATATCTTACAACAAGTACAGAATATCAATTTCTATAAATCTCTGTCATAATGTAAAATGCTTATGGATTTTCACCAAACACGAGTATGAAATGTATTTTTTGGATTTAACATTACAAATTGCGCCACCTGAAACATCTCAATGCACATTGAACACCCCAATTTCATGAAGTCTTTACCACTTGCGATTTACTGTTGAACATCAGTGTATCCCTATTATAAGGACTTTGGATCTTCTAAGAAATTCTCAACACTGGCTATTTCACTATACATCATGCCTATGAAGCTAATAATTAAAAAGAAAATGCAACTCCTGTACCGCATTGGGAACGCTTGATTTAAGCACTCTTATAGGAAACGTTGCTGAAACGTTGCTCCAACAATCCTATTTCATAATTTTTCACCTTTCTATTGTAGACGTTGTTCCATTTTTGTAACCACACCAAAATGTGGCTAAAAAACGTGGCAACCCCCCCTTGTTCTAGTAGTGACATGGAATCTTTAATTTTAGGAGGTTGCTCATTTAACTCTAATGTCGTGTTTTCACTAGTAGGAGCCTGTGTTTTTTTGGAAGTTAGCATGAAACAAGAATGTTTCTTAAAACATTTGCAAAGAAATGGGACTTTGGCCATGGGAGGCTTAATTCAATTGGATGTTGCAAAAAACATGTCAAGGTCAAGGTCATAACAAGCTTATGTACTGTTTGATGTTCATGTTTTACATAACATCATGAAAAATATAGTCACCTTTCTCATGACGTCCTGAAAAATAGGTAACTGCCACGTTGGCAAAGGATTTTGGTTTGACTACAAATAAGTTACTAAAATTTACTATGGGCTAAGGTAAAATGTTGACCACATGTAAAAAATTACAAAGAAGGGGTAGCTCTTTGGCATCTTTTTTCAAAAACTTTGCATGCATGGATGGGAAAGTTGCGGAATGACTTCATTTTCAATACTTCATTTTGTACTTCCAATATAGCACAAATCGTATTAACAAGTCCTAAAAAATTAGTACAAAGCATTATAGTATATATACTATAAGTAAATATTTGTTTCTATGCTCCCAAATACTTCATAATAAAACATATTTTGTTGTCAATTTTTGAAGATTCATTTTTCGACGGCATTGCAAATAAAATTCTTTTTTTGCTGAAGTTATTATTCATATCTTCTCCCAAACAACAAAGAATGTTGGAAACAAAAGAATGACTTTGCACTTGCTTCTATTGTGTGTTGCACTTTGTCCATTCTCCATTAAGGGCTTCAAAATAACTAGATTGCGAGTATATTAGAAGACATTGCAATTTTCATATTATAACCAGGTTCAATATTCTCATCGCAAATTTTTGTTTACATGTTCAAAAATGATATTGCTATCAATTTGGAATTTTATGAGGCAACTCAGCTTTTACAAATTGAGATTTTGTTCCATTTCATTATTTCGTTAACCAAAATTTATCTTGACGGTGTAGTAAAGTAATACTATTATAAAAGTAGGTATTAACCTTCTACTATTACATTTATGACATTTAAACCAGAAATGCAAAAAGCACTACATTTTGGTGTTGATAGAATTTTGAAGTGAATGAAATCCTAATTAAAACTACTTATTATTCTAATTAGCTTTTTCTTAAAAAAATGTCTTCTTGAAGTTTGGTTTTAGCATTGGACATTTGATTTTTATAATGAATGATTATGATTTTCCAATTCAATATTTTATGCAAGGGTGGCCACTGTAAATCTTCATTTTCTATTGTTGAGGGCTCTTCAAAATTAGCATTAAGAACAATACATCTTAAAAAAAAAATCACAATAGATATTCGTTTTCATAAGATTTATATTGAAGATAGTGAGTAGGATGCATTAGAATGTTAGTAGAAGCTCTTAGTAAGGGCTCACGTAAGGGCTAACCTTAGTTAGGTGTTGTTTGTAGTAAAAACAATGGGATATTAGAAAGGGAAAAATCCTCTTAGTGGTGCTAATAGAGAGGGAACCTTTATCCCATATGGTTAGTCATGGCACTTGGTAGTAAAAGATTATAAGAGGGCAGCTCCTAGCATGGGTTTGATACCCCTTTCTCATACTTATTCAAGTTCTCGTTTCATTGCAATATATTGTCTTCATGTTTCATTTCTCAATAGGTTATAGGCCCACTCATGTGAGTTGCTTTTTTTTAAAGATCAGATCTCATTGTAAGGTGTGTTGGAAGAGCACTATTAGAGCTTTGTAGAAGTGGAGTTTGGGGTCATTTTGGAACATTTCTACTGAAGATTTGGACCTTTTGGTGAGGTATTTTCTTGTTTTGAGTTCATTTGTGCTCATTGAGGGTTGATTTCGTGCTTTATAGCCTTAGTTGGGAGCTAGGGTTTGGCCTTGTTTCCAAAAGGGTGATTTGGAGCGTTTGAGTGTGCATTGGAGAGATTTGGACCACTTGAGATCTGAATTGAGTCATTTGGAGCACAAGAGTGTGCATTAGAGAGATTCAGACCACTTGGGGTCTAAATTGAGTGATTTGGAGCACAAGAGTGTGCATCGGAGAGATTTAGACCACATAGGGTCTGAATTGAGTGATTTAGACCATTGAGGGTCTTGTTGGAGAGACTTAGGTCGTTTGGAGCCCTATAGGATTTAGTGCAACCACAAAGAGGGTTGCACTAGAAGAAAATGAGGGATTTTGCAACTACAAAGAGCAACTAGTTCACCGGACATTTGCAACTGGTGAGAATTTGGGGGGCCCCAGTTGCTATGGACAAGTTTCTAGTTGCATCGTAGTTGCAAGGCAAAACGTTTTAGTCCCGCATTCTGTAGCTTACTTAGAACTTCATCGATGCACTTTATGACGTGGTTGCCTACGTGGTATTCATTGTTGTTTGAGGTCGGTAACTAAGTTACAACTTGTTTGTGACTTCATTGCAACTTTGATGCAATTGTCTACTACTTCATTTCAACTACTTCGCAATTGCTTTAGGTATATATTTGATTATTGAACAATGATTATGGGACAATGTAAGCAGTTTGCAACTCATTTACGACATGTTTGCCACTTCTTACCAACCGGTTTGCAACTAGGTTATGACTTTTCTATGACTACTGTGATTACTTTATACAATATGTACAACTTTTCTGTATCTTGTTTGTGACTCATGAATCATGACTACAACTTATTTGCAACTACTATGCATCTTGATGATACATTTGTGCAACTTGTAATCGACTACATACAAGTGTTTTACAACTCATTTGCAATTGATGGTCAACTAATATACTCATAATACAATATACAACATATTATACACAATATACTACATAATACAACACATATAGTATACCATACAATATACACCATATATCATACAATACTCACCATACTAGACAATTATGTTCGGTAGTTCCAAAGGCCACTTATTGTGATTTTAGGGTGTTATGAAGACGAGTTATTTATACAAGTGGGGTGGTAGGAGGTATGACAAATGATATGGGATATATAAAATCCAACAATTATATTAAAGTAAAATTTCAAACTGCATTTAAACATAGTAGACTGCCTTTCTTTTAAAAACTTCAAACTTTTAAAAGTTGGAAAAACAAACAACCTTTTATCTCCAAAAATCCATTTAATATTCTAAGTCTTTAATCAAAATTTATAAAGAAATTTTCAAAGACAAATTAGAAAAAAAAAATTCTTTGACATTTTTCTTACATCTTCTTTAAATTTGTCCATCGTCATTGTACATGGCGAATATGAAAATGTGTTATAAAAATATTATTTTCTAGATGATACAAGGAAAGAAGGTTGAAAAGTATTATTATTTAAAGAAACTTGTGCTCAATAGAGATTTGTAAACACATCAAATGTGTTTGTCAACATCATTATTTAAGCTTCTAGTTTGACTATTCCAAGGGATGTGCTACTTCTTCCTCCTGTTCCATCTTTGGTTGAAGCCATAGAGTTATCCAAAGAAGAAAATCTCTTAACATTTGCAAGATATTGAAATTTTTGCAATCCATTTTGTTATTCTCAAGTTTGAAACTATCTTAGTATTTTTCTTTAGTTCAAAGAGACTTCATATACAGATGTATTATATTTTGTAAAAGAAAGAATCAACTAGAAATCCTCTGTTCCATGGAAGCCATTGAGCCAATTTTATCATAAAGTTGTAGAAGCCATTATGAGCTATATTTTGAAGTATTGTTTTCAACTGATATGAGTTTTATGTAGGGCAATGATTCATTTATAACTCATGTAACAAAAGAACAAATTGTGAACTTGAAGCAAGTTCCATAGCATTTCAAGTAACAAATCTGACTATAATTGTTTTGTAGTCTTCTGGTTGTCTATAGTTATTCTATATTAATCTTCGAATGATTTCTTAGTTGTTTTCTACTCGAAATGTAGTCGTTTCCTAGTTGCATAACTTGTCTTCTTGTAGTTGTAAACTAGTTGTATTTTGGTTGTTCTATAGTTGTTTTCTAGTTGTTTTTGAATTGATTTCTAGTTGCACTGTACTTGTGGATTCCACAGAACGCAAAGTTGTCCACATCAACACTTCTAACAAATATAGGATGTAAAATACCTACTTTGTTACGATTCCATTTTCCTACATTTTTTTCTACGACTACTTTGCATCTACAACAATATACACATCAAAGTTGGTGCAATTATAGAAAATTGCAGTTGCAAGATAGTTATATAGGACACTTAGTTGCATTTGAGTTGCATATGGCCGGTTACAACGGACACGTTTTTTTTTCTAGTGTTGGTTGTACATTTTGAGGTCATATTGGAGTGAGAGTCATCCACCATGGCCACTAGTGATGGACATGGCATGAAGGTCATTGAAAAGTTCAATGGAGACAACTTTGGACTATGGAAGTTCAAAATGGAGATGATCTTGGTTGAAAAGGACTTGTGGGAGATTGTGGAAGGCACAGAGGAGGTTCCCGCAACCAATGCGGATATCAAAGACAAGAAGTCCTATGAAAAGAGGGTCAAGAAGGCCTTCTCCGTGATTGCTTGCAATCTTGTGGATAGGCAACTTGCACATATTCGAGCATGCAAGGGACCCACGGAAGCATGGATGGTGCTTTGCAACATCCATGAGACCAAGAGCTTGTCCAACATGTTCTTCATTCGGCGCAAGTTCTTCACGTGCAAGATGCAAAAGCATGAGGACATGCTTGACCACATCAACAAGGTCAAGGTGCTTGCGGACCAACTAGCTTGTTTGGAGGTGCCTATTACAAATGCAGATATTGTCATGACCTTGCTTGACAACTTGCCATCTTCATATGAATATCTTATCACAGCATTGGAAACAAGACCTATGGAGGAGCTTACTCTTGCCTTCATCACGGCAAGGTTGATGCATGAAGTGTCTAAGAGGAAGGAGAATGAGCCCCAACAAGGAGGGGCAACACTCACTAATAGGAACCCATGTTTTTCTTGACAAATTTTTCTAGACATCCACATGTTTTCATATTAACAGTGATGTCAAATAAAACATTGAGATGTTTTATTTTATGTCACTATTAACATGAAAAACATGTGGATGTCTAGAAAAATCCGTCTAGAAAAACACGGGTTTCTACTAGTAACTCTATTCACAACATGGCCAAGGGGAGAGCTCACAACCACATAAGGAGATACGCACGTGCTTCAATTGTGGTAAGCCTAGCCACCTTGCACATTTTTGAAGGTTACCCAAGAAAGAAAGTGCAAACAAGGCAAGTGTGGAAGAAGTGGAGGAGGACTTTGTGTTTGTGGCCAATGATGGGTATGATCACACCAACATGTTCACGTGGATTATTGACTTGGGCACAACGCAACACATGACTTCACATAGGCAAGCATTTTTTATTTATGAGTCCATAAGCAACTACAAAGTGTATTGGGGGGACAACAACATGGTGGACGCAATTGGCATGGGTTGTATCGTAGTGGAGGTGGATGTAAAGGGTCAATTGATGACAATTTGCATCCAAGATGTGTTGCATGTGCCGAAGTTGCATGCCAACTTGCTCTCGGTGAGCAAGTTGGTGTCACAAGGCTTAAAAGTCCAATTCAACAAGGGGTGTGTTGTAGGTGCACTCAATGGAGAGATGATTGTGACAACACCAAACGAGGGCAACTTATATCATTTGAGGTTCAAGAGTGTGAATGGCACAAGCAAGGCATGTTTGGTACAAGGAACACTCCACCAACACTCTTTGGAGTTATGGCACAAGAGATTGGGCCACCTCAATGAGAAGGGTGTCAAGAGCCTTCAAAGCATGGTGGAAGGCATGAAAGTGAAGAAGGGGTCTTGTGATTTGAAGTGCGAGGCTTGCATTCACGGCAAGCAAGCAAGGCAACCATTTCCAAGTGATGGAGGGACAAGGGCAGCCAAAGTGTTGGAGATTGTCACTAGAAGAAAATTGTGTTGGAATCCCTAAAAACATGTCACTTTGTTTTTGTTGAGTTCCCGGTTCAAAACGCAATCAAAACATAGTCAAAACACAGAAAAACGCAGAAAAAGTGTTTTTATGTGTTTTGACTGCGTTTTGAACTAGGAACTCAACGAAAACAAAGTGACATGTTTTCAGGGATTCCAATACAGTTTTCTTCTAGTGTGTGCACTCCAATGTGTACGGCCCCATGAAGACCACTTCTTTGGGTGGTGCAGGGTATTTTTTGACCTTCATTGATGACTTTTCAAGGAAGATATGGGTGTTTATGCTCAAATGCAAGAGTGATGTGTTTGAGAGGTTCAAGGCATAGAAGGCATTTGTGGAGAACGAATTGGGGCAGAAGGTGAAGGTATTAAGGTTGGACAATGGAGGGGAATACATGTCCAAGGCTTTTGAGGCTTTTATGAAAGAACATGGCATTCAACACCAAACTTCAGCCCCTTACACTCCACAACAAAATGGTGTGGCGGAGTGTGCCAATCGCACACTTGTGGAAATGACTCGTGCCATGTTACATGCCCAAGGCCTCCCTTATGATCTTTGGGCGGAGGTCGTAGTGAATGCGATATACATACGCAATAGATGGCTAACCAATGCAATTGTATCTATGACACTACAACAAGCATGGAGTGGAAGGAGACCCAACATTGGGCACATGCGCATCCTTGGGGGGGTCATTTAGAGTGTCCATTAGAAACCACGTGCAAACAAAACTTTGGACCCCCTATATACTTTTTGAATTTTAAATAAAACAAAATTAAAAAATATGAATAGATTTTTCTACTTTGAAAGTTTATGTTTTGAATTATTGATATTTTTATTTGTTAATAATAATTAGTTACAAATTTTTGAAGTAAAAAGATACACTGTAGAACTGAAAAATAACTTTCACATCCCTATATTATATAAAAAAAAATTGTCTAAAAAATGAACAAAAAATTTCTAAAAATAATTCATTATTGAAAGCTCATTTTGAGTTGAATATTGACTCAATGGTCATCTAAATGTGTCCTCTATAATTATTTGAGTTGAAAAACATGCCATTTTAGTTCATTTTCAACCTCTTCTAGAAATCATTTCATATTTTATTTGAGTTGGAAATTTTGGCAATAGAAAGCTATAGTCATTATTAAACAATGTTCAAAATTTTAGGTTGAAATTATATTTTATTAGAGACCACTTGTTCGCACGTGGTTTCTTATAGTAGAACTAAGTGCACACCCCAAGTGCGCATCTTTGGATGCATTGCATATGCTTTGGATTTGAGTTCCACGCGCTCTGAGCTTGATACCAAGGGCATCAAGTGCTTGTTAGTGGGCTATTGTGAAGGCTCCAAGGCGTATAGGCTGATGTGTTTGGAGATCAAGAAGATCATCAAGAGTTGAAATGTCACATTTGTAGAAGACAAGCAAGGAGTTAGCGATGCTTTGGAGATGTGTCCAAGTGGGAGCAATGAGGAACCAACGCTTGAGGTGGACAAATCTCCAAGCATGGAAGCTTTGCCTAAAGATGATGAAGACCATGATGAAAAACCACCAACACCCAAGGAGAAGCCAAGTCTATCTTCGAGTTTGGCACCAAGTGAAGATGAGGAGGGAGATGCTTCCAAGGAGCCAAGATATCCTATGAGGGAGCGAAGGCCACTTAGAGAATGGTGGAAGAACCACATCTTGCCTCAAGAGCAAGTGGAGCAAGCCAATGTGGCGTATGCAAGTGATCCACGCAACACAAGTGAAGCCATAAAGAGCATGGATGCAAGCAATGAAAGAAGAGTATGCCTCACTTATGGCCAAAGGTACATGGGAACTCTCCCTGCTTCCTCGTGATTGTATAAGTGTTGGATGCAAGTGGGTGTTTTGCACCAAGAGAGATGCATCGGGCAACATTGTGCACTACAAGGCGAGATTGGTAGCCAAGGGCTATTCTCAAGTTGAAGGGGTGGACTTCAATGAGACTTTTGTTCATGTGGCGAAGTTTTGCACCATTTGATGCATGGCGGGGATTGGGGCAGCCATGGACTTGGAGATGCACCAAATGAATGGTATCACGGCATTTCTAAATCCCTTGCTTGAAGAGGTGATCTATGTGGACTAGCCCAAGGGTTTTGTTCAAGAGGGCCACGAACATCTCAAGTGCAAGTTTAAGAAGGCCATCTATGGGTTGACACAATCCAGAAGAGCATGGTATATAAATGTGGATGCATTATTTGCAAAGAAGGGCTATAAGAGAAGTCATGCGGACCACTCTCTCTACATCAAGCAAACAAAGTACATATTTGGTAATTATCATTGTGTATGTGATTGAGATGAAGTACATTTCCACGGAGCGCATGGTGGCAGACGTGTTTACAAAAGCACTTGGCAAGCCGCAACATGAAACTCTTCGCAAGGAGATGGGTTTGACATTATTTGGCAACAAACAAAGTGGGAGTATTGAAGATAGTGAGTAGGATGCATTAGAATGTTAGTAGAAACTCTTAGTAAGGGCTCACGTAAGGGCTAACCTTAGTTAGGTGTTGTTTGTAGTAAAAGCAATGGGATATTAGAGAGTTGAAAAATCCTCTTAGTGGTGCTAATAGAGAGGGAACCTTTATCCCATATGGTTAGTCATGACACTTGGTAGTAAAAGACTATAAGAAGGCAGCCCCTAGCATGGGTTTGATACCCCTTTTTCACACTTGTTTATGTTCTTCTTTCATTGCAATATATTGTCTTCATGTTTCATTTTTCAATATTAGAGCTTATGGTTTTGCTTGGACCAACATTTTGGATTTGACCTAAAACAAATGATTGAAAGACTAGAAATGACTTGCATGGGCTTACGGTTTGATTGTGAGTAAGTTTCTAAAAATTATTGGAGGTTGAAGTGAAATGTTGATTACATGTGAAAAAGGCATGGAAAAAGGTAGCCACATGGCATCGTTTTTAAAAAATGGTATTTGATGTGGCATTTCAATTATGATATGGCATCCAATGAAGCTAAAGTAGCATGCCACTTCAATACATGTTGATGTCGTCTAAAAATTTTAACCCCTAAATGCCCAAACACTAGTTTGGGGCAACATAGTGATTTTGGGCAATTCACTACGAATTATATTTTTATTTTTATTTTCTTTGAAATTTTCACACAACATGTGCCCAAAGGGTACCTTTAAGGCACAATAATTTTCATAACTTTTGACTACATGGTATGCAATTTCCATTGCTTAATAGGCAACTCAAAAAGTTTAAAAAAAAATTACTTTTTTCTAAAATAAAAATTTGAAATTGGTTTTCTAGATTTTTATAAGTGTAAAAAGCTTTTAGTCAATTCATTTTGATCATTGAAATGAAAGTTATGAAGAGTTTTAGTTTGGGGGCAATTATGGATTTGATACTCTAAAATAAACTTTGAAGTCCTTTATTTAACTCAGTTTTCAATTTTTTCGTAAGAAAATAAAATTATAGGATGTAGATTGTTTGTTGCAACATTGCAATAATTGGAATTGGCATTTTCCAATTCTATAACTAAATTCTTGATAGTTTAGTATTTTTAATCATTATTTTTTTTCTATATATTGTACAATTCCAAAGGATCTGAAAATTTTCAAGCATGTAGCTAAGTTGCCTTGAAGAATGAATCCAAAGAAGTACCATCAATATGGACATTTTTGTATATAAATGTGACCTTGTGAACTATAGTTGCTTGTTTTTTTGGAAAGTTAATTAAAGAATTTCTGTCAATTCAAACACCAATATCTTGTAATCTACACAATGGAAATTTTTGAATTTTTTTCCACATCTTCTCAAATAAGTGTATTGCAAGATCCTAAGGTTACATATGTCTACAAATGCTTTTTTTTCTCTAGAATTTGGAACTTGTACTAGAAATGGCAATTTTGGAGCATTTTTGGTGAAAACATAGTCAAAAACATTTAAGGGCTAACACTATTTTTGAAGACATCAACTAAAACATCAACTGAGACATCTTCTAAAACATCTAGAT
This sequence comes from Rhytidiadelphus loreus, assembly GCA_947034895.1. NCBI lineage: Eukaryota > Viridiplantae > Streptophyta > Bryopsida > Hypnales > Hylocomiaceae > Rhytidiadelphus > Rhytidiadelphus loreus. The sequence continues at coordinate 70,836,076 of OX344762.1, forward strand.
GTTTTTTGCGATGTCAACCGGCACATCAACTGAGATGTCTTAGAGGACGTTTACATATTTTTTGCAATATCAACTAATGCATCAATTGAGATGTCTAGATGTTTTCTCATAAAATACAATCTCTAAGTTTCACATATCCCATATGCTTTGTCTTTGCTCCTATTACCACACTTGTATAAGTAGATTGTCTTGTCATGTCAATATACTTATAATAAGTGGCTTTTTAGGCCATTTGACATAATTGCCAATATGGTGTACAATATATATTGCGTATTATATATGGTGTATGATATATGGTATATGATGTAAAGTATTCTATATGGTGTACAATGTATTGTGTATGGCCTATTTTGTATTGTGTATGATGTACAATGTATTTTGTATGGTGTATTTTATATGTCCTTTTTTGTATGGTGTATTGTGTACAATGTACATCTAAGCTGATGTTTAAAAAAAAGTCTCAAAAAATGTTTAGACATCTAAGTGGACATCACAAAATATAGCATTAAAATTCTTTTAGACATCTATGTTGACGTTGTTGAAAATAGAATTAATTTTTTCAAACGGTGTGACGTCAAGTAGGGTTGTCTTGTCTGACATATTTTTGAGTTTTGACATCGTGTATGACGTCTCACGTCACATGTCGCGTGTCACTAAGTGTTGAGTTTACTATACATGTTGTCGAGTAGGGCCATTTTCACAGCCAAAAAAACTTTGAAATCTCACTATAATTATGAATCTGAATTTAAAATGTTATGCGTATTTATTAAATTGAGAAACTTTATAAAAATGAGACTTAAATATGTCAAAATCGTAAACAAAGGAGGATTTTTTTTTAAAGTCAACTTGACGTTTGGTCAACTTGACATCTCAAGGGCTCTATTGGACGTCATTTGACATCTGTCTTTCGCGATGTCGTAGTGTACAACCCTAACGTCAAATGCCAGATCATCATCAAGTTAGGTGTAAGAAATTCCATAGGGCACTGCCCGCTTGCGTGGCGCTTACGTGGCTACCACATGGCACACTTTCAACTCTTTTTTTGACCATGTTTGTTGTGACGTTGTTTTAAGAACATGGCACATTTTTTCAAATTTCCTTGTGTTTTTGTTCTATCAATCTTGATAAATTTTCCTAAACATCCACGGTAGACATGCTTGACGTTAAACTAAATATCTAACCATATTTGTTGGCTTTTCAAAAAAAACGCAGGTTTCTTCTAGTGTTTTTGGCTGCCATATCATTTAGCTCTGAGTAGAGTGTATCCAAGTGCAACAACCTATTTTGTTTGCTCGAGCATTAAAATTTTGAGTGTAGGTGCTCCACAATCTTGAAATAGAATGTTTAGACATAGTTTGAATGTGTTGACGATGTTAACAAGTGAAACCTTGCAATGTTTGGCTTTGCAGCATAGGATGCTGGAATTTCACAACGAGAAATTCTATAAAATAGAACTTCGCACTTTATTTTTTTGTTATAAATTAGAAACTTGGAATCATTGTACAAAATTTGGACGTGGAGTAAGGTAGGAGGGGTAGAAACACCCTACTACTAATCATTTTATTTGATGTTTTAAAGCTCATAGTAGTAGGGTGCTATAAAATGTCGTTGGTACCACCATAGAATCACTAGAAGAAAACTGCGTTGGACTGTCCAAAATTTGCATTGGATTCAACAAAAAAACGTCATATGGTTTTTGTTGGAAAACCATGTTGAAAACGCTATGAAAACCAAGAGAAACAGAGATATTGTAGAATCCAGTATAGATTTTGCATTTCCCTACGTTGTAACTCAATTCTTTGCATTCTCAACATGGTTTTCAACAAAAAACATATGACACTTTTTGTTGAATTTAACACAGTTTTAGGGGAATTTTACGCAGATTTTGGGCACTCCAACGTGGTTTTCTTCTAGTGAATTGTCTATCAATGGTGCAAATGGAGTCCCAAAATGAAGGCATTAAAACCCTACCAACCCACACAACCCACTAAGTCGTTTAGTACTTCTTCTACATCGTATGTACTTTTGTCTTTCCCCTTATTTGTTGTGAATTGGGACCAAGTGTTTTTTCCCTAGCTTGGTGTCGTTGCATTCTAGATTGGGTTCTCTATTGCGGCCTAATATGTTTTGAGGTATGGTGATGTAGAAGGATGTATTGTTGGATAATTTCATAGACTCCACGGAGATTATTTGAGTTTGTTTGAAGCCCACGTTAAGCTCAAGGAAGTCACTTTGCGAAAAGTAGAAAACCACGTGAGTTAAACTATAGGGTGCATTTTATTCATTAGAAGAAAATTTTATAAATGATTTGGATCTACTTTAGCCTAGATTTAATTCTTGAAACATTGTTATAAGTAAAATAGGGTATTGGAAAATCTTTTGATTAAAAAAAAAAGTAGATATAGAATAAAATTAGAAACGATAATTTTTATATTTTAGGATGAGTATGTATAATCTTTGGTCCTTCTAATAGAGGAATGAAAAAAAATGCATTTTTTACCATTTAATGCTTTGTTTATTGTAGCTAGATGCACTAGACTTCAAGCATTTCTCTACCAAGATTGATACCAACAAAATAAAATGGATTAAAGTAGAAATTAACTATACAATTGTATTCTCAATTGTAGTGGGGGTATTTTGTCAAATTAGAGAATCATTCAATGGTGGAATTGGAAGATCATAGTGTGTATTTGAACTAAATTATGTGCATTCAAAAATGAGATTTTTGAGGATGTATGCCTTCAGAGTTAAATAGAATTTTGGTTCAATTTTCAAAAATAAAAGTAAAGAGATTCGTTAGTTTTTGATATCATCACCTCTCCGTTGCAACCATTTTTATCAAGAATAATAGACTCACACATAATTATTGTGAAGTTTAATTATGAGTGAGAGTGACTTTTTAGTTAAATAGAATTTTAGTTCAATTTTGAAAAATAAAAGTAAAGTGATGAGTAAAGAAATAAGTAATATTGCAACTTTTTATATCAAGAATAGACTTACACATAATTATTGTAAAGTTTATGAGTGAGAGTGACTTTTGAGTCAAATAGAATTTTGGTTCAATTTTCAAAAATAAAAATACAGTGACAAGTAAAGAGATTAAGCAATGTTGCATTCTTTCATATCAAGGCATAGTGACAAGTAAAGAGATTAAGGCATAATTGACATATTATGTTGTTCTATTATTAAATATAAGTGTGAGATTTTTTTATTGACTTTACCCCACCTCGGGGGGATCACTCCTTGTAATTTAAGGTATACACTTGAGTTAAGAGGGTATTTGATGTGGGGCTATTTACCTTAATCAATGCATTTAAGATGACCGTATTTTTACATAAAAAGCTAAAAAGGGCATATTTCCAATACCCTATGGTTTTTATAAATTCATTCATGCAAGTTTTTAAGTGGGGCTATTTTACATATAAAATTTGAGTATCCAATTTTCTCCCACCCCCACCCTTCTTCACAAATTTTCTCTTCCATCTACTACATCTATGTATGGGGTATATATTGTGAAACCAACAATAATCAATTGAATTCAAGTGGCAATTTTTAACCCCTAAAGGCCAATTGTCCATTGAATGAACAATTGAAACTCTCGGTAGGTCCCTATAAAGTCAATTTTGGTCAAATGTTCATAAAATTTTGATACAAGATGTGAACATGTATCTTCTTAGTGAAAATATAATTTTTTTCTACCCTAATCTTTTTTGGCAGCCCTTACAATTTGGGCATCTTTGAGGCATCTTTGCAAAAACTCTCAACAACTATTGAAATTTTGGCATTTATGATACTAATAAAATATGTCATACAATTATAAAAAATAATTTAGTTTTCAAATCACATCCTCAAATGAGTCAAACTTAATTAGCTATATTAGAATGGCTTAATGAAACAACTTTTCTTCTTACCACAAGTCCTATTATCTTGCAATATGTGAAGTCAAAGTTCTTGAAATTTTTCCCAAATATTCTAAAAGTTTATCTCTAATTTTTAACCATTTGGAATTAAAAAAATCTCATTGCACAAGAAATCATCAAAAAAAGACTAATGTATTGCCCATGCATTTAATGTCTTTGCATTGCAAGTTGATTCAAAATTTTCATGAGTGAACTTAACATCATATATAGTCAAAATCCTCATTTTTGTGTAGACCAAAAATTTTACTCTAAGAGGGCTTGAGGTCTGCTGATCATAGTTTGCAAGAATGAGAATAAAGTTTTTTTTCTCACTTCAAACATTATAATTTTTCAATCCACTTGATCAAATGGGTTGAAAATGTTTCCACACATTTCCATAATTATATAATACACTTTTATACAATTGAAATTCTCTTAAATAATTTTTTATTTTAGACAATGCATCAAAAATTGACAATTTTGGATTTTTCCTCTTCCAAAACACCCTCTAGTTTTTAGGGGTTAATAACATTGAACACTTTAGAATTCCTAATGAAACTATCCCATGAAAATCTCATTCAATACGAGTATGATCAACACATATGGCTTCAAAAATTAGAGTTAACTAGACTATAAATTCTATCTTCATATTGTACAATTTTCAATTTGTTGGACCCACTAAGGTAAACTTCCCTATTCATACAATGTGACAATTTTTCCACTTTTAGTTGATGTTTTACATTTACATTAAAGAATACTATTTTTTTTTTTATATATACACTATAAGTACCATGGCACAATTTTAGTCGACCACCCATTATTGTAGATTTTCTTGACTGTGTCCATTTTATCATCCATATGAAATTATTTGTCTACATCTATACTCATCATACTATGAAAAATTTACACGACTTCTATTTGTCAAGGCTAACTTGTTAATAAAAATTCCTATTATATGATGTTTTTACATACCCTAATTTATATATATTAGAGTGTGTAGCATTTCACAAACCCTATAGTAGTTCTACAAATTATATAAAATTTTCCCCCCTTGAATTAAATGAACCCTATCTTTTAACTCACGTAGTTTTCTAAAAACCGTGAGTGTTCCCCCCGGGTACCCCACTAAGGTAGAGACTACAAAACACTAAGTTGTTTTCAAAGGGTTTCAACATTGAACAATTTACACCAACAATAAGGTGAATCTAGGTATATTATCTAGAAACAAAGACTATTCAACTGCTAACTCAACTAGGTAGGGATTTTTTTTTGGTTTTGGGACAAATGGCTATGTGGCCTTTTTGCAAACAAGGTTTTGAGTTCTGTGGCTCCTTCATTACTTTGGATGGGAACTAAAGGTGGCTATTTTGTAAGCAATTTTGAGACCTGGTGGCTATATTTTTCCTAATTATATAAAAACAATTGTCATTAACATGTTATTGTAGGGAATGAAAATAGGCAACAATTTCCAAAATTTTGTTGTAACATTGGCAATGATAATATTTTTCAAAGTAGTTAGGAGGCTACAATAATAAGAGAAAAAAATGCAATTGGACTTCATTGACAAAATATGTTGTTTAGGCAAATTCCAAAACCATGCATAAATGATAGAAATAAAAGAGCCAATTTTGAAACTAAACAAGTGAATAATAATTCAATCACCATGCAAAGATGATCATTGCATGAATAAGGGGAACTACATCCAAACAATGCTAGCTAAAAAAACTTACTACGTTATAACACCATAACAGTTTCACTCAGTTGAGTGAATCCATTGCTAAAAACATTTTTCATATGGAAAATTCTTAATTGTGTACACTTGTTGTGCCTTCATGCCAACCACCGCTCTCAAGTTGGCATCCAACCTATTCCAAAGTTGGTCCTTCAAGAATGACAAGGAAGAAAAACAACATTCAACAAAGAAAGACAACAATGTTGGCAATATGGTAGTTCACCTACTCCAATTAAAGGAATCCTAGCATCATGGAGATGGACAAGGCTTCATGAAGATGTATGGACAAGAGTGACTAGGCAACAAAAATAATAAAAATGATTCATAATTAGGCTTCAAATGTGCATTAAATTTTAGAATCTTCATTAGACTGGCATAATCTTCATTTTTAGCAATGCTTTCACGTTTGGATGTTGGCATTGTTTCTTTCATTGAAGTGGGGTTTGTGAACCCCTTTGGATATCATCATGGCATGATAATTCCACTTTGGCATTTTGAGGTCATTTATTCCATTTCTTTTACAAAGGCTTGAAGCTGACCTTTTTATTTGAGGAAATTGGGCATTAAATTGCCTAAAAAACCCTGCAACTAGGCACTTGTAATTGCCCCGATAGTTGCAAGATTGTGCATTGACTTGATGCATAAGGTATGCATTGGCTTGATGAATTTTTAATTAACATTTCTTGCTTACATTGATAAAAGCGAGTATCCAATTATATTACATTCTAAAATATTTTTGGAAATCAAGAAGATGATAAGATGACAATTACCAACAATTTTTAGAGGCATTCAATATGTAGTTGACTTTAGTGGTAGTATCTTTGGTATTTTTGACTAAATTTGTAATAAATGTTTTATATTTTTAACACTTCCCTTAGTTGTAATGCATTTTGATCATTGCATGTACCAAATTTGATGTCAATTTCAATTGTCAATTGAAATATATATGATGAGATATAAAAAAAATTGATTGTTGATATAATCATTATTAAAAATTTCTACTTTAAGTGCCTTCAATTAATGTGAAACGTTGTAGAAAGTTGGTAATTTGTTACAAATTGGAGTGTTTATAAATTGGAAGTTCATAGTAACAAATTTCATAATTTTTGGGCCTATAAAACGTAAGATAATGACCTTGACACACTAACATCTTCAAATTAAATATTTTAGTGAGTGTAATATGAAATTTCAATTAGATAATTATGTGTTGAGAATTTCAACCATTACAACAACTTTGAACCCTGAAGAAGGCAGTTAGAAAGTTGTTTGAATTTTGACTCTGGTGCAAATATAGGAAAAATAATAAAAAGATTTCATAATTTATTTTGAAAAAATAAAAATAAAAATAAAATTTGAAATTGACAATCTAACGTGACTCTAGTAGCGCCACATCATATTTATTTATTTATTTTTATTTGATATTTTTTTTGCTATAATTGCATTGTTGCCATGTAAAGTCGTAGCCCTCTGTAGGCCTAAATTTTATCCTAATAAAATTTGAAATGATTGGTCAAAAGGGAAGTCCAAAAGATATAATGTGAAAAAAAGAAATTTATTTAAAGAGTGAAAATTGTATCAAAATGTGCATTTCAAGGGTCAAAACACTATTGCAAGCTAGACTTATCCTTTCATGTGCTATGCTTTCATTGGCCAAATCCTCCCAACCTATTAACTTTTTTGTCCAAGCATCCAACCACCTATGCTTTGGCATTTTTTTTTAAACTTCAATAGCTTGTTATGTAAATCTAATTGTACACAAACCTAAGATGGCCAACTTGATTTTTCAAAGGATCACTTCAAGTGCAACTTCATCTAAATATTCTTAATAATAGAAAAAACACTTCAAAAACCAAAGTGACCACATTCTAGTCATTCAAGAAGTTAAGGGTTAAAAGCTTAATCAATTATTGTTTGTTTTACATTGCTTTTGAATTTGATCATAATTTTTTTTATGTATGTTGCATATTTTCACACCAAACATTCATCCTAAAATCTTTCAATATCAAACAAAACAAAATTCCTAACTACAATGTACTACAATGTGCCAAGAATTAAGCTGGATTTTCATTTCAATTATAATTACCTATAGGGTGCTTTTGATGAGCATGTTTTTGTGAGTAGGTTCTGGCTAAACAACAAAAGCCGTATGTAAAGTGGGTACACCCAAAACTGTCACTTTTTACTACTGAGCCTAGTTTCTATTACGAAACTAGTCAAATTTTCACATATTCATGTTGGCAAGTGAAAGGAGGTTCCAACGCACCAAAGGACGCCACATTTGGATATTGTATGCAAAAGTTATTAAGGGTCAAAGTTCGTTTCTGAAAGCACTCCATCCAAATAGGTACATAACTGAAATTCAAAATGTACAAACCTTCTAGATGTCGCTTTAAGGTCAGGTGCCATTTAACAGCATACTACCTTATATATTGGAGAATACTGGTGAGCATCCTGGATTTGCAAGTCATTGAAATTTGAACAATTTGGTGCCTTGTTCATATCAGTTAATTGCAATCTGCATCTCAATTTGTGACAGTTCACTAGTACTCAAGCCCAAACTGTTCACATCCAATTGCTAATTCCCATCAAACTATCTTTGTGTTTCATTTCGCAGCCACGTTTGCAATATCACACAGCCTTGTGGAAGGAGATCTATTAGTAATTTACAGAACTCTGCACGCGGGTTAAGGTAGTATGCTGTTGTACATTTCGAATTTCAGTTATGTACCTATTTGGATGGAGCGTTTTCAGAAACGAACTTTGACCCTTAATAACTTTTGCATACAATATTCAAATGTGGCGTTCTTTGGTGCATTGGAACCTCCTTTCACTTGCCAACATGAATATGTGAAAATTTGACCAGTTTCATAATAGCAACTAGGCTCATTAGTAAAAAGTGACGGTTTTGGGTGTACCCACCTTATCTAAGTATCACTTTGGGGGTCTGGTGTGATCATGTGCTGAATGGTTGAGCATCTTCGGGAACTTTCTTCGTGACAAGAGATGGTTGACTTAATTGATGATCTCATCTTGATAGATTGTTGTCTCAGTGGACGTGTGTGAGGTTGAATATTGGAATTACTCGAGACAGGTGGGTTTAATTTGAACTTGCTTTTGTACATGGTAGATTTGATTCTGAAGCTTCAGCAGTGTATTTGCAGGTTTTATGAGGAATGAAGAAGAAAAATGAAAGACTAGACATAGAACTGGTATGGGTGGAATTTGCACACAGCTAGGCTAAAGGTTCCGGAGAGGGACAACCTTCTATGGCACGCTAGTCCAAAGGTTGGATGGATGTTGTCCTTTAGACAAATCCGTGAAGGAGGATGGAGCCCATGAATCTGGACGATGATTCGTTTCAGTCGGATAGCAGTTGCATTCAAACGTTGAAATGGTTTCCAAGTTTGACCTTGGACTTCCCCTTCGAGGAGATTATGGTGGCGACAAGGACAGAGCCCGATGGTACATGAACCTTCTGGATAGGGCAATGCCTTAGGAGGAGGGCATTTTGGGAAAAAAAGGGTTAACGAGGAGGGTGGAGTCCGATGAGGAGGCACTTTTTTTCCCAAAATGCCCGACCATGAGTGGCATTGACTGACTTAAATCACGAGCAGGAAATTCAAAGTTAGATGAAACACTTGGGATGAAAAAACAAAGTTGGATGAATGCTCGATTATGCGGGCAAACCCGCGTAATTGGGCATTACGGATTCTTACGCTGTAGAACTTTCCTAGGAAATGAATGGCGATTTCCTGGAAGGGGTTTATGAATCCAAGTCACCCTTTTGTGGTGGTGCCCAAGATAGCTTGCAAATGAGCCAGCATTCCAACATACAAGGGTTTCCATGAGGAAAGAAGGAAGGAACCACTCTGGCTCAACAAAAAAAAAACTCACTTCGTGATGACACTATGTGTAGGAAGCTAAAGGTATAATCATTTCCCAGGTGCGTTTGGTTGCTGGACTTCTGGTCAGAGGTGGGCAGAGTTCGATGATGCCGCAAACCCTGACTTTCTCCATTGCTGGATTCCAAACTATATTCGACTCTGGAATTTTAAATTTTAAAGATGCGTGGCACCTTTGTAGTTTTGAGCTTTACCCTCCACGGTCTGCAATACATGGGATCTTTCATTTCAGGAGGTTTCTTGGTTGCCTCCATTATTGTGTTTTTCTGCTGCCCCATCATTTAGCTCTGAGCAGATATGTATCGCCAAGTGCCACAGCCTATCTTGTTATCTCATTTGCTTGAGCAATAAAAATTGAGTGTAGGTTCTCTATAGATAAAGTTCTCTTTAGATGTTGTTTGGAATGTTAACAAGTGAACCCTTAGAGCATCCCACCATTGTCTTCCCTATCCCTATCTCCGTTGGATGAAGGGGAGCACAAATGATAGGAAAGACAAACTCCCACTAGTAGTTCCCTATATTTTCAACTTATTACTAAATAGAGGTAGGGAGAAGTCAAAAGGAAACTATAAAAATAGTAACAAGGCCAAATGAATAGTACTCCTTCAAATCAATGAAGCACAACTCATATTGGAAAGGTGAAAAGTGGTTTAGGGATTATTCCACTTGAGTTCCCTATCCATCAGCTCATTTGGGGAATTTGGACCCTTCCTCCCTAAATTTTTAGGGATAGGGAATGTTGGTGGGGGAGTTTTTTTCCCTATCCGGATGAAAATCATTTGGATAGGGATAGGGAAGTCACAAACTTTGCATTTTTGTTAGAAATTAGAAATTTGGAGTAGTACACAAGACACACTTCACACACTGCTTAGTTTTGATCCAGAAAATAAATAACTTTTAGATTATTGAAAGTTGCAATTTTCAAGCCATTCTTCAACGAAGGATTGGTACACACTTTTTACCTACAACTAGTGATTAAACACTTAGTAAAAAGAACGAGTCATATGCCTCCAAAAATACGAATCTAGGACTTTCATTGATAGAAATATGAAATTTTGAAGCTTTATTATCAAAATTGTACAATGTTCAATATGAGTATTGGATGGTCTACATGGTGCACATTTAGAACCCATCCATTTCATACAAAATTGTATGAATGTGTGGCAATTTTTAGAGTTTTAGAACACTTTGTGTGTCTATTGGAATTCTTCATAAATAATGCATGTGACTTCTCAAAGAATTATAGTTACATTTTCTTAGTATCATAGAAAACCTTAGATTTATTTCAAGAAACTTCAAGACATGGGTACTTTATATTTTGAAAGCACAAAGACAAAAAAGTCAATCTTGCCGACAGTCACAAGTCTTAGTGCCTTATAGTTTAGCTTCTTTATATTCTTCATGCAATTCAACAGTCCATCCAAAGAATGATACTTTTGTAACCTTTTGGTCTTATTACCTATTTGGCTAGTGGAATCTTCTTTGCTTTGAACATCTTTTCTTTATTAGTGATACACAACTTCATATCACACTACCAAATTGCTTTTTCACTCTTGAAATTTGTCAAGCATGTAACTAACATAATATAGTATACAATTGTTAAAAATAAATATTATAAAATAATTATGCGCAGTTAAAAAAATTTACTCCAAGAATAGTCAAAATTTGTTGACCATATATATTTTAGGCATGGTCATTTTTTTCCCCTTCAAATTTCAAGGGCATTATAATCTTACAATCTATGTAGTAAAAGTTTCTAAGTATTTTTCTACCTACTTCCATAGTAGTTAATTAGTAAAATATGGTTTGGTTGAAATTCACCTTCCACAAAATAGGGTATATATTTACATTGATCCACCAAGGAGGTTGATTTAGCAAGAATGCAATCTTTTCCTTCCATTTGCCATCTAGTTTTGTCATGTAGGGGACTATTGAAGTGCTCCATATATGACTATAAATTTTCTTTTTGGAGTGTCTCCAACTTTACACATGGCACAATATAGTTATAAAGTAATAGAGTTTTAAGTGAATGATTTTGGGTGGCTTTGTAAAGGTGCTTCAAAGACTCATTCACTTTATACCTTAAGGTTCCATCTAAGGTAGTATGTTGTTAAATGGCACCTGACCTTAAAACGCCATCTAGAAAGTTTGTACATTTTGAATTTCAGCTATGTACCTATTTGGATGGAGCGCTTTCAGAAACAAACTTTGACCCTTAATAATTTTTGCATACAATATCCAAATGTGGTGTTCTTTGGTGCGTTGGAACCTCCTTTCACTTGCCAACATGAATATGTGAAAATTTGACCAGTTTCATAATAGCAACTAGGCTCAATAGTAAAAAGTGACGGTTTTGGGTGTACCCACCTTAGTCTTGTGACTTTGAAAATTCACAAAAATTTATGAAGACTCTACAAATATAATTGTCTTTTGAAAATTGAATAATAGATGACTTTCATTTGACTACAAGTGAAATATATAGCATAATTGTAATTTTGACTATATTTGCACTCATCAACTAAAATAATCAATTTGACATTGTTTTACATTCTCAAAGTGTTTGACAACAAATTAAAAATTCTGCTCCTCCAGGAGCGTGGCCTTTCACATGGCCACTTTGGTTCCCTGGGGACGTGATCTAACTAAGTCCCAGAATTTTTCTTCAGCAAAGTCGTTTGCTTCAATGTTCCAACCTTCAGCCCACTTTGCCGGGTAGTCCTTTACCAGCAACCAGCAATGCTCAACCTCAAATTTGTTGTTCTTCTCATTCTTCATATGCCAGAGTTTCTTTGTCATTCGCAGTAAGGTAGTATGGCCTTAAAGCAACCATTTACGGGCTGTTCTGCCTTTTTTATAGGCTTTTGTAGACTAAAATACTTTTTATTTATTTTTCAGAGAAAGATAAATAGATGCAACATCTTGATACAAGTGGTTTCATAATTTTTCGAGTAATATTGAATTAGTTATGATTTTTCAAAGTTTTTAATCCTAGGCACCTATTTATGATAGTAGGTCTGACAAAATGAGCACACGTGCGGCCTATAAAGGGTGATGAGGAAACCAAGAATAAACATGGGAATTTATAATAAGCAATAACCAAAGGTTTTTAAAGCGACCATACTTGTATGCAATCAATTTTCAGATATAAATGCAATCAATATATAAATGCTCACCTATCACTATATTTAAAAATCAACCCAACCATACTTTAACCATCCACATTTAAACCTTAAAGTGATCTTTGACACACTTGAAGTTGCTCTCACTTTAAATTCAGCCCATTAAGAGTCTATCAATTATCCGTTTTAAGATCATTTGAGGTCCATTTAAGACCTAGTTATAGGGGCGATTTTTGAGCAAACTACCTTATGCCTGCAACGTTGGTCCCAAGTGGGTTGAGAGTTGAAACTCACTAAATTACAACAATGAATCTTGCCAATGCCTTCTTCATCAAAACCCTTCTTAAAGCCGGAATCCACCAAAAGAAGATTTGGCCTCAAAAGCAATAATTTGACTTCTGTTGATTGCCACTAACTTAACCCTTAAACGCTCAGAGCAGTCCAAAATGGCCTACGGTTTCTTAGACCATACAATATGTTTGGTCTTAATGAAATTCTTTGTTCAACTTTTTGGTTGTTCATTAATTGTGTAGTAAGATTAATGTCGTTTCTGTACCATGGTGTCAGTTGGCCAATTTTGAATGGATGGCTCATTCCTTCACTTACTCATTTGGACCTTCATTAAATCTAATCAACCTTGGAATGTGGAATAAAAGCACAAAATTGTAGAATCAATCAATAGTCAATGGGTGGAAATTTGTGCATTGTAAGGCTTTCAATTCATTCTCTTTATTGCTAGGTATATGGTATTGTACTCAATAATTCAAAAACTGTATGCTAAGTGCTGAGCGTTTAAGGGTTAAGTTAATGGGATCTTGGGAAATTATTAGAATAATTTCAGTTGATTGCCACTAATCAACTTGTCTCTTCGTGTAATATTAAATTATGTAGCACTAGTGTTCCTTGCATGTGCCGTTGCCACAATCAAAATAAAAGTAAAAGTCATTTTTTAATTTTTTAATTGAAAATAACTTCAAAATTCATAACTTTCACACTGAGGAGTGCAAGGCCTTTGTTGCAGTGTCAAAGGTTGCATTCTTGATACAAACAAAAAGCTTTAAAGCACAAAAGAGTGCAAGGGCTTTGTTTGTGGCATTTGAACATGCATGTGAAAGTTATTGTTTTTCCAAAATAAAATATAATTTAAATTAATTTTTTAATTTAAAAATAATCTAAATAATCCATAACTTTTATATTGTAGGGCCAAACGTCACGAAACAAGGTCCGTGCAACACTACAACCCTCCTTGCAAAGAAATTTCCAACAGTACCAAAAACGCCATGATATCAAACAAACAAAACAAAACAATTCTGGGACATCTCTAAATCTTCAGGGCACCACCATGATTCCTCTCTGATTTTTTTCTATACTTTCTTTTAAACTTGGAAACATAATGCATAACATGCACTTTGTGATGAGATAATTTATTCATGAGTTCACTGTTAAAACCTCTAAAATTATCAGACTAGCTTTCAACTTGTATTTTAGAGCATGTTAACTCCCTTAACGTTTAATAGCCTCTCAACTGATGAAGTGAATAGACATGCTGTATTCTTTATATACGATCCATTTCAATCTCAATTTATTAGAGATAGATCACATAGGTCTAGACAGTTCACAACGATTTGAGCATGTTCAGTTCCATCACCGGATTTTTCATAAATCCAGTACTGAACCTTACCATACCAGGCTTCCAACAGTATCGATAATATTACAAGCAATAGTGCAATAAATGGAACCCAAAGAGTTCTTTGCCAAAGATAAAGCAATAGTGCAATAAATGGAACCCAAAGAGTTCTATGCCAAAGATATCAAGCTTGTTACTGTCCAAGCATTGACAAATCAAATAACCATCATTTCTTTACTCCTACAACATAAATTGAAGGTAAAGAACAAACTCACAACATGCAAAAGTTTTGAAAGTTTTCAAGAAGCCATAGACCTCACTTATGCCCATTCCACAATAAAACAACACGTTGGAATGTTAGTGAGGGTCTTCAACCCATACTGCATGTTAGAGCTATTACTAGAATACAATCAAAATTACACATGCAAACCAAATTTTCACACAAGGCTAAAACTACAATTGAATCTAAAGACCACTAAAACATTGTGCCATGCTTTGTGAGGGATTCATTGGAATTTGAGAGTTACCACCACCAAAATCAAAAACACTTTGTTACTACTGCATGTGAGTTTGCTATAAAATGCTCAAAACTCCACAACTTGGTAAGGGCCTCTTTACATACAAGGACCAAGATGGAGGTGGAGCTCTAGGCACCAAGTTGTAAGGTCTAGTCAATACCATATCATGTTTCTAGATGTACACCGGTTCTCCAAATATTAAAAAATCCACTTTTCTATTATTGTTTAGAATTAAGTGGCATGTGGCAAGCAATGAATGAGGTGAGACAACAAGACAAGTGGAGGATACTTTTAGAAAAATAGTAAGTTGAGTTGATGGAAACACTACAAAAAATCAACCCATTTTGTGACTTGGTAAGAATGACTTCATGTCCGATTTGATTAAAGAATGACTACTACCTCTGTAATAGCACCAAATTTGAAATGGCCTTAATGTTCAAGTTGTTTAGTAGTCGTGACTACGACTACGAGATGAAGTGTGGATGACCTTAGAGCTTCATCCACCATTTTCAGTTCAAAACATTGTCAACCTTTTGGCAGGTTTACCAGGGTATCCAACATGGAAGACTCGGTCACACAGAATGACCATGTTGTTATATAATGTAACTATTTTCTACTTGAAAATGACTAACAGGGAAACCCGATGACTTGAAAATGACTGACCGAGATCATGATGTGGAAAGTGTTGTGCTGATGTCGATGTAGGTATGTCGCGCCTTCTTGGGTTGCGACTGCACCCACTTCAAAATGACTTTAGTAGTCAAATTCTAGTAGTACACAATTGAACTTTGCAACGGGGGCACTGTGGTGCAACAACGTCGTCACTTAATCATTACTTGTAAAAGACAAAGGACTGTTTTTAAAATTTCTATTGGGCAAACATCTGTCCGCACGAGGAAGACTTCCCTGTAGGGTAGTTGCAAGAAACACTTCACGTTTTTTGTTCAAAACTACGTTTTTTGGCCATAGGACTAGCAGTACTATGCAATACTACTAATACTACGTTTTAGAAGCACCCTGACAAATTTGCACCGTTGATTGAAGGCGATTGCAGATCTACACCATTGATTTAGTACTATGTTGTACTATGCAGTACTACGGACTACTATGAAGTACTGCAGAAGCCACTGGGAGCAGAAAATAGCAGAAAAGGAGTTTGTAGAGATTTTCATTTTTAGTAATTCAAAAAAATTCAAAAAAATTCCATAAAAAAATTCATTTTGCTAGTGAAGACTGCACTTGCATTGCACCAAAAAATTCATGAAGGAAAATTTTCCCTCTTCATAACTTTTGCGCAAAGGAAGGTCACTTTGACCCCATGTGTGCAATCGACATGATACTATTTTCATAAAAACTCAACGTCAGCCCTTTTTGTGTTAGTAGACCTCTAACATGTCCAATTTGTGGCTTCAAATTCGCATTGTTTGGGTCAAAAATAGGACTATAAACCTCCAAAATGGCCAAGGTAGACACCCAATCGGGGCAGATTAAAAATAGTAAACTAATTTTTAAATTTTTTTTTAAATTACTCAAGGTCTGTGACTTTAGCATCTACCTTCATTCCAAATTTCATGCCAAATGGACAAACAACGCAAAAGTTATGAGCAAAAAGCCAATTTTTAAGGACAAGGGGACAAGAAATAGGATAAGTGTTTCTTGCAATCACCCTGTACACAGTCTTGGAATGCAACTATAGGCAATATAGGGCAAGGGATTGTGGTGACCACAGAAAGGGAGGATGCTTGCTTTGGTAGCCTGCTTTAAGAGAAAAAATAATTTAATTTTAAAAAAAAAAAAAAAATTCTTTTTAAATTTTAAATTAAAAAAAATTGAAAGATTTAAAATATCTAAATAATAAATAATAATAACAACAATAATTTAAAAAAATTATTTATTTTTAAAATGAGCAATTTGATATGGTCGCCTTCCTACCACATCAAATTGCAAAAAATTGTAATTACAAATTTATTTTAATAAAAAACTTTTATTTCAATTATTTTATTGTTTTTTCAATTGCTTTTGGAATTTGTCTTCATTGTCCTTTTTCACCCAAAGGGAAGTGCTAGAATTTATTATTTATCAGCAATGATTACATTTTGAAATTTAAATTCATATTTGGAATCGAAGATCCTAAAGTAGATAATAGAGGTTATGAATTACCAAATTAGTCAACAAAAAATTAGCAAGCAATTTTTGTACATTTATTTATAAGAACAATTGGGAGGGACAATGATAGTGTACATCATCTTAAGGCAAGTTAGATAGTCTACATTGATGAACACAAAAATTTACTTGCCACAAAGTAGGGCATATATTTACATTGATCCACTAGGGAGGTTGATCTAGCAAGAGTGCAAGATGAAATGTTAGAGATTCTTGATAAAATATAATCTTTTCCTTCCTTTTCCCATCCAAGTTTTTTAGTAGGTGGACTTTTCAAGTGTTACATACTCCCTCCATCTAAAAATAGTGTATCCATTCTTAGTGGTCATTGCACTAAAAATAAATACATTTTTTCTAAACAAAAGGTAGTATATGTTTATAAATTTAACTTGTGAAATGTCTCCAACTTACACATCACGCAACATACTTGTAAGTAATAGAGGTTTTAGTGAATGATTTTGGATCTTTGTAAAGGTGCTTCAAAGACTCATCTACTTCAAACTTTGAAAGTTCTATCTTGTCTTGATTTTGAGATTTCACATAAATTTTGAAGACTCTCAAAAAATTGTTTTTTGAAAATAGATGACTTTCATTTGACTACGAGTGAAAAATATTCTTTAATTGTAATTTTGATTATATCTATTCTCATCAACTAAAATGATCAATTTAAAGTTGCTCTACATTCTTTAAGCACGTGCACTATTGCATTCAAAATATTTGACATTCATCAAAAGTTGATGATAAGTATTCACGGACTTCCAAATATTTTTATTGTTCTTGGATTCTAGCATATTAAGGAGTGGCCCTTCAAATCAAAGATAAATTAGCTTTATCCTACATTCTATGTGGTGATTAGTAGATTAATTATTTATAGAATACATTTGATAAGCAAAGTGGGAGATACAAAAATTGATAGCTCTTGAAAAATAGATGTAAAATTTGATTGTGTCAAGTTTAATGAATAAGGGTGGAGATAAAAAAATTTAACACCTAAATGATTTGGACTATGTTTTCACCAAAACCGCTCAAAAACTGCCATTTCTAAGATAAGTACCAAATTTTAGAAAAAAAATATTTTTAGATAGTTTTCATTGTGTAAATTGCAAGATATTAGCATTTGAAGTAACAAAAAAAAAATTGGCCCTACAAAAAATCAAGTGGTTGCACTTCACAAGGTCACATTCGTATGAAAAAATGTCCAAAATGGTTGTTTCTCTTTGGATTCCTTCTTCAAGTCAAGTTGGCTAAATGCTTGAAAATTTTCAAATCATTTGGAATTTTACAACATATAGGAAAAAAATAGTAAGTAGAAAGAAATAGAGAATGATGAAACATACTAAATTGTTAATCATTTATTTATGGAATTGAAAAATTCCAATTCCAATAGTGGTAATGTTGTAATAAACAATCTACACCCAATGTTTTTGATTTTTTTTCAAAAATATTGAAATTTGAATTAAATAAAGGACTTCAAAGTTTATTTTAGAGTAGAGATTCCATAACTACCCATAAACTACCACAAACTAAAACTCTTCATAACTTTCATTTCATTAATCAAAATGGAATGATTAAAAGCTTTTTACATATATATAAATCTAGAGAACCAATTTCAAATTTTTATTTTTTTTAAAAGTGATTTTTAAAGAAGTTTTTTTTATGCCCGGGTTGCCTGTTGAGCAATGAAAACTATATATCATACAATAACTTCTTAACCATGTAGTTGAAAGTTATGAAAATTGTTGGGCCTTGAAGCTACTCCTTGGGTACATGTTGTGTGAAAATTTCATAGAAAATAAATAAAAACCCCATTTGTAGTGAGTGCCCAAAATTGCTATGTTGCCAAAAAATACAATTTGGGCATTTAGGGGTTAATTCTAAAGAATGAGTTCAAATTTCCAAATTATCATCACGATAAATATTTTGTTCTTCTGATTTTTTGCTCCCAATAATTTAGAGCGGTGCTCAAAATTCCCCTACCCGACCTGTAAATAGTTGCATCACTTCTCTACAACTAATCCCTATTTACACCCAATAACAAAACACCAAAGAAATATAGTGACCATCAACATGTTTTTGATACACTTACAAAAAGTACCATAGATATTTGAGGAATTAGAGATTATAAAAAAAGAAGAATTGGAAATGTCACGGTGCAAATAACACAATTGCATAGAATAAATTTTCTAAAATTTAAACGCATATTTTAAATTTTTTATAATTTAGTCAAATTTATTAGTGAAATAACTCTCAATAGAAGTAAATTTTTTTCAAGGTTCTTCAACAAGTAGAAGGAGAATTAATTGTAGAATGTTTTGTAAGAATTTCAAGAAATTTTAAATTAATTGAGTGAAATATTACAAACTACAATATGACTCCAAATATTTATGGTTCTTATAATTTACTCCAAAAGTCTTCAAGAAATTGTAGAAAATTTGAAAAGTGTCTAAATTATTTTATATATTAAATTTTCAGAATTTTTTAGATTTTTGGAGTGAATTATGAGAACTATAAATATATTTGGAGTCATATTTTAGTCAATATTATTTCACTCAATAAAATTTTAGAATTTGTGAAATTCTTACCAAAAGATTTCCAAAAGAATTCTCCTTCCACTTACAAAAGAATCATGAAATGAATTCACTTCTATTAGTTTAAAAGTTTTGTCTCACAAATAAACTTGATTACATGGCCCAAAAAAAAAAAAAGAAAGAAAATTGTTTTCAATTTTATGAAGAATCATCTGACATAAAGTGCTTGACTTGTACTTCAACAAATCCAAAATTTGTTGAAAAAGAAAATCTGATTTTCTCAACTAAGGTCGAAACACCCATTACCGTTCTGCAGCCCAATTCCATCAATAGACCAACTCAATTTTGTCACCACCTTTGGCCCCAATTCCGCCTAAAATCCCTCCCAATTTCCTTTTTTTTATGACAATATTAGAGAATTCTATGATAGGATCAGGGATTTTATGACAACAAGGGTTACATATCACTCCATTAATAGAAAATATCTAGTACTTGATTAAACGGTAATGGGTTGTTTAGAGGACAATTTTGACCTCACACTATAAGTGGTTTTGTAATTTCAGGGCTGACCACTTCTAAATTCACAGAAATTACAATTTTAATCGAAAAATTATAATTCCACTTGAGTTTGATCCGTGAAACGAAAACACACCTCTGAAAAATATGTGCCCTCCTTGAAATTAACCCCAAGATAGTATCAGGGTGGTAACGGGTGTTTCTACCTTAGTTGTGGCGATTGGAGAAGTGTAAGAAATACTTTTGAGAGCCACTTTATCGAGTCCCTGTTCCGTCGCTTGCTGTAATACGGTACACTAAATATCTCTGCATGAGATTCCCGTTGCCAGAATACGTTAAAAATAAATATCGGCTGTATAAGTTACCCCACCCGACCCCACCCACCCGACTGACCCGACCCCAACCCGACCGGCCCGGCCCTACCCTACCCTAACTTAGCTGCTGCCATGGGCTTTGTTGTACTCTCTTTTGGCAATAAAATATTTTCTATTCACGTGCTCCCAAAAGGCCAAAAAGCATCCGTGATTTTCTTTGGGTTGTGTGTTTTGGTTGGTTGCTTTTTAGATTGTGAAAAAACTAAATATTTTCGTTGAGGGCTTGCCCCTTTGGTTTTGTGTACTGTTTCCCCTTGCAATGGAAATTGTCCATGTATTTCAAAAAAAAAAAGAGCCAAAAAGGCCAAATAGTATATGGCATGAGATGAGATGAGCCATGGTGGTTATTATGATTATGATTATGGATTGGATATTAATTTACCCCGCCAACAACTCCCATTGGATGTACAACATGGGAGTTGCTTTGCAAATAGCACGCACCCACAACTCCCAATGAGCGGGCGGGGTGGATTGACCCCCTCGCTCGGCCCTGCGGGCAAACCCTGGAATTATTAATTTATTTTTCCGCACATGAATTTTTTTGCAAGTTTTTTAATTCAGTTCTGCGATCAGAGACCCCAAAATAGTCAAGAGAGGTCAAGAGTATACCCTAAAACGGCCCCAAATAGTTTTTTTTTTTTTTTACATGCACCCGTCGTAAGGCCGAGCGAGGGGGTCAATCCACCCCGATCACTCCCAGAGTCCCAGTGAGCTGACTGATCAGCCTGCTTCCGTCCGCGACCCCGCTCCAATAAGTTACTGCCTCGACGCGCTCCAATCAGTATGGACGTCCAGCTCAGTCTACAAGCACACCACAACTTCAGGAGAAAAGAGACCCTACCCACATGCCGTCTTTTCTGCTGCTCCGGGCCCTCCCTAAGCTTACCGGGTCCGTCGCGGAGCTCGCTCACTTACTATTCCCCTGTCCGCCATCGCCCGCTTGCTTTTTCTGATCTTTTTCGCCGTGTCGGATGGTTTCCTCATCGTCTGCTCCGACTCGCCATGTCGTTGTTTCATCTCATCGTCGAAGTCAGCTAGTCAGTTAGTCGCTTGCGGCGTGCTGGCTGCTGTCCATGGCGGACAATGGCGTCGTGACTCGCTCCCGGGTTGCTGGTGATTGATTGATTGGACTGGTTTGGCCTGGCTGCCTTTCAGTTTTTCGGACTCCAGGTTTTCCCTTGGCCGGGAATCCCCCCGCTGGGTGAAAGGATTCGCGCTTGTAGTTGGAGTCCCGCGCTTGTCGTCTCCGCGCCGTCTTTGGGTGGGTGGGTGTGTCGAACACACACCACGGCACTTGGGGAGCTAGGCTGCCAACGTGGGAATTACTGTGGATTGGTGGTGAGATGCTATGCTAGTTGCAGCCGTGAATGGAATGAATCTGACATGTAGTGCGTGCTAATTGCAAAGAGTTTCGCACAGACATGTATGTAACGAGTAGTATGAAGATGCCATCTTTCTTTGTCAGGGGTCAGTCACCCTGCCATTTGTACGTACTGGCCTCTCTGGAAACACTAATTTAGAAGCAGAATTAGGAGCAGTGTTAACATCTGCAACCGAACACTCTTGATAGCACCATTCTGAACACCAAGTGCGAATAGACAGACACTTGGGATCTGAAAAACCTGGTGGTGAGACGTTCCTGATCTACTTCTGTAATATTTGCAATTAATAGGACCCGCTGAAAATTTCATTCGATCTGGGTGTGGTTGAGCTAGCTGGACATGGCGTTACTTGGGTTCCTCGCACTGTCGTGTGCCTTCTATCTTCAATTTCTGTAAAGCACCTAGGATATGGAATGGTTTCAGTGTGATCAAGATGCCGAGTTTGATGTGTCCCAAGAAGAAAATGCGGTGATTCTTTCAGCCATTTAATTATAATTTCTACTCGTTAGGATGTCGAAGTGCTCTGCCAAGGATGCCCTGTTTCTGTGTCTGTTCTCCTATCAAGTGGCAGTTCGCGGAGGTATGTGAGGTCTATTTCAAGGACGCTTTCCGACTTGTTCTGAGTGCATCTTCTGTGCGTTACAGGTGCAGAGAGAGCAACCGTTGAAAGGTGATTTGGGTGGACCCAAGTGGAACGACTTGGAGGAAGGTTTTGAGGATGGAGAGCAAAGGAGACTTCTGGATGGACGTGCATGCGTCTGTCAGCATTCGCCGTGGACTATCTGCTGCTTCTGTCTTGGAGAACCAAGGCAGTGAAGGTGGCTCATCTCACGATGGATCCCTTCCATCTTGTTCGTCCTCCTCCTCTGAACGTAACAGCTCAACAGACCTTATCGACGGGGCTGCCAAGGTCATTGCTATACTGGAGGATGGCGAGGTTCGCGGTATGCTGCAGGATGCCGATGTACGTGCTGTGCTGAGGAAGGTGACAATTAACGAAGGCATGTTGAACAAGGCAATCCAGAGCTTGGGCGGTGGGGAGAAAGGTCTCCAGAGTCTGTTGGAATATATTATGATGTGGGTGAAGCAACAAAGGAACATCCAATCATCGTCTCAACAGCCACCACCACCTCCACCTTCCAATCCAGCTTGGAATTTCTCCACTGCACAGGATGTGGTTCTTCAGCCCAGCTCTGATGCATTTCAGATTTTCAGCGGCAGTCTGCAGCCTCCTCCAACAACGCATCCTCTTGACCAAGAGATGAGTTATACTCAGCGCTCGAAGTCCCGAAAGCTAATGACTGGGGAGCCAGAGATGGGTGCTGGACTTGGAGGTTTAGACACTGGCTTTTGTCCGAGCAGTTTCGTCAGGAGCCCGGAAGACTGTAAGCCTGAAGTGACGAGTCCTGATATGATGGCTCCATGCAGCTCCCAGGAGCACATCGCCATGCCTTCTGTAGAGCCGACTGCTGCCATGGCCACAAAAGCAGCACGAAGACACCGAATGAGCCGGCAGAGGCAATCCTTTCATGCACGAGCAGCCAGTCCTGTTGCAACAGCCCCTGTTTCTGTAGGCGGTGGATTGTTATTGAATACGAATGCTGCTACATCTCTAGGAGTGAGGAGTTCAGGGATGTCCGGGGCCCAGACTCCTCCCCCAAGGGCTCCTGTCACTGCTGCTTGGGAGGTAAGGAATGACCTCCAGCCCAAATTGTAGACGTCGTCTCAAAACTGCTTACTTTGTAAAGGAGCTGTACAGTATGGTTAAGAGTCCCTCTCATTTGCAGTCCTGGAGATTTTTTGGAAAGACTCTGGGGATACAGTCAAGACTGGTTAAAAGCTCTGTTATGTTAAAAGTTTTCTGTTCGGGTAAGAAACACGGATTCAATATTTGTGTGTCTAAATGGTTAAATTTGGAATTTAGACTGTATGAAACGTCATTTTGTCATTTTGAAATTATTGGGAAATTTTTTGATTCAAGCGTTTCAGATTTCACAAAGAACTAAAAACCTTCCAAAAGAATTTGCTTTGCTTTGGGGATATTAATCTACTGTACAAATTTAAAAAGCTTTGGACATGCCTCAAATTTTGGCTAATTATTTACAAAACTGTCCCAGTCGTAGGGTATAGCCAATAATGGTAACTTCCAAACCTCATTTCTGCTGTTCAAAACTGTTTGGTATGATTTCCTCTTACCAGTTAAAGTTTTTACCTTTTTGGTATGATGCATTCCAAGTCCTTTACTTATAGAAGTGGCCAATTTGGGGTAAATACTTACAGGTTAACGCCCAAGTCCCAAATGGTCACTTTCATAACAATATGTAATAGGAGAGAACAAATCGTTCCCTCCTTTTTTTCATCTTGGGAAATTCATCTAGAGTTACAATAAATCAACTCTTTGCTTCTAAAGGAAAAAACGTTAGGCGAGAAGGACCTTGACCCTAAAAGGACGTCGCGAACACAGAATCTTTCTTTGTAGGACAGAAGTGCAAATGTTCATCGTTTGAAATTTGTCTGAGAAGGGAAGCTATTGCACAGTAATTTGACCTCCAATGAGTGCTCTTTGTTTTTTTCAAGCAAATGATTCACACGGTACCGAAAAGGATGATTTCCACAGTGACATGCCCGTACTTCTGGGATTAAACTGCGAATTCAACAACTGTACCACTTACACCCTCCGATTTACTTTGTAATGTACGCCTGGAGTCTTTCGACTTGTAAGGATGGTCCATATTCCTTCGTTTTATCTGAAGAATACTTTTAAAGTTTTCTAGGGCCGCAGCATGGAACGTTTGACTGTGCTTCTTCAAAAAAAACTTCGACCGAGTGATGTCGGCCATCTCGGGCGTATTATACTTCCCAAGGTTAGTTGCCTGCTTCTGATCCACTAGATTGTAGCTTGACTGACGAACGTTCTAATCATCATAGTATTGTATAGAAAGGGTTTCCGGGACTTGCCTTCTATTCACCCGTCAAATCGATTTGTGCAGAAAGAAGCAGAGCAGCACATGCCGTCTCTTGCAACAGGCGGAGGTATCCCCATACAGATGGAAGATTTTGACTCAGGTCATTCTTGGAATCTCAGATACAGGTATGGATCGGTTTGTGTTCGTTCCTTTGCAATACTCTTTTTCTCTTATGGTAAGAAGCTTGGGCAGTAGTAGTTTGGAGCTCGTCACTAAGTAAGTCGTTTAGTACTTCTTCTACGACGTATGTTCTTTTTTCCTTCCCCTGATTCGTTGTAAATTGTCACCAAGCGCTTTTTCCATAGCTCGGTGTCGCTGTGTTTTGGACTGGGTTCTCTACTGCCTTAGGATGTGTTGACGTATGGTGATGTAGAAGGGTGGACTGTTGGATAATTTCGTAGACTCCGCGAAGTTTATCTGTGTTTTGTGAAGTATCTTGAGGTTACATCTAGAATAAGTTCTTGTCATCTCTTGAGGCGTCAGAGGATTTGTGGGATGCGATATTTCTATAAATTTCCGCATCCTTGAATTGCAGTTGGTGGTTGATTGTTGTTTCCTTCCAGTGTAATAGCTCCGCCTGAAATGGGGTCTTCTCCCCGAGTTACTTCGGGCACTTCATCGTAAGTCTGAATATTGTTTATTATGAAGGATACTTCTCGGCTAGCATGTGCTGCAACTGCTAGATCCGTTTCTAGGAATGGGGCAAGGGAAATTAAAATTTAGGCAGTTCAACTACGGCTGAAGAAAATGTCCTTAACGTTCGAAGATCATTTGCATTATTCTGGGTGTTCTGGTTCCATCCAAACCTTAAAATAGTAGGTCTCTTGCATCTGAGCAGTGCGTAACTTTTGATGGACATGTTTTTGTGAGTAGGTTCTGGCCAAACAACAAAAGTCGGATGTATATATTGGAGAATACTGGTGAGCATCCCGGAATTGCAAGTTGTGGAAATTGGTGTCTTGTTCATATCTTAATCTCAATCACCATCTCAAGTAGTGACTGTTCACTCAAGTCCAACCTATTTACATCCAGTGGCTGATTTCGATCAAACTATCTTCTTGTTTCGCAGCGGCGTTTGTGATGTCACACGGGCTTGTGGAAGGAGATCTACTCGTACCTTACAGAATTCTGCAAGGGGGTTATGTAAGTATCACTTTTTGGATATGGTTGTGATGGTGTGCTGGATAGTTGAGCATCTTCGAGATCTTTCTTCGGAACAAGTGATGATTGACTTTATTGCTGATCTCATCTTGATCGACAACTGTCTGAGTTAACTTGTGTGAAATTGAATATTGGAATTACTCAGGAAGGGTGGCTTCAGATTGAACTCGCTCTGTTCATGGTAGATTTGATTCTGAAACCTTAGCAGCGTATTTGCAGGTTTTGCGAGGAGTGAAGAGGAGAAATGGAAGACTAGACATGGAACCGGTACAGGTGGAATTGGCACACAGCTCGGCTAAAGGTTCCCGAGAGGGACAACCTTCTCTACACGAAAATGACACACTCGTCCAACGGCTGTATGGAGGAAGTTCTTCAGACAAATCCGTGAAGGAGGAGCCTGTGAATCTGGACGACGATCTTTTTTTGAACGAAGTGATCCTGAGCATGGGTCCTTCGTTTGAGTCTCACAGCAGTTGCATTCAAACGTTGGAACGGTTTCCAAGTTTGACCTTGAACTTCCCCTTTGAGGAGATTGTGGCGGTGACAAGGACAGAGCCCGATGGTCGATAACTATGAACCCTCTTGATGCAAATCATCCTTTTGTGGTGGTGCCCGAGATAGCTTGCGAATGAGCCAGCATTCCAACATCCAAGGGTTTCCATGAGGAAAGAAGGAAGGAACCACTCTGGCTCAACAAAAAATAATCACTTCTTGACGACACAATGTGTAGGAAGTTAAAGCTGTAATCATTTCCCAGGTGCGTTTGGTTGCTGGAGTTCTGGAGGTGGGCAGAATTGGATGATGCCGGAGACCCTGACTTTCTTCATTGCAGGTTTCCAAACGGAATTCGACTCTGGAATCCTTTTGGTACCGTAATCTTCAAGATGCGTGGCACCTTTGTAGTTTGAGCTTTATCAGAAACCCTCTCCACGGTCTGCGGCACATGGGATCTTTCATTTCAGGAGGTTGCTCGGTTGCCTCTTATATCGTGTTTTTCTGCTGCCGTATCATTTAGCTCTGAGCAGATATGTATTCAAGTGTGCTTGTTTGTTTGAGCAATAAAATTTTGAGTGTAGGTGCTCCACAGTCTTGGAGTAGAATATTTAGACGCTGTTTGGAGTGTTAACGAGTGAAACCTTGCAATGTAGCATTTTTTCTGTTTGGCCATGCAGCACAGGATGTTGGGATATCACCGAGGGATTCTGTAAAATGATTAGAACTTCAGACTTTGCTTTTTTGTTATAAATTGGAAAATAGGGATCATTGTGCAGAATTTGGACGTGGAGTGAAGGTAGGACAGGCAGAAATGGCCCATTTAAGAGCTTATTGGTGTAGGATCTCTCCTCTGTGTGGCGATTGAACTATTTTCTAACAAATTTTGAGGGTTTGAAGTGAGGGAGACACATTCATCACAATTTGATGTTGTAATTTTTAGACTTAAAACAAAATTATATATGATTTTTTGAAGTTGAGAGAAGTAGTTTGCTATTGAAGGCAATAGGTATTTCCACTAAATGTCAAATAGTTGTCCATCAATGGTGCAAATGGAGTTGAAAATTGATGGCATCCAAACCTTAAACTTAGACCATATGGTGTATGTAATTGCCTATGTTGGCATAATGTGTCCCTACACTAAACACTTAGAACTCCACATTATAATTTATATTGAAATTTTGTTTGCTTCTAAGTCAATTTTAGTCTCCAATTGCTTAGAAAGGTGTACAACATTAATTTTCATTTGATAACTAATTTATTACTACACTATTTTTCATTCCTATAGTAACAATTCATGGTTTAATAGCATGGGTAGTTCTTGAAGCAAATGCAAAATATAGACAATCTTCCTTAGTATTTAAGACATTATTTATAAGTTGCTAAATTTTGATTTGTATAATAAATAGTTTTCACTTTTAGTTTAAAAAAAATTCATTTTTCTACAAAAGATTGTTGCACTTTTTACCTACAAATAAGATGTGTGAGCCCCTGGCTAGAGAATCACCTACAAAATCATATATACTAATTACCAACATCAACTTGTGAAAGGAAGAATTGTATCACAAGAGTACATGTATTAATACTATCGTGTATGTTAAGAAATATCTTCTATTAATATGCTTCTAATTTAGATTTAATTTTCCTACTTCTTAAGTTAAATTTTCTTTTCCCATCATGAGCACTTTGACATTTATGGCAATTATGGTGGTTACTACTCATACGGAATCACCAAGACTTCAGCCTCTTCTATTCCTACAATTGACAGCGAATGGGAGCAATTATTTGATATGGGCAAAAATTGTGAAAGTACACATATTTGTGGAGTAGTTATCTTAGGACGTTACATATGAGAAGCCTCCTAAGCAACCTCCAACTATAAGTACGTCGGTTTTTACCACCACATCCTATAAAACATTGCTTTGTTACGTCCTTTGCTTTTGCTTTCTGCTCTTACGCAATGCTGAAGCATGTCTTGTTGGAACAATGGTTCCTGAGTCTCATGCTACCTGTTTTTTTTATGCTAAATTTAAGGTACAAAAATATAGGAAAAATCGTTTTAAACGCTCAAGTAACCATAGTTGTGATAGCCAACCTATTCAAAGAAAGAATGATACTTCAACTAACAACAATGCTAAGCGTTCGTCAGAGACGCATTCTTGTCACAAATGTGGCAAAGTAGGCCATCTTGCAAGTATTTGCAATGTTGAGGGATATACATTTTTCTGATGAAAACAATCTTTCATCTTGGCAAACTAGAAATTTAATAACTATGGTAGATTGAATGTGTTTCGTTTCCAAGAGGGATCAACTAAGGTGATGTTGCCTGAAGGCACCACCATTACATACATGTGTGTTATGTTTTCTCCTTTTGTGCCTTGGAGCCTAATCAGCTATTGAGATGTACGTACCAATGGTTTTCATCTTTCAATCAAAACTCGGAGGGGTCATTTAGAGTGTCCATTAGAAACCACGTGTAAACAAAACTTTGGACCCCTATATACTTTTTGAATTATAAATAAAACAAAATTAAAAAATATGAATAGATTTTCCTACTTTGAAAGTTTATGTTTTGAATTATTGATATTTTTATTTGTTAATAATAATTAGTTACAAATTTTTGAAGTAAAAAGATACACTGTAGAACTGAAAAATAACTTTCACACCCCTATATTATATAAGAAAAAATTGTTTAAAAAATGAACAAAAAATTCTTAAAAATAACTCATTATTGAAAGTAACCCATATTTAACTAATTATGGACAAATCCATAGTCCAGAATTCAATCAGTTGTTCGCCGATAAAGTGGAATTCAATGATTTTTGTGCAACAATCATCATACAGAACAACCCGCAGTGTATACAAAACGTAAAATAACATGATATATTGAGAATGACAGATTACATAGCTGATGACCACAAGGCGTGGCACAGTGTTGGATGCCAGCCGATAGTCCACATGAACTAGCTAAGATGAATGATTTGACTATCAGAGTAGGGTAAGACAACCTCCATGCTACTAAAAGCACAAGCCACATTACATTTGCCTCACACTAACTAGATCAGCTACAGAGGAATCTACGAGG
Source organism: Rhytidiadelphus loreus (assembly GCA_947034895.1). Taxonomy (NCBI): domain Eukaryota; kingdom Viridiplantae; phylum Streptophyta; class Bryopsida; order Hypnales; family Hylocomiaceae; genus Rhytidiadelphus; species Rhytidiadelphus loreus. The sequence continues at coordinate 70,865,540 of OX344762.1, forward strand.
AATATCAGCTGGCAGCCGATATCTCAGAACGTGATGTCGACCCCGAAAGTAGGATGTGAAAGTAAGGAATGCGTTGATGACAATCCATTTGATTTTGGAGGTACAGTTGATGAAGGCAATAAAGTTGATGACGGCGATGAAGGTATATACTGTGCACCTCAGCGGACGATAGCAGTGTATCGGTTGGCAGCCCATATATCCTAAAGAAGTCTCTACCCGAATATCCCATCCCAATTTGGATGCCCGTATTTCATGGCGTGTGCTACTTCATAGTGTAATTGTCCCGGTCTTTTGGTGACTTTGACATATTCCGAAACTGAATCATGCTCGTACATGGGATATATGAATGGAATGATGTCCGTTGAAATATTTGGAATGACTCTACTAGCATTTGGGAAGTTGAGATTCCCCTGAAATGGCAAAGGAATATAGCACGCTGTATCCGGTGTTCTCCGTAGTGAAATCGGGCAGACGTTAACTATGAGCACTTGGTCAAATGAACAAATTTCCTTGGACGGTCCCTTTGCAAGCAGTGTTGATATCATTTTGTAGCACCAAGGAAAATTCTGCCTATCTACACAGTATTCTCTCCCATATATAAATGATAGCTTTTGAATGACATCTTTCGGAAGCAAGTGAGCAAGCAGCGTCCGTAGTTCATGCATTGGCATTTTCGACCAAATCCCGACGTGAAACTTTTCAAACAACGTAGAAAATAATCCGACGAGCCCTGGACGTCTAACGATGTTTCGGTGAGGGTCCCACTTATCCACCTCGATATTCGGGTCGACAAAACAAAGCAATCCCGTGACGTAGAGCACCACACACTTTTTGAATGTATGGGGTTGCCCATTGGTGGACTCCTGAACAGAACAGAAATGTGATGACTCAAGATTATGTGGTAATTACAAGGGAGCTGAGAACCGGCATGCAAGGTATCGGCTGGCGGCCGATACGTAGGGTTTTTGATAAATGATAAAGCAGTAAGCAATGATTCCCTTCGAAATCTAGGCATGAGAAGTGAGTATGAGTGTGCGAGTTTGTAAAAGAAAAGATGGCCATGCCCAGCCATATATGGCAGAGCGCGCTTTTGCTCTGGAAGCAATCAAACGCTTCCTTAAAGAGTGAAAGGGTAAAACAGATTCCTGTAAACAAGTGTTGTAGAAGACCAGATGCAATCGATGAGTCTCCACTAAACAAGCCTTGCTACAGTTAATGCCACAGTCCCGTCAGAGTCCCAAGCTAGAAGCATTTGCGGACCGTTTGGGAGACTGAGTCATTACATGCAGCCTAGTCAGTTTAGTGGAGATTCAGCGACTACATCCAAGAATTCCATAACTGTTGATTACAGTGATCGTGCTAGAACATTCAAACTCTCGAAGGAAACATTTGAATGCTTTGAGAGCGAAACGACTATCCGTCTTATATAGCTGGACAAGCGTCGGTAAATGCCTTTATTACACGTAATTGTTTAGCAAAAAAATCCATACATAAGTTTTTAAACATATGGTACAAGTCCTACGCTATATGTACAAGACATTTATACAATTTCTAATAATAGTGTCAGCTGACAGCCGATATAGTAAGCGCCCTCCAGCGACAAGTTGACTAGCATCCGCATCATTTCGTTCCCATGGCCAGTAGCTCTTCCTCTGAGTAGGGCACCTCAAATCCCTTCTTACAGTCTGCCATGACTTCAATGCACAGATTATATTGAGTCGACCCCGGCATGCATCGCGGAAGACCGACTTCCGAATTCCGCTCACAGTACTCGGGAACCGAGAGCCCAGAAGACAGCAACCCCTCCAGAAACGGGATCATCGTTTGCTAGAGGAAGGGGAGTCTGGGAGCCTTCAATTTCGCCTCCGAGTACATTGTACAAGGAGGTGGATGAACTGCACTATATGGCAAATTTAGAATGTTCCTATAAGGAATATGATCGATGATCAATGAATTATGAATGGAGGCATCACTGTTGAACAGTGTCGGGGAGGCCAAGAGACGTGCAAGACGCTTCAAGAAAATTGGTCTACCAGGATTCGCCGGATTTCGGTAGGTGCTAAGGTTACATGACTCTTGCCCGAAGGCAAGAAAGCTATCTCCAATCTCCGTCACCTTCCATTTAATATTGTCTAGACGATGCTTGAGAGTGTCCAACACCAAATCTGACCAATAGACAATCGTGATGTCCTGACTCATACAAAATCTCAGAAATTGTTGAAGTCTCGGACGATCTCTGACCTGAGACCTTTGATGCGAACCCTTTCCCTTCAAAATGAGTGGCTCGAAGAACATTATGGTTCCCTGGACCTCAATGAAAAGAAACAATTTCGAAGACGCTACCTGTGGAGCATCAGGACTTGAATCGTGTGCTCTGATGTCCGTAGCCGGTTTGTCACACTTGTCTCCTCCTTGAGACACGGTCTTCTCTGAGGACTCAGATGGTAGAGCATGAGAATCTGCAATGAGAGATGACATACATAATGACTTAGATGCAATACAATGAGTGGATTCGAACAAGAAAATTCTATTGTATCGGCTAGCAGCCGACACACTACATAAATAGTCTATTCTGCATAGCTGAAGGCACACAGTGACAAGTCCCAAAGAACAAGTCGGAGCCAGGTAGCACTAAGTTAAATGACCTACTCTAGTTACTCCTCAAATATTTGGACACATATCTCTGACCTACGACGAACCTCTAGACCGCGTTTGCATGGATGCTCCCTGATGAACGGGAGATAGCGGTCCGTTGGGGAAGTCATGCTCTGGCATGTTCTCCAAAGGCACAACACTGTCTACCTCCACCTCCGTGCGTTTCCGTTTCCCCTTGGACCGGCCAGTGTGACGAGAGTCCAAAGAAGGCGAAGTCCCGTCCGATCTGTTTCCTTTGCTCCTACCCCGTCGCGACCTGCCAGCGGACGCAGCTGGATGTGTCGGCTGGCCGCCGACATGAACGGTAGACTCTTGCGGGTTCTCGACGACTCCTGCTGGTTTCGACCCCTGGCGTTCTGATTGAGCTTTTAGGATCTCCTCAGATGGCGGGGGATTATGTAAATCAACGACCATGGCGTCCAAAGTTCCATCATCGCCAACTCCACCTTCTTCAGTTTCTCCAACATCGCACGGTACAGTGTCACGAACTACTTGGCGACTATGAGCGGGATCAATGGGCGACATGATATTGTTGTTTGTTGGTGCCGACTCCCGTTGAGCTGTACGAGTGGGCGATGAAGGTTCGGTTGGTGTAAGATCACGACTTCGGTTACCTCGCGGCTTGCGAAGTAGTGTTTGCACGATGGAGTCTTCACTGGACGAGTCGCCGCGCAGGACAATCGGTTGTGATGTGGTTGGTTGATTAATCCGACGGTGGACCCTCGACGGTGGATCATCAGAGCCGATAATAATCTGTGGTGGATGCACGGATTCTGATTCCGTGGGGGGACATGGAGTGAAGGAGGGAGTCGACTGAGCCCCCAGCCCCAATCCTCCAACAGTGCGAACCTCCAGTAATGCAGGGTCCCGCGGAGGAGCAAAGACATGAGCAGCAGAAACAAGGTTCATTCCCTTGACGCGCTCATTAGCTTTCGCTACGCCATCTTCCTCAAGAACAAACTCCAGAATGGGGCAACCATTCCTCTGAAAACATAGAGCATTGCAGTCAGATAGGATTTGTATCGGCTGCCAGCCGACACAAATGGATGTATACGAAGAAAACATTAAACTCTCAGTGTACTACAGCGCATGACTTACCAGAGCGATCTCGGTAACGTTTCCACCTCCCCAAATATTGATGACGGTGGCGTCCTTGGATTTGAGAGTCGGCTTCATGAATTGCTCCAGGAGCCCATGGCCAACGCCGCAGAATCCTCCGTTCCAGTCGACCTCGCCATCGACATCTTGGTTGTACCACTCAAGGGGCTTCTGGATTCCAGTGAACTTTTTGAATACCCCTTGCATACTGCCTCTGTCCTCCGGCTTGGGGTAGGTCAGAGATAGTGTGACCATTGGCTTCGCCTCCAGCTCGGCCTTGAGAAATCCCCCGCGAGGAGATGGTTGGTAGTACACCGTCTGGAAATACCAGGACGACACAGATGAATAGGAGGCGGCCGCCATGGAATCCCTGAATCGAGAGTTGCCTATGAAGAGCATTGGCAGAGGAATGTAGGAGTCGGAATCATCGTTCAGTTCCGAGGGAGCCTCTGCCACAATTGCTAATTCCAGGAAATTTTCTTTATTCACATGCAAAGGTTCCCCACTCTCGTTGTACCCAAATAACACGAAGAACTTCCGATCCCCAGGTTGGAGGCCCAAAGACTCAGAGCCGCCCCGAATTGCATCCATCACGTTGGATATAGTCTCTCCAAGGCGGCACTCGTACTTGAGGTCTGACACACTCCCCCGGATTGAATCCACAACAACAGTGGCGTAGCTCTTCAATGTTGTGTAGAATACCCCAAGCGCCTTGCCATCCGTAGACTTATCCATCGTGGGATGCATGGGGTTGGCTCGCCCGTTCAACCAGTTGCTGCCGTCTGTGAATTTCTTGACGTCCTTCCATACATTCCGAACGACAGCGGTAGAATAGCCTTCCGCGTTTGCAATTTCTTGCCACGCCTCGTCAGAATACGGGACCCAAGTAGCATCCTTACAAGGCAGTGGGTACTTCTTCCTGAGCCACATGATCTCGTTCATAACGACCCTGTCCAGCTTCTTATCCCGGCACCAATCGAAGAGTGTCACCTTTCCTGATGATCGGGCCTTTGCACTGTTCTTGATGCTGACGCGGAGGTTGAAGATGTCCCCCACAAGTTCACAGAGGTCGGCATCGCGGAGGCCGAGAGTAGGCGTCAGGTCCGTCTTGGTGATATGTGTCAGTGGTTTCCGATTAACGATGGAATTCGGAATAGTCCCATCGTCGCCCACAAGCTCACCGTTCTCCCAAGCGTCGAACACCTCAGTCCACAGTACCCATGTCCTCTCCTTAACAAAGATGAGTGGCAGCTTTGACGAGACCTTCTCGTCGACAAAGTGCGCCATGACATTCAACTTTGCTGCCTGCATTATCAGTATTTAATGTGTGAGAACATGTCAAAATTGTATCGGCTGGCAGCCGATAGAAAAGATACTTCCATATGAACATTATGAATGTCGCCTTGTATCGGCGGGCAGCCAATACAATTGCAATTAATGAACGATTATATAATTAAATTAAATTCCTATTCATGAAGCACAGTTTATGATGAATACCTCAAATGCGGCCGTCGGCTTGCCTCCTCCTCGATGTGGCTCCGGGCAACCCGCCTTTACCCATGCCGCCCTCCCCATCTCCGCGCAGGATCAGAACGTCTCCTTTGCCACCTTCTCCGCGATGTTCAGATTAAGAGCATTGGATACCCGGACAAGCGTGTTTGGGTCTCTACTAAATACCGGAATGACCTCAAACTCCAAGAGATCAGCCTTTGCCGGCGAGCCATCAGGAAACTGTTCGGCTAGTTCTCGGCAGGCGGTGACGGTATGTTGGCCCCCAATGATATACCAGTTGACATTTGGTGCCTGCCACCACGGCATCGTTATACCACCGATGACAACAGTGGCACCCTCCACTGGGCATTGGTCCATGACTGCATCCAGTCCTTTGTCTGTAGGTAACGGAGCTCGTTTCAATGGAATGCCATGTATTTCGGGCTTCTTCCTAATAGACCCATAGCCCTTGTACATGGCTTTAACCTGAAATGACGGAAATCCAGGTAGTGAGAATCACCACTTCAGGGTGTCGGCTGGCAGCCGACACTATTGGTAGGAGGACATTAAATGGAATATGGGGTAGTGGCATAGGAAACAAATGGAATACCTGACCAAGGCGATCCTTCGCAATCTTGCGGTACTTCAGCTCGTCTGGTGCAATGTGAAGCTTGTCCGATGGAATGACTCCAGATAGTCGCCGCTTCTGGTATGGGAATGCGTGAAGGAGTCCTGTCTCTAGCGCCTGGTAGATGGCGTTCACCTCGTTATCCTTTGTCTTCGTCGTCAGGTGATTCCCGCGTACCAGTGCTTCGTCCAGTGTGAGAATAATCACCCGATTTGGATCGTCCTTTCCCTTTGCCTTCCTCTTGGGTTTGCTAGGCGACCCGGCCTCCTGTTCAGTAGATTCATTCGCTGGATCCTGTGATCTTGTCACTTGCTTCCTCGACGCTGGCACCTTCTTCTTCCCTTTTGCCATGTCCTTAGTGATTAGGGCATTCTGTTGATCCCTCTCTGCCTTCATACATTCCCATCCCATAACAAGGTCTTCACTATCGGAAGGGCTGCTCCCCTCAAATGTCATTCCCCTCGCCATGGATTTCTCTCCACATGCTTCCTCCGTGCACTTGTGGACAGGCAACTGCACTGCAAAATAGTCAACGACGCTAGAGTGTGAGCGGGGAGCAATGAGCAACGAGCGATTAGATTTGAGTGCTTATTACAAGCATTTTAACTAAAAATAGACATGTCATAATAATAAATAGGATTTTCAGATCCCAAAATAGTAATGTCAAAAATAAAAAATAAAAAAAATTACAAAAAATAATTGTAAATTTTTTATTTAAAATAATTGATTTAGTAGTCAAATGTTGCATGAAGGGACAACAATGAAGGACTATCAATTCTCACAACAAGAGAGGTACATCCACAGATGTGATGTATGAATGAACGTCATCCATGTCATCCATTCATCATCCATCCAAAAAAGACTTTATTTGCACATTGCAATACACGTCCATTGCAATTGAGTATTTTTTGGGGGGGTTCTAATCCAAAAATAAAAATTAATTTTACAATTTTTTTTAATTAGCATTGTTGACTTGAAAACTTTGTTAACTATTTTGAGATTGCTTTAGTGCTCCTCGGAACCGAATAGCACCTTCTTGATTTATTTTGAGAAATGTAACAATTAATCCCATACTGTAATTCGGTCGGGAATTCGGTTGTGGTTTAGGACTCCTCGGAACCGAGAAGGCTCTTAAGGTTCATTTGAAAAAAAATTAACAATCAATTATACAATGTTGGCTGGTTGTAGTAAAGTGCTACTCGGAATCGAGGAGCCCCTTTAAGATTCATTTGTAGAATTGCAACATTTCATTGTACACTTTTGTTTGGCTGAATTCAACCTTTTCTTATGTATTTTTTTTATGTTTAAGATTTTACAAATGATTTGAGTAGTCCTTAGGGTGCCATGATTCCCCATGAACTATTTTCACCTTCAACTAATTAGCCTTCAAAGCATGTGGAAACTACTACAATGGACCATTATTTATCCACCTCTAAACATAAGTGGTGTTACTGTCTACTACAAGATGGATACTCAACATCTTATAGATTGCTATCTAGAAGAAGTAGCTTCACTTCATCAAAGCTCAAACTTGGTGCATGTATATACTTGTCGTCTTTAGAGTTTGCCTTGCATATAAACCTAAAGATGTAATACAAATGCTTGCAGTTGACCCATGATTTCCTACTACCAAGTGCAGTTGTACTCATGGTGATGAAGTCTTCGCAGGTACAAGCAGGGAAGTCCGAAATTGTGATTCGATAGACCTTTTGGCAAGGAAAGATACCAGACATTAGAGTTATTACTCTACCATAGCCAGGGTATGGAATAACAACTATGGATTCAATGACAACTTTCAAGTTCCGTACTGTCTCCCATTTGTTGCGGTGGTCAACTGTAGGTGCATTAGGGTTACGTCGAATGGTCCTCCCCAATCGCTTTGTGGGGTGCATGTCACCGTCAGATGGTTGCATATCGCTATCCAGTTGCTTTGGATGAAGCAAAGACACCTCTCTCACTATGCTTTCTTCATTAAAGAGGTGGAGTGTTGGTTCGCCTACCTCTTCAGTTTGCAATTGGAACCCTGCTTCCTCTAGAGAAAGTATCTCTGATTTGGTGAGAAGTGTCCCACAAGCAACAGGCCACACATTTGGCAAAGAAGGCCAGTTGTGAACCCACTTGACCTTAGAGCCTCCTACGCAACGCAAAAGGTCGTCAGCACAAAACCAAAAATCAAAGTTGATGATGGCTTTGGTTCCATACTCTGTCATACGTCCGTTGTAAGTAGGTGCTGCTGTTCCACTCTTTTTCAACTTGTTTATTTTGGCCCCGCATTTCTTCTTCATCTCAACTTGAACTCCATGACAAGTCTTTCCTTCCTTCTTGCACCGTGCTATGTGCCACAAAGAAGGGTTGCAGTCTGTTTCAAATACTTTGGTAGCATGAGGACGTAGGATGCTTGGTTCTCCTTCTTGTGTTGACATTGGCGTTGATGCGCCTGCTTCTGTGCGTGCTCTAATCGACCGAGTCTGAACTTGGGGTGTAGAAAATTTCACTGTATCATGGCGGTGTGAATCGCCATCTAATCTAGGTGGAAGATTTAATTTGCGCTTTGTGGAGCCAAATACTTCTTCACCTTCTAAGTGAGGAACCCGTGTAGTGAATAGGTCAGCACCTGGTAGTTTGGTGACGGCCTCAGCAAACTTTGCTGGATTTCTGGTTCGTCTTGCAGCTCGAAGGCGAAGTTCGTCTAAGTGGGGACCAGTGCCGGACGCATATCCTTGGAGGTATTGCCAGTAGTTAGTTGATTGCTGAATAGCCCACATCAAGTCATCCGTGGTGGCAACGTACAAGCAGGTTCCTCTCTTCCCAGACATTTGTAGCCACTTATTGTGAACTGTCTCTGCCAGATTGCATGAAGGCATTTCTGCTAGCTCCTCCAAGTTCAAGTTCTACACCACCAATAAGATTTTTAAGTACTCAGTAAGGCATCCTTGGTTCCGAAATGCCTATTTTAGAACTGGAAACTATAGATGTTTAGATTAAATTTGTGCAGATTTTGAAGATATGAAGGAAAATAATCAAATATAAATCACATACATTTAAGATACTAAATTTTTTTGTTTTTGAACAAGAGTTGAATAGTCAAAAAGAAAAAATTTAAATTTGAAGAGGCATGTGACTTACCAATTCTAGAAATCCACCCCACTGCCGGTATCGGAAATGCCAGAATCCAAGCCAATCATCGAGTTCTTGGAGAGAGTCCTCTGATGCAGCTCTTGAAGATAGCCACCAACCTTTGATTCCAAGGTATCTTTCTTCAGCTTCCGCCATCGACTTTGCATCCTTGTATTGTTTACAAAGGTTCTTGTGAGTTTCTTGGAACTTTGGTCGAATGAGCTTCTCTATGTGTCTGTTCAATGACGTCGTCCAATGAAATAGACAAGAGCGCTCTCGATCTTGCATTGGCTCTTGCTTGTTTCCACTTCCATATACCACACGAACAGCATGCCAGTTGGCCATTGCGTTGTCAGCCATGAAGCCTTTGAAATTTGTTGAAGAAATCCCGTGGCGTGCCATAACGGAGTTCAGGGATCTCCACATTTGCTCTTGTGATAGAGCATCCTCACTCATCATGTCGCATACACAAATAGTTTGAACTCGACAGAACTCAGGGTCGTAGACACGGGCAGCCATTGACGTCCATCCCTTCACCCTCTTTACATAATCAAACATACACCAAGAGTTCTGTAAATCTCCACCATGTTGCATTCGCCTCACCAAATCCACCCCGCTTCCCGGACCTTCTTCAGACATCTTGAAAAGGTAAACCTTATCCTTACCTTGGCCTGGAAATACGCTATCTTGGATAAAAGAATATGCACTTCTCATTTTTAATGAGATAATGTTGTCTATGGGTCCCCCACTTGTATTGTGACGGAAATTAGAGATGGTATTTTGAATACTAGGTGAACTGAGTATCCGAAACTTCTCCATCATTGTTTTGAGTGCCTCCCCTCGAAGGGGCTTTGGGTCACTCTGCTGTCCATCCTCATAAAATAATTCAGATGCAAGGAACTCTTTGCTAGCAGCAAGACTAATGGCTGAATTTGTAGCAGTCGGTGTTCTAGAGACTTCTTGACCAATCAGAGATGTTGTTCTCTCAACGGAGTCACGGCAAACGCCCCTACCTACAGGATGTTTGTGATCACCAATATGGATACAAACTCTTGGAAAACCATTCGAGTTTAAGACCCTATACATGCGACAAGGGCACAAAGACTTGCAAGAAGGTGACACTTTACAGATCCGACATACAAGATTGGACTTTATAGGAGATTGATTCCCCACAGCAAAGACAACAGGTGATGACCCCTCCCACTCGGTTTCATTTTGGTTTCCACCTCGTTGAACTCTAGGGCATACTGGATTTTCACAAACTAGATGGCCAACACAAAATGAAGAGCGAAACTTCAGTCCAAAGTCATTAACAATGTTTGTAGTGTGTGTATGTGTCCAGTTGTGTCCATCAAATCTTCGATCCATACCCTCTAGTTGTCGACCAACGGACAAGGAAGATGGTGACCTTGACAGACCAATAGAAGATGCCGGAGAAGAAAGAGGAGGTAACTCAAAAAGTACATCTCCATTGAAAGACTGAGGAAGATGACGCACAGATTCACTACGAAGTTTATTCAAGTTCAAGAACTTCAACTTATTCCGTGCACGCGGGCGACTTTGCATATCTCTAAGGCACTCTAAAATACTGAGGAATTGTGATGCACCTTTGGTACCTATCTGAGGCAATGTGCTCCCATGAACACTCTGGTTCATCACCAAATTAGTTTCGTCGCCTATCTCAGGTATGGGAGACAACTTTCCACTTGCTTCATTGACAAGAATAGCATCATCATCTGAAGACTCAGTAAGATCAATGTGGTCGTAATCCGTGGGCTCTACTTTGACACGAGTTCCCCAAGGTACTTGTGCAGTAGAGGTTGCAGACCCAAGTGTGAGAACTTCTGTTGAACCTGACCTAATAACACTCGGAGTACCAAATGCATGGTACTTTCCAGGGGTGAGTCTCCAAACATCTCCTGCCTCATTCTTGAACTTTAGTTGTATGACAGTTGATACAATTTCTACTCCCTCGGAATCAAATAGCTCTTCTTCCACCCACATAGACTTCAATTGGAGATTGAACCTCACACTAAGAATTGAAGTAGATACCCATGCTATACCATCATCTCCACAAGGAAATGAAATAGGGACGCTAGACCCGTCACCGCGAACCACTGCCATGTCTATTCACCGATCAACATAAAAACTACAAAGTGATGCTCCAACTTTTGCGCAATGGTGATAAAGCTAATGCCAAAGTTCTAAGATATATATTGAGGTAAATGATATGAATTTAGGCTTGATTATATATTAATGTTTTAATGGTTTGAACTTGATATTATATGATTTAGGCTTTATGGTTTTGAGTGCCGCCAACAATAGCGTAATTATATCTTGCCAGCTTGGGCATTCATATGACAAGATGGTGTCACATATACAAATTATGACTTGGCAAAAGCCACCAAAACTAGTCCTTTCACAATATAGGTTTAATTGCTTCAAATCCAAGAATTTATGACAAATAGTTCAGTAGTTCTTAATGATTGTTTAGTACTACATACACTAGTAGAAAACAGGGTCAATTGTAACCAGTGAAAAAATGACTGGTGACTGGGTCATTACTACCTCATGCTCAACAGTCATTAAAATGGCGCCAAAGCTGATGTGTCGTTGGGGTCAGTCATTTTGTAGTAACCAGTTTCAGTATTGGATGACGGGTAAATGAGAGTAGTGATGACAAAAGGTTTCATCTATGGGGCAGTCTGTGTTTTTTGAATTAGGTGCTGATGTGGACTACTTGGAGTCAATCTACAGTCACTTAGTCATATATTGATTGCAATGTGTGACTAGAATATAACTGAGATATGACTAACATTGAGACAACATGGAAATTCAAATTTTTAATTTCCCGTTATTGATTTCTATAATGGAATGGTTACATTGTAGTCATTTATGTGACTAATGACTTAACCGCATTAATCAGTGGACAATGGAGCAGTAGGGATGGCTTCAGGAGGCAATTCAAGGGGAGAACTTGCTGAGTATATACACTTTCTATATACAACATATCTTATATATTAGAGGCTAGAGCTACTGGATTAAAAAATGCAAAATACATCATACCTTAATTATATATTAGGGGCTAGATTGGATGAAAAAATGTTAAATATAACATATCTTATATATTAGAGGCTAGAGTGGATTAAAAAATGCTAAATACAACATACCTTATATATTAGAGGCTAGAGTGGATTAAAAAATGCTAAATACAACATATTTTACATATTAGAGGCTAGAGTGGATTAAAAAATGGTAAATTAAAGAACATGAGGGAGCTCTCAGTAGTTGGAATTGAATAATCAAAGCTACATAAAGTTGCAATGGATTAAAATGCCGCACTTAATTAGAAAGTACATAATTTGTTCTATGTCATAAATTGAGTTGAGATGGTGAGTAAATGAGTGCAATATTCTATATATTTTTATTTATTTTCTTAAAACATTTCACACAACATGTGCCCAAGGAGAAACTTTAAGGCCCAACAATTTTCATATTTATAATCTTAGGTATGTAATGGAAACTTGAAACTACTTCAATTTATCATTCATTAGAAAAAATATAACATAATTCATTTATTTTCAAACAAGAATTGATTTTGAATGCAAGAGCACTTGAATGAATCAATGATTCTGTTAAATTTATTACACAATATACAATTATTACAATATATATGTGTTACACACTAGACATTTAAATTGTATATATAGATCTATGAAATTAAATGTAATACATATTCCATGCCAAGACAAAATTCAATGAATATATGTGTGGACCTTGGGGAGGCATTCCTTCTTAGAAAACATGATGGTGTATTATAACAAAATAACATTCTATTTTAAAGGGGGCTATTTACTTGGTAGAATGAATTATATGACATGGTATTTTCTAAAATAATGATAAATGTTAGTATTTTGGGGCACCCTATTGGTATTTATAATTTCTCATTTCAGTTCTTTATAGACATATATTACTTATAAATAACTTTCTTACAATTGCATTTGAATTGTCAAAGTACATAGCAAATTTGTTAGCTACCACTACTTATAACCGTCCATGCTCTTTACATTTAGAATGAATATATGAATAACTCTATGAAGTGGTTTTGAAGTCATTCTCTAGTGATGTCTTCTTGTAGTGACATTTAAATGACTCTGTCACTACTGTAGTCATTCACAATACAGTCATAAATTTAATACAATTCCAGACAGATGGACGGCTTAGATTGCATCTTGTTTGGGTAGTAAACCCTAAACTACATTTTAGGTCAGCCGCCTTTCAACTTACTCAACAATTGAAATTTATCATCTTGTATCTTATATGTAGATTTGTCATTGATTTGGTTCCCACAAGTTGCATCTACAAATGTTAAAGATGGACGGTGGAGATTTTGTCTCTCTCAATGACAATTAGGATTAGGTCAACCGCCGTCTCTTAAGTATAACCTCTTCCTCTTGCTACTAGCTTGTTCATCAGCCACTTCTCATTTTTTTCTTCTTGTTTTTGCCTTCCTCTTGCTTCTTGTTCAATGTTCATCAACTTCTTCTCATGTTTTCCTCTTGCTTTTGCCTACTTTCTTCTTGCTCATCAGCCTCTTCTCAATTTTTCCTCTTGTTTTTGCCTTCTTCTTACTTCTTGTTCAATATTCATCAACCTATTCTCATGTTTTCTTCTTGCTTTTGCTTCCTTTCTTCTTGCTCATCAACCTCTTTTCATTTTTTCTTCTTGTTTTTGCCTCCTTGCTTCTTGATCATCAACCTTGTTTCAATTTTTCCAGCCTCTTGCTTCTTTGTGACTACAGGTTTAGGTCAGCCGCCTCCTACTTGCTGCAGTATTTACATCTTTGAGTACTTCTATTGTTTGTTGTTGGTTCTTTGTTGCTTGTTGCTATCTTCTTGCTTTTTGTTGTTCACCATTTTTTCCATCTAAAGAGTTCTTTAAATTAGGTTAGTTTAGTAGGTGAGTTCAGGTAGTTTAGATGAGTTTTGCAGGTGAGTTCAAGTAGTTTAGGTGACTCTTGTAGGTGAGTTCAGGTAGTTCAAGTGACTTTTGCAATTTTACATCAGGTGATTTCTATATTTTTTTGGTGGAATGGTGGTTGTTGCTTGATTTTGGTTTTGTAATGTATTCTTTATTAGATATGCTCTTCTCATTTTCAATTGGTGGTTTGTTGCAGTTTTCAATGGAACAACAAACAAAAGAAGATTCAAGATTAGAAAGAAGAAGTATGAACAACATATGGCGTATATAATTACTATGAAGTAACTAACAACATATGACCTAAACAACATATGGCGTATACAATTACTATGAAGTAACTAATATATGACCTAAATAACATATGGCATATACAATTACTATAAAGTAACTAATATATGACTTCACACCGCATCACAGTCATATGGTGGGGCATGTTGATGAATCACTCCTCTAGACACCCTCTTTTCCAAAAATTACTCTAAAAAGACTGAAGCCTTCCGTGAAATTACTACACCTCACCAAAGAATGACTCAAAAATGACTAAGTCACCCCTATGTAATGACTACAAAATGACTGGAACAGCAATGTCCAAGAGTGTCCAGATCATGAAAATGATTATAATTTAGCCACGTCATCACCTACAATATCCACTAGAAAAATGCCATGTGTACATGCCACGTGTATATGCCGTGACAAGTCAACTATCCCATATTATCACAGGGCAATGAACTTTCGGATGAGGAAATGGATGACAAAAAATAAATGACTGCCTTTGCCGAAATTACGCGTCCTAAATTACAGGGATTCAAATTCTGCAGGACAGTAATTCTGCAGTCATAAGTGACCTAAATGACTGGTTTTGTAGTCATAAACACCAGTAATTGATAGCCCCTTTTTCTACTAGTGATATTTGAATTTGTTTTTGTCTTGATTTTACTTCATTGATTGGATGAGATTACATTCATCACACAAGAGTGATGCCATATAATGGAGAATTTATAGAGTTGCCAAGGAAGAAGTTCATTTAGTTTTCTTATATTGCATGTGGATGTAGGGATGCCAGAGGATTCTTGTAGAAAGAGACGTAAGGCTGGTTTGCTTTATTCTAGCAAAAAACAGTTAGAGAAAGCAAAGATGGTTAGACGCTTGCATAGAGCTAATGGAATTGATATAAGTAGCACTATTCAGACCTTGTCCTATGAGAATCATGGAATTGAAGTTGGGGATTTCCAGTCTGGGGAGAGTTCAACACAGAATAGTGATGGAACTAACACTGCTAAGCTTGACAGTGTCGATGAGAATGAAGAGAACGTACGCCAATCAAATGCAACAAGGAGTGTTGTTTCTCTTACAAGTGCAAATTTTGTAAGTTCATTCTTCCATTGCTTCAATTAGAGTTAAAGTAAAATAGATTGTATAGAAGCAATGTTTGTTTAATTAAATGCCTATTGTAACATCGATTTGCATTCTAAAAAGTACACCAAATGATGTTCTTATGTAGATATATAGTTGTGCCTATTTGTTTGGAATTACACACGTAGGGTCTAATGTTTTCTAAGATGGAAAGACCTTTAAGAAATGGAAAACATCAATTACGTATGGATAATATATTAGTTATTGTTATAAAGTGATTGATATTGATTTGGATATGAAATAATAGACATATACTAATTTAGATATTAAATAATATACAATATGAAACTATTGTTGACATTGTTTTATAAATCTCATCACTAGGATTTTAGGTGTAGCTTTCATAATTTTTTTTTTCTATCATTATACATGTTAATATCAAATAGTCCACATTGGATAGATTGGAGACAATTTCAAAGGTAGTATTTTAAAAGCTAGAGAAAAACTATATCATTGGACTTCCTTATGAAATGATAGCTCTAGCAATACACCAAGTACACTAAAAAGTTTATCAGTATCGCTTCCATATTTTAGACTAATTTTCATTTTGAATTTTTAAAATATCCTAAATTACTAAGACATATAGTTAAGGAATGGATTCCAAAATCAATAACAAATTACTCTTTTTTTAAAAAGAGGACTTCAATCACTTGCTCCCTTCATTTTTCACATTTTTTTTAATGTAGTAAAATATTTAATAATTTAATAATCATTAAACCATAATGAAATTCATCAAGCTGACTGAGTAAATTGCCTCAAAACCCTAATTGAGGGTTTACTTGCTGCCACTTGTTTCCAAACCCTAAAGGCTTTCCCTATTGTTGGAGCCGCGTGAATCTGAAGATTTCATTTATTCTCGTATACAGAAAATGGATCATCGTGCTTGCTTATCGACAAAGGAGCTGGAGCAAACGGAGGGTAGAGGAGGTGACGAGCAATCTGCCTCTGCAATTTCGGTGAGTCTTCAAATCAATTCCTTTATTTTTGTGGGTTTGCTGTGGATGTCAAAGGTTGAAGAGAGTGTTACGGCTTAGGGTTTGGAGGCTTTGATTTGCAAATTCAGTTCTACGTTTTGTAGCGACATGATTAGCATTTTACAATTTAGGGCTTCAGTTCTCTTGCGCCTCCTCGGAACCCGAATAGGCCAAGGTTTGTTCCGAAGAGTGTGTGTTCTGTTCCGAAGAGCCTTAGGAGAGCTTGACTGTGTGAATCTGGTTTCGAAGTGCGTGTGTTCTGTTTAGAAGAGCCTAACTGCGTGAATCCGGTTCCGAAGAACGTGTGTTCTGTCCCGAAGAGCCTTAGGAGAGTCTAACTACGTGAATCCGGTATATACATGCTTTGACCTTTGCGGCGTCGAGGAGCTTGTGAGACTCAAGCAATTTGTTGAAATTTCAAATTTTAGTAGTTCATGCCTCTCTAGATCCTGAGGAGTGGTACAAGGGATTCGAGGAGCACGCTTAGATAAGAAAGCCGACTTTGGGATATCATAGTCGATTCAAGATTTGCCGTTTTTAAATTTGTGATTTTCTTAAGGAGACTCCAATTTAAAAGTTACTTGTGTGTTTAGATAGGTATATATAACTAAGATTTTCAATTTGAAAAGAATCTTGTAGTAGATTAACTACACTCTATTATTTAAATTGATAAAAGTATGACACTTGAATTTCTAGCAGTCGCAACATTTCAGGAAGCATCTAACTTCTTTTTTTACATTCTCTCCTTGAATCTCCCGAGAAAATGAAATTCAACTTTTGAGGGAAATTTGGCCCTTCAAAATTCAAAAGTTATGTCGCAAGGCCAAGTAGCTGCATATACGTCCTTTTGGCCTTTCTCTTCGAGACTCATAGGTTAGTGATTGCATTTGTTTACCATTGTACTAGAATGCTTAGCACCAGTACACTCTAGCCCAAGAACTTTTGTAACGCTCTCATTAGTCCTGTTAGAACTACAAAACACTACTTCTTCAACAGTGCAGGTTTCATCATATGAAAATATAATACCATTGCCATTGTCTCCAAACTTGGTCAAAGATGCTATAAGCTTATAGTCTGTGGGTGATAATGTTTCTATAGGCTATGGCAATGAAAACACTAGAAGATATTTGTTTGGAAACATGATTTGCATATGATGACTCAAAATTTAAATAGCTAAGCTACTAGTGTCATTTGTATTGTAAGTTCTTTAGTTTGTATTGGTTTGTTGAACATATCTTACTTTGAAGCCAAAATCCAATTTAAGAATTCACTTCAATGATTTGTTGTTCATATGGTAGAACCAAAGTCAATCAACATCTATTTTGAACATCTATTCAAACAGTTTGTAGTTATAAGTTGATAAAGGTAGGTAAATTACAGATAGTAAGAAAAAATAAAAGATTGTGAGATATATTTGAAGAGTCAAGAGTCAAGGCCTTGTAGAAGAAGGTGCACAATTGTGCACAAAGAAGGAGAGTACATTCAAGAGTTATAGTAAAATTTAATATTTTCATTTAGACATATTTGAAACAAGTTTTGACATACAATCTTTCTGTGCTTATTTGATCAGTCAATTGGATTGTCAAATTATGTACCAATTTCAATTAGTGAAGGCAATGTTCATTTACTTTTTTGGTAATAGTCATGTCATTCACTTGAAGGATGGTTAAGGATTTCATTTACATTGACCGACCATGCTAACAAGAATGTTTGGTAAAATTGTGCCACTGCACTACATTTCATCATTGGGCAATGTGGGATCATAATGTGAAGTCCTTATTGATCCTTCACATGCTTATTGATATTTATTGATCCTTCGTGTACTTGGGAATTATAGTAATTGATCCTTCATGTCTTTGAAAATTATAAGAATTGATCCTTCATATGTTTAGGAATTGTAGGAATTGGATAATTGATCCTTCATGTCCTTAGGAATTGTAAAAACTCATCCTTCATGTGCTTGAGAATTGTGGGAAATTAACAATTCTCATTGGGTGTATATAGCTCATGGTTTTTTACTTGTAATTCAGATCCACTCATTGTGTGGAAAGGCGAAGGAGATTTCAATGGACGATATCAATGTTGAGGTTTGAAGCTCTTCATTTGTTTTGAATTGGATCTAGCTTCTTTAGGTAAAGAAACATGTATGTAGTAGTAGCAATCATTTTTGAATCGTGGATAACTTATAGAGTTTCATGCACTAGCACAATTTTAATTTTCCATTAGCTAATTAATTGGAAAAAAATTGAACTTATATTCTCGTAAGGTTGTTCATTGTAGTGCCTTATTTTATTGGAATGTATGGAATTTGTGGATTATTCAAAGCAATTAATAAATGGAAATGTTGACCATACTTAGAGATTTACATTGGGTAAGAAGAAATTAGATGTTGGATTTGGAATTACAATGTGAGTGAGGATACTTCATCGTTGGTAACCATTTGTTATGTTAACATCTTGGACAAGAATATTTTGGCTTGATTGTGTTTCTATTTTGGGGGTATTCTAGAGTTCATTTTAGAACCCTAATTGCTCCTCGGAACCCAGTAACAGTGTTGAAGGGCCAAGGAGGGTTCATAGGGGCTTGTGAAGCATTCATTCACTCATATCAAAGTTTTGATTAAAATAATAATATTAGGATTTTGATGGAAAATGAACCTACATTTCCATTTCTATCATTAATTTAAATATAGTCACTTTTAGTTCTATAAGAATATAGCAAAAACATTTTTTGGGTTCAACTGTCCAACATAAAACTTGATAGGGTTTAAAATGAAGAACTTTGTGGTTTGTTTTAAGTTCTAGATTGGTCATTGGTAGCCTATTACTTTCTATAGTGTTTTCAAGGTATAAAAGGATTTGCTTTTCTAAAAATCTAAGTAGTCTCACGGATTACACTTGCATTGTAATTGGATTAAGGTAATGGACATTGGTGTGGGCAAGCTCATTGATGAATCGGATCTTGGCATATCCAAGAATGTTTCAATTGCAGTAGATGAAGAGGCTCAGTGTTCGGTGAGTTCCAAAATTTCCTTTTAGTTTACATATTGATTTCTATCAACCGGATTTACAATCTACTTATATAGGATTGCGTAAAATTTAAATTTGGGTACCTAAAACCGTCCTTGAACTTCAAGAGTTGGACTTGGATTCCAATCTTGCTACCGTGGCTCACGAATAGTGATTTAGATTAGGAATAAGGTACTTGTGTAGGTTCATGGATTCACTTCTCAAGCCCGAGCCACTTCTCTAGAATTATGACAGCTTTACTTTCATGTGCTTACTCCTCACATCCAAATAGTCCAAGATCCCTAAGGCTCTTCTTGGGTTCCAAGGAGCACATATTATCTAAAAAATTGGGGCTAATATCTCCATTTTCTTCTCTATTGGTGTTCTCAATCTTTAAATTGGGTGTTGTTGTAATTGGGAGCTTGTAATTTTTAAAAATCCATGTCTATTTTAGAGCGAAATTGACCTTCTTAGATTTCGAGGCTTTGTAAGAAAGTTCTGGTATTACAAGTCCATGGCAATAAATTGAAGATCTAATGTTAATTCACTAAATTGTTGCAAAAGTGGAGACATTTGTTGAGGCAAAAAATTTCTTTAAGAGTTCAAGTGTGGTCAAATTTGTACAATTGGATTCCGAGTTGCAAGAACTTGGATCCACAAAAACTATGAGTGAGATTAAATAATATCAAACTATTTGCTATTTTTTTATGCACCTGTCTTAATCAAACCTGAATTCCTCATTCTTGCTAGTTGCTATTTGTTCCTTCCAACTATTGAGTTGATTAAAAACTTGAATGCTACATTGTTTTTCTTATGGCCATGTTTGTTGTTTTAATTTTGATTTGTTTCTTGTTAGATGCTTGGCAATCATGGGCCACAAAACATTGAAGATGCTACAACCTCCATTTCTACATTGCTTGAAACAACAAATGGAGATCTTCATCAAACTATGACAGAGCAGGTAATCGTGGAGTATTCACTACAATGTCACTTGATGTGGATATTTGGATTTATAATTTCTAGAGGCATCTTTGTCATTTATCAATTTAGAGTTTAATGTTAAAATAAAAGAGCCTCCTCGGAACCCGAAGACCCCCACCAGGATTCCGAGGAGGTTCTAAGAGGGATTGCCTCCCTCCTCAGACTTTGCTCCTCAGAACCCAAAGACCTCCACCGGGATTCCGAGGAGGTTCTAAAAGGGATTGCCTCCCTCCTCAGACTTTGCTCCTCGGAACTCGAAGACCCCCACTGGGATTCCGAGGAGGTTCTTTTAGGTTCCGAGGAGAGATTGTCTCCCTCTTAAGACTTTGCTCCTTGGAACCCAATGACTCCTATTAAGATTCCGAAGAGGTCCCTTTGGATTTTTCGGAGCAGTTGTTTCTTTCTGAAAATTGCTCTTTGGATCTTGAAGATCCCCATTGGGATTCCGAGGAGACCTTTGGGGGTTCAAGAAGGGGGTGTTGAGGAGTTGAGGTAGGTTGGAGTCAAACATATGTTTTTGACTTTTAGATCCATTTAGTATCGAGTAGAATAGTATATGTACATATAGGAGAAGGTGCTTGAATATGTGATTCAAAGTTGCATTCAGATCTTGCAAGTATTTGTGCTATAATACATCAATAACAAATTTGAATTCTTTGTGGTATACTAGGATCCACCCATGACAGATGCCCCAATAGAACCTGAGTTAACACATGACGAGACAGTGAACGCATTTCGGATTTTCGGGCAAAAGAGAAGCTTGACTTCAACAATGTCATCCGCAAGTACCGTTTTTAGCCAACAAAATCTTGTCGCTTCAACATCCCACTTTGCCGAATGATATCACTACCACTCGTGAGGCCAGTTCTCCAGACTGATGTTATTCGCCTGGAATCAGAGTTTGTTCACGGCTATAGAGAGGGCGATCGGGTTCTATACGTGTCACTTCACAATGACAAAGGAATGAGCCAAAAGGTCACGGATGAGATTCTGGCCTCATGGGATGTTCATTGGGTGGCAGAAAATGAAGCTTTTGAGAAGGAACTTCAAAGCCATGATGATCGAGCTAAACTATCAGGCTTCATGTTTTTTGTGTGGGATGGAAACCATCGTATGATGGCTTGGACAAACTATATCAACAAGATGAGAGTTGATGATCGTGATTGGCATTTTTGGGTGGATTCCATTTTGTTAGAGACTAAGGGATCCACAGGTCTCTTGATGCATGCAATGAATGACGTCAACAGGTAACACTTATCATTTGTGAAGGTGCAATTTATGTAGTGATTACTGTAGTCATGGTTTAAATGGATGTAAGCTATTGTGCAATTTGAGTCAAATGAGGGGCCATTTGAGTTTCTAATATTCATTATGAACTTCCCAAGTCCACTGAGAATGCACATGTGAAGACAAATGTTGTCCACCGTCTTCATAGAATCAACACGTATGGGTCTCTCAAACTTCAAGACTTTAAAGAGTTATTATCAGAAGATGAATATAAAGCATGTGAGACTCGGACAAAACCATATCCTTGGCACCCTCTCACTTCCGACATTTTTATACGATTTCTACATCGGGTACATCTCTTTCAATTTATCTTGTCCTTCAGTTGAAACTATGAGGGATTTGCCTATGTCAAATCCTACAATTATCAATTTTTGTTGCCTTTGTGAGTGCAGAATATGTTAATAAGAAGACTTATATTGGTGTTCTATTTGATGTTCACGTATCTACTTCATCGTTTGCCTATCTCCTCAACATATATACTTTCAATCTTAGAAACTCAAGGCTAAAAAGATTTATTGCTATGATGGTTGTTTGAATGATCTTCATTCTTTGGTAGCCATATATTTTTTAGTAGCTTTGCTGAAATTAGGCAATGTGATTCATCATCCAAATGAACTTAACCGTGTTCATTAATTTCTTGTAGCAAGAAGTGGCTGCGGCTGCTGAGGAGGTGGCTAGACTATACGAAGAACGAACACTACCGGTAGATAGGACATCAAGGGCTCTACAAGAGGCGATGACGGATGCTGCTAATGGGAAGGTGAAGTCCCTACGAATTGAGTTTGATAAACTAAGCGCAGTTGGCAACCCCAAGCATGGTCCTCGTTGGCTTGAAGAGGTTTGTTTTTTGCTTCCTTATCAATTTAGATATTTCAAATACTTATCATGTTCATTTTCTTGGTTGATTATTGTTCTTTTTCTTCATTTATATTCATCATTTTTATTTAGGTCTTATGCAAAGTTTGTTCATGGACTACTAGATCATGATTCATTGGAGCAAGCATGAAAGGCCAGATATGACGTTGGATAAGCTACAAATATAGCTGTAAGCATTGTCCAACCAGTTTATAAGAGCCGTTGGTTGGCTTGGTGGAATTCAAGCGAAATGAACTGTGGAGCTTTGAGATTTCCTATTCCAATTGCAACAGAAGACAAATTGAAGTCATGGCTACTGAAGGCCACATTTTGGGATGAGGTTCAATTTTCTTCCATGACCATTAGATTTATGATCCATATAGTCTTATTTATTCAAAATTCACTTTTCATATGTTCTAATCCTTCTTTTTGTTTCATGTGTGATGTTCTTTCTATTCTTTTGTCATTTCAACAGTTATCATTGAAATGTTCTAATTCAGTTCTGTACTTTTGTCATGCAGCTCGAGGAAGCGGCTTGTACATGGGTGAAAGAAACTCTTGAATCAGAGCGCATAGTTGTTGATTGGAATGCCGATGATTCCATGGATAGAATTGGTGATTATGTGGAACGCTATAGGATTATACTTTGGGATAATGCTTTCTACTCTTTCTTTGTGAAGAGTGGAAAGTATTCCCGTCTCATACCATTCCTTGGGCAAGAGGGATGTGAGCAAGCAATGCAACGCTGCGTCTACAGGTATTTACATTTACTAGTTTGAACAATTCAATATGAAATTCTTGTGTGTAATGGTGATTTTAGTTTTTTGAAGTGATTGTAGATCTTTCCATTATTATTATTATTATGTAATATCCTCTTTATTATACCTCTTTTCTATGTCTAATCTATTTTTTTAAACTCCTTTGTAGATACTTCTATCGTGAATTGGCTGCTAAAGGAGGAATTCAGAAGCGTGCAATACCAAAGCTTCTTGGAGCTTGGATTGACAAGAATTTACCTTCTTGTTTTTTCACCACAACTCAAATTCGTGGTTTTTCTCTATCAGAGCTTGTGGACTGCCCTTGGTACATCGAGTGCAAGAGGACATGTGCACCAGCAAAGGAACAACATGAAAAAGAAAAAGCTACAGCTACTAAGGTGGTTATAGAGGATTTATCTTCCGAGGAGGAAGAAGAGGAGGTTGCCGAACCAACTCCTGACTCCAAGAAGAAAAAGAGGCAAGTTCAGAAGAAGCAACAACCTAAGAAGAAAGCCCCTCTAAAGGTCACCAAATCTTCTTTAGCACGTCAAGGTGCTGCATCTTCCGCTCGCTCTGATGTGCCTGCTTCGGGGTCCCAAGGTGCTCTTGGCATTTCACCTATACCACCAGAGTTTTTCGTTCCTTCTCAGTGGCAAGCAGCTAGTTCTCTTCGCTTTGAGACTGTTGTTGGTAATGCAAGCAGACTCATTCTCCAGTACTCGATCCGAGATGCAATTGAGTACATGGTGAAAACCCGCACACAATCCGAGCAACAAGTGCAAATTCTCGACTTTGCTAAAAAGGTAAGAGTACTTTTGAATTTGGTATATCATTTGTTGTTGGTGTTTTATGTATTAATTTTTCTTTCAACATCTAACCCTTTCTATTAAAATTGTATAGGCAAGTAGAGGATGTTTTTGTTGCCTTGGTGGTATGGCCAAGCGTGAAGCGTGCCTTGATTTGATAATTGGGGACATGCCTGACGGCTTGCCTGTCCCCAATATTTCTCATCCTCCTTTGAATATTCCATACTGGAACACTTATGACGATGAGTTTGCAGAGTATATCTTCGAGTTTGCTAGTGGATCACTTCAGGATGATGGGGCCGTGATGCTTTTCTTGCCGGATAATCCAAAGATTCGGCATTCGGTTGATAAAGATGCTAAATTGCATGGTTTCAAAATGCATACTGATTGGTGGGGTGTAAACGAGCTACGCATGACCTCCCACAAAGACATCAACCTCACGGTAAATATATATTTTGAATTAAAGTAAATGTTTGGAATGTCTTTTGATTTATATTTCCTTTTCTTAACACTTGTACACATGTGCAGACAAAGCGCTTTTGGATTGTTTTGTACGTTCGAGTTATGTTCCAAGGGAAGGCAATTCAATCTACATTTTCTATGGAGAAAAATCAAGAGCTCAATGGATTGGCTACAGCTATATCTGGTAAGAATTTGGACACATATGCCACCCGTCTTCAATTTGCATGTTTTGTCACTTCATTTTAACTAATTTAGTAGTGCCCATGTGAAACCCATTCAAATATTAAACCATCTTCAAAACTTTTCTAAAATGAAAAGAAATGTTGATGCCAGTTAAATTGTCTACTCTAAATTTGCAATCTAAAATCTCTATTATGAACTAAATGTTATGTATTAATGACTAAATTTTTGTGAAATTCTTGTAGGAGAAGGCCTATTGTATAATTTTACAATTGCTGCCAGTCAATTGATGAAGGATGGCATTCCATGGCGTGGATCGCGTGAAAAAGATCCTCTCTTCTTACAAGTTTTAATCGAGAGCTTTTCAAAACCCAATGATGTGGTCTTGGACTGCACTGCTTCTACAGGTTGGAACTTTTAACCATCTATTTATAGTCCATTTATTTGCATTGTAGGTTTACTAGTTTTGCACAACTTTAATGCTTGTGTATGTCTGATAATTGCATGTATCATTTATACCTTACAAAGCATTTTGTTTTGCCATAGGATCTAGCATCCATGCTTGTCAAAGGAGTGGCCGACACCTCATTGCGCTAGAGTCCAATACAGAGATTTTCACGCACCTTCTTGCTCCACTCATTGACTCGCCTACAAAGAATGAATCAGCCCCAAAGAAGCGAAAACGTCAAGTTTCATCGAGTGAAGAGGATCTTGAGAGTCCAGTGAAGAAAGTCGCCCAAAATCGCTTGGGTTCGTAAGTCTAATACTATTATACTTCATTATGAATTTTGTCAAATGTCAAATTCATTCCAACATTACAATCCTATAAATTTTGATTTTGAAGATTATGTTCATGTTGTGATGCAGTTTGGTGAAGTACGTGATTAGCCCCCCTAAATCTTGGTCTTTGCCTTGTTATGCTGAGTCACTTGCTGCAATTGATGTTGAGATGACATCATTTTCAACCTCTGAAGAAACTAGTTATAGCCCTCTTGCCATGCAGTTTTTTGATGTGGAGGCTATAGAAGATAGTATGGATAGTGACCAGAGCCATAGCTCTATAGGCATGAGCTCTTCAAACTAGGGATCCATTTACTTCACTTGATCCTTGTTTGTATTTTCATCTAGAATTATATGCATATTTTATTGAATGGATTGTCTTCTTCTAAATCAACCTAGAAGAATAAATGTGTTCAATGTAATTGGTTTTATATCTTGATTTAGTAATTTAATTTTGTGTTTTCAAAATCCTTCTTCTAATTTCATTTTCTTAATTAAAAACCTTCATCTAAGTTTTTATGGACTTTATGAACAAACTTTTTTTCCCACCATCTCTTCATGAGTCTCTTTGGTACCAAACTACCTTCCCTCTATATATCAATTGAGCTTTTAATTCTTACAATGAGCCTCTTTGGAACTTGACCTTTGCTTAGTTGAATATATTGAGTTGTGAATTATTTCGAGAATATGTACATTTCTTAATCCAATGACAAATGGATCATGTTTTGCCTTCTCTAAGCCAACATGGTTTTCGATGCAAATTAATATGATTTTTTCAACTCACCAAGAGCCTCTTCGGAACCGAGGAGGCTTATAGGTGTAGATGCGTTTAGGGACTACTAATATCTTTCACCATCCTCGGAAGCAAAGAGGCTTATTGGTTCATATGTGCTTGTAGATTGATATTACCTAGGAGCCTCCTCCAAATCCAAAGAGGCCTTCTAGCTATTCTTCCTCTTAACCATTGTCTCCCTATGAGCCTCCTCGGATTCCAAAGAGGCATATAGCTCTATATTATTGTCTTCCTACAAGCCTCTTCAAAATCAAGGAGGGTCATAGGGACCTTTTTTGAATGAGGTATGTAAAATGATTAATTATCTTAAACCCTACCCAATCAATTTGTAGGTGTTTGGGAAGGTTATACTAGCCAAAATAAAAATATGCTTTAGTTTTGAACTTCACCAAATCCTAATTTAGACCTACTTGCTCTTTGTTATTGTCTTCCTATGAACCTCCTCGAATCCGAGGAAGCCATTAAGTATCCTTTGTAAATGTGGTATATAAAATGATTTCACTACTCGAAATCCTATCCAATCAATTTGCAAGAGTGTCTGGAAGGGCTTTACTAAAATAACAAAATGTGTGTGATTTTGGGACTCAACCAATCTAATTTAAGTCATCCATGTTTATGATTATTGTCCCCCTAAGGGCCTCCTCGAAACCGAAGAGGCTCTTAGGTATGCACAAAAGGTTGGTACATATGTATACATTACAATGCAAATAATTTATCTAACATGCATCCACATCAAATGAAATGCATATTTCAGAAAATTGTTTTTAAATTAGATGCACCATGATGTTGTTGACCTCATTCCAGATGAAAAATTCAAGGCCAATTTTTTTTTCATCCTCCAACTTTCATCGACATTCATCTACCATCATCTTCATCCCTCGCTTCATCCATCCAAAATAATGGATGGAATAGGTGACCTACCTCCATTTTTAAATTAATTAATTAATTTTTTCAAAATGTAGAATTAATATTAATTATGAAATCTGAGAAATCTAATAATTAAAAATTTTACTGCTCAAATGTGACTGCTCAATGCTCATTGCTCATTGCTTGTTGCTCACACTTTAGCAACCTTACAAAATAGTCCGCGACGCCGTCCGGATTTCCGATTGGGATTAGGCAGATCATCACCTAGACATCTCCACCAACTGTCATAACTTCCATCACGTTGCCGTGGCCTGGCATCATGTTACCCTTTAGTTTGAAGGAGCACGCAATCTCCACTAGCCGGTCCGGGTAATCCCTCCAACACAAGCCCCACTCTTGGATGGCCGGATTTGCTATCCAAGTCGCGCGTGGGGGAAAACCGTCGGCCATTATACTTGAGTACGGGATCCGCTCGCCGAGAAGTCTGGCCATCAGGGTCGGTTTCTTGCACAGAAAAGTATGGTGGCATTCAGCACAACACATACATAGGTATCGGCTGCCAGCCGACAGTTTCAAACGGAAACCATTACACACCGAGACAAATGTGTCGGCCGCCAGCCGATACTACCTTGAAGATCCTATTTCATGCTGCCTAAATACAATTTCTGCCCCACGTTGTATATGGGGAACCCATCCAGACTACTACTGCCGCTACTGTCGGCTGCCAGCCAATAACAAGAGCAATGTGTTCGTTCAATTCAAATAACATAGTATACATTCAAACCGGGATATAATCAAAGCATAAACAATTGTATCGGCGGCCAACCGATACAATGTACGGACCCATACCTGTCACTCTCAGTGGTAGAGGACGCCATCGCCTTTGGCTGCTGTTGCTTATCGGCGGGCCTTCGACACCTGTCGGCTGAAGATAAATCTCCTTGTCTCGAGATGCCACAACGAAGTATCGGTTGCCCACGGTGAAGTATCGGCTGCGCACTAAAATCCTCAGGCGGGGCCGCTCCTCCTCAGTCCCTCAATTGCATGTCAGCGACCGGCCGGTGAGAGAACGAGAGCATGAGCGAGAGCAAAAGTGTTGGAAAAAAAATGAAGAGAAATGAGAGTGGCCAGGGGAGTATACCCCCCCCTCCCCCCCTCAAGTGTCGGCTGCCAACGTCGGCGCAATCATGACAGTCTTTTTCCATTCATCCATGGATTTCATCCATTCCTCGCATTCCATCTAAAATCCAGTACACCACTTCCTCCCAAGGACATCAGAGTGACGATCACTCATTGCTCGGAGATGCGTACGTTCCCATTGTTGATCTTCAAGCGTACACCACATCCTCCCAAGGACATCAAAGTGACGAACACTCATTCCAAGGACATGCGTACGTTTCCAATGGCGATCCTCAAGTGTACACACCTCTCTCATTTGTAATTACAGGAACTTCAACCTCCTCCGCATTCAAATTTTGAGCGCCAAATTGCGTCTCGCACCTCCTCACTAAGGTCCAATTCCCAGAGGGTAATCCTCTTTCAGTTTCATTTCCTCCTTGCAGACATAGAGTCACAAGTCACACTATCCCGGGAGCGTGAGGGATGAGGATGAGGATCTGAGCATGAGTCATAGGTGAACTAGAAGAACTGAATACATCCTTGCACGTGCTTGCAGTAGAATGCATTGGATTGCGCATCTATAGGTTAGGACACACTCACATTAAATGCAGTAGATGTGGATCCAGTCTGTGATGTCTTGGAGCTCCCTATTTTGCACATCCAACTCAATTACATGTCTCAAGTTCGCATGGATCAGGTATGTTTTCATATCAGTGCAAACTTCCTTGATCGCTTCATTGTATTTGAAATCCATCTCCCTCATTGATTTACAGCTTTGTGATGTGAATGAGGGTCAGAGTATTGTCCGTACAATCCGTCTTGTCGGCTGCCCGCCCATAAGCTAGGTCGATGTCGGCTGCCAGCCGATACAAACATCATTAGTGGGAAGAAGGAGGGAACTAGAAGTCACTGTGTTTGATAGGGTGTCTTTCATTTTGTTCTCAGACGTATCGGCTGCCAACCGATACAAACTTCCGGGGACTTTGAGCAAGTGCATATTCAACATTGTATGAGATCCGTGCCAAGTTTGTATCATGAGTGGATCTGTTGGCATTGGTTTGGATGCAAATCCAATCGAAGCATTCACACGGAATGGAAGCTCTGGGAGATTGACGCTGCGGAAGGGAGTAGTCGTTGCTCTCACCCTCGAAGGACTCTATTACGCGGGGCGGGCCGTTGTAGAGAGGGTAGTGAACCGCAAACCCTACCTTGTGCGTGTTCATGTACTTGATGTTCCAGATAACCTTGACATGAATATTCCGTTTCCCGAGGGGGACTTGGTCTTCCTTTGACACTGCGCGGGGAAGTCAATCGTGTGGGAGGCAAGTAATGTTTATCCCTACGCAGAGGCAGAAGGATCTAGTTGTGGTGGTGTCGGCCGGCAACCAATACAACTGAACATGGATGAAAAACCCATACAACAATTCCTGTCTCTCACTATCAATATGGAGGTCGCTCTTTTGCTGACTGTGGGCACCGACCTGTAGTATGCAGGTGTTGGCATAATTGTTGAATGCTCTCCGAAGGGATTCTGGGAAGGCTTCCGAGTTCCACACAGTTTCTTCCTAGTTGTTAGACTTCTACATGTTGTCGATGATTTCAAGGATCACAATGCCTACTGCGAGATTCCACATTTTGTGATATTGAAGGACTATGTTGGATACAGAATACTCTGGTCTGGTTACAAGGTCAGGCCTATCAATCCATCTAATTTGTCTCCCACTCCTATCGGCGGCCAGCCGACAGGACCGGGAGTAACTCATTTGACGCGACCTTCTCTGGATGGTAACTGCGAAAGTGGAGGGAGCTCTTCCGATGTCCTGGCCGAATTTCGAGAGGCGGCACAACAACGGATTCCTGCCAATGCATCAGACGAAGATGAACGGGATGATAGGCGGTACTCATCCGACGATGACAGCCGCGGGTCTGCTGACAATCTCCCCAATGTTCATGGATTCAGTACCTCTGGTGATGGTGCATCTAATCCTAGTGTTGGTGATAGCATCGTTAATGCGGACGTGTTTATTGGGACTAGTGGAAGTGGAGACCTCAACTATACCTCTGATCCTCCATCTAGTCACTCAGGTCTTCCATTCCTTGATAGACCACTTTGGAGAAATCAATATTGTGAACTTTTGAATGACGACTTCTCATTCTTCGGTAGAGCGATGATCCAGGTCTGCCTTCCCGACGAGGCATGCGACGACGGCGTCCTCGGAGATTCAGACGTGGGTGTCATGTTTGTATCTGACCATGAGGCACTACAAATGACTACCATGCGTTGGAGGCTGTCCCACACAAGATTAGAAGGGGACAGGCTACTCTCTGAAATTGTCACCTTGTGCTCGGAGGCTGCTGAGTTGAACGAGTCTGATGACGAAGGATTGCAGGGAGTGCCCAAGAATCCATACTGGTCCGTGCGTCAAAGAGTGCTGCCCAAGGATCGTGGGGCTTATCCAAACTACAAATAAAAACGTCAGACCTTGACATACGAAAGGTCAGCTCACAAAACTGCTGCAAGCACAGATGTTGCTAGACGTTTCTAGGGTTGTCTTGTCTGACAGAATTTCGAGTTTTTGTGTCTAATAGACGTCGCATGTCGCATGTCGAATTGTCGAGTTGTCAAGTAAGGGCGGTTTTTGTTGTCGTGTACGGATTTCGGATTTCAAATTTTTTTACCCCTTGGTAAAACGGACTGTCCTACGTGGCTGTGACGTGGCGTGCTTCCTGAGGGGCGACCGCGGGTAGGGGCGACCGCGGGTAGGGGGGCGACCGCGGGTAGGGGGCGACCACGGGTAGGGGCGACCGCGGGTAGGGGGGCGACCACGGGTAGGGGGCGACCACGGGTAGGGCGACCTCGGGTCCAAAATCTTGGGCGACTGCGGGTCCGAATCCAGGGCGACCGCGGGTCCGAAATCCAAGGCGACTGCGGGTCCGAAATCCAGGGCGACCGCGGGTCCTACTTCATGGGCTACAAGTCTGGGGCCCCCACAACATTTTTTTTCCAATATTTATTCTTCAACCAACACATTCCACGGCAAATCGGCAATATATAAGCATTGAATTATATGCTCGGTACGTACCAAAGCAAATGAACATGCATTATGTAATGATATATCATGGGACAATCAATTCATAAGCCTAAAACATAATAATAATAAAAACCTTGGACAATAATCATATTAATTTAAATGGAACTGCGTACATACATAGGGATGATCTTCACAATTGAGTACCAAGACCACTCCTGTTTGAAATTGCACACTTATTTGCAAAAAATACGAATACCTTCATTAATCATCATCGTCAACACCAAAGTACCTTTTACAATCTTCCTGACTTTGTGAAGCCAAGTGATGGACTACACAAAATTCAAAATCTACCTATTTCATTACAAGCTTTGGCAACAAATCTTCACTACAAGGCATTGATGTTAAATCCTTATAGTACTATTTGAAGGCCTCCACATCCATAATGCAACACATTACATTGTGAAGGTAGAATCGCTTTCCGCTTCATCTGCATTAGGTCGGTGTCTTCATGTGGCCCACTACTGTCACTAGCTCCTGAGACCTCGTTTTCATCATCCTCTCTGCTTGTAGGTTGAAGGATCACCTCACGTTCCACCTCAGAGTTCAAATTTCGCACTTGCGTTTCTAAACCACCAACAACTTCGGCTAGCACTAATCGCTTTGTAGGCCTCGATGCATCAGTGGTTCCATTGATAATAGGGCCTGTCGGTCACTCAAGCACCTGGTGCCCAACATGTTGACGCTCTGCTCTCGCTGCTGCGCTTGATGGCCAAGGATTACGAGTGAAATTTCGTTCTCCAATGACAAATGGATGGATCGCATGGTTTTGACGCTTGGGGTTCCGTGTCAGTCTGTCTTGCGTCTTGCGGGTTCATTTATTTCCTGATTTGGAGTGTTCACGCGATCGCCTGGATGATTCTCCAGGGCCTGACATCAACGAGGCCGGAGTAGGTTGTGGAGCTGAGCCATGCACTCCTTCATCAACGATTTGTCGTAGATCATTATGTGTCGGCGACCTTGTTAGAGGAGTTGGTAGTATCCTCGATGTTGTGGCAATGTCTACACTTGCAGGGCGATTGGACCCACGGGTACGGGTCTCGTTGAATACCACTTGCAATGGCGCATCTGAATCATACACCCTAGTTTCTGTTGTAGTGTTGTTGGTCGGTGCTAAACTTGGACGAATTGCAGGTACCTCTTCAATATGCGATACCTCTTCTTGCCTTTCACCCTGTACATTAACTCGTGCACCACTTCGGAGGTTCATTGGCATACTAGGCGGCAGACATGTGGCAATTGGAGACCTTACAAGCTCCACTTCATCTGCCACTGGAATATCTGCACCGTCATTGTTGTCATCAGGAGTTCTTTCCCTCGTTGGGTCTGTATTGATTACCGGAAATGCATCCCAAGCCGACACATGAGGGGCTTCGTCTCTGCGGTGGTGCGACGCCTCTGGAGAGCTCAATCCATCATCATCACCCACGAAAGTGTTGCGGTATCGTCCTCGTGGAGGACTACCTACACGGGGCACCATACCAGCCCACCTATTTCCACGGAGGCGTTCTTCTACTACCACACGTCTCTGTTCTTCTCTCAAATCTCTAAACCTAACTTCATCTTCGTCCCCCAAAGAATATGGTTCCTCATTCTCTTCATCTGTATCTCCATCTACAAGGTACTTTTCGTAGAATAGTGTTGGATTGTGTCCTTGTTTTTCACGTTCCAATTTGTTGTTGGTGTAGATATACACCAACATCTCAGCCTTCTTTGTGGCTAGGCGATTACGCACTTTATCGTGTACAAACGAATACATGCTCCAGTTTCTTTCACAAGATGATGCTGAGCATGTCAGAGACAAAACTCTCCTTACTATTTTTGGAAGAGCGTTCCCACCCACACGATTCTACCATTGATGAGGCAACAAGTTACATCGAGTAACATTTGGAGCCTCTTGTAATGGATCAAAGGGACCCGACTTCTCTTCAAATTCCGTCAACTCAGCAATTGCTTCATCTTCATCCACATTCAATGGTCCGCTCAATTTTCTGATGACTCGATTCAATGCCCGCTTTGCCTCTCCATTGTTATGAAGCTCTTCCACATCTGTCAAATACGGGTTCAACAATGCCCCTGCATAATGGAGGTCCGTGCGCATCAACTTCCAACGAGCATCAAATTGTTTTAGGAACTTCGTCGCGGTCTGCTCATCAAAAAAGAACGGAGCCTCCTTTAAAGTGCACACGTGCTGACGAAGGCTACTCATTATTATCCAAGCTTTCGGCATCGCCGGTATTTTGCCATCGAACTGGCGCAGAGCAAGAATCACTGGAAGAACCATGTGTTGGAAATTACCGCATTCCACCCAAAACACTTCCGAAACTATGTCCTCTCGCGCTTTACGGGCCCGCTCTCTTGTAATGAGTCCGTTTGTTCTGCTGACCAAACTATTCTCAAATGGCATATACGTCTCGTCCCCCACCACGAATTGAAGCGCTTGTTTGCACTCTACCAAACGGTCTATCATGAGAAAATGCACTGCGAAGCGTGTGGCCGCGGGAAGTCTCAATGACTTCTTCAGCGAGTACTTACGGAAAAGACCCAAAGTCAAGTGGTATTTCTTTATAAACTTCACAATTGCCCTGGCCTTATCCACTAGATCTTTGATCCTTTTTTCCTTTCCCCAGTCTTCCAAAAGTAAGTCCAATATATGTGCGGCACATCCTTGCGTATACATGTGGGGATACCTTGCTTACAACTCGTGCATTGACCCTGTCATTACGGAAGCATTGTCTGTACACAATTGGACAATATTTCCTGGTCCCACCTACTCTATGTAGGTAGCCATTGTATTCACCGTATACGCCATGTCTTTCCTCTCTCCTGTGGTGTCAACCGATCCCAGGAAGACATCACCTGCAGGGCAAACGAGCATCATATTCAACAAGGGACGGTGATTCGTATCTGACCATCCATCTGAACAGATAGTGGCTCCATATTGGGTAATAGAACTCTTTGTTCGACTACTGACCATTTTCGTAACAGCCTCCTTCTTCACATCAAGTAGTTTAGTGCGCACCGCATTGTACGATGGCGGGGAATATGGAAATCCACATGTCGAAGTTGCTTTCACAGCATTCACAAAGGCTGGGTGCCACACCACATTGAATGCAATGTTAGCCTCATAAAAGAAAGAAGCCCATAGTCTGTCCAAGTTTTGTCTTTCATTGACCCGGAATGATTCATCCATGCTTTGTTGACGAGAAATCGAGGTTGAGCGCATCCTTCTCACCATCACAGGAGTAGAATTCGTTGAATCTGGATTACGAGGCGGTGCATTAGGTGCTTCTGTCCTGTCGCTTGGGTCCACAGACCCTTCCACTGATGCATCCACAGTATACCCTGCATCGGACTCAGCAACAACATCAACCTCAAGATCTACTCCATGCATCTCCTCCAAACTCATTTATTTTGGTACAATCCCTTCACAGTTTCTGAATAATTCGAGGACTACAGATGGAATACGTTTACAACGTTCCACTGTTGATGTACGGGGATAACCAAAGTGACCAAATGCCCGCTTCCGCACGAAAACTTTGTTCCAACCACAAAAAATACAAGTCCTCGTATTTGTGGAACAAGCGGGGTTCGTTTCAATAACCAACCAGGGATCCCACTCCTTTGTGGCTCTTCGAGTATCATTTATGTTCGTCCTCCTCCCTGCTCCTCGGTTTGCCATATTGTTTATCTGATATGCGTTATTCCAAACCGAAACGTATATGTACCCAAGTGCTTCGGAAAAAAAAATTATGACAAAGCCACCGCTTCGAGTAGTTTTCTAACCACTCAAAGCAAGGTTGTTGCCCTCTGAAGAATATAACATTGCATGAAGCCTCTTGAGAAGATCCAAGCCATATGTTCATCAACAGAGCAATGGAAATCCAATGTTGTTCCTCTACATTTATAGTGCTTTCGGTCTTCCCTCCACATGCTCCAAGGATGGTTTTAGGGCGCCGCTACCAAACTCTATTACACCCGAGGTCGCCCTACCCGACCTCTGGTCCACCTCCAGGCATATGGAGGCGCGCGCCTTTGCAGTAGTCGACTTCGGGTCACATGGTGCGAATGCGGGTTCCGGCAGGCGACTTCTGGTCCGAAATAGGGCGAACGCGGGTCCAGGGAGGGCGACTTCGGGTCCAGGTGGGGCGACTTCAGGTCTAGGGAGGGCGACTTCGGGTCCAGGGAGGGCGACTTCGGGTCCCGGATGGGCGACTTCGGGTCTCAGATGGGCGACTTCGGGTCCCACATGGGCGACTTCGGGTTTCATGGGAGACTTCGAGTGCCATGGGCGACCTCGGGGGAAAGAAGGGCGACTTCATGTGCATAAAGATTAACTTAACCCCTAAAGGACCATTGTCCCTTCAAGGAACAATATGGATTTTGGGCAGGTTCCTATGATCTCAATTTTTAATGAATTTTTTGGAAACTATCTCATAATATACAAGAGCTTATTACCTTTATGGGAATATAAATTTTGTTGCAATTGGTACCTGGGATTCCGAGAACAAAAGTTATGGCATCTTTAACATAA
The DNA here is from genome assembly GCA_947034895.1 of Rhytidiadelphus loreus. NCBI lineage: Eukaryota > Viridiplantae > Streptophyta > Bryopsida > Hypnales > Hylocomiaceae > Rhytidiadelphus > Rhytidiadelphus loreus. Next base: position 70,901,415 of record OX344762.1, read on the forward strand.
TTTGTAAGGAACGTCTCAGGGCAGAAAAAGAAATCTACAATAATTTGAAATTAATTTTTTAATTTTTTTCTTCTTAAAGGTCATATTTTTGTCTACATGTGTAGCTTTGATTCATTCCATTTCGATTAGTAATGTGAAAGTTATGAACAATATTGTTTGGCAAGCAATCAAAATGAAATGATTCAAAGTTTTTCACATAGATATAAATCATAAGAAATTAAGAACCAATTTCAATATCAATTTTGTTATTGGAAATGCCTTGTCATTTGTGAAGAATATCATTAATTTTTCGGGGGACCAACTGAATGCTAAGTATCGAAAACTACTTATCATACAAAAACATTTGAACCACGTAGTGAGAAGTTCTAAAATTTGGTAGGCTTCGAATTTAATCCTTTAAAAAATGTTGTGCCAAAGGAGATACTACAAATTCTATTCATGTTTCCCTTCTAAATATCACTATGATGCCAAAACAAACTATTTCACTCCTTACGGGTTTAGGATTTAGGAATATCTTCAAATCTATAGTAAACTTTATTTATTTTCACATCGTAGGAAGATCTTGCAATTGATGTACATGGCAAACTAGAAATTGTATGAAGTTGTTCAAATATAAATAATTGTTTGGATGTTCGGTATGAATTTCTTAAAAAGACAATGGTATTATTACATTGTTGGTATTTTGTGTAAATGAAAGCACAAAAGTCTACATAGAAAACTGACCTACAACACATGCAATAAATGTATTTGACATGTGTCTAATCATCAAGAATTAGATCTTCAAAACACATAAAGGCTAATTCATATAGGAATATTTATATATCTTTATTGAAGAAACAAAACATGGACCCCATTGTACAACATGAGGTGGTTCTAAAGGTCAAAGCAACCCTTCCGATACACACAAGTTTAGAAAAACAACTACCTATTAGTCTATTATTTACTAGAAGACTACCTCTAGCCCAAAATCATGCAACATCCGTATTGGCCTCCTCTTCCCTTTTCTTCTTCATGACTTCAAACTCATGGGCCGCAATTCTATAAGCACTCTTCAAAAGGGGTAGGTCATAGTTCCACATCTTGTTTTTGATCCAAAAATTCTTGAACGTTCTCGTATAACCAATGTGTGCAGTCCGGAAATCTATGTGCTTCTGAAACTGGTGTTCAAGCTTCTTCAAAGAAACTAACTTTTGCTTCAAGGAAGCTACCTCTGATGTCAGCACACAATGCTCTTCATCTACTAATAATGCATCCAAAGCCATTGGAAGGTCAATGGGGCCTACAACCGTGGTTTCTTTTAGGTCATTCAACCTTGACTGCGCCTCTTCTACAGCTTTCCTTTCGGTATTCAATCGGTTTCTTCTGCCAAACACTCTTCCATTATTTTGGCCATTCGTTTATCCAAGAACGGGGTGGAATTTGAGGTAGAGCCTCCATCTTTGCCTTTATTGAATTTCAAATAAAATTGCTCCAGCTCGTCCATTTCCTTTTGTTGAACTGACAAACGAACTTTCCCGCTTATGATTAGTGCTTCAAGGGTGTGCTCATCGTTGTCCTGAATGTCACCACCAGTGCGTTCACGCTGCCTTTCACATTCCATTTCTATTTCTACCAGTCTACCAAGAATAGCCTTCAACTGGGCTTTATAAGCTTCTTTTCCTTGCCTCCTCGTGTCTTCAAGATATAATACTTCCCTTCCTGCTTCTTGAAGAGGTAGTTCTTCACATGAATCAAAAATCACCAATGCTTGTTCAGCATCTCGTTGCAACCCGATCTCGCCCTCCTCCTTGTCTTCCTCCATTTCTCGCATGCGTGCATATACATGTTGAAGAACTTCGTCTTCCTCAGGATGACGGAAGTGCATTGGCTCCAACGATCTAAGAGGCGCGACATGCAATACTACTGCCCCTTCTGAGTCTCCAACAAAAGGTACCACCGCTGCCATATTTTCTTCAAGTATTGGATCTTCATTTGGGGGCATAGGGTCGGCAATGTCTTCTTCATCTGAGTCGGTGGAGGTGGACGATTGGCCCCAATCGTAGTCTTCATCCGACACTTCTTCTTTGAAATGTTTTTTGGGCCCTAATCCATCCCTCGGATTATTTGATGGATCCGCCCTTGGAATGTCTTTGGTAGTGGGAACTATGCTATTGGGGGTTTTCTTAATGGTCCTCCAATCCACAGTTTGTCGCAATTGTAGCTCTGCATAGACCATTTGGCATATACCCAATGAAACTTGACTCCCCTTCACTGTTGGTTTTTGATATAATGTCCGGTAAACTTCGATGCACCGTTGCACAAATGCATCATCTCTGCAGTAGTGAAGATTAGCATTGTTTTGGCTGATATGGACATCGTGCCGGAAGTAAGGGAATAGCTTATCGATATGGCACCACCCTACATAGGCCTTGCAAGTGTTGAACGTCCAATCCGATTGCGCGTTTTGCCAATTTGAAAATGCCCTTGCTGTTGGGTCCAAAAGGATGGCTACATTCCGACTATGGCGCTCTCCTTTCTTCTTTGCCTTCTTAAAGGGGGGGGGGCCATGGTGAATATAGGATGTGTTGGTATCCTCCAAGTGCTCAGAAAGTATGGTCTTCCACAATCGACGACAACACAAAAAGTGTCCTAGACACAAGATTCCAGTGCACGAACACGCATCCAGATGCTTGAAAGCATATGGAAGCCGATGCACAGCACTGGAAAAGAAAGTGGCAGCTCGCATCCGTGGCGACCGCATTTGTACCTGAAGTCGCCCTGGGCGCGTGCGGGATCAGGGTTTAGGGGGGCGAGTGCGTTAAGTGGGGCGACCATGGGTCCAAGAAGGGCGCGTGCGGCTTCAGGGCGACCGCGAGTCCAGGGAAAGGTAGCAGACTCAGGAAATGCAGAGGGAGAATTGACCCCCTCATTGCCCCCGTCAACTTAGATTTAAAAAAAAAGCCCCCTATATTCTGCCAACTTTTGGGTAATTCTTGCATCTCCTAGAAGTAATTTGGGGCCTCTGATTGCAAATATGATTTCAGAATTCCCCAAAAAATTAAGCAGTGCAAATAATAAATTCTAGGGCAAGCCCTGGATGGGCAATGAGGGAGTCAATTCACCCTGGCCCTCACAAATGGCTCATCTCAAGACTGATCTCCCTTTTTCATGTATTTACTTCAATGAAAATATTTTTAGATCATTTTTCAGACAAAGAAAAATAAAAGAAGAATCTAACACAAGTGATTTCATTTTTTTTAAGTATTTTTTAATTAATTGTAAATTTCCAAAGGACTTGTGTCATAGGTCCCTACTTATGCCCCTAGGTCTCCCGTAAAACGTTCACTTGCAACTTCTAAAGAAAAATGGGGAAGTAAAGAGAATGAATTGGCTTTTACAATTGATAATTTTTTTTTCTCGAATCATTTAATGATTATGGAGGTCAATTTATGAACTATAGTTTGTCCATTTCAAAGCCACTTATAGAGTCCATTTTTAATGCCCACTCCATTTTAGAGCCTTCTGCCTTATATTTACTTTCACATCCTCACAAATGGAGAAAGGAAGTACAATTTATGTATCAATGAATAGGTGGTAGTAAAATCGTGGGCCACCGCAATTAAAAATATTCCCAACATGTAATGAGTTTAATAGCTTTTTCAAGTGATATTAAGTTTTGGAAGAGAACATTTTAGTGTGCCAATATAATTTGTAGTTCTTCATTTCAACTCCAATCCCAAATTTATTTTTATAAGCAATACACTCAACCATGAAAAAGTAAATTTGGTAGGTTATCATCTCACAACTCTTATCCAATATTGCACCTTCATGAAACGTGCATACTAATACACAAGCTAATTAAACATTCCTATGGTTAGGTTCTTGTTTCATAAAACTTGCTTCAATGGAAATAACTATAAGTCCATGCTCTTTTCATAAAGGAAAAATACAGTTGGAAAGGCATAGGCACTTAGGGGGTCATTAGTAATGCATTCTAATTGTTAAGCTAAACTTATCTTTTGACTCTAAATAGATTATGCAAACACCCCTCTTCTAAAATCAAATTTCATTCGCAAGTACATCTTCGTCATTGTCCATAATGACGAACAATTCTAATTAAATAATGATTTAGCACAAGTGAATTCTAAAATACTCTATATCATTACAAATTAGTTACTTTAAAGTTTCAAAAATTCCCATAAAGACCTCGGTCTAGGCCAGGTGTCGTGCTTCGAAGGTTTGACCAAAGACCTCCTCGACCTTCGCAGTGAGATGTTTTCTATCTCATTGCGGAGGTCGAAGAGGTCCTTGACCGAACCCATAAGCCCAAACCAGAACCTCGTACATCATGTACACCGGGTTGGGAATCGAACCGTAGACCTCCCAGACTCCACTTGAATTCGAAGAAGTCGACCCTTGGCTGAGAATCCCTTCCACTACTTCACCTTCTCGTTGGTCACATCGGGAATCACCTTCGATGCACCACTCCTTGTCCATCCCATCTTTATTCATTTTTTTCTTTGATTCTACGGGGCTTCAAAATACCATCAGCTGCCCAACAAAAATTAGTCTCCCCGTTTTGGACCCGAAGTCGCCCCACCCGAAGTCGCCTTACCCGAGGTCGCCCAAGTCCCAGAAAAGAGGGAAGCAAAAATGCGTGAGTTTTTCCCTCCTCTCTGGACCCGCGGTCGCCCCACCCGAAGTCGCCTTACCCGAGGTCGCCCAAGTCCCAGAAAAGAGGGAAGCAAAAATGCGTGAGTTTTTCCCTCCTCTCTGGACCCGCGGTCGCCCCACCCGAAGTCGCCCTACCCGCAGTCGCCCCAGCCGTGGTCGCCCCAGCACCGCTGAAGGAAGTCCCCAATTTCCCCCTTCTCTGGACCCGTGGTCGCCCCACCCGCAGTCGCCCCTACATCAGTATTTGAAAGAGTCACTTAGAGAACATTGCTGTCATCAATGGTAGGTGAGATCATAGAATATTTTCTACATAGCTTACAATTATAACACATGATCATTTTATTAAATGGTCCCTAACAAGGCTTCAATATCCTCAAGCCCTACAGTCATAAACTCCAAACCCTACAAAGCCCTCGCAAACTAGAACCCATACCCAAACCTAAACCCTTGAATGCCCAACCCATTTTAGGATGTTTTATGAATGTGCTTTAACATCAACAAGAAGCCAACATTTTGAATTATAGAATCAATTTCTTTGTACTTCTTCATTTTTCCTCCAATGCCAAAAAACTTTATTTGTGCAAATTATCAAATTGTTGTGGGGGGATAATACACTTGAAGTAAAAAATGTACATTTCTCTTATTCTCTTGTTATAATCTTACAACACTTACGCAATTTTGCACTCAAAATTAACGTGCACACTAACAAGCAAGTTCTTTAAACATTCATACGGTTAGATTCAAAAATAAATAGGAAACTTGCTTCAATGGGAATTACTATAAGTCCATGCTTTTTTTTAATAGGACAAATACAAGAGGGAAAGGCTTAGGCACGTAGGGCCTAATTAGTAATGCACTCTAATAGTTAAGTTAAATTTATCTTTTGACACTAAATAGATTATGCAAACACCCCTCTTGTAAAATCAAATTTCATTTTCAAGTATTTATTCGTCATTGTCCATAATGACGAACAATTCTAATTAAAGAAAGATTTAGCACAATTGAATTCTAAAATACTCTATATCATTACAAATTAGTTACTTTAAAGTTTCAAAAAATCCCATGAAGACCTGAGTATAGGCCAGGTGATGTACTTTGTGGATTGGGCGAAGGACCACTTTGAAATGAGAAGTGAAATGTTTGTCATTGTCCATAAAAATGAACAATTCTAATTAATTAAAGATTTAGCACAATTGAATTCTAAAATACTCTATATCATTACAAATTAGTTACTTTAAAGTTTCAAAAAATCCCGTGAAGACCTCGGTCTAGGCCACGCAACGTGCTTCGAGGATTGGGCCAAGGACCACTTTGAATACAGAACTGAAATGTGTTTTTCATCTCAGATTTGAACTCAAAGTGGACCTTAACCGAACCCAAAATATTCAACCAAATCCTCCTTTATCATGCACACGAGGTTGGGAATCGAACCGCAGACCTCCTAGACTCCACTTGAGTTTGAAGAAGTCGACCCTTGTGTGAGAATTCCTTCCACTACTTCACCTTCCCGTTGGTCACATCGGGAATCACCTTTGATGCACCACTCCTTGTCCATCCCATTTTTATTCTTTTTTTTTCTTTGATTGTACGGGTCTTCAAAACACCATGAGCCGCCCAACACAAATTAATCTCCTAGTTTTGGACCCGAAGTCGCCCCACCCGAAGTCACCCAAGTCCCAGAAAAGAGGGAATTTCAAATGCGTGAGTTTTTCCCTCCTCTCTGGACCCGCGGTCGCCCCACCCGAGGTCGCCCCAGCACCGCAGAAAGAAGTCCCCAATTTCCCCCTTCTCTGGACCCGTAGTCGCCCTACCCGCGGTTGCCCCACCCGAAGTCGCCCCACCCGAGGGCACCCCAGTACCGCAGAAAGAAGTCCCCAATCTCCCCCTTCTCTGGACCCGCGGTCGCCCCTACATCAGTATTTGAAAGAGTCACTTACAGAAGACTGCTGTCATGGTAGGTGAGATCATAGAATATTTTCTAGATAGCTTACAATTATATCACATGATCATTTTATTAAATGGTCCCTCACAAGGCTTCAATATTTTGAAGCCCTACAATCATGAACCGAAAACCCGACAAAGCCCTCGCAAAGTAGAACCCTAGAATCCAAACCGTAACCCTCAAATGCCCAATGCATTTTAGGATGTTTTATGAATTTGCTTTAAATTGTACAAGAAGTCAACATTATATGTGCCTACTAACAAGCAAGTTGTTTAAACATTCATACGGTTAGATTAAAAAATAAATAGGAAACTTGCTTCAATCCCAATTACTGTAAGTCCATGCTTTTTTTTCATAGGAAAAATACAAGAGGGAAAGGCTTAGGCACATAGGGCTTAATAATTAATGCACTCTTATTGTAATGCACTTCAAGATTTTTTCTCAAAGTAGCCAAAGTGACAGTTTTTAGTGGTTCTGAACCTATAATGGCCTTCGAACTTCAAGGGTTAAATTCACATCTAAAGAAACTTTTATTAGTTTTCGATTATGGCTCAAACATATAGATCTTGCAAGAATATTTTGACCTTGTATTCAAAAGTAATGAACCTAGAAGAAGCCTTCAAGGTACTCTTTGTAAAAATGTTTTGTGAAACATTAAAAGGCAAATTCAAAATTTAATTTGTAATTTGTAGACCAAAATGGTTTTGTTGAGAGAAAACGTAATTTCTACATATAAAGGTGAAATTAATTTCACCTAAAAATGGTGTATTGCATTTAACCCTTATGTTCCCATTTTTTCTGGCCCATTCAAACCAATTGAGAAATGTCGTTTTTATTGCCAAAAACCTATTAAGATTACAAGAAAGTCATCCTTTTTTGCCGGATGAACCAATACAAGTGCCGATTGTCAATGCTTTTTAGAAGGAAAATGGGCTCCATTATTCCAAGGCTATATATCTTACTGTAGGATATCTTACTGGAACATTGAGCCTATTTAATTCATTCATTGCAGCAAAATACAAACATTGATATGAGAGATTCAATACAACATACCATGAAGAATAGATCCACAATATTGCCAATTTGGGGAAAATGGCACTTCATATTAAAATTTGATTACATGTACTAGAAGTACTACTCCAAAATGATACTATGGTATTCTTCTATCACACTACAACACGGAGTCCCAAAAAACTAATTCTGGAGGCTTCATATTCCAGGGTGGAAGCATGAGTGAAGCTACCACCTCAGAGCATGTGAGTCTCGTCTGTAAGTCAAGATCCATAAGCGCACGTAACTTCATTGTAAAGAACTTTCCCGACTCAGGGTTTTTGAATAGTTCCCTGTCATATTCACCCATATAACCAATTTTCATGTTCCAAATCAATTTACCAATAGAAAACGAATCAGACTTAACCGTATACTTGTGCATGGCTTGCATCTTGTCAAGGCTCGTTTCTGAACCCTTTGGCCCAAACACATAGAACAACTCTGGAGCCACCCACCATCTGCCTTTCAACATGTCATCCCTCTCTTTCGTGGTTTTGTATCCAAAATGTGAGGGAGCTCCCTCTTGTATACGACTGGCAATTCCCCAATCGCAAATCCCAATGTTTATAACATCATCCGAGTACGGCGGATAATGGATTAATATGTTGTTGGGAGACAAATCGTTGTGTAGAACACCTTCATTGTGTACAAGACTTGTCACATAAACAAGGGCCCATGCTAACTTCGCCTTGTGCCTTCACCTGCTCTTGTTGAAGTTCCTTCACCAACTTGATTTCGTGCCAATCGGCATGTGGCACGACCTTCTCATTCAAGCGAACAAGTTTGTTCAAATTACCACCATTCCACCACAACGTGTAGGCCTCCATTGTATTGGCGTGGATAGCCACAAATTTAACAATGGCTGGGTGATTTAAAGGACACACCAAGGCCTCAATGGATCGTTCATATCTCGCATCACGCGTGTTTGTTTGCTTTGACACCTTCCCCATAAAATGTACATGCTTGGGTATTGTAGACATGCCATCAATGTATATCTTACGCACCTTTCCATACCCCCCTTATTGGTCATATCCACTAAGCGGAACCACTTTTGCACTAGAATTGATCCACATGAGAGACGATCCACTGTTTTGAGAAAGAGCAGCCGTCAATGCGTCCAACTGCCACCCCATTGCCCTAGATACAGTCTTCGATAGTCTAGACGCCGCTTTCTGCCACCATGCCATTTTTGCGTGGAATTCGATGGTCTCCTTATTTTCACACCCAGGGACTATAGGTCGATGCTCTACAATGATTTTTTTGGTATTGAAAATGATTTCCATGAGCACGTTCTCCATCCACTTCTCATAGTTGTCAAAGTACGTTTCATCCACGTCAGCATATTTCGGGGATTCTTTGCACTTTTTTAGAATAAAAGTGCTCAAATCTCTCTTCAACTTAATGATGCCTGATTCTTTATGCCTCAAGTATGTAGACTCTAGGAATTCCACAGTGCGTCCCTCGTACCATTCGAAATACACTCGCTGTGCAAATATTGAATAATCACGTGGAGAATAAGTTGGGTCTTTATCATGTGCCGTCTTTGACTTCTTCGACTTTGATGATGACTCTCCACCCATTGACTCGTATGAGTCAATAGTCACTTGGAACTCCGCGGGATTGTCAAGGTCGGTGCCCCTTACATATTTCCTTGTAGCATTCTCCCATTCCCGGGGGTCATCGTGGTTAATATCCCATAGAGACGGACGCATTGTACTACTCCCTTCTCTTGGATTAGACATAGATCTTCTTTCACAAAGTTACCTACAATCGATGAATAAATAGAGTCGTGGAAAAAAAGGGCAACAAGTCCACCCCCCAATCACCGCCTTGGCCCACAAGCTCGCATTCAGCCACTACAAGGTGGATGAAAGCCGTAGCACAAGACCAAGACTGACGAATGCGAGTGGGGCGACCGCTTAAGTACCCGCGGTTGCCATAGGGGCGCATGCGGGTGACAGGGCGCGTACGGGTAAGGGCGACCGCGGGTACCAAAGCGGTCCTGAAACCTGAACCCGAGGTCGCCCCCTACACCCGAGGTTGCCCTGGAACTTGGGACTTGGGACTTCCAGCTTTTTTGGTGCTGGGGCGACCTCGACTGGGGCGACTTCGGGTAGGCGACTTCGGGTGGGCGACTTCAGGTGGGGCAACCGCGGGTTCAGAAGTCGTGGAAAATTCACGCATTTGTAATCCTCTTTGGGGGATTGGGCGACTTCGGGTGGGGCGACTTCGGGTGGAGCGACTTCGGGTAGGGCAACTTCGGGTGGGGCGACTTCGGGTGGGGCTATGGAGCCGTGGGGCGACTGGGAGACTATTTTGTGTTGGGCGACTTCGGGTATTTTGAAGCCAATAGAATCAAAGAAAAAAAGGAATAAAAATGGGATGGACAAGGAGTGGTGCATCAAAGGTGATTCCCGATGTGACCAACAGGAAGGTGAAGTAGTGGAAGGGATTCTCACACAAGGGTCAACTTCTTCGAACTCAAGTGGAGTCTGGGAGGTCTGCGGTTCGATTCCCAACTCCGTGTGCATGATGTAGGAGGTTATAGACTTATAGTTGGGTCTTACGGGTTTGGTCAAGGGACACTTTGAATTTCGCACTGAGATGAAAAACATTTCAGTGCGAAATTCGAAGTGCCCCTTGGCTCAATCCTCGAAGCACGTCGCGTGGCCTATACCGAGGTCTTCACGGGATTTTTTGAAACTTTAAAGTAACTAATTTGTAATTATATAGAGTATTTTAGGATTCAATTGTGGTAAATCATTATTTAATTAGATTTGTCCGTCATTATGGAGAATGACGAATAAATACTTCTGAATGAAATTTGATTTTACAAGACGGGTGTTTGCTTAATCTATGTAGGGTCAAAAGATAAGTTTAACTTAACAATTAGAGTGCATTACTAATAAAGTCCTAAGTGCCTTAAGCCTTTCCCTCTTGTATTTTTCCTATGAAAATTGAGCATGGACTTATAGTAATTGCTATTGAAGCAAGTTTTATAACCCGAAAATCTAACCGTATGAATGTTTAATTAGCTTGTGTAGTTGTGTATTAGTATGCACGTTTCCTTTGAGTGCAAAATTGGATAAGAGTTGTGAGATGATAACCAAGAAAATTTTCATTTTCTTTATTGATTGTATTGCTTATAAAAGAAAATTGGGATTGAAGGTGAAATGAAGAACTACAAATTATATTGGCACTCTAAAATGTTCTCTTCCAAAACTTAATATCACTTGAATAGCTATTAAACTCATTACAGGTTGGGAATATTTTTAATTCTGGTGGCCCACGATTTCACTACCACCTATTCATTGATACATAAATTTTTTTGCTCAGGCAAGGGTGTGCATTGAAGCATTTGACACTCAAGGAAACACTATCGTAAATATTTTTTTAGTTGGGGAGTTTCTCCAAATCCGACGTCCATTGGATTTTAAAGAGGGTTCCTTTCTCCATTTGTGTGGATGTGAAAGTAAAGATAAGGTAGAAGACTTTGAAATGGAGCGGGCATTAATAATGGACTCTATAAGTGGCTTTGAAATGGACAATCTGTAGTTTATAAATTGACCTCCATAATCATTAAATGATTCGAGAAAAAAAAATTATGAATTGTAAGAGCCAATCCATTATCTTTACTTTCCCATTTATGTTTAGAAGTTGCAAGTGAACATTTTGTAGAAGACCTAGGGGCATAAATAGGGACTTATGACAGAAGTCCTTTGGAAATTTATAAGTAATTATAAAATACTTCCAAAAATATGAAACCACTTGTGTTAGATTCCTCTTTTATTTGTCTTTGTCTGAAAAATCACCCGAAGTCGCCCAGGGACCCGCACCCGAAGTCACCCAAGGATCCGCACCCGCGGTCGCCTTGTGGACCCGTGGTCGCCTGGGTACCCGCAGTCGCCCTTGTTCGGTCGGGGTACCCGCACTCGCCCTCCCGCGACCGCTAGTCCCAGTACAAATGGGGTTGGGTGGACTTGCGGTCGTCAGTCCCCCTGCTTCTGTGCAAAGGCTGTCATCCACCTTGAAGTGGCTGACTGCATGTGCGTGAGGCAGGGATTGGGGAATGAAGGAATTTCATTCTTCTCATTCCATGCATGTCTAAACCGCGGTGTTTTGTAAACTTGACCCTATCCGCTACGATCTTTGAACCTTGAACATCTACTTCTGCTTCGATATTTGTAAATGTGTCACACGTATGATTACTAGTTTCACTTAGTTAGAGTAAGTATTTTGGCATTGAGACTTTTATATAGTATATATTGCTTAGTTATACATACGTTGTTAAAACATGGAGCGTACGACCTCGCCATCTCCTCCTACCATACCTACTCCATTGACTCCGCAAGAGAAAAAGGCAATGAAGGACAAGGGTCGAAAACGGTCAGGCAAGAAGCACAAGAAGCGCGTGGCCATATTACTTCATCCGAAGATTAAGGCTTTTAAGGGTTGGAGGGATGAACCAGAGCCTTGGAGTTACCGGACTGTTGCGAAGTATGTGGATTGGTGCCACATCAGCAAGTTATTTCCGTTGTGTCGTCACCCTTTGCACGTTCAAAACCAAAAGGTTAACCTTGCGTATGCTACGGACACAAGGTTCATGCGTAGATGCTGCGAAGTATGGACCCTTCTATATTTGGAGACCAAGGTGTACAGAAACGATAATTTCAGTTTCTTTCTTGTACGAATGGTGTATGCCGAAGTTGTTTTGAAGAAGGTAGTCGATTGGACAACACTCCCAGAAATGCCTATTGCGGTCCGTCCGGACCAAAAAGAGTGGGAGGAAGCCTCCAACTTGTGGGCAAAGTATCCTCTTGATATAAGCAAGATGATGACACCGATTAAGCGTGGAGCATCATTTGTTGCTGATGAAGAAGTAGTTTGGTCTTCCACTTCTTCCTCGGACGAGCACACCCATGAGTACAACGGATATTCCTTCTCTAGCGATGATGAAGATGTTTTTGTCACCGAGTCCAAGAAGTCTTTGGATGTGGGCCTTCAGAAGAAGAAAGATCGTGGAAAAGAGCCCATTACCTCAACTAGCCATGAAGAAGTCTTGGAAAAAGTTGACCCCATGGAAGTGGAGGACTTTTCCACAGAGGAGTGTGCGATGCTAGAAGGTGATAGTGATTCATCAGACAATGAGGAGACCTTGATTGCCAAAATCGAGAGTGCACGTTTATCATTGAGTACAAAGAGTGAGGAACTGAAGAATTTGAAGGAACGCGAAGTGTCTTCTCCCACTGAAGCTTATTTGAAGCAACAATTGAGGTCTCTCAACCAAATACTCAAAGAGAGAGATGACGATTTTGTTGCTTTTAAGAAGAATGGAGACCAGTATTTAACTAAGCAGAACACCGGGAAATTGTCGCAAGCTGACCATTGTTTATTGTGGGAATCAAAATTAGAAACCCTGCAACGCAGACGTAGGAAAGCACAGAATGAGCGGCGAGCACTGTGTGTTCAAATTACCGAAGAAGAAAAGAAATATTACGAAGTGGCTAAAAAACATGTCAAGGAGGTGGACGTTTTGGCAACGGCCTCGACATACGGTAATCTACCAGAGGAGTTAGAAATGCTTCGGAATTTGGTGAAGTTCCATGAGACTAGAGTACAAGTGTTGGAAGACGAGTTTGTGGATCTGAGAGCCGAAAGCGAGTATTATACGCAGTGGATGAAGTGGATGAAGGATACAACGGGAAAGAGAGGTGAAGAATACGAGAAAGTGGGTCCTCCTCCTAATGTGAGTAACTTCCTAAACCAAAAAGAGGTTTTTAGAAAGTAGTCACTACAAGAAAATGGGCAGAAATGCGACTGCAAAGAATGACTGCTTGACCAAAACGACTTAAGAATGACTCAGGTTCCCTAATTGCACCAGCGCTGTGAGAATTATAGTAGCGGAGTCATTCTGCAGTCGAGAGTGCGACTGTAGGACGAAAAGTCCATGAGGGAAAAGTTTCATCCACTATATTTCGTTCACAACGTCATTGATTTGTATAGATTGCAATACAGTCATAATACATGACTGCTCGTCACTCCAATGCGACTAGAAAGTAACTTCAATGTGACTAGAAAATGACTCCAACAACTCCAACAACTCAATTCTAGGAAGTTACAACTTCATGTTGGAAAAAGAAAAAGAAAATGGGCAAAAAGAAAGACGTGGCTGAAAGGCAAATTTCCTTCCAAAAAGAGTTTCACTACAGCGCGACTACAAAATGAGTGAATTGTCACTACACCTTTTTGAAATAGAGAACTCAACAAAACACAATTTGAAAGGGTATTGTCATGTGCTTCCTTGATTATTAATGGATGCAACTTAGAGATGATGTTGTATTGTTTAAAAAAATTGTTTAATCTTTTTTTCTCTTCCTATCCCTTTTCTTCTTTTACATCCTCTTCTTCTTTTTACTTCTCTTATCTATTTCATGAATTGTAATTTTCTTCAACTTACTTTAAAAAATAATAATAATTACTCTCTTTTCAATTTTATTATTTTTTATATTATTTTATATTATTTTCCAGTTTTTACTTCTTGTAATTTTATTTTATTTATTTTTTCTTTTTCTCTTGTCTTCTTCATTTCTTTGAAGATCTTTTATCTTTCTAATTTCTCTACTCTTTGTTTATCTTTTTTAAAAAAATAACCTTAAAAAAAGAAAAAATTCTTGTCGTTTTCTTTGAAATTGTGCATTTTTGGTGACTTTTTTGCTTTGTTGGTATATATTATTTTTTTAGTCAAGGTAAACTTCAAGGTTCATTTAAACTCCTATAGATATGGCACTATTGATTTTTGTTCATTCGCATTATTATCTTTTCATTACTTCCGTACAATTCATATGATTCAAAATTTACATTTTGAGGTCCTAAAAAACATACACTTGTCAAGTTACAGTAAGGGTCTCACTTTTTGAACATACTAATTAGGTATTTATGCTTAAAACCTCCAAAGTTTGTCTATTTTGTTCATTTTGATCAATTAAGAAAACTATAAAATGGAAAAAAAAATCTTGCATATAAATGAGATCAAGATGTATATTCTTGATGAATTTTTCTTGGAATTTTTATTATTTTTAGATTTATTGAACCTATTGGTAAAAATTGCTTAATTTTGACATTTGCAAGCATTATAATACACAATTTATTAAATTTTTTAGTGTTAAAAATGAATCGTTTTATGCAATGCACAACTAAACGCAAGTCATATTAAAAAAAACTTATAAAATGAAATTGTTTGATATTCCAAATGCTTGATTTTGAGGATTCTAGGTGAATAAGACTATTGTAATATATCACAGTCATGACATCTTACTGGAAGTTTGCTACAATGAATATAAAATTGGACTCAAAAAGCTCATCGGTCACATTTTGTACTCTAATATGAGGTCACCTTTGGCACATTTTTGTTGAATAGTTACTATTTTGGATTATTGTAATTTTGTCTTTCTTTCCTTTGTCAATCTTATTTATTTTTGCAAATTTTCCTTTTCCTTCATTATTGTTTTAATGTTTTTTAATCTTCTTAATAATTTATAATCTACTCTACTTTTTTGTAAATGTTTCCTATTATTTTCCATTCTAATTAAAATAATGCACTCTTGAAGACTTATTTCTCTTATTCAACTTATTTCTCTTTTGATTTTTCTCTATTTACTAATGTTTTTTTTAAAAACAAACTGAAAAAATTAAATTAGATTGACAATGCAAAGACCAAAAACCAAATTTTAGATGACACTTAGCACCTCTAAGAGATAGAAGAACAATTTTTCCTTCCAATTTTTATGGAACTACATTGAAAACTTTTACAATGTCTATGTTTCATCCATTAGTTTTTGTTCACAACATTGTTAAAATTCCAATGTGGACTTAATCAATTCCATTGTGGAGGCCATAGTCAAAAGTGAGTAAACTGTGCGACTGTATTTTGACTGTGATTTCCTCTAAGGCAACTACAGAATGACTTTTGTGTCACTACTTTACTACTGCATTAGAATTTTACAAATCCCATATTGTTTGTCTTGCCTCCTACCACCCACTTGTATAAAAGGCTTGTCATTTGAGCTCTTCATATTTACACACTAAGTGGCTTAATAAGCCATTTGACATATGCAAAATATTGTGTATTGTGTATTATATATTTGTATATGGTGTATTGTGTATTATATATTTGTGTATGGTGTATTATGTATTATATGTTTGTATATGGTGTATTGTGTATTATATATTTGTGTATGGTGTATTGTGTATTATATATTTGTATATGGTACTCATTTTGCACATTTCACTGGATCTTTAAAATAATCTTCAATTTTTTAGATTTTAGAAAATAATATTCACAAAATTGCTAGATTTCAGAAAATAATATTCAAATTTCCTAGATTTTAGATTATAATCCTAGATTTCAGAAAATAATATTCAAATTTCCTAGATTTCAGAATATAATCCTAGATTTCATTAAATAATATTCAAATTTCCTAGATTTTAGGATATAATCCTAGATTTCAGAAAATAATATTCAAATTTCAGAGATTTTAGAAAATAAATTGATTGTTGATGTGGATGTCCATGTCAGATTTAAAAGGGGTCCATGCGACTACACAGTGACTGCAGAATGACTGCAGAATTACTTCCATTGTGTCTGATCAACTTCCTTCTTTCTTTATTCCTTCTTTCTTTACTCCTTTTCTCTTTCTTTTTCATCTACTCCTACATCCAAGGTATACATGGATGGTGATAATACAAACGCAGTCGTTTACCTAAATGACTTGACCACAACGACTGCAGGGACCTCAAGTCGTTTTACAGTCAAGGTGAGCACAATGACTTCTTTGTAGTCGTTTATTGAAGTCATTCTGATCACCTGTTTCTTGTAGTGAGTGTACCGCATTTTGGTGAACAATATTGTAAATTTGTAAGTAAGACCCAATTCTGGATATTGCGGCTCTCTCGTGATTTAGTAAAGAATATGCTACAATTTTTTTGGCATTCAAAGTTCACGTGGTTTTTTAATAATTATTGTACACTTTGTAATGTGTATTGCAGATTTCTGAACTTAGTGTATTCGCGAAATATTTAGTCACAACTTTTGAAACCAATGTAGTACAAGAACAGAAGACCTAATGTTGCTCAAATCAGTTTTGTTATGTCATTTTATTCTGGATTTGTACTAGAAATGTTTATCTTGATATTTATTGGGTGAAAACATAGCCCTAAAGACCTAACCCTCTACAGTTAAAATAACCAATTGCTTCATTTTCTAACTAATTTCCATCGCTACTTACATGGCTTGGTGAATTTTCAAATGATTCCAATAGGTTTTTTCCATTTTCAGTGTTTTTCTAAACCCATAAAGTCCGAAGGCCATTTTTAGGTGAAGAAAAAATCAAAACTGTCATTTCTATAATTCTATTGTGTTTGTCCAAAGAAAAAAATAAACTTTTGTGGAATTGAAGCTGAGGATCTTGAACTTCACTTGTTTAAGATTTTGTGGTTAAAATTGTACGATGTTTGACTGTACAGATTTAGAGATATGAGCATTTAAAGTTGAAGAACAATTTTTTTGCAACACTGGACTACACTTTCAGACGACTTTGATTGCTATTTCTTCCAAAAATGTGCACTATGGAATTTGAATTTAAAATTTATTGTGTTGAAGAATTGAGTTGGGAGTGTAGGAAAAACAATTCAAAAAATAATAACTTCCTTTTCATACTTCAAAAAATTGTCAAGTAGAAGTAGATCCAAGGTTAAAAGAAAAACTAAATTGATAATAGCTCTTACATGGGATTGGAACACAATAATCCGTTAGTCCCAACGGTGAGATTGTTGTAGGAAGCAAACTTCTCCTTTAAAATAAACTAATTAGAGAAAATTTGAAAATTGCATTTTCAAATGAATTCTATAAGTTATTTTTTGAAATATTTGTTTACATTGCCTTAAAAAGAACAGGGTTCTTAACTTGCACATCACTAATGAAAATGGAATGAATCAAATCTTTTTATGTAGACAAAAACATAATGTTAGCAAAAACATGAACAAAATTAAATCTATTTTGGATTTTTGCAATGTTTTTTGTACTGCCTGCCAAGTTTAGTTCTAGGTATTTTGTGGCGTAACTTTTGCTTCCGGACACCAATTGAAATAAAAATTATATTCCCTCAAAGCTTATCAGATTTTCTCTTTTCACAAAAAATTTCAAAAAATTAGGGTACAATTTCAACCCATAGAAACTTGCCCAAATTCCAAATTGTCTCTAGAGGGGACAATGGGACTTAAGGGGTTCATCATGTTCACTTTTTCTGTTTATGGAACTAAAATGATAACAATTACAATCTTCCATGAAATGAATTGAGATAATGAGATTGCTTACAATGATATACAATTTTGAATTCTAAGTAATAAAATTTAAAGTTTACAGTTGAATTAATTTTAGAAGCTTAAATGTCAATGCAAATGACAATGTCAAAGTGAACTTCAACTTTAATAGCTCTTTGATAATAAGCTTCATACAATCAGTTGTACCACATATTTGATTTTGTTTGAACATAGTGAAGTCTTTGGAGTAGAAAATAATGTAGAATATGTTTCAAAAATGAAGGCACTGTAATATTCTCGGTAATATTGCAATACAAATGTGTAGCATACAATCATAGAAGGCTCGAAGTTGGCCTATGTGGAACAAAACAAAAAGACTGAGAGCTACACGCTTCTACCATATATAATACGCTTCTATATACTAGGGGTTTGACATTATATATCCTTGGACGTAAACCAAGTAACCAAAGGAGAAATGAAGTCCATCATTAAATTCTCAGACGTCAAATCCATTTGGATTGTTTTTACTTCTTAGAAGAACTTGCTTCACCATGTGAAGGTTGAAGTGCCTCTTGAAGGACTATCTTCTTCTTTGCACGAGTTCGTGAAGCTGGCCCTTCCACATTCAAAATGAATTCCAGGACGTTGGAATCTTGGAGAGCTTGTAGGGTCCTTGTGGTTTGTGGAGAATGTGCTTCCAAAAGATAGTCCAATGCTTGACTTTGGTAATAAGGTCCATACGTAGAGTCCATGCAAGCCATGTTAGTCATGTCTTCAAGAGAGGCAAATTGATTGCGATCGGGTCCCCTTTTACCTTCATTATCCCAACGGTGTCCTTCCGGATGAGGATCCCATTTGAATTCTCCCGAACTCTTCTCGAAGTATCCACCAAGGCATTGGTAGAAGAATGCCCTTCTCCCTTCATTGTGTGGACCTTTTCCCATCAACTTCGGTGCCACTTTGACAATCTCCGCCGGGTCAGTTTTCCAGTTCAATTGAGAGCTATTAGGTGCCTTTTCATCATCATGTAGCCCTTGACGCCAGCTCCAAACGAGGTCACGACCCCACAGTGTCGTATTAGTCGTCGTTTCAACGCTATGTTCCCAAGAAAGTGGCATGTACGTCATCAAGTTGAACATGGCATACAAGCGATCATGGAATGGTGCTGAACAAAGTACACAACGTCGTCTAATGAGGCATCCCATAAGGAGGCATTGAGGATGGTACACATGTGCACATGACCCGAGAGCCCAACCACCTTCAGGACCAAATTGCTCTTGACAAATGGGGCATTTTGTATGGTCGAGTACGAAAGCTGCAGGTTGTGGCCATAGTAGCTTTTAGTCCTTCACCTCCATGTGACTAGACATTTGCTTTGCATGGTCCCAACCCTGTTGTGCCCAATCTATAATATTTGTGTCTGCCAACATCGGCATGTTTTCAGGAAACATGTCATCTAAGAGTGCCCAAGATGTAAGTCCATTCTCACGTTTAGGTAAAGCTGCAACAAAATTCTTTGAAACCTTATCTAATTCCTTGGCTATTTGCTGCGATCTGTCCACGGAGAGAATGCACGCCACCTTCCAATGGTAGTACGTGGCAACCAATTGATCCAACCGTTGTTGAAGCTTTTCGTTCTGCTTTTCAAGGTCTCTTTCTTTGTCACTCTGCCTTGATTGTTGAACTATTGGAAATGAGAGTGAATCTTGGGTCCCATGAATATCGTTCATGTCAGTGGTCGTGTCTCCGCCAATTGTAGTGAGGAACGCACTTCGATTATTTTGCAAAACCTTAGCACGCTTGGAAGGTGGTGGATGGCAAGGAACATCGTCGGTAAGATCCCCCACAACTTTGTCTAGATGATGTGGATCATGGTCAACAAAAGCCTCATCCATATCTGACAAAGTGAAAGCGCCAGCCTGATTTTCTCGCAGGGCTTGAAGCTCGGTAGATTGTCGTGCAATGAGAGCATCTTTCAGTTGGCACTGTCCTTGCAATTTCTTCAAGTCACTTTCCAATGAAGCAATCTTGTTGTCTTTGATCTGTATGAGGTTTTGAGCCTTTGCTAGGGTCAGAGTGTTGTGACCTACATCCACTCGGGATTGAAAAGTTGGTGCACCAACAATTGTTTCACTGGGCCCTTCATTGTTGCAACTGAATTCAAAGACATCACTTGGATTCTGTGCAGGCAATGGTGGATTCAAAGCTGATGGAGAAGCCCCTTGTGGTCCAATTCGTGTAGTGGAACGTCGCACTCTTGACGATTGTCCCGATTTACGTCCCCGTGATGTTCCGACGCCGTGGATAATTTCATTCTGATTTGGGGGGAGGCCGATAGGTAGTTCCGTGGCTCGTTCTATCCAAAGCACCCGCGTACCATCTGAATTGTCATCCTCTTCTGATGACTCTGTGTCAATTTCAACATGGGCCTGATTCCTAGGAACACTTCGAAAAGGATCCAATCCACCCTCTGGAAAAAGGAGAATTCCTTTTGGTATGCACCCGTTCTCTGGATGGGTTACGTGAGGACTAGATTTGATCGTGCTCCAATCGACTTCTTTCTTCAATGCCACTTCAGCATAGGCTCCTCTGGCAAGGAAAAGAGGGGCCTCATTCCTTTCTACAGAGGCCGTATTGTAGAGAGCTTGCCACAATTCAATGCACCTGTTCACGAATATTTCATTCTCACAGAACTTCAAGTTCGCCTTGTTGGTGTGTCGATGATGATGATGACGCCATGCTGGAAAGAACTTGCTGATGTAGCACCACTCAATGTAATCTTCGCAAGTTTGTATTGACCATGACTCAGGCTCCTCGTTCCACCCCTTGAAAGCAATGTGGTCAGCACTATTCAACACATGCAATCGCTTTCGGTGACAAGTACCCCTACGCTTCCGTTCCTTGTCTTTTTGAATCTTTCGCAATCCCAAACCACGACGTGGACGTGGAGCCGGTGGAGGGGCTTCAGCAAGAAATTCTCCAGTGGTATTGTCTCCACTAGCCATGGTGAGTTGTTGAAATGAAGGTCCTAAAAAATGTAGAGGGATTGTTGAAATCAAACCACTAGAAAAAGAACCTTGGATGAAAGTAGTCAAATAGTAAATTTTCAACACCAAATGCTTATGCATGTAGCCAGAAAGGGATACAAGCCAAGAAGCCTTAGTGATGAACATGGGAGAATGAAGATTCGGCGACTTCATATATAGGCGAACCCGGGTGTGGATGCAAAATGGGTGCGTGCGGGTCACATACGCGACCAGCGGTTCTGGAGGGGCGACCAACGGTCCTGGGGGGGCGACTGCGGGTCCTGGGGGGGCGATTGCGGGTCCTGGAGGGGCGACCGCGGGTCCTTGGGGGCGACCGTAGGTCTTGGGGGGGCGCGTGCAAGTGACGAAGGGCGAGTGCGGGTCTTGGATGAGGGCAAGTGCGCCGACGGGTGCGGGTATCGGCGACCGCGACCTAGTACCTGTGTTCGCCTAAGACCTGTAGTCGCCCCATACCCGCAGTCGCCTCACACCCGAAGTCGCCCCCACCCGAAGTCGCCCCACCCGAAGTCGCCCCCTATCCGAAGTCGCCCTCACCCGAGGTCGCCCTACATTTGCCACGCGGCTGCCACATGGCAGCCAGGTAAGCCTAGGTAAATGGGGGGTAAATTCCAAAAAAGTCAAAGGGTAAAATTGACTCTATTAGACGGACGGGCCCCTCTACTAGACGTCTTCGACGTCGAGTTTGTCGAGTTGTCGAGTTGTTCGGGACTCCGGGTAGACAACCCTGGACGTTTCCCTGGGATGATACAAGAACACTACGTCGAAAGTTCTATGCTTGCACATTCGAGGCAAGAAGGGAGATGGCATACGCAGTTCAGAGTCAACTTCATGCAGGTGTTATTCCAGGGAAGAAGTTTGTTACTCTTGCAAATGTAGACGTCTGCGAAAATGCTTGGTATATTATACACAGGGTCTCCAGGTCGGCATACCATGTCTATAAGGCCATGGCCATTGGAGGATCTGTCAACGGGTCTCATGGAAACGCGGGGACACGGCGACCACGTCCGCATACTATTTAGGCTCAAGCAACTCTCACGACGATTATCAATGAGAATGCTGACCAGATGCCAAATGAATTCAGACTGGTGGAAAATAATCGCGTGGATAATCTCAAGGTTGTTCCCTCTGCAATGAACTGGGATCACATGCGCAAGCAAGTCAATTATGTAAGTATCCATTATCCTCCACTCCTCTACATTCTGTTGTAGCTTCTGTCGGCTGCCAACCGACACAACACTAGGAGTCCGAATTGTCGTCCTCCAGAATCTCTCCACCTTGCGGGTCAGTGATAGTTCAATTGCCTCTTTAATTTCCGGGCAATCCCGATCTGTCGGCTGCCAGCCGATACATATGATTCTCTCGTCATGGAATCCTTTGCAATTGGGTCTGTCTTGTAGGTCAATGGAGTCTGCAATATGAAGCCGGTCTCACAATCTGCCATCAGCCGCCTCCGAAAAACTCATTTCAAAAACGTCGAGGTCAAGGCGGTAGGAAGCAATTTCTCCAAATGCACAGAATGTGACTTCCTGGTGGAGTTCATTGCAAAGTATCCTAGAGGTTGTGATGAGTGGCAGGCCCTAGTGGATGACAGAGAACGACATCTCAATTACTAGCGCGCTTGCAGAAATGTGTATGGTGGATGGAGATCACAATCTATTCAGAATCCATCAGAGTTCCTCTGCATTATTCACGACAAGATGGACACCACAAAGACCGCGATTCCGAGGATGCAGCACATTACCAAGGCCACCGCCGGGCTGGGGCAGATACCAATATCGTGTACTGGCATGCTCACGCATGGCCATGGCGATGGCGCATATGCACATTACTCCACATCACTGTGGCCTGGGGATTCCAATTTCACTATATCGTTGCTATGTAGGGTTCTTCGAGCTCTGGAGCTGCCGCCTGTTCGGGAATCCAAGATCCTCTTCTCCACTCCTCCTCAAAACACCTTCTTTGAAGCTCTACTTCACGGAAAATCAAGATGCAACTCATCCATTCCTCCGACCTCTGATAAAATTACAAACACTCCAAGACCAGGACGGCCGCATGTTCTACTCCCAAGGAAGTTGTTCTTGCAACTCGACAATTCCGCAAAGGACAATAAGAATCGGTTCCTCATGGCATTCTGCTCATTACTCACTGCCAGGCGCATCTTTAAGGAAGTAACTGTTGGCTTCCTTATTGTTGGTCATATGCACGAAGACATTGACGCGCACTTCAGTTATCTGTCCAAGCTAATCAAGAGGAAGAACACTTACGTTCTTGCAGATCTAATGAAGGCGTTCATGGATTCGTAGAAGACTGTAGCCTTCATCCCGGAGTTCGTTCAGGAGGTGGCGGACTTCAAATCCTACCTAAAGGGATTCCATCATGATGGAGTCAACAAGATCGTGGGACTCGGGGATAAGCATCTCTTCAAATTCTACGTAGAAGAGTCGGGAAATGATCGAGGATGGCCGGTCATGAGGTACAAGAAAAGGACAACGGATTCTTCGTGGCTTCCTCTTGGACCACCGGTGAAAATGTGGACAGTTGACGCTTCAAGGGGACCGGCACTTCCACAGGGGGATCCTCGACCTGTTCCGTTCAAGGCACTCTGTGAGCCCTCAAGTTGGCACTTGGAACTCTGAACTTATTTTTCGCGATTTTTAGTTAATTTTTAAGTGAAAAATAGGAAAAAACATATAAAAATACAATTATTGTGGGTTTTGGTAGAAGTCCCTACCAAAAGGGGGGGTCATGGCCTTAAATGCGTGAAACATGAAATACGTTGCATTTTCACTAATTTTAGGTCTTATTAGTATAAATAAGTAGTTAAGTCAATAATTCCGAGCGATGTGAGAATTTGAGAGTTAACTAGTCCTAGTGTCTTGTTCATGTAATACAACAGCTATAAGTATACATGTAACAAACTGGTTAAAAGTTAGAGTCTAGTCCGAGTCAGTCCAAATCAAACTCGAAAGAGTTAGATTTATTGTTTACAGGTAATTTTGAGAAATACAGTCATTCACAGATCAAGATGGAGGAAATGATGATTAGAACGTACAGAGAGGTGCTTTTCTAGGTCAAAGCATGCCAGGAGGTCAAATAGAAGCCCAATCATCCAAGATTCCCCCGGTATCAAGAATAATTTCCCCCCCGGGTGGAAATTATTAAAGAATTGCTAAAAATAGCATTCTTATTGGAGATTTGGTTTTGCCCTTAGTTGATGGACATCTTGCAGAAGATTGCCCAAAAGTTTCGGGATTTTACAAAACTCCACGATGACTCCATGGGAAGTCAACTACTTAAAACTGCATTCGTAAATTCCTAGAAATTACCAATGTTGCGGTAAAATCTCACTAAAAATTAGGATAGTGTTTTGTGTGCCAATAAAGAGCCCTGTCAAGTTTGAAGACATTCCGACATTCCCAAGTACCAGAATCAAGACCGACAACGAATTTTACAAGAATTTACAACTTGGCGGCGGGTTGACCGACGAACCAGGAGCTAGCGGTGTCCGAATGGAGCGTTTCAAGGGTCAATTCTTACTCCCACGAATATTCTAAGCCACCCAGGACCGACAGTTTCATCAAAAGACGCAAACTCCAAAAGTTAGTTTTTTAACTTTTGTTCTGAGTTACCGTGACTCAAATTTGCGCTTTAAAACGGTTGGAGAGGTAGGGGTAAGGGGTCCCTTAGGCTAATTGGGGTCTCCTGAACGCGATGGCGCAGTTTGTTTTCAGTTTTGAGTTGTCCCTCAAAAGATAGAGAGGGTCAGCCCTTAGTTTGACTTTTAAAAGGTAATTTTTGATTAATCTGGGTTGATTTTGCAAATATCTCTTGTAAAATCAAAGATTGGATTTGCCCAAGATACTTGTCTTGGAAGCCATCTTTTGGACTAAAGAAAGACAATTTAGAACTAACCCTAGATTAAAACACAAAATATCTTGGTTAATTAGGTAGGTTTTCAAAATATCTTTGGGAAAATCAAATATTTGATTTGGGAAAAGATTCTAAGGCCATTTAGGGCCTAGAAGGAACTCGCTTGAGAACCTTCCTTCCCATTAAACAAAGATTATTTTGAAAATACGTTTAGGTAGTTTAGCGAAATATCTAGATTGAAAGTAAAAGATAATTTACGAACAACTTACCGGGGGGGGCCGGGAGCGAGTATATAAGGCCCTTTCTCGAGGTTGTTCGTGGCCCTCATTCTTTGTTTCATTCTTGTTGTTGCTCTTGTCGTGCTACCGACACTTGTCGGAGCACTTTTTAAGCCAAATTTTGGCTCTTTTTTTCTATTTTCTTTTATTCTCTTGTACTTTGAAGGTCCGGAGGGCCCCTTCAAAGCTTTGTTTTCTTTTCTTGTTGAATTGGAGGCTTCAAGCCCCAAAACTTTGCTTTTCAAAGAGTTTAGATGGAGGAAATCCCCTAACTCTAGTATTGTTTGTGTTAACTAACTTATTTCTTGAATTTGGAGGCTTCAAGCCCCAAAACTTTGACATTTTGGGAGTTGTGGGAGTAGTTCCCAAACTCTACTTTGATATTGTTGTTCTTTTGATACTAACCAACCATTTGTGTGAATTGAGAATAGTCTGTGAACTTAAAACTTTAAAGCGGCAAAGCTAGACTTTGCCAAAAGGTTTTGAGCATCACCACGTGCCAAAACTCGTTGTATAACAGGTGTTTGGTTTGAATAGTTACTAATGTTCGGTTAAACACTGTCATGTGTACCTCCTTTAGTGATTAAACTTAAAACTTTGCCTTGAATTTTGGAAATTAGTTTTTAATGTTCGGTTAAACACTGTCATGTGTACCTCCTTTAAGAATTAAGTTTCAAAATACTAGTTTGGATCCTTGGATACTAGTTATTCCTGGGGTTGCTCCCGCACGGCGGAGCTTTGACTTTGAAACCTGCAAACGGGTACTTGAAACTTAAGTTGTCAGTTAATTCCTGGGGTTGCTCCCGCACGGCAGAGCTTTGACTTTGAAACCTGGAAACGAGTACTTGAAACTTAAAGTTGTCAGTTAATTGCTGGGGTTGCTCCCGCACGGCGAAGCTTTGACTTTGAAAGGTTAAAATTTACTTTTAAACTGACCATCTAATTGTGGATTTAACCCCGCATGGCGAAGCTTTGAAACTTTTACAAGAATCAAAAGAATCACATCCCTTGAAGCTTATTTAAGGTCTAAAATCCCTTGAAACATTTCTCTTTGCTTGTGCAAGTGGTGGAGGTATTGGTCCTCCAAAACTTTTTGATTGTTTTTATTGATGTGTTGTACACATATTTCAATTCCTTTAAAATTTAGTTAAAACAATTCTTGCCTTAAGAATTATTTTCCATATTATTGTTTTCTTTGTTAGTGGTCACTACTAACAGAAAAGGCGTGTTTGATTGTTAGAATAACCAAAATTTCAGGTGGTAAAAGAAATTCAGATCGGCCCAACCAGCCCGAAGGAAGTTCAAACTAGTCAGACCAGCCCGAAAGGAATTCAGACCGGCCGACTGAATCCAGACCAGCCCGAAGGAAGTTCAGACCGGTCGACGGAGTCCAGACCAACCCGAACGCTGAACGGGGGAACGCTGGAACGATGGGGAACACTGAACGGGGGAACGCTGGAACGACGGGGAACACTGAACGGGGGAACGCTGGAAACGACGGGGAACGCTGGAGCGACGGGGGAAGGACGAATGGAACTGCGAGGCGCCCAATCGGTGCACGACACGTGGCAGTCCCAAGGACGACCGAATGGCAGCAGGCTGAAGCCCGAAGGACAGGGAGAACCGAAGTTTATAAGCAACAGAACGATCCATCATACATACAGTACGTGCCTTTCAGATTGGTTACAAGACTCGAAACTTGAAAATCATTCATGGTTGGCAGTTGCTATCGCCACAACCAAAATTTTTAAGTTGTCAACTAAAACTTTGAACACTAAGTTTCCGATCGAAGTCATCTCATCCAACCTTCACATCTCTACAAGCACACACAACTCGTCTAACTTTTGCAAAACTAAATAAGAAGACACTTAGGGGAAGTGAAGAACTAATAAGAGAATGGAATGTGAGTATTTCCACACGTGAAGGAATTAGAAGACTAAAAAACTATTAAGGTTAGAATCTAACTATTCATCAATTAATTGTTTTAGTATTGTTTATTCGGTTTATTCCTTTTCCTATTCATTGATAGATTTGTTTTAGATTATTTAAGATTATTTTATTAACATACTATTCATTTGGTTGGTTTTAGTTATTAATTAGGATTCCAAATCCAAATTAGTTGTTTGTTTGTAGTTTGGGGGATTTGTTTTATTAGGCCTAATAAGCCAAAACAATAAAAACAAACAACAACTAATATCTTGGAATATTTAATAAAATAACTATTAAAAAATTGGCAATTGAATAAAACTACTATTCATTGAAAACTTAGGAAATATGAATTAAATTTATCATTTAATTTAAATTCCTAAAATCAAAGGATTAGTTTTAAATTGCCAAAACTAACAAATTTGGACTTTTTAGATAGGTTTTAAAAACAAGAATACTAAGATTTCTTCCAAATTCATGAAAGACAATGGAGAATTTCGAGGAGACGATTATGATGGTGTTTTGCGATGATGGGACGATCGACATTCTCGACACCAAGGTATGATTTCAAATTTTATCTTTTGTCTTTTCTTTTGCTTTCATTCTTTAAAAATTTAGACTAGAAAATTAAAACTAACAAAATTAATCATTGAGAATCCAATAGCTAGTAGAATTTAAATTGTTAGAAAACCTTTGGAAATTTATCTAAAATTGTAAAAAGTAATAATAGATTAACTTTGAATTAATTTGGAAAACGAAATAGTAATCTCATCCAAAAGAATCTCAAAAGGAATCTAATTTAATTTAGGAACTTAGGGAATATTAGAATAATTAGGGAAAGTAAAAACCCAATTTATCTACTTATTCTCTTGAAAATTATTAAAGGAAGGAATTCCATCCAACCAATGGGAATTTTCATCCATTTAAAAGTTTTTACCTAAAAGTCCTAAATTCTTACTTTTTATCTTAACAAGAAGTTAATTAATCACTTCACTCATAAAAACCATAAAACCCTAAAAAATCACTAAATTTAGAATAATAACTTAGAAGTAGCATTAATTAAAGAACAATTAGGAATATTCTCAAGGCACGACTAGGGAATCTTTTGAAACCATAATCTTTTAGAGAATCTTTTGAAGATTCTAAATACACCTTTTACTTTTTAAATTACTTTAATTTGGAAGGATAAAAGGGTGGATGAAGATTTGACCTAATTTTGGATGAAAAGTCCTAAAATAGGTCAAAACTAGGTTTTCTCTAAAAATTCCATTAGATAATTTAATTAACCTTTCAACCGTGAAATTTAGATTTATTTTACATTATTTTGCTATTTTTAGTTGACGGATGAAGTTTTTAGGATAGAATTAGGTACGAATTTCATCCACACATAACTTTCATTAGGAATATTAGAATCCAACTTGCTTTACCATTTTGGAAAGGGCAAATTGTATTCTTTGATTTAGTTTAGGTAAAAGTTTAATTTAGCTAGAAGTTTAAATCACAATTAACTACCCTCAACAACCTTTATTTCTTAACTATTAGAGTGTTTTGAAGTACTTAAATTAGGTAAAAATCTACATAACAAAGTGTCCATTGCTTGGAAGGCCAAAGAACACTACGTTTACATTTCACCCTTACAATTTGCTAACTTATGCCGCTAGAACCTATGTGCAACTTTCTGACTTAAGGGTGGAGTTAGAAACACTTACACACTTTGGGATAACGTCCACATAAATCCCAGAAAACGGAACGTAGATAAAAAAGTGGCCAGGGCAAGCGAATGCAATGAGAAACAGTGCTTCATCAAAAATGGAATAGCGAAGTACATCGAATTCTGGAAATCAGGAATGGCCAGAAACAAGCGATACGCAAAGGAAATGGCAGGTTGTGTGTCTTACTGGGAAAGAATTCTGTCGGAGATTAGTAAGCCGCTACCCGCAACACCCACATTGCTACAAGAAGGATTCTGGCTGATGTCTGACTGGATAAGAGATCACGGATCCGCATGTCGCGATGAGGGGGCGGACCTAATAATCTGACTGACACGACTCCGGAGGACGACTTGGAACCTTCTCCATACTACGGGCCTGCGAAGGATAGGCCGAGGTTGACCTTTAATCCATTCAGGGATGTTTTGCTTGGAGATTTTGTTCTTTGCCGACCATGTCACAACAATTATCTGCCGGTTTGGTTGGGGCGGGTACTCGAGTGTGTGGACATGACTCCTGGGCCATCGTATGGAAACTTCAAGCTAGAATGGTGGACTCCAATGAAAGCCAAGAGGGAAGGAAAGGCCGCTGTGGCGAGGGAGTGTTGGACCCGTAGATGGCATAAGGAACTCTGTCTGCCGCAAGTAGTTCATGTCAACATTGTCTTGTACTCGCACCGAATGCCCTCGCATGCGAAGAATGGACCGCCAACATCTCATGTTATTCCGGAAGCCTCGGTTATTGCTGCAATTGCTAATCTGGAGGCTGCCAGGGAAGCTATTGACAAAGATGTTGATGAAGAGGGAGATGACTAACGCCACGTCTCTTCTGTGTGCTATCGGCTGCCCACCGATAAACCCCTTATATGTTCGATGAATGCTTACGACAGTGCTGGTCGGGTCAGAACCAACAATCGGGAGGTGGTGTCGGTTGCCAGCCGATAGGAGTGACACTACTCAGTATTGATAGCACCGTTCTGTCACCAGGAAAATCTTGTTTTCATAGGCTCTACCCAGATGTCCAATTCACTTCTTCTCATTTTCGGTCAGGAGGAGACTAGCCTCATGTCTGCAATCTCCTTATTCTACGCAATTGCTTTTGCCTTTACTATCGGCTGCCCGCCGACACAAATTGCGCATCTGAATAATGTAACATTAGCTTAGACATTTTTAGACATTCTCATATCCGGTCTGCCTCTATTGCTGGAATTGCATAGAATTTGTACATGTCAATTTTGAATTTAAATGAAGCTCCGCTGCGCGGCATTTTGAAAATGTTTCTATTCTTTATGCTACCAAATATGCTCACTTCTCATGCTCTAGGATGGAGATTGCACTGTTTACATATGTCTACGTATGAGACTCTGGACCCTCTTATCGGCTACCAGCTGATACATGTAAAGGGGTTGGAGTTGTCTTGTGTTTGGGATTTGCATAGGAAATGATAGGATTTGTACTGTGGATATGCCTTTCCTGGGGTTCCACGGTTATAGGTACCGCTTCTAATATCACAAGGTTGCATTCGTAACTCATTAATTTTAATACTTCCAAGTCCATTAAAATCAAATTGTCTGACATTAATCCATTTTGAGGAAACCAATGGAGGAGGATATTAAATGTGTTGGTAGGCCGCCGACACTTTTCCATCGTTGTTTTCAGTTTCTTCACATTTTCGAGGTCATTGTGCACTATCAATTTGTCTATATTTGGTGTAATTGTCCATAATTAGTTAAATATGGGTTAAGTTCATTTTGAGTTGAATATTGACTCAATGGTCATCTAAATGTGTCCTTTATAATTATTTGAGTTGAAAAATATGCCATTTTAGTTCATTTTCAACTTCTTCTAGAAATCATTTCATATTTTATTTGAGTTGGAAATTTTGGCAATAGAAAGCTATAGTCATTATTAAACAATGTTCAAAATTTTAGGTTGAAATTATAGTTTATTAGAAACCACTTGTTCGCACGTGGTTTGTTATAGTAGAACTAAGTGCACCCCCCGAGAACCAAAATTCTAGATAGGTGAGAGTTTGTTTTGTGTTAAAAATAATAAAATTGTAGATACAACTTTTGCTATGGCTAGTGGTTTGTATTGGATTCCAATCCAACCAACCATTGTCTCCAATTTTATTGTATCTTATAAAGATAATACAATTTCCTTTGGCATGAGAGATTAGGCCATCTAGGCTCTATTTCATTTAGGAAAATTATTCTTTGTATTGCTCTGCATAATTTGCAACCTACAGATGCCAATTCAATGGCACTATGCCAAGCATGCATGCAAGGCAAATATATTGCCAAACCATCTTTATGGAAGCTTCCTCATGAGTTACCACCAATACTTTCAAGGCTGCATCTTGATATTAGTGGTCTAATAAATCCTATGTCTAAACCATTCCGTTATTTCTTGGTTTTGGTTGATGCATCAGACAAACAATCACATGTTTCAGTATTATCAACAAGAAATTTGGCATTTGCCAATTTACTTTCAATGTTGATCCGTTTTAAGGCTTGTTTTTCTAATTATCTAATAAAACCATTACAAATGGATAATGCTCTAGAATTTGGTCAAGAACTTGTGCAGATTATTGTACTGCAATAGGAATTGATTTGACATATTCAGTTCCACATGGACATGCTCAAAATGGTTTGGTAGAATAATTTATTAAATGGATTCAACTTAATACAAGACCATTGCTTCTTCATGCAAATTTGCTTGCATCTATATGGAGACATGCAATTCTACAAACTGCAACTTTAATTTGACTCCAACCTTCATCTTTGGAAATTGTTTCTTCACAAAAACTTCTTTTCGGACCTATTTTCAATGTATCTCATCTACGAATGTTTGGTTGCTGTGTATGGGTTCTAATCCCAAAACCTCAAGGCCGTACCATTGGAGCTCATCAACAAGAAGTCATTTATGTTGGGTTTGATTCTTCAAGTATTATTTGTTACATCAAACCATCAACTTGTATGTTATTACATACTTGTTTTGTTAATTGTCGATTTGAAAAAGACATTTTTCCATCTTTGAAAAGAAGAGCATCTATTCAAGAGCATTCCAAGGGAATTATGTTCAAGGCACCTGAGACATTTACATTGAACCATGATCCTCGAACATCTTTGGCTGAAACAGAAGTTGCCAAAATTTTACATTTACAAAAGATTGCAGATTAAACATCTGATAGCTTCAATGATACCCCAAGATTTACCAAGACTCCATTGAATGAAGCTCAAAATGTGCTCACTCAAATTTCAATTCTAGAAACTCTTTCAACTCCAATTCTTTAACCAATGGGCAAACAAACTCGTGGACGAGATAAACAACCTCACAAGCGCAAAACAATATCTGTTAATATTATTTCTTCTATACCTACAACAACCACTACTTATTTGGGATCAATAAAGTCAAACTCTCCATCCATGCCTAATATCATTGCAAATCCTAAGGGAGGAGCTCTTGTTCATGAACAAGACAAGTTCAAGTTGAATACAGAGATATCTATGATGTATTGTGATACATGTGATATATGGGATAGAGCAATAGTTGAAATTGATGAATCATTTGTTTATATGATTGTTGAAAATCTTTCTTGTGAAAAAAATGATCCTGAACCACATACTGTTGAACAAGCAATGCGTTGCCCTGATTGGTTAAAATGGAAAGTTGCTATCGAGAAGGAATATGCTTCTTTGCGCAAGAGACAAGTATTTGGACTGATTGTGGAGAATCTTTCTTCTCAACCTTTTAGAAACAAACTGCTATTTGTGCGCAAACACAAAAAAAAAGATTCAATATGACAGATGCATATCTGCTATCTACACCTTTAGTTGGTTATAACAATAAAGGTGATGATCCTTATCACCCTTGCCAGCAAGAGGAATTATTGGGTGAATAATACCCATACCTGGCTGCAATTGGAGCACTTTTATATTACATCTACATGCCCTGATATTGCATTTGCAATCAGTGTCTTTGCAAGGCATAATGCTTGTCCCACATTACGACATTGGAATGGCATTAATCACCTTCGTTATCTGAAAAGCACTAAAGACTTGGAAATACATTATTATTGATTAAGGTAAACCAGACTATGACAGGCCAACTGTCTAATGCAGACATCTACATACCCCCCCATTACAGTTCATTTCAGATTTTTGCTTCTACAATTTAATTAGCTTGGTTAGTGGCCCACATTAGTGCATTAGGTGATTGTGATAGAATTAGTAATGACTGTCATAGGACACTTACACATTGTGAGTGTAAACTCATCATAAAGAGTTTTTTTTTATTCCTTTGTGTGATGGCCACATTAAAAATTCGTGTGGTTGTGTTAGGAAATCTGAAGACTGCATTAGGTGGTAAGATGACCATCATGAAGACATATTTTATTGATTTCAAATAGTCTATAGACTGTTTTGAAAAAATACTTTAAAAATTCATAACAAATTCCTACTTTGTCCCAAAACTAAAATTTTAACTGCTTCTTTCATTTCTCAAGGTTGTCTTTGCTAGAAAAAAAATCTGATTTTATTTTGCTAAATGGCAACATACCAAATCAGTCATTCTGCCTATCATAGGCTGGTTTACCTTAGTAGATCCCAAATTGATTGGATATGTTGATGCTAGCTACAAATCTGACCCTACAACATTCAAATCTCAAATATGCTATTTTTTCTTATGACATGGAGCTACAATATCTTGGAAATTGGTAAAGCAAACAATAAATGCAATATTATCTAATCATGTAGAAATTATTGCTTTGCATGAAGCATCTCGGTAATGCATCTGGTTGAGATCAATTAATAAGTTTATTCAAATAAATTGTGGATTACCATATGATGATTCTCTAAGTATCTTATATGAAGACAACAGTGATTGTGTTGCACAAATGCAAGTGGGTTTTGTTAAGGGTGATCAAATTAAATATATTGATCCAAAATATTTTAACTATACCCATCACTTGATTATAGAGCAAGCACTTGAAATCAAAAAAGTTATATCAGCAAAGAATCTTGCAGATCTCTTCACCAAAGCTCTTCCATTATCTACTCATCGAGTCATCGTCGACTTATTCATGGCATTGGAATGCAAGGACTCAATACTTTGGAACAAGAAATTGAATAGATTTTATTATTATTGTAGAAACCTTTGATATTCTTCCATGGTTTTTTTCCATTGGGCTTTGCCATGAGAATGAATTGATAAAGGTGTTAGACTCTTTTTTCTTAATTTGTGGTTTTATCCTTGATTATAATCAAAGTTAAGCCAGATAAAGTTTTAATGAGGCAACAACGGTATATCCACTAGTAGAAAATATAAGAATTTTGACAAAATTTTGTTAATTTGGTCGCGTTGTCTCGGTCATTGTTATGCTGATTTCAATAGAAATTTGTTAAAATTAACCCCTAAAGGACCATTGTCCCCTCGGGGGACAAAATGGATTTCGGGCAGGTTCCTATGATCTCAATTTTTAGTGAATTTTTTTGAAACTTTCTCATAAGATAGGAAAACTTAATAGCTTCGTGGGAATATAAATTTTATTTCAATCAATGCTTGGGAGCAAAGATTATAGCATCTTAAACATAATTTTCACGTCACCGGGTAGAAAAAGAAATCTACAAAAATTTGAAATTATTTTTTTGATTTTTTTCTTCTTAAATATCATATTTTTGTCTACATGTGAAGCTTTGATTCATTCCATTTGGATTAGTAATTTGAAAGTTATGAACAATCTTGTTTTTCAGGCAATTTGAGCATCTTTTTGAAAAAATAACTTGTAGGATTCAATTTTGAATGCAATTTTCACAATTTAAAAAAATAAAAATTTGGACAAGGTTAAATTTTCTAGGTAGAACAATCTCACCATTGAAATTATTGTATTTCAATCCCGTCTTAGAGCTATTAACGATTTAGTTTTTCTTTCAATCTTGGATCTACTTCTACTTAACAATTTTTTAAAGAATGAAAATCAAGCGTGTTTTCTTTGAATTTTTTTTTCTAGACTTTCAACTCAATTCTTCAACATATAAAATTTTAAATTCAAGGTCCATGGTGCAAAAAAATTCCACAAATGGCAATCAAAGTCATCTGAAATTGCAGGCCAGTGTTCAAAAAAACTTTCTTTTTTCAACTTTGAATGCAAATATCTTCCAATCTATACAATCAAATTCCTTGAAATTTTTACCACATGATCTTTCACTAGTAAAGTACAAGATTCTATGGTTAGATTCTAAAAAAAGCATTTTTTTTTTGGATGAATGTAGCAGAAATGGCAGTTTTGAGTAGTTTTTGATAGAAGAATGACCTTGGTCCTTTAGGGGTTAACAAATTTTTGTTGAAATCAATAGAATAGTGACCGGAACAACGCAACTAAATTGTAAACTAGGTTTTTGCTTCAACCCAAAACCCAGGAATACAGTATAGGGGTTCTAATTCTAGGGAATGATCAAATAGTCTAATGTATTGTGGCTGAGGTCACTTGTTTTCTAGAATGAGGTGGATTTTAGGGGTAAATACTATAAAAATACACAAACGAAGGGAAGATGCATAGATTTCACTCTTATTCCCAAGAATTAATTTGGTTAGCAGTCCGTTAATAATGCTATTGGACGCATGGATGCAGTCCCAGTCCTGGACTAGTGTTCTAAGGGTATTTCCGACAAATTGTCAAGATAGACCACAAATTGTCATGCATGATCTAGACCTTTAAGTGCAAATAACATATAGATACATATAGAGATATATGTTCGTTAATTAAAGTGATCTTTTATCGTGAGAGACAAATTGTCGGGCAGTCACTACTTATTTAGCCTAATTACTAAATTATCATGAGTAGGAGATCCGTCTCAGTCCTACGACAAATTGTCTCTAACTAAATGCAAGGGCATGAGTGTGTGATGCATTACATTTACAATCATAACAACAACACAAGGCAATACTATTTTAACGCATCATCACAATATATTTCAATGTCTATTCCAATTTCTACTATTAATAACATAAGCTTATTTGAATTTCAAAACTATCCATTCATCTATTATATGCAATACACATTTCAATTTCACATACAACAAACAAACAGGACAAATTATCGTTAACTACATTGAATACTTTGACAAATTGGCCCTCACTGTTCACTCAGTTCAGTCCCGGATCATGACAAATTGTCTTTCAGTAACCGGTTTAATCAGTCCACTTGTCAATAATAGAGAGAAAACTACAAAGGCAAATTGTCTCACTGACTGGTATCCTTTTGTAATCAAAGACAATTTGTCAATTTAAAGGTCAACCAGGTGCGGTTTGAATACCAACAGTTGGAACAATTTGTCTTTTCAGTAATCTCTAAATTAATAATTTCCCTTTCAGAAATTGAATTTGTTCAAAACAGTTCATACACCATGACAAATTGTCGTTTTCATATCAATCATTTATACTTAAAAGTATACAAATAATTTCAAAACAATATGAAACCGATAAACAGAAATTCATGACAATTTGTCTTACCTGGATTCAAAGTCCAGTTTTCCTTTCCGACATAACCTATCCGAATAACAACTTGATTATTCAATGCATTTCAATTGATAATAATGTGACTGTATAGTTCTTAGACAATTTGTCTTTATACTATCTCACACTTTGTCAATTTCTATTCATACTTCCATATCATCTCTTTCATTGTCCAATAAAACTACTTGATAGAATTAATTTCCATATTCAACATTCGAAACTTATCCCATGAACAACTCTATCGTAAACAACAAAAAATCTTCAACACAATTATCCAAATAAATTATCACAATTACAACTTGTAGAATTTCTGTACTTATCTGTATTGCTGGAGAATGGACAAATTGTCTGTCGATCGATCTGAACTCCACGGCAACTGGACTTTCTTGATTTGTACTCCGTTTCTTGACAGCAACCGCGTTCACCGATGACAATTTGTCTTTCTCTTTCCATCAATCCGTATGCTTTCCATTGTCGTAATTGAAATAACAATTTGTCTCAACCCCTACTACTAACAACACAGTCAATTTGCCTTTACAATGATACCCAGTTAACTTTGACAAATTGTCTTTATGCACTCAGAGCATACTCAGACAAATTGTCTTCAACTGTTACCGTAACTACAACAAACTGCCGAAACTATAACGCTGACAATTTGTCTCGGTAATTGCATATACTCACAGTCATAGCGAGTCGATTATGCAAACAATTACAATACACGTTAAACAACTCAGCGATACCCAGTCAATTTGTCTTCGAAGTATTTTAATTACGCACACACACACAGAGCAACAAATACAATTTATCTCTAAATATTTCCAAACAACTATCCACACACAAATATTCACAACACAATTACGTCCAATCACTGGATCGTAATAACAACTTGACAAATTGTCAAATAATGTGACCCAATCACTGGTGTCACGGCCCGCAGCTTGGCAAACTCCCAAGCTGAACAAAAATATCCAATCACTGGATATAAACAAATAACATACAACAGACAAGAATCGGCAAATAGTCAGAAATTACAATTCGATTACAAAGATTATAAGTACACGACAATTTGTTCAAGACTTAGAAAGATAAAAACTGGGCCAAGAAAATGACAAATTGTCTTTACTATATACACTGTAGAAGACAACTATTCATATCTGTAACACTACAGGTAAGATTCATCACATCCTTCCAAACCTACTTTGTAAAGACAATTCGTTTATATTGTACCAACAGTAGGAGTTTAAATTGACAATTTGTCCTATTTACACTACCAAAGACGAATTGTCAAGAAAAAGAAAATATCAAGTGACTACATAAATCAACAAAATTCTATCAAAATTCCTACGTTTTCTACTAGTGAATGTACAACATATAGGAAAAAAAAATAGTAAGTAGAAAGAAGTAGAAAATGATTCAAAAGACTAAATTGTTAAGAATTTAGTTATGGAATTGAAAAATGCCAATTCCAATGGTTGAAATGTTGTAATAAATAATTGACATTCAATGATTTTATTTTATTTTTAAAATATTGAAAATTGAGTCAAATAAAGGACTTTAAAGTTATTTTAGAGTACAGAATCTTTAACTGCCTGTAAACTAAAACTCCTATTAACTTTCATCTCATTAATAAAAATGGAATGATTTAGAACTTCCCATGTATATATATATATATATATATATATATATATATATATATATATATAACCAATTTTAAAAATTTATTTCTTGAAAAAGTGATTTTTTAAGAATTCTTTTGAATTGCCCGTTGAATGATGAAAATTACATACTATAAAATAACTTTTTAACCATGTAGTCAAAAATTATGAAAATTGTTGGGCCTTGAAGTTATTCCTTCAACACATGTCGTGTAAGAATTTCAAAGAAAAAAAAATGAAAATTCCATTTGTAGTGAGCTGCCCCAAATTGCTATGTTGTCAAAAAATGCAGTTTGGTACTTTAGGAGTTAACCCTTAAAGGATGTACTAGTGATCATGGAAATCATCCTTTGGGATATCATAGAAATCGTTGGCTTAAAAAATGCAAAAGCACTAATTGGAAGTTAGACTACTATTATAGAAGACCTTCCCTTTTCACAACAAAATTTTGAAGATGAATAGTTGCACTTTTGTCCTACACAAAAAGATTCTGGCGTGGCTAAGATACCGATCAACGTAGAGGAGGACGTGACGCAGGTGTTGGAGATGCATCTGGAGGACTCGTTGCTTGGTGCACTGCTCCATTTTCCTTCATTGTCTGAGGCAACGGTGGTGTCACTAGAGGGTTCGCATCTTGAGATTGCTAGTCTAGACAAGCAAAAGGATTCGCGGAAGAGAGGCAAAGTTGCCTCCAACATTGTAACGTGTCGGTGGTAGGAGGTTTGGGCATGCACATGGTTGTTCTGGCAAACATTGCGACAACGTGACAAACAGACGTCAGATAAAGTCTAGTAGAGCCCTCGTGATGTCCAATAGGTCAACTTTAAGGTTGACTTTCAAATAAATGACTCTATAGGCCCGATAACTTGATACATTCAAATCTCACTTTAGTAAAGTATCTCAATTTGATAAACACATTATATTCTAAATTTAAACTCATAATTGTAGTGAGATTTAAAATTATCTAAGTGGGTGGCAGATGACCTTATTTGACGCTTATAGACAAGCTTATTCGACACATTGTCCATTAGATACGCAACGTGAGACATCCAACACGTCACCGAAACCCAAAATTGTGTCAGACAAGATATTCATGGGCATGCAAGTTTACGTGGGCAAAAGGTGAATGTAATGCTGCAAGGAATTTGATGGGGGTCATGTGCAAAAGCTGCAGTGTTGTGAGTGGTAGGCAGAAGGTAATGGTCCCAAAAGGAGGTAATTTAGAAAAACATGAAGGAAAAAGGACTTGCAAAAGCGACAACGATCCTTTTTCACACTTCAAGAAAGGGGAAAATTACGTCAAATGTGACTATAAGTATGTGCAGTTCACAAAGTTGTGGGCGAGGCGACAGCTTGGTGACATTGTCGCTGACCAAATCTTGGCTGGCTTCGATGGCAAAGCAAATAGAAAGGGAATTCAATTTTCTACACTCTTTCAAGTTCTTAATTCTGGTCGTCCCATGTATGATTATGAGCGCGAGAAATACTTATTGAGACATTTGAAGGTCAAGAATGTCTCTAGGAAACACTGGTCTAAGACATCTCGGTTGGATATGGCGGAACACCTTCATTCTTGTGTTTTGTTTGCCTTGAAGCTTGTAGTTCAAAATGCGAGTTTTGTTTCTATCAATGCAGATGAAGTGACAATGGTGGACAACACTTTGTGGGTTGGAATTCATGTGTATGTACTGGATTCATGGGAGAGGATTCTACACCTATTTTATTTGTCATGTTTTTTTTTATTGTGGTACTGCAAATCACTTCACTAATGTAATCAGGTTGGCATTGGTTGGAAAAAGAGGACTTACTTGAGAATAGATTGCAGGTAAGCTGGTTTCATTTGGGGTAGATGGGATTAGTATGTTTTAAGGCTTCAAAATTGGGGTATCTATTCATATTTGTCAAAAATGGGCCCCGTTTTGCCTCGGAGCCAATTGTGCTTTACATTGCATCAATTTGGTGGTGAAAACATTGTCAAACTATCCTATGGTTTCAAGGTTGGAGGCCCTTTGCCAGTTGCTCTATTTGTATTTTTGTCCCAGCCACAAGCTGCACTCGGAGCTTTAGAAGCTTGCAAATCTGATGGAAACTAAGGGCAACAAGATGGTGAAGAACATGGAAACACAATGGATCTCAATATGTACATAGTCCCGCCCAGTGTATCATGTCTGAATACAAGACACTTTTGGTAAAAATGGGTGTAGATATGTCTGTTGCTGGCCAGAAAAGGCAGCTTGCTGCGGCTGCAAACTTCGACTACCTCTTTGATATAGAAGTTATGCTTTCCCTTGCGTGCTTCATTTCGATGTTGAATGTAGTTCATTCCCTCATTACATAGTCCCATGACATATTTATATGTAACTTCCTACAGTCCATAAAAGTTTGTTAGGCTGATTTGGCCAAAATATTTGTGGATGAGAACACAACATTCTTGATAGCAAAGTTCAAGCGGTATCATGAACTCATTTCACTGACTTGTCTTGAAATTCCAATGGAATGGTAGGCAAAGGAGGGAGAAGGTATTTCGTATCTAGCCATGAACTTTGGTATTACCGCAATACTTGCACGTTGTCACTACAAATTGATGATGGATTACTTGTACGTGATGGAGGAGGATTTCCAATGCACACAAGGAAACATTGAGCCCCAATTTGCAGGGTTTTTTCTTCACTTTCTATTTTTATTTTTTTTGCTTTAAACTTATGTTGCATCCTATTTTGGTGGGACTTGCTGTTTCTGGTTTGTCTATTCAATGCTCGCAGTGCACTCCGGGCTTTAGTCCAAGCAAGTAATGGCATTGCAGTGGGATTTAATTTTGTTTCCATTTTTTTCTCATGTTCATTACAGGTTTGGCTTGTTCTTTATTATAGGTTTGTGCACTAGTTTTTGCTTGATACTTTTTTGGTTTGTCACAGGTTTGTATTTGGTTTAGTTCAATGCCTGGTTTATATTTTACAAATTTCTTCTTCTTTGGTTTGGTTCTTTCTTGGTTTCTTGATACTTAGTTTTTTTATTGTAAGTCAAGGCCTCAAGGGACTTTGGGTCTTTGCCTTGTGAAACGCAATAGAATTGACTAACCTCAATTCCCTGTGTGGTCTAATAGAGATTGTTCAATCACTCTCGAACGAGCTGGACCGGTGCTTCCCGCAACAAGAGTTACTAGATGCATTCGGTATAATATATCCCTAGTATTGGAAACAAGCGAGGGACAAAGACAACTTTGGTCACCAATTGAGCGTGTTTAAGCAATTCTATTCTCATCCTAGTAAGATTGTTGAATGCAAAGCTGCCTTTGCAAGATGAAGGAACATCATATACCACCCTTGAAATGTTCTCTAGCTCTAATTTGGACAATCAACAGGGTTTGTTTAAATTGACTATGAGAGCTAACTATGAAGTTGTTTGTGCAACAGCTGGCTGCGAGAATCCAGTCATCGAGCTCTGGCTTACCCTTTCTCAATCATGGCATTTGCGGAAATTCATTTCCGAGTATTTTCGAGTGGCTGAAATTGGCATGTGCTTGGTCTTGGGGATGAGCGCTGTTTTTCTACGTTAAAGTTTTTGAAGTCTTGCCAACATAACAGGCTAGGCAAGCACTTGCTGTTGGTGGTCCATATGTTTGGGCAAAAATATTACACATTGGAAAACTTTTCCTATAAGGCTGTAGTAGAATCCTGGAAAAATGCAATAAAAGTGGGCCGCCATGGAGACATTTGATGTGTACTAGATTCCAGTATCCTCCCCCTTTAAAATCCTTAGTTTTCATCAGATTTTGTTGGCTTTGAACTTCAAGACTCACTTCAAGACAATTCTTTCCTTGACGGATATGGAGGCTTGTGGAGGCGAGACTGCGGGAGGGTGGATGTCACAAACTATAGAGAAGCCTGCTAGAGTGCTTCATTCTAACTTGTGTTTTTGCTTTTAATTTGTTGTGTATTCTGTGTTGTGTAGATCACTAATATTGCAATTTTGGGCAGTTTTACTTTACGCAAGTCCAATTAGTGAATGTCTCTAGTATACTTGTTTTAAAATTTTGTGTCTTGCTTTTACTTTTGAGTTCAGGACTTCATTGTTTCATCTTCTATGACTTCTTTCTAAGTTGATGTTTGAGCTGCAAATGCTTTATGTATCTTAGGTCACATACTCACATTTGAGTTTCAATTATCAATCTATATTTGAGTTTATACTTAGCTTCATTCTTGATTCATCTTTGAATTCTAATTTTGCTTGCTCTCAGTTGAAGTATGTGCTCAAGTTTGTATGACATTGTGGTAAAACACATATTTTTGGAAAAAAAATCGCATTGTTTTGAAAAAATTTGCCATCACTTAGTATTTCCAAACTATTTACTTGACTAAAATTAGCAAGTA
This sequence comes from Rhytidiadelphus loreus, assembly GCA_947034895.1. Classification (NCBI taxonomy): domain Eukaryota; kingdom Viridiplantae; phylum Streptophyta; class Bryopsida; order Hypnales; family Hylocomiaceae; genus Rhytidiadelphus; species Rhytidiadelphus loreus. Next base: position 70,943,746 of record OX344762.1, read on the forward strand.
TAGTCCCTAGTGCTATACCAAATTTTAGTACTTGTTGCAAGTTGCCTTCTATGCAAGCAATAAAAATAGACAAAACACCACCATTTTTACACAAATTTATATTGTGGTTCATATCACTTTCAAGTTTATTTTACGGAAGCTACAACTTATCAAGTACACCAATAGCGTTCCAGCAAATTCTGCAAAAGGTATTCTGGAAATACTGGTGTAGCTTTGTATGATGGCCACATCCAAAATAAAATAAAAGTAATTTTTTAATTTAAAAAAAATTTGGTGTAAATATAGATCACCATACACAACACACCAAGTAGCCAACATCAACATCAAATGTAAAAAAATTCAATCTAAAATGCATCACAAACATACTCTTACGTGCTGATAATGTTGCCCTGACAAGTATTTGGGACTACATAGTCAATGTAGTTGGATTTGAATGTCATGATGAAAGAACTATACAACATCTCTCCACATCCAAGTCAGGATCATGGATTGGCTAATGTATGCAAAAGTGACTAAGTGAATTTAACGTGGCATGACAAAAAATTGTAGGTTGGGTGCAAATGTGAGCCCCATCTTTATTCGTCTTTGATAAGTTTTTGTGGATGTCAAGTGAAAAATATTCCCTAATTGTAACTTTGACTATATTAGTACTCATCAACTAAAATGATCAATTTGACATTGATCTACATTCTTTAAGCAATTGCACTATTGCTCTCAAAATGTTTGACATTCTACCAAAGTTGATGATAAATGTTCTTGGATGTCCAAATATTTTCTTTGTATTGATGTTAAGGAGTGTCTCTTCAAATCCAAGGTAAGTCAATTTCATTCTACACTATACATGGTGATTGGAGAATTGATTATTTATAGAATACATTTGATAAGTAAGGTGGGAGATAAAAAGTTCGTTAGCTCTTCAAAAATAGATGTAAAATTTGAATGTATCAAGTTTAGCAAATAGGGACATAAATACCTTTCTTTAAGACTTTAACCCCTAAAGTCCCATTGTCCCTACGGGGGACAAAATTGATTTTGGGTAGGCTTGTTTAGTCTCAATTTCTATCACATATTTTTGAATTTTTTTACCACACGTGCAGTTTTTCAAGAGCTTCAAGGACATATAATTTTTATGTAAAATGGACCTTTATTGCAAAAGTTATGATCTTTTTTAATGAAAATGGGGGAGAGGGGGAAACTTGGACAGGGTTTATTTCTTTGACTTTGCCTCGGGGCAAGTTTGGGGTCAACTATTGGATCAAGCCAGGGTAGCGGGTTCAATTTGGGGAGTGAAGGAGGATGTAAGGCAAAGTCCACAGCAACAAACAACGGATTTAGGATGGATGGGTGGGAACATGTTGAGTGGGTGGGAATATTACAGGGAGCAATGGGAACAAGGCGGCCCGGTGGGAACAGGGTAAGGAGCACCAAAAACAAGGGGGCAAGCAAGAACAAGGTAGGTGGGTGGATGTAGGATATGCAAGCGGGTGAAAACATGGAGAGTGGGCGGGTGGAAATATGCACCGCTTGCTCATAGGTGCACCACTTGTGAAGGCTACTATGCCGTGGCAGTACGCGCTGCGGCAAGTTTCCTCGGAGGGACTGACCACCTCCGAGGCCAAATTTCTGAAATTTCTTGTCGTACTTTCATGAAAAGAGTTGCTTAGGCAACATCCTACACATTTGACATTAGAAATTTTAGTAGATTAGAAAAACGTCATTTTCCAAAGGCACTATCAATGTCCAATTGTAAGACTACAATTGACAGAATTTGCAACATAAATGACAAACATAAATGATTGACTTCAATTTGCAACACCTAAATGAAGTAGCAACACAAGAAACAAGTAAATCATGCAAAATTAGCACACTCTTCGTCTACATTTGCACACTAACTCCTCCATGACTTCTCACTTTGGCACCACTACTTGTGCAATCATCTCAATTTTAGCAAAATTTCTACAACTACTCATAAATACCTCATCCACCTACCACATCATGGAAAAAATGGTTGCACCTAGACACTCTAAGCTTCAATTTTCCAAAATTCCTCAATTCCATGAAAACAAACAAGCCAAAAATTCAATTAATGCTTGTGTATACTTGAAGAGGAGATTGTTGTTACACTCAATGAGCTTTGAGTACTTCAAATTTGTCAACAACAAAGAGGAGCAATGCCATAGAGGGGAAGAAGAAGCTCTAGACATGTAGTAATACTTTGTCCTTCTCCAACTTCTTCCAAATTCCAAGTTTGCTATTTTTTTTCTAATGTGGCTCTTTGTTCTGTAATGCAACTTGCTTGGGATGGAATACTTATACGTTGCAGTTGCCGCTTGCTCCAAGTTCAAACTCAAAGGTTGTCAAGTACCTTTTCCTTACTACTAGGAAGCCCAATACTTCCGCATGAATTAATTCAAGAGAATCCAATGCCACGGATACCCTGAGCATGGATTGAGAGCAACAAGCAAGGAGAGAAGTCAGCACACTATAAGAAACCCATGCTTTTTTGGATGTGCCAAAAATATGATGACACGTTTTTCTTGACGTCAAGCATGTCATCGTCGATGTCCAACAAAATCCATTTGAAATGATGCGGCAAAAACATGTGAAAATCTGAGAAAACATGCCATATTTTTGTTGTTACGTTTGAACAAACATGGTCAACGAAAGTGTCAAAATGTGCCATGTGGTAGCCACGTCACCTCAACGTAAGTGCCACGTAGGTGGGCAGTGTCACATAGAATTCTTTTTACTCGACCTAGAGATGATGTGGCAATTGATGTTGCATATGACATCACATTGTCTGAGAAGATTAATACTGTTTTGAGCAACATCAACATCAACAAGAATTTTGGTACTGTTTTTGGCGACATCTATTTAGATGTCAGCTTTAACATCCAAACATTTTGCAACATCAACTTTGACATACACCATAAAAAATAGCCCATACATAATACACCATACATTATACACAATATGCCATACACAATACGCCATACACAATATTTGGCATTTATGTCACATGACTTGAAAGTCAATTATTGTGTATAAATAAATATGAAAAGACATATTATTTATACAAGTGGGGCAATAGGAGGCATGACAAACTATATGGCATATGTAATTTTTCAAAATTATACAAAGTTGTCAAAGTTGACATCTTAGTTGATGTCTAAAAAAACACTGTTCAAATTTTTAATGGCATCTAGGACTCTAGGTGTGCTGATGTCTCATGCCACATCATCCTTGTTGGATGCCATGTCAATCAAATGCCACATCAACTGGCACTTTTTAAATTTTTTAGATTTTTAGATTTTTAGATTTTTTTTTTTAAAACTTGTCAAGTGGTTGCCTTTCCCCTACATTTTACATTCGGTCAGGGTTTTACCTCAATCCATAGTAACTTTCTCTAATTTATCCAAAGTTAAGCCAAAAACTCTTGCCAATTGTGAACCCCAAATTCGTCACTTGGGACTCATTGTTTTCTTTTTTTTAGTTTATTACAAATTAAGGCATAAAGTAGTACAAAAAGCCCAAAAAAGAGTGTAGAACCAAAATAGGTATGTCACGTACCAGTATAGCATTTGGTCATAAATAGCCTTTTATCCATAGATTACCCATAAAACCCACTTGTATATAGATTAGAACCCGTAATTAGTGGGAAACAATAGGGCTACTGGGAACTTACCCAAAATAGCCCGAAACCTAGTGCATGTGACCATGATAGGCTAAATTAAGTCTTAGGAGAGTAGGGGAGGTCTCCACATAAATCTCCAAAGATAGGTTCTAGTTTCCCCATTCCACCGACGAAACATTAGGAATCCAAATTGTTAGCTTGCAGGTGTTACTTGTCCCAGACAGGCCGTAGGGAGGAATCCACAGCCGCCGGATAGTGTTCTCGGATCTGAAGCATGTCGGGATGTCCACGGCAAAACCCATTTGCCAAGATTCCCTCACATGTGAAAGATTCCCTGACTGCCGGTGATTCAACCAAAGTCAGTTTTCACCACGCCACCAACTGTGTGCCAGAATAGCCTAAGACTTGGCATGTGGCTTGGGGGACTCCATGAGAGGTTCCCCCAAAAGTCTTGGTTTTTCCTGATCTCCAAAGGATCTTTTTCCGAGCAGTCAACCGCCAAAGGCTACGTTGGGAAATTCATGGAAAATACCCAAGCTGCGGTAAAATCTCACTAAAAATTAGACTAGCATCTTTTATGTTAATAACGCGCCCTGACAAATTTCATGGTGTTCCAATAGCGGGAAGCAGCCGAAGCTGACAACATCCCCCCAATTAATAATTACTGCAAGATCTTTGCGGGTTTGACCGGCGTCCCGGGAGCATACGAAGTCGGAACGAAGACATCAAGGAGCCTTTTCTTACTCCCTAGAGCCTCCCCAACAACCCTAGCTAGTTACCCAAGCCAAAAGAGGTAAACCCCAAAAGTTAGGTTTTTACCCTTTTAATTGGCTCCAATTGGCACTAGTTTCCGATGGGTTTTTTGTGATAGAAATAGGGGGTAGGGGATCCATTAAGCTAAAAATGGCATTCTGAAGCCATTGGCGCAATCTATTTGCAATTCCGAGATAAACTCCAAAAGTTAGAGGTTAGGACCAACGTAAAACCCAAAATTAGGAGAAAATCTCAAATTTGGATGAAAATCCGGATGGATGAGGTTACTCGTCGAGGGGGGGAGTGGGCCCTTGGAAACCTATAAAAGGGGGCCCTTCTCTCTCCCAAAACACCCCCAATACTTGTTTTGGGTCCGTGGGTCCAAGTTATCTTGGAATTTTTGGCGTTTCAAGCCAAAAAACCTCTACGGTGTTTTTGGAGCACTTTTGGCTCCCATTGTCGTTTATTTACAAGCTCTTTGGAGGTCCTTTGAGGTCCTCCCATCTTACCTTGTACTTGTTGCAAGTCAAGAGGGTTGCGTCTACTTCCGTGTGTCTTGTACTAATCCTAAAGTTACCCCCCACCGTACCTTGGCGATGCCGCTTTGGGGGGCCTTTAGCATGTGAGCATTGCCTTGTTTAAGCTTGCTTTGTGGGTACGGTTGCCTCTTGTGTAAATCCTAACTATAGTCACCCTTGTCGTGTTGCTTGTGAGTGGGCCCCACCGCCCTTGAGGCGCGAAGCTTTGAACCTGTGACTTTCCCGAGTCTTAGAGTGAGTGTCAAACTAGGCCATAAATGGCGAAGCTTTGCACCCCCAGTGTTTTTGATTCCAAAGTTTAGTTCCCAAGACCTTCTTGGGAAAAGACAAAGTTTAGCCCCCAAGAGTGCTTAGGTGGTAGAAAGGTGTAGAAAAGAACCCCCGTCACAAGTAGCTTCCTTCCAAAATTTCTAGCTTATTTTCTACGACGTCCGGCGAAGCTTTGACCTTTCACCATCCGATTTTAATTGTGTGAGTGGGTTCCCATACGGGAATCCGGAAGAAGGAGATTGTAGAAAAGAGTGGGTCCAGCCCCTAAGGGTGGCCCAGCCCATAAGAGAGTCCAGTCCAGGTCGGGCAAGCCCAGCCGTCGGAGGGGGTCAATCCGGGTAACCAGCCCGTCGGAGGAGGGGGGAGTCCAGCCCGTCGGGGGGTCAGTCCGGGTAGCCAGCGTTGGGGGGAGGGAGTCTAGCCCGTAGGGGGGGTCAGCCAGGGGGGTCCAGCTCGTAGAGGGTCCAGTCCAAGTCGGGTGGTCCAGCTCGTAGAGAGTCCAGTTCAAGGGGATTGGGGGGAAATAAAGTTCGGGAAGGGAAGTTAGAATTAGAGGGGGTAGGGGGGAATTAAGGGCCTGTGGCCGAGGGGAATGAGGAAAAAAGGGAGGGGAAGAGGAACATAAGAGGAAGATTCCGCTCCAAGAACTCCAACCTGCACGCACGTCCTCACCACAACATCACTCCAACATCTAATGGGAGAAGGTTGGGGAGGATAAGAGGCTAAATAGGAAGGCAAGGAAGAAGATGACCAAGAGTAGCCTTGGTTAGTGTGCACGGAAATCTCCCAAAGTTCCCCATGGCCATTAGAAGGAGGATTAGGATGACGCAAAGATGACAACGTAAGGTGGTAGTTAGGTTTGCAAGAAGTTAGCGTCATAGTTGTAAGACCCCCATTAAGGGGTGGTTGGGAATAGTACCAAGGCAAAAGAAAGGAGGAGATAAGGAGAAGGAAGAACGCCTTAGGGTACTAGAGTGTAATATTTCTTTCTACAACTAAGCCGTAGGCATCTGAACCCCTCAAAATACGTCTCTACTATGGAATACGAGCACGCGGCCGGAGGTATGGAGGAAAATGTCGCGCATGCCAACAACGATCAGGTAAGTCAGTAAATTAATCCCCAGTGCTTTCCTTTTAATTTGTGCTAAATTCTGTTAAGCAGTGATTAATGTCGATTAGCAAATAGGAATTAGGGTGGACCTTAAGTTTAGACATAGAAGTTTATCGATAGGGCTAGAAGTATCTAACCCCTCTCATATATAGAAGTTGACCGTAACAGCAGCCAAATTAGATTAGGATAGGATAGGAATTAGATTACAAAACAAGGTAGAACAGGATAGGATAGGACTAGGGATTAGTAATTGTTAGGGTAAAAATTCAACCAAGAAGTTAAACATTAAATTAGGACAAAATAATCCAATTAGGAGTGAAGGTTAAATTAGAAAATCACAATTACCTTAGGTGATAAAGACGTAGGGTCAAGGGTAGAAAGTAAAAAAAGAGATTAGATTAGAAAATTAAATTAAGATTAGAAGATTAAGTTAAATTAGGAAAAAAGATAAGATAAATTAGATTAGAAGCTTAAATTAAATTAGGGGATAAATTAGATCAAAGATAAATTAGATTAGAAAATTAAATTAAGATTAGAAGATTAAGTTAAATTAGGAAAAAAGATAAGATAAATCAGATTAGAAGATTAAATTAAATTAGGGGATAAATTAGATCAAAGATAAATTAGATTAGAAAATTAAATTAAGATTAGAAGATTAAATTAAATTAGGGAAGAAGATAAATTAAATTAAGAAAAAAAAAGATAAATTAAATTAGGGGATAAATTAGATAAAAGATAAATTAGATTAGAAAATTAAATTAAGAAAGAGGATCAATTAAATTAGACAAGAAAAGGATAGATTAAATTAGGGGATCAATTAGATAAAAGATAAATTAGATTAGAAAATTAAATTAAGAAAGAGGATCAATTAAATTAGGGAAAAAGATAACTTAGATTAGGAAAAAAAACCAATCAACTTAGGAAACCATGGAAGGAACTTAGGTAATCCCTCCTCAGCTTTAGGAAAGGTCAATTAGCCTCAGATTCCCATAGATTAGGATAGATTCGGTGGTAGTTCGCATAGGTTGCCGTTAGGGGACGGTTAGCCCGAACTATTCCCTCGCCAATTGGGGGCAACTCCATTGTCACCTGCGGAAACTAGGAACTTAGAAAAGAAGATCCATTGCTTGGAAGGCACAATGGACCTACGCTTAGTCACCCGTTAGGTTAGAATTTAGTTAACCCCTAAAACCTGGTTGTGTCCGATTAATTACCAAGGGTGGGTAATTAAGCGCCCATACCAATGTAGCATTTCTATGTTTTCTTGGACGTTGTATAAAACACAACTATGTTTTTTTTAATGTTTTTTATAACATCAATGTCGCATAAGACATCAACTTATTCCACCTATGATATCCAAATGTTTTTAAAACATCCAATTCAATTCTACCTCCTATGGCAGTGATCCCATCTTTGTGTTTGTGTTTTGAAAAACATCATTGTTTGTTGCTAACATCCAAAAAACATAGGTTTCTTATAGTGGTAGTACAAGGTGAGAGGAGGCGGGAGGAGTGAGCGACGACTACATGGGAGCAAGTGGGAAGAAGCAGCTATGGGAGGAAGAGGCCGGCGACGATGACAACATGGAAGGAGGCGGGAACAAGCGTTGGCAATGTAGAAGTAGGGAGCGATGACAGAGGAGGAGCATGCAACTCAAAAATTGTTGTAAGGTATCCAATGGCCAGTACTACAACGAGCAATGAAGGGAACGGGAACCAATATAGAAGAATGGTGGGGAACGAGCCCACATGGAGGGGAACATCAACGGAACATCTAGTGAAGGTCAGTCACCTTACCCCTCCTCTAAGCCCTATGCCATATTGTTGCCAATGTTTTCAAATTGCTAATTGTTTTTTTGTATATTTTGCACTCAAAATAAAAATATAATAGATTTCTCCATCAAGGTTTTGTCAAAGTTCTTAAATTGTAATCGTTTTTTTTTTCTATATTGTATTCAAAATTGAATGTTATAGATTTAGTTTCCATTAGATTTTTGTTAATGTTTTCAAACTTCAAATCATTTTTTTCTATATTTTGCACTCAAAATAAAAATATTATGAAATTTTCCATCAATTTTTTGCCAATATTTTCAAATTGCAAACAATTCTTTTCCCAATTCCACAAGCTAACTTTAAATTGGCTACCATTTTTCTTGGAACATTGCACAAGAAAGGGCAATGAAAATTTACATGTAAATGCTTGGGATTGGGGTGGGGTGAGCCCCAAATTTGTCACTTGGAACTCATAGTTTTCTTTTTTTTAGATTGTTGCAGTTTAAGGCATAATATTATACAAAAAGCCCCCCAAAGAGTGTAGAACCAAAATAGGTATGTCACATACTAGTATAGCCTTTGGTCATAAATAGCCTTTTACTCTTAGAATACCTACAAATCCCACTTGTATATAGGTTAGAACTATAAAGTAGTGGAAAACAATAGGCTTATAGGGAACTTACCCGAAATAGCCCAAATACTAGTTCATGCGACCATGCTTGGCTAAAATGGTCCTAGGAAAGATAGGGAGGTCCTTACATAAATCTCCAAAGATAGGTTCTAGTTTCTCCATTCCATTGACGAAATATTAGGAACCCCAATTGTTAGCATGCAGGTGTCACTTTTCCAAGAAAGGCCACATGAAAGAATCTATGGCCATCGGATAGTGCTCTTGGATTAGGAGCATGTCAAGGGTTCAACAACAAAATCAATTCGCCAAGATTCCCTCACGTATAAAAGATTCCTTGACTACCAATAATCCAAGAAAATTCGATTTTTACCTCTCTACCGACCGTGCGCAAGACTAACTCAAGACTTGACACATGACTTGGAGAATTCCATGAGAGGTTCTCCAAAAAGTCTCGATTTTTTCTAATCTCCAGAGGATCTTTTTCCAAGCGGTCAACCGCTAAAGGCCACAAAGAAAAATTCATATAAATTATCCAGGCTGCGGTAAAATCTCACTAAAAATTAGATTAGCTTTTTTTATGTTAATAACACTCCCTAACAAGTTTCACAATATTCCAATAGCAGAAGGTAGCTGAATCACCAACGTTCCTCCAATTATTAATTACAATAAAATTTTCGTGGAGTTGACCAGCGTTCCGGGAGCGCACAAAGTCAGAATGAAGTCATCAAGGGTCTTTTCTTACTCCCTAGGACCCTCCCAACAACCCTATCTAGTTGCCCAAGTCAAAAAAAGTAACCTCCCAAACTTAGATTTTTACCCTTTTATTGATTTAAGTTGATGTTGGTTGTTGATGGGGTTTTCGCAATGGGAACAAGGGGTTGAAGGTCTTATAGACTAAAAATGGCCTTTTGAAGCCAATGGCGCAATCCATTTGCGATTTGGAGTTAGACTCCAAAAGTTAGACTTTAGAACCAACGTAGAAACCTAAATGCGGTGAAAATCCTAAAAGATAAGGATTAAAATCTCGCATGACAAGGTTACTTAGGTTAGAAAGGGAAGGAAAGGGCGCCCCGGGAGAGTATAAATGGGGACCCTTCTCCCTCCCAAAACACCCCCTTTCTTGTATTTGGGACTATTGGTCCCGCTTTGTGTGAAGATTTTGGCCCTTTTTGGCCAAAACTCTTGAGTCTTGTTTTTAGGCTTCTTTTGAAGCCCTTGTTGGTGTTTTTCAAGGAGTGTAGAGGACTTCGGAGGTCTCTCTACACCTTGTTGCTACTTTGAGTTGCGAGTTGATACCTTGTTATTACAAAGTATTGGGTCGAGTTGGTCATTGATCTTTGTCCTTGAATCTTGATGTTATACTTATTCTAGAGTTCATCCTCCACTGTACCTTGGCGATGCCGTTTTGGGGGACCTCTAGCCTTGTGTTTTCCTCACCCTCGTGGAACTAACCTTTGCTACTAACTTCAAGTCATTCTTTCCTGGTCACTAACCTAAGTCCCATACGTGGTATTGGTTCTAGTTTCCTTTGTCATTGTTAAGGAAAAAAGTGGAGTAGTTCCCCTTGGGGTAATAAAACTCTACCTTTCCTAATTGGTCCCAAGTCCTAGATTGTGTGTTAAAGGGTCTATTAGACGGCAGAGCTTTGAACCTCCAGGGGTTCACAAGTCCTAGATTTGGTGTTAAACCCAAATCGACGGCAAAGTTTTGAACCAACCATCTAGTTAATCCCAAAGTTTAGTTTTCAAAATACATTGGAACAAACCAAAGTTTAGCATCTAAAATAGAGGTTTTTTAAAGCTATGGTCCAGTGTCAAGTCCCGACCTTTACTAGATATCCTGGGATAGCTACGTTCTGTTCCAAGCACTGGTGAGACCTTCGCCCTCCAATTGTCAAAGAGGTTGGATACTTTTTCAATTTAGTTTTGTTTGTGAGAGTCCAACCAGTTGGGTAGCAAGCCCCCAGCCAGCCAGAAGTAGGCCCCCAACCAAAAAGCAGGCCCCCAGCCAACGCAGCAAGCCGCCGTTGCCATTCCGTATTCCTTTTTTTTTTTGGGAGGGTTTGGGAGGTTCTTAGTAAAAACGGAAAAAAGTGAAAAAAGAGAAAAAAAATTAACAACAAAATTAGTATAGAAGTAGAATGGGTTAGTATAAAGAAGGAAGCATAGTTTAGCATAGAAAGGGAGGAGCATAGTTTAGCATAGAAGTAGAGTGGATTATCATAGAAGTTAGAATAGCCAAGCATAAAGAGTGAAGCAAGCAAGAAAATAGTCTATCATAACCTCCTTCAACCTCACACCCTCTCACCAAACATCACCACACGAAGCCCACCTCAAATGCACTAGAAGAATAGAGGGCTTAGATAGGGAAGGAGCACTATAGAGGGAGATAGAGAAGAAATCCCTTCCACCATTAGGGTAAGCTGACGCGTAAAGAAGTTAGGTTGGGTGTAAGTGGTAGTTAGTTAGCATTTTGACTTACTAAATAGGTAGGTGGCACTTCAACCACCTTCCATTAAGGGGGCACGAGTGTTGAGGCAAAGGAAAAGGAGGAGAAAGAAATTGAGAAAAATATATATGCACCTTGCGCAGCTATAAAGAACGTTTTAGACCAATGGGTGGAGTCCTCCTTGCAACTTGCAATGGTAGAAGGGGGATACTTGACCGCCTTACACTAGAAGAAACCCGCGTTTTTGGTGACAAGCTATTAACATGTTAGTTATGTTTTTCTTGACGTTTGCCATGTCAACTTGAATATCAAAAAAAATGCGTCAGGATTGACAGGCCCAAAAACATGCGAAAACTTAAAAAACGTGATGAGATTTGAAGTAGATTTCAGAAGACGTCATAAAAAACATGGACTTCAATGATGTGAAAAACTTGCCATGTGGCGGCCACATGGGCGCCAACTCAGCGATGATAAGGCCGGAAGTGCCACCTAAGCGTATTTTTCATCCATTCAGTGAATGACGTCATCCATGATGTCAATGACAGCTGTCGTTTTCCTGGTGCTGCAATACATCGACAACCGCAGTGCCTTCTGGCCACTTTCATGTCGGAGAACATGTCTTGTGTAATACTTATGTACTGTAGGTGGTAGCGTCTGAAACAGAACTGTCATATTTCTGCATGTTTTCTCTAATGTTTTTGTCGGTATACGGCATGCTGCAGGACATAGAAGTGTGCCGAAGCAGTAGTTCCACAAAATTGCGAACATGCTAGTCGTCTGTTCACTGCGCAAGATCGACTGTGTACCTGCAAGCCGCTTGTGCATGGAACATGCAAAACTCCTGTGAACGTGTTCTTGAATCCCTCAAAATAGACGTGCTGTAGTACCATGCAACACTCAATGAAATATGTTGGCCATGTGTATGCCGAAGCATGTCGTGCTCTAAAATAAACTACAGTGACCATTGACATTGTATTCAGAAGCCTACCATCTGTATTATCGTCATGCTTGACATCATTGTTGAACATGGCTTCATTTTCGACAGATGCACTACTCATAAAATAAGTGTATAGTCTGTGAGAAATGTCACGAATACTGTGTGCTTGTATAGCATCGTGTACACAGAAACAAAGCATGAATGTCATATTAGAGAAATTCATGACTGCCAAGCACATAAAGAATGCCTACAATGACGTCATTGCCAGTCAGTGTATGCTATGCAGTACATCCATTTCCGACTCTTTGTACGTTTGTATTGTCGCCTAATGTAACATGGCATCCATATCCAACAGGTTCCTCCATTCATGTACTGTAATGTACTGCACAATATGATGCTTGAAAATGATATGCCGTGACAGCTGTGCATTTCAGTTACCATTTGTGGAAGTTCTGCAAGGGCCTAACTATGCTTATGCTTGACGAAGAGCAGTCTGTTTGTGCTCGTGTAATACTGAAGTGGTAAGCATGCAATGGCATTCAACGTTTCCTACTGAACTGAAACATGTTGCATGAGAAATTGAATGTATTGTCCCTCATACAAGAATATTTATGTATTCATTTATGTAAACTGCACACCAAAATTGAACATACCTCAATTGTTTAGATGAAGTAATGAACTCCATATTGTGAGAAACGCTAAAGTAGACTACTGAAATGCCGAAATGGTCATCGCACGTTTCAAAGCAAGCCCCGCAAATAGAATAAGCATGCTCACTGGCCCTGTACAACAAGTATGGACGAAGCACCATGCTAAATGGATGCTACAAAAATATAAGCCGCAATTTTACATTCTGTAAGGGAAAATGGTGTGCCAACGCATGCCAAGTATTGCACCTCCTGTATGTATACTTCAGCGTCTGCAGTCACAGAATATCCAAAGCGTGCACGTCAGTTGCAAAAATGTGGAGTCTACATTCAATTCCACAGTATTCAGGGACATGAATACTACATGCTATACTCTGAATATAATTGGTGTGGAAAAAAAAACGAACTAATAACTCCGCCATCGCTCATCTTGCAGCGGAAGAAAGACGGCGCTTGCATGCATGACCTATATTGCACTTGCAGCCACTGCAGCCACATACCTCTATAGAAAAACATTGACATTTGCGTTTGCAAGGAGAACATGTACTTACGGAAACTTGAAGTAGTAGTAGAAATTTTTAGTACTCTGCATCACTCACCTGACTGTATGCACATAGAATGTCGTGCTTACTATCATCACTTCTTCTTCGGTTGCTCTACTTTCTTTGGTGTTGCAACCTGCAGAATTGGTAAGGTATGATGAATGCTCGTTCATGATGCATTGAAGGGAAACAACACGTCTCCACAGAAATTATTGCCCCCCAACCTCATTACATTCTTTTGGCAAGCACAGAAAACAACAAGAAATGACAACGAATTCCTGGAGTTCATTGAAAAATGCAATCTAATTTGTAATGTGACTTAATATAAATGACATGTGTGTCTCTTTCTATTCCTGGCTGTACGCAGGAGTAACTGTGACTCCAATGAAGCCCTGCAATGTAGGCTGTGCTTAGCTTATTTTCTAAATAAAGAGCTCTACAGCTCTAGTTGCGTCCAACCCAAAATACAATAAAACAATTCTAGAAGCACAACATGCCTTCCAATATACATCATCCCCTTTGAAAGTAGGATTAGCCCATTGCGGATCAGTACTGATGCCACTCCAGCTCTTACATTTTCATTTTAAGGCAGCAAAATGAAGTACTGTATTGCACTTCACTGCAACTCATATGTGAGACTACTACACCGTCATAAACTTGAATTCCAGAATTGAGCACAGCTAATACTACTGTCTCAGTATGAAAAGGACCAGAATTGTCAAAAACAACCGGCTCCATGTCCATGCCTCTTATACGTTGCTTCGTTAATGCCCCCCTACAATTACTGTCTCCTACATTTTACTTTCAGTATTTCCTATGTTTCCATTGCCATTACAGTATTCAGTGCTCAGTGTAGTGCAAGAAGATACAATTTCATTGTGTACCCTACATTGAGACATGCATTTCAAATTCAACAAATGTCTAGGATAACAACAGACACAACTACTCAATAGTTGTGGCTATGTACATTATTCATAACTTCTTCGAAAGAATGTGAACCTTAGGTGCAGCCTTAGTTGTTTTCAGTAGTCCTGCTCCTTTGGATGTAGTTGGCTTCAAAGCTTGCACTGCATCGTTTGCCTTTGCCGTTTTCTTATTGCCAGACATGCTGGCCACGGTCCTCGTGCGCAATTCAACCCGACTCCGTACATCAGCTTCTTCCTGCACATACGAATCATGCCACGTATATGTCAGTGAAATACATTGTCACTTGGAAGCCAGCATTGTACACCTTGTCAGTCATTTAAAAAAAAAGTGTGACAGGAACTCATGAAGTACGCGCGTACATACTCCATGGTATTCACAGTCATGGAAGACCTCCAAACACTCACTTCTGTTAAATTTGCACTGCACTTGTCCCATGTTCATCACAATGGTAAGAAAACCTGTACTTCCACAAACTGTCACCTTACTTGCCAGGGATCGTAACATCTACAACAATGACATGCAATGATCTGCTATGGCCGCAACTGTTCATTGACATTCTACAAGAGTGCATGTCGTGTGCCTTCCTTGACAACTTGTTACCAGAACAACTTGACGGTCCAATGGACGTTCAATATTACCACAAGAATCCAGAAAATGGAATTGCAGAATGCCTTCTCTTATCGTGCGTGTGCATCCTTTACCTTGTGGAGACGCTCCGCTTCTTCATCTGGACATGCCTCTTGTGTTGAGACTACGTCATACAACGCATAGACATCACTATTTTTCTGAATGTCCGTCTCCTGTATGTCGTTCAAGGGAATTTCCACTGCGTCTGCGACGTGCGGTGTGGAAGAGGCCCGCATTGCAACATGTGTAAGAACTGGAAGTACTTCATGCTGCGTAGATAGTACCTCGGATGGCTCTGTGGAGAAGGTCACTTGGAATTGCTCGCTGCTGCCCAGTTTTGTAGGGTCCTCTTTTTCTAGCGCTGTTGACGGAAGCAAAACGGTGGGCAAGTGCGGCTGTGGTGCATGTCGTCCGTCCATGGACATTGCGGGCAACTGCAGGGCAGTTGGGACCTCCCTAACGTTAGGCACGGACATGTCCACCGTCATTCTGTGGCTGCCAAGAAGCTGATGAAACATTTCCTCGACCCGCTTCTGCGATGCATCCATCTTAGTCTCTAGCCGTGCTACAGTCCCTTCTAAGTGCGTGACACGCAAGGGGACTTCAGACATGCTTTTCCCGTCATTAGTAACTGCGTTTTGCTTCTCCAGCTCCAGTCGCTTGAACTCTTTTGCGACTTCTTCTTCTATCTCGATCGGATATGGCTCCCGTTTTAGAGATTGAGCCTACATGAAGTTCAGTACATTCATTTCGAATATACAAACAGCGCTTCATTCTCCAACCTTCACGAAAACTACTATGATCAATGTCTATCCCATTGAACGCATGCAACTTCTGGGAAACTGTGCATTGCATTCAGTCCGGCACATTTCTGTCATGTCTCTAATGCAGCGAAGAAGTGGCTACGGCAGACCTCCTGCACATTATGCAAGTGCTTGCACAACCATGTGGACTAATTGTAAAGGCAAGAAAAAGGTGACGATCCCTTACCAACTTCGATATTGCTGATGTTTTGATTGCCTGCAATTGTACCGCCTTTGCAGCTTTTCCCTTCGATATGGAACACATTTTCTCGGACTTCTCCAATGCCGCTGCTGATGTGCGTCTAGCGCACATGGTGTCCCAATGGTCCGGGTTGATTTCAAGGGGTCTTGGCTTCCCTCCATCTATGAGTTGATTGATTCTATAACGAATCGTAATCAATCCCTTCGTTATGTACACTCCGAACCATTTAGGGTTGACCTTCCGCTGTCCACCACGAACTTCCCAGTCTGCAACGACAAGGTCATTGTGAAGCACTTTCTTTCCACATGACAACGACTATGCACTGCGCGCTTGCTGTATAATCAACGACAAAGAAAACTATGAATTGTACTTCAACACCTCAATTAAGGTAAACAATTGTACAACATACCATCATATACACGACTAAAAAATCGTTTCTTGTAACTCATTGGCTGCGCCTCCCAACTGCAAGTGGGATCCAAATCACTTGCGAACAACTTCACGTCTGCTATCAGTGTTTTCCTCATTTTCCCGCATGGCGTGCCTTCAGCGTCCACCTGAATGGGTTTCTTCATGCTCTACACTTGTGGCTGCCACGGCTCTCCTTCACTATCCTCAGTGTCGCCATCTTCCTGTGATGCATCATCGTCATGCTCTTGTTTCACAGACACTGGAGTACCATATCCATCACTGCACATTAGTAACAATATCGTCAGAAATTATTCCAGCTACTTCGAAGTCCTGTAAACAAATATACCATGCTCAATGCAGTACGACACAAAGTACATGATGCTTCTCATCTATGGCGTACACATGACCACACAACGTCATCGCACTTCAACTACAGAAACTACTTAAACGTAGGCAGACGACGGGTGCATGTCCATGTTCACTATCTGCATTCCCAATTGTAGCTTCTGCGACAGCGTCTTCATTTCTAGCTATATGTAATGAACGCAACTACGATAGAGTACAGCATGAAGAACAGAGCTTCATGATGTGCATGTATAGAACATGCTAACAAGAACTGGTCCCTCAGTGACAGTACGCTAGGAATCCAGTGTACAGTGCTTCTACAACGGAATACTATGCCGTCTGCAAATGCGTTGTCCTTGCACAGAACTTCGTGGAAGTACTGCTAAAATTTCAGATTGTTCTTTCTGCACACATGCCACTAACATGGACATGCAAGTTGAACGTCAGTAAACTTCAATTGGATTTAAAACAAACAGTAAGACAGCCATCCTTCATACTTGTGCACACACACGACGTTCAAGGCTAGAAAATTCTGTCGTTGCCCCTACAAGAGTACTACCGTCATATTATAGCACAGGCACTTCTCGTCATTAAACATGTACAACGCCCAATACTATTTCGGGTATTCCCGTTTTTCACATGGAATCAAAGTGCGCAATTCATATAGAACTGTCGTTCACTTGTGAAGCCTACTCTTCCAACGCAATTTCAGAGCTCCAATACTGCAGTGCAACCTCGTGAAGTACATATTCGCTTCTGCTTCCCTGTAGAAAATGGAAGTTGTCAGTATAACTTCATGAGGACTTGTATTGTGCATTTCAGTGAACTCAGTTACACAGACATGTAAATGGACTTGAACATTTTTTCTATGTGTATTGCTGGCCTTCCTGTACAGGCGTATACAACACGACATTGTGCAGAAGCACAATTTCTTCATTGGAGCAATAGAAGCTCACGTGCAACTTCTATCACTGTCATCACTTCGGTGCAAAATGACACAACAGTACGAGTCCACTGACCTTCACATTCTTCCTACTTATTGTGTACTGCACATTTCATTTCAAGCATACCCTACTGAATTACCGCACAGAGGGTTCGAATTTGATGCATCGACGTCCCCTCGCCTGCACTCAACGTCGGTACTCCAACATTCAAAAGAAATGGAAATGTCTGTGTTCTGTGCTGCAAACATGTTTTCTGAACGTGCTACATTAACTCAGAACTTCGATGTCCTCATATAAGCATGGAAAAGCAAGGCAATACAATAAATGCGCAGACGACGTTCCATTGCTTGCATGCACATGGAATATTTCATTCTGTAATTATAATTTCAAACTAAGTATGACCATTTCTATCTAGCAATAATTCTTTGAGGAACTTCTGTGGCTAGACTTTTCTGTCCTCTTGATATTCACCTTAGCATATCGAGCTCTTTCATTGAAGACCCTGGCATCAGTACTTCACTGTTCAACAAAGTCATTTTCCTTCTTAACAGAAGGAAAATGAAAATTATACAGACACTTGTTCTGCAAGGCATTCACAAATCACTTGCTGTCTATTGTACACACATTCACAGTTCATCATTGTAGCACGGTAACGGATCGTCCGAAGCTGTCGACGCATACATGCAGAAGCACAATTGTCCAACGGACATTCCAAACTGTAAGCACTGTGGAAAACACCTACCGTACGTCCATAACGGTGCACGACATTGTCCTCATCCATTGCAATTGTCTTCTGCTTCTTACTCTCCGTTTCTGACGCTACTGCATCCTAGCAACAGAAACACAAAAAGCACATGACATCAATGGCGTCAGCGACATTAAAATGACCGCAACATATGTGTCATTGGCCTGTGAAACATTTATTCCAATTCACCAACTTCTTCTCTAATATCATTACACCTCATGCATCCCAAAAGCGCAAAGCATCATCCTGCAAATCAACTGAAGTGTCACTCACTCGGATGTCAACCATTAGTACTGTCACAATTGTTATGACTTCTTCAATTTCGGGAAAGCAATTCCTTTGTTTTCGCATATCACTTCAAATGCTCTTTATAGTGCTTAAGACACACATATACTACAGAAAACGTAAATATTTCCACCACAGCGGACTTCAGTCCCATTCCGTAGTCTTCATTAGTAAAACTCATGCACCTGTGACTCCATCAATGTTGCTATTCGTTGAGAATATGACCACTGAACATTATACGTGTTCAACCACGTTTCCTGTTACCAACAATCCTTGTCAGGGGCTATAAGTTCCCACAAACATTCATGAATTCATTACAGAGCCGACAAAACTGAACTATACGTCATGCATTCCTTCAATTGGTGAAGTGAACCGTACACTGAATTCATTCTGAACATCACTAGCCACAAAGACGTACCTGTACGTAATGATGTGAAACTGCGAAGCACTACATTGTATGACTTCAAATGGGCAATTCATTACATCTGTCACTTCGTGTCTGCCATGAGCATGACTCATGACATTGCTAGAAAATTCTGCCAAGCCTCGGTCTGCATACATGCATTTCCTACGTTACTTCTTCCATTTCCAAAATAATAATAGTTTCCTGTGCAAATAGCCGAACAATTCTAATGACTTTCACTTTGTACTGTTATCTTCACAAATGCACACTGACAGACACTTCCTTGTAATTTGTGAATACAATGGGAACTCATCCAAAAAGCATTCTGGAAACGTTTTTGTACATACCATAGCAACCGAACGCACTCATGCTTTCCGCGGACGTTCGTGAATCAAGTAGGAAGCATAACTACTTCGTATTTCTGAAAACTCCGTCCACGACCTCGTACATCTCAAGTGTCCCACAAGCATCCGTTACTGTTGTCTGTGTTCTACTATTGCCTTCAGAACGTCATTCCTTCATTTCTTGTATCGGATGTTCCACAGCAATGAATGAAAGTACTGTCAATGACTTCCTACTATTCCATGACTCCGGAACGTGAAGTGTGCAAAATTCTGAGAGCTCCTGTACTGGCTACGACATTCACTGAGTGTACATTACTTAGCATCCAATTACATCCTCTACAATTTAATTACTTGAAAAAAAGGAGCTACTGCCATGTCTATTGAATATGGAAGCAACAAAGTAACTGTTGATGATATTCATCACTATGGCTTAACGACGGCTCACAAATCCTACATGCATGGCTTTGCATACAGAAAATGTCAAAGACATTTCTGTGTACCAAGAACACGGCCTCCACTGTCTTCTACATTCTTCTCTTCTAAAGCTTATGAACAAGCACATTGTTAGTTCATGAACGTACCGTACAGCTTCCTTAGTCGTTGAAGCCATTTCCTGGGGACAATTGCATCGTTCATAGGAAATGATTGTACGCTTCAGCATCAACAATACCTGCATATGGCAACAGAATGTACAGAAACTAAAGAACATTAATCACAGAATCCATGAAGTACCCTGACTTGTATTCAGCTTTTTCGAGCAACTGTCAACGACTTAAGAGCTCAGAAATGTAGCACAACCGTTCAATCTGAACGACTCAGAATTCAACATTGTCAGTACAGTATGCCTATTCCGACGAAGCTGAAGCGCCATGCACTGTGATTTTCACATGTAACATTTCTTTGTAAATGCCGTCCTCGAAAAAGCAATTAACCCTCCTGTTTTATGCGCACAATTTCTAATGAGGCGTGCAGTATATTGCACACCTTATAAACGACACTTCTTCCAGTTCCTGTCATTTCACTACCTTCGTAGTCATTGGTTATGGACAAAATGATCACATGTAACACAATAATAAACATATGAACAAAACAATAAAATGCAAAACCTATGAATTTTACCTCCCGTATGTTGAAGATTACATGTGCAGCTGGTAGAATGCACAAGTGCCATGCCATGCTGAGTCTGCCCTTGCACCTTTGAATACATGAATGGAAGGCATGGCCTGTCCCAGAAATGATTTGATCATTGACAGTGGTACTGCACTCATTACAGATTTGTCAGACGAAATGCTTGTCATTGACCGGTAGCACCTACAGTACCTTCCGCATGCGTGCAAGAGAACTGAGCGTCGTCAATGCTAATCTGAATTGAAGACGTGTGCACTGCTGCTCAAAGTACGATTGTTTGTTCAGTGAGCACATACACATACAAAATTTCATATACTGTCAAGTGAGATTATGCCGTTTATACTATCTACTACAAAATGTTACAGAAACATGACGATGCCTATGCCGCGAGTAGTTCAGCAGAATGTAATCATTCTATTGTAGTTGGAAAAATTGTTGACAAATAAAATTAGAGGTCATACCACATACTGTGGAACACATTGCATGCATTCCTTCCTTCACATACTAGAGGCACACACTGTACACCATACTCACTTCCGGATTGTCGTCATTGCACATGATTGGATCTTCGCATGCTGTACATCAACAAACAAAGTGCAATCAGTTCTTTAATGTCGTGTACAGTCTTGTACATAGTGCACCTTCAGAATACAAAAAAAAAAATATGCCCTCTCGTCACACACGTCATGACTTCGAATTCGATATCCTGCATTCTACATGTGCATATAATGCACTTGTACGCAAATTTTTCATGTCCATGTTCATGGAACTCCATGTCGTACTATGCAAAAACATTATCCTTTCAAGAAAGATCTCACACATTTAATGAAAAAATTACACTGAACAAATCCACATGCCACCTACGACTGCCTGCCTTGAAGTACAATTCAAAATAAGCAGCGCAGTGCTCTTCTTCAAAATTGAAGAAAACAAGAAAATGCTTCTCTGAATTCTGAAGTGAACTGTACAATAGACGCAAACCGAAATGAATATGCACAATGTAGCTTCACCACAGAAATCCATTCACAGAAGTTGCAGCATTCGGAAAAGCTCTTGTGTCCAAAGAGCTCTTTTTATTCCTTCCACTGAAAAGTACTTCGCATCCACACATTTTCTTCAAGTAGCTAACAAATTCTGAAAGACCCTTCAGAATGCATTATGTAGCAAGCACTAACAGTACCGCGAAAAAAAGGCAAGGACAACACAGACGAAAACGCAAGCGTACATCTGCAAGGACCAGACAACGGCAGTAGGGATGCGTACCTCTGCGAACAGAACTATCCGTCTTCTTCAAGAAATTTCACTGTTGTAGACGCAACTTCCCTCTCAGTTCTGCTTCAAGCGTATGACGTTGTCGACATTCGTAATTTGCTGAAATTTCTTTCAATGGCAGGCCCGGTGATGATAGTGTACTGACCATGTTCAACTTTTACAGCAACAGTACGGTAACCAAACGCCGAAGACGGTACTGCTATGTATTCACAGTGACGACGTCGGCGCTTAGCACAGCTTGTTCAACCGTGACGAAGGAATTCACATATCCCACTATGCGGAACTCACATGTTCACCTAAGCGGCAGTGAAACTGAGCACTACCGGCCATGGAAGAGACACTTTCCTGTCCTGCGAGATGTCCACTATAACGCGCAGACGTTCAAGAAAACGTGACCGACAACGGTACAATAACGTACTCTTGAACTCTAATTCTTGAGGTCGTCGTCACCAACGTTGTCCGTGACATAGTACGACATGCGCATAAAACACTCAACGGTTCCTCGAAGCGCTGATGTCTTCTTGTACATTGCTTTGCTCACTTGTCGAAGGGAATAACATCATTCACTACTATACAATTATGCATTCACACGGACCTACAGCACACATGGTATCACTATAGGCGTGAGATGCAAACAATACCCACCTCCAGTGCTGTTGCATGTCAAATTCATGTAGTGGTCGCTCGTCGTCGCGCGCCTCCTCCGACGATGCAATTGAAAACACTTCCACGATCTTCTGCTTCTTCGTTGTTGGGCTTGATGTGGAAGGGTTCCCCTTGCTCTTAGCTACACTGCTTCTCTGCAGTAGTGTGTCATTGAAGTGCTTGCTGCGCCTTTCACCTTCCGGACGCATTTGCATCACTGGTGTTCCATGCCCAGCACTTTGTGTTCGTTGTCTGTGCTCGTCTTCAGTGCGACGTGCTGGTGATACCCTTCTTCTGATCAGTTTTCCCTTAGGCTGCGGCATCCTCACTCGCGGTGCACACCACCTCACAAATTCTTGACCTTCTGTCTGCACATAATAGTACAACAATCATTGCGACTGCCACTAGCAACAACATTAGACGAATTCCGTGTACATGGCCACTGCAAGCACAGGCGACGCACAACAACAAGTGCGTACTTCACTGAAACTGAATGCAGCACCTTCGATGCCCATTGAAAAAGTAACATTTCAATGGAACATGGCCCTACAGTATGCACTACTTTTACACATGCATCAGCACGGCGACGACTCTTCTTTCGATTGGCAAGTACATGACGATGTTCGGCTCATTCATGTACAGTCGTCAGCTCTGCAAATTTTGCAGCTCTGACTACGTCAGCTATTGCCAGTGTACAGAAGGACTGAATTCGAGCCTTCCTAAAGTACACAGCAGTGTCATTGCCAGATTCAGTGCAACATACAAATTCAGTGCAAACAAACCTGCTTAGACAAAATACAATTGACTGAGGAACTGAAATCCACTAACGACGTCTTCTGATGCGAAGCGATTCACGAAAACCTTCTCCTTGCACCTCTGTCCAGTAAGAGCAGACGTTGACGACAACAACAGTGCAAGCATGAGCATGGTCACGGAATATAAAAAGTGAATTACAGCCTAGGACTGTAGGTACAGGGAACATGTGCACCTAAGACCATGGCCAACCTATCGCCGTGAGAATTGGTTGCGTTAGACGGCGCACCAGCTGCAGCGCCGTCAAGCCATACAAGGCTTCCGCATTGAAGGAAAACCATTGTCGCCTACATAGTGACACGCAAGTATGGACTCAGATTTTAATTGACAGTTAGGAGTAGCGTGTTCAGACCTCCGTGACAGCACTTCCACTCAGTCGCGTAGGACGCGGAATCGTTGGAGCAACGAACTGGGGAGGTGGATGCGACGGCTGCCATTCCTGGGTTTCACGGAGTCGCTCACTTCTGCGTAAGCGCACCTCCACTTTGTGTATGCCGTCTGCATTTTGCTTCATGGCACTGGCACATGCGGTCGCCAAGGCGTGTATGACAAAATTCTCAAAAACGTGGAGCGCTTCTCCAGTAACTTCGACTTGCACTAACGTATTGCTGTGTACAGCCTCATGCAAATCCAGTACTCTATCGTGCTTACATAAATTCTGTGAAAGTTCCATCATATTCAGATTCTACTGCTACATACGCGAGGAAGCCACTGCGGCTAGGATTATCATTAGTGCAGTCTGCCGTCTGCGTTCTCGTTCGTGTGCACAGTGACTACTGCGGATGCGTGACACGTGTCGCGGAAGACATAAGAGCCCCGGAACAGTCCACGGTACAGAGCCCGACATTGAAGGACGTCTACGCGAACGTAGACTTCGACACGCTCACGTCTCCGATAGCACAGTCATGTTCCGCAGGACGTCGGAGTGCACGTCCTCATGTGTTTCATATGTATCTTCATTAGCCTGCGTCGTGAACGAGCAATTGTAGCTGTACATCCACAATTTCCGCGTCTTCTACTTCCTTACCCCCACTTACAAGAACAACTAATTTTTAAGTTGAACATTCGTACAGCATAACTATGGCAATGTGAAAATTATGAGGGGCTGAAAATTTCTGCTGCGCGGACTTCAATTCACCGTACTAAGTACATAATATGGTAGGCAGTTCATGAGCTATTATGCACTTGTTTTGGCATTGTGCACGATGATTACTGTCTCCAATGAAACAATGAATGTACTCTGTTTATTTCAGAATTATCTACATGAACATGAAAACATACCAGGTTTCCTAGTTTCGAGAATTGGAAATGTACTAGTGCGCCATTGCGGCTTCAAAGTTGGCAATTCCGAAAATGGAATTTGTACAGAGGAATTTCAATGCACTGAAAAGCTTCAGTGCTTTCTGCTACATACTCATTCACAGCAACTAATGTATTTGGCTACTAGAATGTTGTAGTACATTTTCACGAGGACAAACTTGCTTGACAAATGGTGAGCACTGAATCAGTTTTGTGCCTTCTGTACTCCACATGGTAGTCATTAGTAAGTCAGAATGTAATGAAACTGGGGGAGAAGGCTGAAAGAAACATACGGGAATTGCATTGGCTGTCATATTCCCGTCCGAAATTGCATTCAGTATGTCAGTTCTATGTCACTTCTCCCGTTTGTAGTGAGGGGTTTCAGTGAGCTACGTTGCAACATTCACAGTACAATAAGGACATGAGTATTGCATAATCCATATTCAGTGATCCAAGGCATGCAGTACAAAGTCTTCCGAATTAGCTCTGTAGAGGTGTCTATATATGAATTTCTGTGCTCTCCGTAATGGACAAACGAAGTGGCGCCTTCGTAGAATCAGAATGAGTCCATGGTTATCTTCTAATATGTACGTGCTGTTATATGTGAATTACAATTGCTTTGAATTTATTATAAGCTGACGAACACATGCATTCATGCATTGAGGAATGCAGTACACATAAGTCTCAGCAGTGCATCTGTATGTGCAGGATGTTCAGCTCTGTAATTTGAATGCGCGGATCGTGCAAGCGAAGACGTCATCAGCTAATAAGGTTTAAATACGCATTCTTCGGTGTGTTCCTGTACCATCATTCCTGTACAGTTTGAACGAACTGAATCGTTGAGTGCTGATTTACACGTTCTGTATGGTAGCATTTTCACGAATTTAATCACAATAATTTCACAAACATGCTGCTCATCAATTCAATATAGAGTATGCTCCATGCATTCTCCATTGATGACTGCTGTCGTTCCCATTGTCATAGCAGAATGTCAGTGCCAATCTTGTTTTCGGATAGGGAAGAGGAATGGAATGTTGAATCTGTAGGAGACTCTGATGTGCTTGAATCTGTCGGAGAGTGTGATCATCCTGTCGAACAATATCCGTTCGAGGAATATGATCTCGAACATTCCAATTACTTGGAGCATCTTGTCTTTCGACACATGGAACACATGGAGTTGCATGACTGGGGTTTAGTGCGGGGAGAAGATTTTTTGGCCAACAACTCATACTTCAGCAACATGTACACCATGTCGCTTCATTACAATGGTTTCTATCCATTAGATAGTTGGGAAGAAGAATACGAAAATTGGCTTGCCGAACAAGTTTATTTTGCAATGCTACAGGGTGTTGCTTCACATCCGACTGTTTGCATATAAACTGACTTCACATTCTGTACGTTCGAACACATATATACAGTTCACTACAGAAGGACATGTACATGAACGTTGTACTTGTAAATGAGTGAACTGGAGAGAATGCCTTTCATAGTATTCATGTACTGCCTAATGCACGTAGATTTGTGAATATGCCCCATGTCAAGTTGTACATGAGTTCAAATGTGCAGCTCATGTATCTTCACTTCAAAGATGTTGTACATGATGTTCAATACAGTATGAAGTGCATATATCATTACAGAAAGAACTTTTGGAATACTGTTCAATTTCTGTCATGAAGTTCCTGAAGTAGTACGCACATGCTGCAGTATTGCATTGCGCTTGTTCTCATTCGTGCACTTATGGCAATTTAGGCAAGAACATGTCATATGTTTCTATATACGTGGAGTTCAGGACACAGTCTTCCACTTCTGAACCATAGAAATTACGCAACATGTGCGTAGAGGACCGTTAGTATTGCTCAGAGCTCTTTAGCTAAACGTATACAGTGGCTTCTGCTTTAATATTAGTTAATGTCTTTTTTGTATGAATGACTGTTTTGTTTCCTATGTTTGTACAAATGCTTAATGCAACTGCTCTGTGCTGCATATGACTGTGATCATTGAAGACTGATATACATGAATACCGAATACCGAAATTGCGGCAGCACTGTTCGTATAATAGTCGATGGGCGTGTGCTCCGACACATTCCCATAGAGGACTTGATATTACAGACGGAGTTGCGCGTGGCCACTGAGAAAAATGTAAGGGTGTACCCATGTCCTTGCAATGACTGTCACGGTGGACGACGCAAACGTATTGAGACGATCAGGAGTCACCTAGCAACTATTGGCCGAGATCCTTTTTTGTTGAAGTCCATGACCGGTGGAGACCCTGTAGATGGCTATCCACGGCAAGGTCTATGGGTGGAAGACATTGCATATGACAATGACATTGTGCATGATGAAGGTGCACATGTTCATAGTCCAAATTATAGTAACATGGATCCAATGAATGCTGACAATGATGATGTTCCTCAACCAGTGCATCTTGATGAGTATCATGAGGTGCACCGTCAAGTTATGGAGGCCTTTGATACAGGCGATGCGCTGCATATGGAGGCACCGGAAGTTGGAGAAGTAGTAGACAATGATGATGTTGATATGGACACTTTGGATGGTCTTGAAGAGTTGTATGAACAAGCTACGACACCGTTGTATGTGGGTGCAAGAACGAGCGTGGTGTCAGCCACCATCATCATCATGAACATGTGCATCGTTTTCCGCGTGAGCAACAAATTTACAGACGAGCTATTGAGGTATCTATCACGTGATTTGCTACCAGAAGGAAACAAACTCCCCAGTAGTCATTACATTGCACGAAAGACTATTCGGAAGTTGGGTTTGAATTACAGCAGCATTCATGCATGTCCTGATGGATGTGTGCTTTACGAAGACGACAACGCTTTGTTGAACACATGTCCTAAGTGCTTGAAGTCACGTTGGGTGGATGGTAGCAACGTCATTCCGGCGAAGGTTATTCGTCATTTTCCCCTCATACCTCAATTGAAACGAATGTGGCGCTCTAAGGACATTGCAGGCATGTTAACCGGTTACAAAAAGCATGTCAGTGACGACGGCATCATGTGTTCTGTAGTGGACAGTCCAGCTTGGAAGCACATTGATGAAAATGCCACTTTTGGCAATTTTGGAGCTGAGTCCAGAAATCTACGTCTTGCACTAGCATTGGATGGTGTGAATCCGTTCAAATTGAGCAACACTAACTGGTCAACATGGCCGGTGCTCATTCTCATATACAATTTGGAGCTGTGGTTTGTGACAAAGAAATTCTTTATTTCATTGTGTATTCTGATATTTGGGAAAATGTCACCGACGTCCAAGAGCATTGACGTCTTCATACGGCCATTGTTGAGGGAACTACATGAATTGTGGGAAGGTGTTGCAGCGCAAGATTTCTCGCAAGCGGAAGGTTCAAGACGTTTTACATTATGTGCTTTACTCATGTGGACCATATCGGATTTCCCAGCATATGGCCTCATATCTGGCTTGTGTTGTAAGGGTTACAAGGGTTGTCCTCCTTGTGGTCCTCAAACTGACGCTCGCATGGCCAAGACTGGTCAAGTCATAGGACAACGACGTGTACGAGGCTCGAAGATAGTTTACGGTGGCATACGTCGATATCTACCTCGTCAGCATCCATATTGTCGCAATCGACGTTTTAATGGCGTTGTGGAGCAACGAGGTAGTCCTCCGATAATGTCCGGAGAAGATGTTATAAGATATGCAGCATGGCTACAGTCTTATTTGGATTTGGGCGGGAAGGAAAACGGTAAAGATGACCCTGTGCACGTAACAGGTGTGAAGCGATTGAGTGAGCTGTACTTCCTCCCGTACTGGCAGGTACGAAATGATTAGGAACTTGTACCTGCATTTCTTGCATTGTAGAATGACAAACAAAAGCAAGTAACAGAAGTCGGAAGCCGAGACATACATCATATGCATTTCCAATGTTTTGTGTGTGCTCTATATAGTTCATGTCAGTAGTTGGCTAATTAAATGTTGTACATGCATTCAATTTTCTTTTGGTCTTGAAGTCATAGGAATGTAGAAGTACATTGACACTACATGCATGATAGTAGTAGTGTATACTGAATGCACATTACGTGAAATGCATATTGTAGCGGACTGTGATGTTCACACTGTTTATGTAGAATGTCCTGTACATGCTCATACAAGTTTACTAATGTCTTCAATAGTATCTTTTGGAGCGGCACATCTTGGATGTGATGCATTGCAAGAAGAATTTGTGTGAGAACATGTTGAAAACTACTCTTGGTATGAATGATAGTCGGGGGAGTCGCCAAGATGCTCTGGATTTGGGAATTCGTGAAGAAATATGGTTGCAACCTGCACAACGTGAACAAGATGCATTTTACATGCCGCATGCACAGTACATACTGAATGTTGATGAACGAAAGGAGTTTGTGGACATAATCTCGCAGATAAGGACACCTTCCAACTATGTGGGCTCCATCCACAAATGTTTGAAGGATGGGAAACTGCAATATATGAAGACACATGACTATCATGTCCTTATGCAGCAGGTACGATTGATATTTACAAACAAATAGCATGGTCTGGAATTTGTACATAAAAATTCAATATTCGATGGTCGTACGTACATTATTGAGTATTAATGTCCACTACAATGTTCGACTGCACAGGCAGCATAAACAGAAGCATGTGATGTTCTAGAGAATGCTATAATGCACTT
Organism: Rhytidiadelphus loreus; assembly: GCA_947034895.1. Lineage (NCBI taxonomy): Eukaryota > Viridiplantae > Streptophyta > Bryopsida > Hypnales > Hylocomiaceae > Rhytidiadelphus > Rhytidiadelphus loreus. Next base: position 70,972,892 of record OX344762.1, read on the forward strand.
GAAATGGAACAGCATGTCACACGCACTACATATTATGAAGAAGAGGAGGTACTCGTGATCATTACAATACAAACAGAACAGAAATGGCAAGAAAAGAACAGAAAAGAAAAATATGTTTTTACATGTATGTATTGCTCAAATCTTGAAGATCGTTGCGTGGAAGTTTCATTTGAACGTTTTTGCAGATTCTTCCTATTGCTATGCGGAATATTTTGGACGAAAACGTGCGTATAGCAATTATAAGAACGTGCAGAGTTTTTCAAAAACTGTGCGAAAAAGAGATACATGAGGCGGACCGTGATGCTATGATGTCCGACGTCATACTAGCTATGTACATGCTGGAGAAGGAGTTTCCGACGACATTCTTGAATATCATGACACATTTGCCTGTGCACCTTGTTCAACAATTATTCACTTGTGGTCCTGTTCATTGTCGATGGATGTACCCTATTGAAAGGTACATGAAGACATTGAAAGATTATGTGAGGACGTACGCACATCCGGAAGGGAGCATAGCAGAAGGTTACCGCATGGAGGACACACTTGGTTTTTGTACAGAGTACATGAAGGAATACGAAGGAACAACACACCGAGTATGGGACCCTGTTGAAGATGCCCGCATGAATGATGAGGTACTACGATGTGACCAATCAAGGAGACGAAAAATGTCCAATGACATTTGTAGCTATGCACACGCATTTGTACTCGACAATGCAGCTTCTTTGGAACCTTGGCGACAGTAAGTGCATGGCCATTTGTACTTGTCGTTTCATGTCACTTTGAATAAGCAGTGCAAGTTTGTATTTCAATTTGTAGTAAATAGTACAAATCTTTGTACAGTTTCTATGAATTACTTCAATAGGTGGCCTACCACATTGTCATTACAAGAATGTACTCTTAGCGACGTTTTAAAAATAGGACTTGAACAAATCTGGCTAAGTGCATTACATCCGTATTTGATGTTGTCTGTTAAAAATACAGTCGTTAGTTAAATTTTTGGGTTGGGATTTCAATTTAATGGCTCTTCTGAACAATGCTTGAATATAGGGAATACGTACTTGCGAAGGGACGTCGTTGGCAAGAGCGTGAGTTGTTTCGACAACGAACACGTAATCGTAATGCTTCTGGACGAACGCAGTACCCTTCTGAATTGAGTGAGCTTCCAGCATTTGTTGATTGGTTACGAGCACGTGTATACCACGTACAAGATGAAGGGCAGCACGTCGAAGATGACGTCATACAGTATGCTCAACCACCTGAGCGGTATGCAACCTCACACCGCCAAATGTACGCTTTTGGAATGCATTTGCGGGTTCGCAGTTCGGAGGTTGGTCTTGTCACTCGTGACTCCTGTGTCGTTGCTTCTTTTTCACGTCAACTTCGTTGGGGCCTTCAAAATGGGAGACCCATTGAACAAAGCGATGACTATGTCGGATACATTGAAGAAATTCTAGAGTTGGATTACAGAAATCATTGCACAACAGTTCTAGTGTGCGATTGGGTGAAAAATAGTGGTGATTCTCGTTATCCGAACATAAAGCGAGATAAGTACCGATTCACGATGGCAAACTTCAATCACATGGATGGCAGCGTGCATGCGAATTCTTTTGCTTTTCCTGCACATTGTCAGCAAGTATTCTTTTCCGACGACCCGCACAAACGGGGATGGAAGATTATATGTCGAATGGATGTGCGGGGGAGACGCGGTCAACTACAGTTACCGCAAGTGCAACCGAGCGTGATGGACATAGGAAACAACGCGAACTTTGCAGGACTACAACTAGACATGATGGAGTCTGATCCAGTGAGAGTAGCGTCAACAATTGACGGTACATACATCATAGCATCAGAGGACACTACAGAGCAGCAGGATGTGCAGCAGTAGAACACAGTAGGACAGTGTTCAATGTATACTGTTGTGAATGATGTATTGAATGTACAGAAAGTACCCTATACTGTAAGTTGGATAACTATATTGTAATGCAGGTGTTTTGCCTTTCTATATACATGCCCGCGAAAGTGTAGAAATAAATATTGACAATGCCTAACATTGTCGTTTATGTGTTTTCGAACATAGAAGAAAACATCAATGTAAGTACAAAAAAGTTAGAGCAGTAGTATGAAACTATGTCCAATGCAGCAAAGGAAAACATGTAGTTCATGATGTAATCCGTTCTGCAAGAACCAAACACTTTTTTGAAACAATTTTTTAGGCTACAGAAATTGATAAACTTCTTTGTTTTATTTTTATTTTTTTTGGATTGGTACCCTGGAACAGAAATTCTGACTACGGAAGCTCAAAATAGTTGACGACGGGCAGTTTGAGCAGCAATAAAGAAACTAAAATAAATTTTAAATTATTTTTTCTGAATCGTTTTCTTGTACATTTTATTTACGTCTATTTTGAAAGTTGAGCTTCATTTCATTTGAATTTGTCATGAAGAAGTGAGAGAGTCTTCTGGAGAAAAATAATTTGTAGGATGAATTAGTGAATGCAATTTTCCCATTTTTTCCATATAATAATTCCCCATAATTTAGTTTAATTGATAGAACAATCTGACCATTGGGATTACTGCATTTTAATTCCATCTCAAATATATTAAGATTTTAGATCTTCATTTTTTGTCATAGCTATTTCTACTGAACATTTTTTTAAAGAATGAAAATTACATTTCTTAGAAATTTTATATTTTTTGTGGACTGTGAACTGAATTGTCTACTACAAATATTTGAAGCTCATAACTATATGATGCAGAATATTTAAGTTAAAAATGTTGAATGTCAGAAAATGTAGTCCCGTAATGTGCTGAAGAAATTGTTCTTTTTTCTTGAAAAGCATATATCTCTCAATGTCTGCGGTAAAAAATTCTGAAATTTTTTGCGTAGTCTCATAGGAGTTGGCTGTAACAGCGAACGGTTAGATGTGGACCAAAAACTTATTTTAATTTTTCTGAATTCTTAGCTATGAAAATGGCAGTTTTGTGTGCTGCTTGGGAGAGAAAATGGATTGGTTCTGTAGGGATTAAATTAAAATATATATTATAAGGAAAATGTAGAATTTTTTTCATACAAGAAGAAACTTGTAGAAAGGAAAATAGAATTTCAGAATTTCATTTTTATTAAATAATGAAAAAATAATGATGTATGAAGGAATTGCAATATTACATATTATATTGTCATATTTGGATTGTAGCACATGGAGCTCTTAATTGCAATAAGTTAAACAAGTTTTGAAAATTTTGAATCAAATTCAACGAACTTGCAAAGTACAAGCGTATACCTAACATTACAAAATCAAAAACTAAATAATAAGAAACAATGTTTTTGCTTTGAAATAAAGAAAATAAGATTGTATGAACGCATCCAAATACAGAATGTTCTGCATTTTCCGAAGCAATGTAGGATGGTAGGATTTATTGACCAATCCCGGAGCAAGGCAATGTCTTCATATTATGAATAACAAAATGAAAGAAAAATTATGATTGTTATATTAGTATTTTTTTTATTAGTTGTAGTAATATTAAGGAAGAAGACTGTTACATTCCAAAAAATTCTAGCCACAAACAGGCTACAAGTTTCAGATTTCCAGCACCCCTGCGGTGCAATTACTGGACAATAAAAAATTATTTAATGTTAATTTCAAAAATAAAAATAAATATTAAAAATGATATTTTAAACTTTCGAAAAAATAATTTTCTTAGTGTGGCGCTAACATGGGGCCAATGGTGCTACGTCAGATTCCGAATTTTCTATTTTTTATTTTTTAATGTTTATTTTATTTTATTTTGTCAGTACAACACTGTAGTGGAAGCTTAACTTTGGAGCACTCCTACGTCCAATTTCTGAACGACAAATACAGTTGAATGTAGTTTTATTTGTCATTAGTACTTTGATGAAACTTCTTTTCTGCTAATACTTTATGAAGTTGTTGTCCTATCGAGTGGTTGCATTTGGTGTTATTAGAGTTTATATTCTTCAAAATTGAAAAGTGGAGAAGTGTGTGAAGCCGAAAATTGCGTACTGTTTACTTCACAGTAGAATTTTAAGAAATGAGGTCATAGATGTCTACAACACAGGAATTTCGAAATTCCACAATAGAAAGAAAACCTCATTTCAGAGTGATTCCAAGAAGCTGTACTCAATGAATCGTAATATTTTGCTTGTCATTGAATGTGAAAGAAGTTTGGAATTTGTCAATCAGAAATCCTAAAACAATATTGGTGATAGCACTAGTGAATTGAACCGTACGGATGGAATGTGAAATTGAAAGCCTACAACTTTTCACTGTATATGAATTCCAAAATATTTTTCAATGTAGCACTGAATAACGATTTCTTCCAAATCATGAATTCCAGGAAAGCATGTGCGCGTACAGGGGTGAACAACGTCTTGTAGGCTGTATGTTTTCCTACAAATTAGTAAATTACAAGCATTGGGATTGAGGATTTCTGAATCCAATTATGAAATTCTTAATAATTTACCGTTTTCAAATGCTTCTCTACATCTCGCAACTTACAATTTGTTTCTTATATGTTGTACAAATGAAAATGATGTAAAACATTTGAAGCATGTACACAACTTGCCTTCAACAATGAATTGAAAGAGTAACCAACATTTTGAAAAAAAATTCATACAAATATGTCCTTACGAATGGTAGGTACCTGGTTTTCTACAGGGCCAACAAAATGAACTTTGTTCATTGAAACGCTAATATGTTGCTATGAAATTGGTGCGAAATACAGAGTTGTGAATGTAATGTTCATGAAGGGACGCTGCTGTGAAAGCAATGTGTCAGTATAAGTGCTCTCTGAGGTTCTGTCTGAAACATGTACCAGCAGTGTACATTTCAGTGTGCCTTCGCTTTTCAAACGCACTTATGCTTTAAAGTTCTGAATTCCAGCACAAATTCCTGGAAGTTTCCAAAAATATGGGACGACTTCAGTAATTCACTGACATTCGAATTCGACTGTGGAGAGTAGTGAAACGCAGAGGACAAATGTTTGAGTAGCTGTGCGTCCCCCGAAATGCAAATCACAGCTGAAAGGGTCGCTTTCCTAGCATTGATGACCACATTGCTGGAAAATGAAAGGGGTTTTCTGTTATTGTAGTACACTGTCACTATAGAGCTAGCTAGTACACCAGTCGTTTATCATATTGAAGTGCACGGCGGTCACTTCCGTGTACTTGTTTCATGTCATTGAAAGTCTGTCATGGACATGTCAGAATGTACAGGAGCCGTAGATGACATGTATGTCCCACATGACTCTAAAATCGTAAAGTTCATTCAAATGGTAGAGAACATTAATAATGGAACATGTACCCTCAAGCCACATAGTAGTGACTAGAACATGGAAGAACTCTAGAATGTTCCAATGGTGGTCGCTGTTCTGTATATGAGAGAGTCCTTCATCACAGTAGTCATATGCAGTCGTTGGGAGAGTTCGTAGTCTATCCGGTACACACTACTTCACGCCTGAGAAGCACGCATACGCAACGGAGAGAAGGACAGTCCTTCACGGTGAAGGTGCGTTTCTATGAAAAATGAATTCCACAAGAGGTGTCTTTCTTGTGGCATGCACTTTTCCGGTAGTATGTCCATTTCGAACTTCTGTTGCCAAACAGGTTGGCTTCAGCGAGCTTGCGTGCACAGTGTGTATTGTTAGTCATACTGAATGCACACTTTCTTGTAATGTCGTTTCTGTGCATCTACAATACAGGAATGTTGCTTCTGTTTCCAGAGGGTTACTGTGACTGTAGAACTGAAGTTGTGTTCATGGGATATAGTGTATTCACTACGAAGGTGCATTGCAACTTCTTTTTCTGCAATGGGTTATGAGGAACACGTCGGCGACTCTTTGGACTACACATTGTCGCCGCCCGGAGCTGAGTATTGGTGTCCAGAAAAATCACTGGAAGACGATGGCTGCTCAGTGGAGAGAAAACAAGAGGACGTCGTGCAGGATATGTCGGAGGGGTCATTACTTGACGACGTTTTTGAGGAACTTATGCAAGAAGAATTGAAGAATGAGAATGGCAGTACAGATGAAACAGCGGACAGTAGTTTCTCTGCATCTTACTCCTTTGCATCGACGCAGGCATCAGGCACGGATTGGTAGCCTCCTGAAGACCAGACTGAAGTGTTATGGGTATTTTGGTTCCTTATCTGTAATTTTGCTTTCACTGGCGGAGTAGTGTACGGGTGGACAACAATATGCATATTTGGTGATTCTCATGTTACAGACCAAGGAAATTTCAACTGCGCATTGAGGAGTTGAATGTTTACCGAAAGTTGAAAGTTTTGTCATTCCTATAAATGGAGAAGGAACATAAGTGAACTTCTGGACGCATTGACTAAGGAGTACTGAGACATACTATTTTGGAACTCCGTGTATGACATTGTAAGGTCCTATTCATGGTGACTGCATTTTTGGTTTTCCAGTGCTTGTGCACTTCCGTTTCATAGTAGAGTGGTCGTACGCTGCACAGTAACGTCATACGTAATTATCATAGGCGTGGATGCTGAGTACGAGTGCCTGTATATGTACACACATTTACTATGTTCAGTATATATATTTCCCAAGATTTTGTAAGTGCTCAATGTGAATGAAGTTAGCAGCGTATGACGCAGTGTTTTTATTATGATTTGGAATTCGGAATTTGAGATGACTTTAGTTTCCTTTGTATTCATTGGGTAGAAGCAGAAGTTCTTTTCCGCGGAATGTGTCTTTCAAATTAGGAATATGAAGGACGCCTGTACTGCACATTTTAATGTATGTTCTACAAAAACAGAATTATGTTCTGTTAACAATGATGTCTGTACACGTGCCTGGGCAGTCGGAGCTTGTTGAAGTTGTATGCGACCATTAACTTTCAAGATTTGGTTGCAGGACTTGAAGTGTATGCAGGTGTTAGCAAAGAAAAAAACACGGAATTGGATGGACACGAAATAGCACTTGTGGCCGTCTATGTTATGCATCTCCGTAATTTGTGATGGCAGGTACGTTCACTCGTAGCACTGTCATAGTGGCAATGCCTACAATGTGATGGCCAAATGATCCATGATTTCTCTGTCGAAGAACACATTTCACGTTTGTACCTCTTCTTTATGAAAAGGAAGAAACATAGTCATATTGAAGTTCTTGTTCTGAATTTCCGTAATGAATACTTCAATAAAATATGAAGTGATGAACAGAAGGAGAAGCTGTGCAATGTACAGTGCATGTGCGGATGAGAAAGCACAAATACTGAATTGCAAAGGTATATTGACTTCCCGTTTGATTTCTGTATGATGGATTCATACAAAGACATATTTGTGTAGATCCAACAGAATATCAGAGATTATGAACTTCTTGCAAAGGTTTCTCTGTGATGGTAGACAGGAAATGACCTGAGCATTGGACATAATGTCATTTACTAATGGAAAGTGTCATTGAGAACTGTCTGTGTCATTTTCAGAAGCAATGGAATATAGAATCGTACGTACAAGGCGAGGTCCACATTTTTCTTCCTTCTGTGTACAGGTTCTGTGCATTTCTTCCTTATACACTTCCATTGGCAGAAACGAATTGGTGACAAAGTCTGCCGTGTACATCAGTGTCCATATTGTTGTGCATATGTTGTAGCGGTTGGAACTACAATATCCTAGGTAATTCCTGGACGTTTATGTTCTGGTCTCCACGCTTGCCGTTGTCAATGAATGGCTGCACTGCAATATGTATTGGAGGGCCAGTGACGGCTGGCTTCATGTCTTGAAATTGGTTGCGCAGGTCTCTTATACAAGAAATTCTTGGGCGAAGATTAACAATTTCTACGGGCGATTTTCATCAGGTATTCTGTCAAGTGCTACCTATTGTATTCGAACGTCGTTTGTGAGTGGAAAACGTACAAGTTGTGGCATGAGCAAATTACAAGAGAATGAGAATGTGCATGAATCATACAGAGGACACATTACTCGGACTGAGGAAGTGCATGAGAACGTGTGCACACTGCGGAAGCACAAGTGCCTTTACAATGAATGAACTGAAGAATGTGCGGAATCATACTGTAGCAATACGCAACACTACAGGACATGCTGAATGGATTGCTTTGATTTCGTAACTTCATTTTCTAACATGAAATGTGAAGCCTAATCTCTCATTCCGTGAAGATTGCATATGATACCATATCATTAAAGCTGTATAACAAGCATAGAACATTGCAAACTTGTAGGGCATCACGTTTGAAGGACAGCATTTGTAATTTCATATGTGAATTACTGTTTTCTGACGTCTGAAATGAATGTGAAGAAGGAAAAATGTACAAGGAAACAGCTAACGGTATTTACATATGATTTTTATGAATTCAATTTGTAATTGCCTGTACTGGTGTCAGCATTGGAATATGGACGGGCAGGAAGGCAGCATGAGCATTGTCGACTTACTGGAATGGAAATGCAAGCTCATATAGGAAATTTTCAAAGCAAGGTATGGTGAAAGTGCACAAGTACTAAACAATATATTGTATTCTATGAAGAGACGGTGCATGCATCAGAAGTTTGTAGTTGTCACGTAATTTCTGTCTTTGTTTTTCAAAAGTGTAAGCATTGAAAATGAAGCCCTAATAAGTCTTCCTGTATGGTAGACATACTTAGGCATCCATGTGACAAACAAGCGTTCTAAAAGTGCATACAATTGTAGCTTTCGGAGACTGTCATTTCGGTACTATTATTGGAAAATTGCACTTACAGCTTGAAGGTGTCATAGTTGCCACTGGAAGCTGCATTCCATACATGAACAGGGTGCAGCATATTCTTTAAACGTTTTCTTCATGTCTTGCAGAGGTTTTTCACAACGAACTGGAATCACGCAAGATGGTAGACGTTGAAATATGATTTCGTGACCAAGTCAAACTTCAGGCGGTCTCCTTCGTGAACGTTGTGTTGCCGTGCGAACTCCTTCCACCCACCTCCAAAAGAGACATGCGCATGCTCTTTTTTCCCCATCAGGTAGACATTAACAGTGACAGACCAAAGTGGTTCACGGCCGTCGTATCCTAAGTGCACCTTTTTCGTGAAGTTGTCTCCATGTTCACGGACGAAGCTAGCAGGAATAGTCTACGCAAACAGTGAATGGAAAATCAGATTGCAAAGAAAGAAGATTTGCTTTCGTAAAATGACAACGGACACATGCGGAGAGAGGGTGAAAAGCTTACCAAGGTCTTCAAAGAAGAATTGCTCATTGTTTTTTCAAACGACGTGCTGACAGCGGCCATCGTTGTTGACGCTGCAAATGGTGTACTGCAACGACGAAAATGTAAGAGGACTTAATGACTGCAGACAGGTCTTAGCGCAGAGGAATGTAAGAATGACGCAGACGGTGGAGGACTTGTAGCAACGGAGCTTTCTCTGCAGTGATGCAAGGGAAGACTGTGGAAATGGAGAAGGGCGTTACTCTCTTGTACGGGGAAATGTGTATTCATTGGTAGATTTTGCGTGAATCATCGGATTTGATTTTTGTTTAATGAAAGATATGAGTAATTTTGGAGGAGTGACTTGCAGAAGCTGAATTTTCAGAAGGGACAGCTTGCAATAGCCGAAGATGGGATCCCATATTTATTGATGTAAGTGTGTCAATTTTTTTTTCGGGTTGGGAGGAAATGGATTGTAGCTAGAAATCAATGAAGGCTATGAAGGCACAGGGAGCAGCGGTATGTTCTGGCAGTCCCTGTCTTTTTTATTTCAGAAAGAACTTTGGATTCCTCATTATTAAAAAAAGCAATTCCAACGATGACTGCAAAGAATGTAATTTTGTAGTGCACCCTGTACTGTAGTGCATGACATAATATGAAGCATGACAGGATCACATGTAAGACTGAGGATAGAAATAGCATTTGAAATTTTGTTGTGGAAAGGAGAGTTGGACCTTAATCGCTGAGCCGCAACATAAGTTCAATGTCAATGTCATAGGAAAAGTCACATGTTCTTAAAGCAATTTCTTGTAGTATTTTATTGTAGAAAATTAAGATAAATTTTCTATTTTACTATGTTTGAATACATGTGAACTTGAAGACACCTCAGGTGAAGTGAAGATGTACTCCTTCACAGTGATTTCACTGAGCTATCTTGAAGTTCAGATGTGCTGGGGAGAGAAGGTGGTATGCAACTTCATACAGGTACAGGTTCTGTGACTTTTTGGGGAATATTGTATGGAACAATTGAAGTGGACTTCAACTGTTGGAAGCGTTGGAAGTACTTAAATCTTTTCAGTTTTACCATTTATTTTAATTTTAATTAATGTATAAGCGGCAGATGAAAGTGCCTGAATCACAGTCTACTGTTATTGCAAATGTATATCTTATTTCAGAAGAGAAATAGCTGAGAAGAAAATGTGATTCAAACAAACATGTGGCATTGAATGTGACAATGAAACTGTGGTGCCTGAAATGTACAAGGAACTGCAAGTACAAGTTTTATGAAGGCCACTTTCTGCTTCCTGTCATTGCAATTCAAGAGTGCTGAAATTAGTAATAATTTTTGTAGAGTTCAACAGTTCAGTAGAAGTAGTCTATGGCTTCTACGATTCAAAAATGGAAAAGTAATGAACATTTCAACAGAGCAAATATTGAAATGAATTTTCTATTTTAATATGTTTGACTAATCAATTTTATGAAAGTACTATTTCATATAGAATACTGAAATGTTGTTTCTTCTCTTTCAACTGAACAAAAGTAACACATACAGTGAGGGACTACATCTGAAAAGAACTAACCATTTCATAAGTTCATTCAATTCCAAATTAAAAATATGGAAAGTGAGTTCGGCAGTAGTGCATTTGCCAAAAAAGCGTGGTATAACTATGTACTATGCATATATATTTTCTATGAACATGATATGAGTAGCATGTTGAATTCTTGTTAAAAAATATATATAATATTTAGTGAGCTCTTTTTTAATAGAATAATTTCATCGTATATGTCATTTCATAGGAACTAATGATCTATAAGTGTGAGTCTCACTTTCATTTGGGAAATGTGGTTATATCTAGCAAATTATTTAATTGAAATTTGTTTGATATGGACCACGGTACACTAAGCTTCCTTACATCCAAAGAAGCCCTAAGATACCATTGTTCACTCGCGGTGCAATGGAGATTTCGGGGATGGTCGTTGGACCTAAAATTATGTCCTCATTTTTTTAAAACACTCTAGAACATATATAGGGGATGAAATAAGCTTTCGAAGCATACAAATGTCTCTCCAATTTTGGACATGGAGCACAAGTTTTGGCACCCAAAGCTTAGAAAGTTGTTCACTGCGCATAATTTAGAAATATATTTATATATTTTCACTAAACTTTTATTCTTTTCATGAAAGATGATGTACACATGTCTACAGCTGAAGCTTGTATTCATTCTATGTGGACTGATTATGACATAGTTCTGGACAATCTCATTTCTCGGGCAATGTACGAAAAAAAAAATTATGAACTCATTTCATAATTCAATTTCCAAAATTCATTTTTTAGGGAGCATGAACTGTATTTGCAAAAACAGTGTCACCACTGGGATTCGAAAGTTTCAATTCCATCTTACAGCAATCAAGTATTTTTTCGCTATGTCAATCTCAGATTTAATTACTTCTACTGTAGAACATTGTAATGAATGCAAACCATATTTTGCACTCTTAATAATCTTGCGTGAACTGTAAACTGGAAAGTGCAGTAGCTGTTTTTTAAAATTCATGAATTTCTGTGCCACAAGAATCCATACATGGTAATGAAAGTCTTCTGAATTTCTTGACCACCATTCACTGAATTTTTTTTTCTCACTTCAGAAGCTCATGTTTTCTAATCCGTACAATGAAACTTCATTACATTTGAACCGCATGATACAGGAGAACTTCAGTAAAAGAGCTTATGTTCACATGAAAGGAACAAAAAAATCTATTTTCGGTGATCACAGAACAAATGGCAGTTTCTACTGTTTGTGGAGCCAGAAATTGCCTTCATACTGCAAGGGTTACTGAATGACTGTGATGAGTGCGCATGACAATGCTAGTTATTTTTGTACATGCAATGTAATAAAACTTACCATTTGAAGGACATGCAAATGAAGACGACAAATGCATGATGCATAAATTCGTTTCTTCAAAACATGCAATGCTTCCCAATTAAGAAATTCAAATAAAAACTGAAAGTTGTGAGTTGCCATACATTTCTTCTGGAATACGACAATGCTTCCACGCAATTGTGAAATTAAAGCACTTCACGGTAATGTCCAATGACTACCCAGTAGTTACCTACAATGAAAGAAGACAACTTGATTCATGTTCCATTAATACATTTTCCTCGACACAATAAAAAACAACACTTTTTCTTCTCTGACGTCTAACAAAACATACTTGTTTCCTACTTTATTCACATGTTCGTTACTACGTCTACAAGGATTGTGCCATCCAGTACCTCAAACTTTGTAACGCTTTCTTGTTTAAAAAAACATGTTGCGTTTTTTGTTTTGATCACAAAAAATGCGGGTTTCTTATAGTGTTAATCATGGACCTCTATGCTAAGGTAAGATCCTAACTTTCCTTCCTTAAAACTAACCTACTAGGGGTCAAAACCTTAGGTAGGCCGAGAGCTAGGTACCATTAGGACAGAAGTCAGGTCATATTTGAGTAGATAAGCTTAGAGTAGACCCTGAAAAGTTTCCAAAAACATAAGACACGTAGGAATCAAAGTTAGGATGCCCAAGATATTAATGGATGAAGTTTAGAGCCCAAAATGGATGAAACCTAGGAGTTCTCATCCATCCAAGTCGGAACTTAGGACTTAGATAGATTATAGGAAGTCAAGTTCGTAGGTCAAATCTCACCTTCATTTAGAATTAGGAGCTCATAGAAAACTATGGATGAAGTTGGATAGCTACACGGCCAAAATTTCATCCGCCCATAGCGTATCACTGGAGAGTCCAATTTGAACGAGTTTTAGATTTTTAGAAATGACATGAAATGAGCTTCTATTTTAGAATGATAGAATAGACTTTAGAAGTAGGGAACACAGAAACATAACATAGCATGATAGTCAGCTTAGGAGTCGTCCAAGACCACAATTAGAGAGACCCAATTAGAAAATTAGCAAAAGATCCATTGCTTGGAAGGCAAAATGGATTGACCCTTAGACACCCATTAGAATAGAAATCTACCATAGGACTAGAACCTGGTTGTGTTCGCCGATTTACCAAGGGTGGGTAAATAAGCGCCCACAAGTGATCATGGGAATTCTGAAGAGGAGGGTGAAGGTTTGACATATGGAGAGGGAATGGTTGATGGCATGATGGAAGGTTTAGAAAATTATGAAGGTTAGGAATTTGTTCATGGTGAAGCAAACTAGGCCAGACCACCTCATCATCCTCTAGGAATGGAGCATATCAAAACCATGAATTATGATAGTAAGAGTGCATTAGAGCTAGAGAATGGTTCATCCAATTCTAGTGATGATGGTGGTGAGATTGAAGATGTAAATAGCATCAAGTATATTTATTGGGATTCCACTTGGTCTCGACAATTCATGACGTACTACACAGAGCTCTAAGAATTTATGGGGTCCTTGGGGTCAAATGTATTTTGGCGGTACTTCCCTACTTTTGCAAATTTATTTGAGCTTTTCTAACTCATCTTTATTTTACAGGCCATTGTAGTGGAGACAAACCGCTATGCCACTATAGTGAATACAAATGGGAAGATTTATGGGGGTCATGATGGGAAGCTTTATCTTCATGGAAGAGTTGAAAACTTTTATAGCTATTGTTTTGTACATGGGCATGAAGCGACAGCCAAATGTCAAAACTTATTGGCATAAAAAGGGCTCTATTTTTCATTGCCCTACAATTTCAAGTCTCATGTCTTGCAATTGTTTTCAACTTCTTACTAGGTGCTTGCATGTTATCGAGCCATCAACCTATAAGAGGGACAAGACCATACTGGGGTATGAATGTATGATAAAATGGGTCAAGTCTAGTGGCTCATCAATGCCATTTGTGAAAATTGCACAAAATCATGGAATGTGGGCAAATTTGTTACCATAGATGAGATGATGACTCACTATAAAGGCACATATTGCCGAGCAAGGCAATACATGTCACAAAAGCCCTCAAAATGGGGTTTGAAAGTGTGGTGCTTTGCATATTCAAATTTTAAATATGTCTCAAACTTTAAGGTTTATTGTGGAAAGGACCCCATGGTCAATGAGGAGGTCCATGTGACACGGGGGGGGGAGGGGGATTAGTAGAGACGCTAGGCTAGCACACAATATAGTGTTACGTTTGTTGAGACAAGATGAAGGGAAACGTCACATTATTACTATGGATAATTTTTTTTCAAGTATAGCCCTATTCAAAGATTTATTGGAGAGAGGCACATATGCAACAAGAACTATACGGTGCAATCGAGTAGGTCTTCTTGAAGCATTGAAAAATACAAAAGACTTCAACAAAAATCCTCAAGAGACTTTGGATTGGTGCATGCACAAGTTGCGGCAAATTAGTGCCATTGTTTGGAAAGACAAAAAAATGGTCCTTATAATTTCAACACACTCGATGCCACTTCTATTTCCATGCCAATTTCCAATGGCTTTGTTCCAAGGCGGAATGGTTCAATTTGAGATGACATTCATACTTCACCATTGCACCTAGAGTACACTACACACATGTGTGGTGTAGAAGTAGCTGATCAATTGCAAGCTTCTTACACGTGTCAAACCCGGTCCTATAAATGGTGGCACTGGGTTTTCTTTTTTCTCAACAACAAGACTATTGTGAACATGTACATCATTTACATTGACAAATGCAAGACATGTGATCCCCCTCGCCAACCAATGACACATTTATAGTTTCAAACTCAATTATGTGAAGCTCTAATTGTAAATTAGGTGAAGAAAAAACAAGAAGAGTGTACTGTTCTTGCTTGACGTATATATGGAAGCTTGTTATCGAGTTTTCACAAATCTCTGGAAGCCATGTGTTGTTTGCAACAACCGGACAAGCCCACTGACAAGGCCCAAAACATATGGTCCATCTCATGGCAACAAATTTATGTGTTGGAAAAAGGATTGCTTCCGTCGCTTCCATGAACGTCTTCAATGATTATCCATTCATCTTGTGAGTTTTTTTTCCCCAAACTCCATTTATTTTTCCAAATTTTTTGAAGTGTTCAAAAAAATATTACATTCAATTTTTGTAGTATGGATTTGAAGATGGTTCATGTCATTAGTGCTGGAAGATGTTTCAAGAATATATTATAGGTAGTGAGTAGTGACAAGTAATTTTCAAAATTTTCAAATACTTCAATTTTAGAATACGGAAAGAATACTTTGAATTTTAACAACCTTCAATATAATTCATATTCATTCACTTAGGCATTAAGAATTTATTTCCATTTCTAGTTATTCAATTGCATTACGAATTAGGCATTACAGAATCAAATAATGAGTTTCAGCAATGCAATGTAAGAGTGAAACCCATTCTAGGGTGGTACTTTACTGAAATAAACGCCAAACGGCTTTACATGCCCGAGGGCTGGGGTCTGGAGACCGAGGAAGGAGAAAGAATCACCCAAAGGCCGAGGGGACACTGTGAGCCCCAAATTCGTCACTTGGGACTTATTGTTTTCTTTTTTTTAGTTTATTACAAATTAAGGCATAAAGTAGTACAAAAAGCCCAAAAAAGAGTGTAGAACCAAAATAGGTATGTCACATACCAGTATAGCATTTGGTCATAAATAGCCTTTTATCCATAGATTACCCATAAAACCCACTTGTATATAGGTTAGAACCCGTAATTAGTGGGAAACAATAGGGCTACTGGGAACTTACCCAAAATAGCCCGAAACCTAGTGCATGTGACCATGATAGGCTAAATTAGTCTTAGGAGAGTTAGGGGAGTCCCCACGTAAATCTCCAAAGATAGGTTCTAGTTTCCCCATTCCACCGATGAAACATTAGGAATCCAAATTGTTAGCTTGTAGGTGTTACTTGTCCCAGACAGGCCGCATGGAGGAATCCATAGCCGCCGGATAGTGTTCTCGGATCTGAAGCATGTCGGGATGTCCACGGCAAAACCCATTCGCCAAGATTCCCTCACATGTGAAAGATTCCCTGACTGCCGGTGATTCAACCGAAGTCAGTTTTCACCACGCCACCAACTGTGTGCCAGAATAGCCTAAGACTTGGCACGTGGCTTGGGGGACTCCATGAGAGGTCCCCCAAAAAAGTCTCGGTTTTTTCTGATCTCCAAAGGATCTTTTTCCGAGCAGTCAACCGCCAAAGGCCATGTTGGGAAATTCATGAAAAATACCCAGGCCATGGTAAAATCTCACTAGAAATTAGACTAGCACCTTTTATGTTAATAACGCGCCCCGACAAATTTCATGGTGTTCCAATAGCGGGAAGCAGCCGAAACTGACAACATCCCCCCAATTAATATTTACGGCAAGATCTTTGCGGGGTTGACCGGCGTCCCGGGAGCGTACGAAGTCGGAACGAAGACATCAAGGAGCCTTTTCTTACTCCCTAGAGCCTCCCCAACAAC
Organism: Rhytidiadelphus loreus; assembly: GCA_947034895.1. Classification (NCBI taxonomy): domain Eukaryota; kingdom Viridiplantae; phylum Streptophyta; class Bryopsida; order Hypnales; family Hylocomiaceae; genus Rhytidiadelphus; species Rhytidiadelphus loreus. The sequence goes on from OX344762.1 coordinate 70,989,448, forward strand.
CCTAGCTAGTTACCCAAGCCAAAAGAGGTAAACCCCAAAAGTTAGTTTTTTACCCTTTTAATTGGCTCTAGTTGGCACTAGTTTCCGATGGGTTTTTTGTGATAGAAATAGGGGGTAGGGGATCCTTTAGGCTAAAAATGGCATTCTGAAGCCATTGGCGCAATCCATTTGCAATTCCGAGCTAAACTCCAAAAGTTAGAGACTAGGACCAGCGTAAAACCCAAAATTAGGTGAAAATCTCAAATTTGGATGAAAATCCGGATGAATGAGGTTACTCGTCGAGGGGGGGAGTGGGCCCTTGGAAACCTATAAAAGGGGGCCCTTCTCTCTCCCAAAACACCCCCAATACTTGTTTTGGGTCCGTGGGTCCAACCTCTCGTGGTTTTGGCAACTTTTGGCCAAAACTCCCTACGGTGTTTTGGAGCACTTTTGCTCCTCTTTTGTGGTTACAATTTTTGTGTTGAAGGTCCGTGGGGGGCCCTTCTCCTTGTCTTGCAACTCGTGTGAAGTTTTCTTTTTAACGTTCTTACCATCCAAGTCGGGTTGGATGTCTTGTCCGTGTTTTGTATTAACCCTGGAACTACCCTCCACCGTACCTTGGCGATGCCGCTTTGGGGGGCTTCCAGTTCTTGTTGTGTCATTTATGTCGCACTAACCTCCTTTTACTAACCACGTTCTTTTCCGTGTTACGTTACTAACCCAGTTATTACCTTTGCATTGGAGTCAAGTCATTGTGTCCGTATTGGAAAAGAGTGGGATAGTTCCCTTAGGGGTAACCAAACCCCACCGTTCCTTGTCCAAGTTTAGTCCTAAATTGTGTGTTAAAGGGTCCACCACACGGCGGAGCTTTGAACCTCTAGGGGAAGGCAAAAGTCCTAAATTTGGTGTTAAAACCAAATTGACGGCGAAGCCTTGAACCCCCCACGTGGTTGGTTCCAAAGTTTAGTTTCCAAAACGCTTGGAAACTATTCAAAGTTTAGCCTCCAAAAGTAGAGAGTCAACCGTGAAAACCACCCTGGTCGTGTCTTGTCATAACCCCTACGGGAGTAGGGGTCCCCCAGTCGGTCGAAGGGTGTGGACGTTTTTTTTGGTTTGCCCGGTAGCTCAACCCGGCAGCTCGCCCAGCTTGCCCAACAGCCAGCCCGCTCACACAGGCAGCTTGCCCAGCTCGCACAGGCAGCTAGCCCGGCAGCTTGCTAGGCAACCAACCCGGCAGCTTGCACAGGCAGCTTGCCCACAGCTCGGCCCAATCGGGGTCGGGCTCCCGTTGTTGTTCAGTTTTTTTCCTTTTTTTTGGGAAAAAATTAGGAAGAAGGTAGAGTAGGAGACTAAGAAAACTTAGGGAGTAGATAGAATAGGAGACTAAAAAAACTTAGTGACTAGATAGAAGAAGAGATTAGGGAAGGTTAGTGAGTAGATAGAGTAGGAGACTGGGGGGAAACTAGCACATAGAAAAAATAGGAAACGAGGGTAGAACCTCGCTATACCCGCTAGGGAAGAAGAAATCAAATACAAGAGACGTTTCCATCTCACCTCACCAACTCTCCCCTCCAACACCCCACATCACCACCATCAAATGCAAGAAGGAGAAGTGGGGGAAAGAGTTTAGATAGAATTGGGGCACCATCGAGAGGGTAGGAAGGAAATCTTCTCCACCATTAGGGTGAGACGAGTGTAAGAGGTAGTTAGGCCATATTTGACTTTTAGATTCCTTACGCATTAGGATAAAATGACGCATAAGGGGTAGTTAGGACGTAGTTTGACCTTCTAAGTAGGTAGGTGTCCAACCCACTCCCCTTCATCAATGGGGCACGCGGGTTGAGGAGAAGGGGAAAGGAGAAAGAAGCGGCATGCACGGGAAAGAAGTGTTCTTTTTGTTGGAAATTACGAATACGACGGGATTAACTAAATACGTGACCCACGACCTACAATTCACCATGGTAGAAGAAGGTGAATTGACCGCCCTCCTCGCGGAACACCATGCCGAAGTAAGAACCTAACTTCCTCCCTCATCATTGTCTCACTAGGGGGAAGAGGCCATCTAGGCCGAGAGCTAGGCACCACTAGAGTCCAGGTCAGGTCATGTGTGATTAGGGAATCTTAGAGTAGGTTTCGGGGGGTTTCCAAAAACATAAGACACGTAGGAATCAGAGATAGGATGACCGAGATACTGATGGATGAAGTTTAGAGCCCAAAATGGATGAAACTTGGATGTATTCGTCCAACCAAGTTGGGGCTTAGGATTTAGATAGAGAGTAGGGAGTAAGGTCCGCAAGTCAAATTTCGCCCCCAACCGGATTTGGAAACCCATAGGAAACCATGGATGAAGTTGATAGCCTCGTGGTCAAAACTTCATCCGTCCATAGCGGGTGATTAGGAAGTCCAAACCGAGCGAGTCTTAGGTTTTTAGAAACGGCAGAAAATAATCTTTGACCCTAGAACATTAGAGTAGGATTTGGAAATAGGAAACACAAAAAACACAGCATAGCAGGATAGTCAACTTAGGGGTTATTAGAACCACAATTAGGGAGTCACGATTAGGAACTTAGCAAAAAAGATCCATTGCTTGGAAGGCACAATGGATTGACGCTTAGACACCCCTTAGAATAGGACACTATTGTAGAACTAGAACCTGGTTGTGTTCGCCGATTTACCAAGGGTGGGTAAATAAGCGCCCACATGATGGTGCGTCTGCCGGGAGTCAAAGTTAAGAAGCTTGCCTTTTAAATTTTTTCTCACATTAGAAGTTAGTTTAGGATAACACTTAGTTAGGATTAGAGTGTCTAAATTAGGGTAATAATTAGCAAATCGTGAAAGGAATTAGGAGTGTTTACCAAGTAAGTGATAGAAAATAGATTTCCAAGTCTCTAAATTAGTTAGTAATTAGACATTGACCTTTAGGGATAATCACAATAGAAGGCTAGATTAGGATAAGTGGTTAAAATCCGAGTGTTAAACATATCAATAGTTAGTACGATAATTTAGAGATTAGTTCGTTAATTATGGTTGGCTAATTAATAGTAAGTCGGATTAGAAGTAGGCTTAGCAAAATTAAGAAAGAAAATTAGGTTAGAACTTGCTAAGTAGGGTTAAAGAATTAAACATAACAATTAGTGGTGGCCAAAGTTTAAAATTAGTCGTTAATCTTAGGTCGATAATTAGTAGTAATCTTGATTAGAAGAAAGTTAGAAAGAAAATTAGGTTAGAATTTGCTAAAGTAAGGTTAGGAAGTAACCATAAAACAATTAGTAGTAACCAAAGTAGGATTAGTTGCTAATCTTAGGTCGATAATTAGTAGTAAGCTCAATTTAGAAGGAAATTAGGAAAGGAAGTTAGGTTAGGACACCCTAAGTAAGGTTAGAGCGATAACCATAAGCAATTAAGTAGTAAGAGGCGAGAATTAGTTGTCAATTATAGGCCGATAATTAATAGTAAGCACAATTAGAAGGAACCTTAGAAGGAATCAAGGAAGGAATTAAGATAGGATAAAATACCCTAAAATAGAATTAGGATAGTGAAGCAAGGATTGGTTAGAAGTAGGACACTTACAGGATACTTAGAAGGCAGGTCACTCATAAAGTCAGTCGTTAGGGTTAACCACAATCTAAGTCTAAGATTAATAGTAGTAGAGGTGAAGGGAGGTACCTTAGGACACCTTTGAGATCTTTCTTTTAGAAATAGTAAGTAGAAATTAGAGCTTAAGACTTTGAGCATAGGTCAGAACTAGCAAAAATAGAAGTAACAAAGGTAGCCTCCAGTTACCACGAGGATTGAGCCACTCGCAACTCCTAGGCCAATAGGTAGCAAGAATAGGAGGAAGAAGTCTGTTGACTAACCAAACAAGTTAATTGTGAAGGGAGACGAGCCAGAACCTTGCTTTGAGCTCACACAGCTCGATTTTTACGACCGTTCGCGCCGCCGCCCTCGCAAAGCATACCGAGACGACGAGGAAGGATACAGCGACTCCGAAGACAACAAGGAGCTTCCGTTAGAAGACCTGCTGCTCGGTCCCAACCGCTTGGGCATCTCCTTCGAGTATTGGGAGCATCTGGCGCGGCAATACTTGCTCAGCCCCAACCAGTACACGCCCTGCATCCAGCAAGCAATCAAGTCTGGGACCTTTGGGGTCTCAAAGGAGGAGATAGTAGAGTGCCTCTCATTCTACTGGGCGGTGGTGCTAGCCACTTGGAAGTTCGAGAGCGCGTTTGTCAAAGCGTGCTTCAACGCCAAGCATCTCGCCTACCCGACGTTCAAACCTCTCGCAGAGGTCCCTCACCTCGACATCCGATACGCCGCCCCGAGCCCACTTGGGGACGACTCGGACTAGTATTTCCGCTTCAACCAGCCAGTCGGGGACTTCGATCGGTTTCTCGACAACCCATACTCACAGTCCGAGGACTTCCGCGCGTGGCACAACGGAGCCAGCCATCTCACGTTGGAGTGTTGTCGCGGTATCTCCACCATACTGACACCGTCCACCTTGGATACGGCGGATCAGCTCCGATACATCACTGAGTACGCTACCGCCTGTGAACCCTGTCAAGACGCAGAAGACTTCAAGGTCTCCAACTTCCAGCTACCTGGAGACGAGGGGATCCATCACCCTCGCTATCATCCAATACACTACGAGTACCCTAGCCGTGGGAAGAGGAGCCGTTCCAAACGACTCAAGGATGCGACCTTCTTCACCAACACAGCCACTTGGGATCAGCATTCATCAGCCACGGCAAGAATCGAGGCTGCACAGGCCCCGTACTTCTTTGAGATTCGGCCGACTGCGGCGGAGATCGTCACCACGTTGGTTTGTGCAGATCAAGTGATAGAGCTAGTCTAGGACTATAGCTTGGACCACCAGTTGGACAACTTCTATCACTGTAACACTTTTTTCTATATATATGTCCTCGCTTGGCATATTATCAGGCCATCTGAGTTAGATGCCACCAAAGGTCTCCACCACACCACAATCTGGTAGGGTGCTACGACCAAAGGGAGGGGGAGGAAGTTTAGCCCGACCACCACCGCCAAGTTCCCCTGCCTCATCAACACACGAAGGGGCTAGTTCCCCTGACTCTTTTGAGCGAATCAGCTCACCTGATCCATCAGAAGAAATGGGCGACCGCGAAGCCAGAATGCCACCTATGGCTCCAAGAGCGCCAGAGGTGGGAGAAGATCCACCTGCCATACCCGAGGTGGATCCGATGATGTTACTACGGGGTCTACCTATCTTAGTACCTCATGGGCTAAGGGAGATCTCCGTCCCTCATCACTTACCCAAGTTTTCTGGATCTCAGGACGACGACCCAGCTGCCCACGTGGAGCGGTTTGAAGAGATTCTCATCTCTAATCTCGTCACCGATCTAGGATATTACTTAATCTGGTTTCCGAATACCTTGACTGGGACCGCCTACTCTTGGTATCGATCCCACGATGCAGGGGTCTTCACTTCGTGGAGACAACTGCAAGCATCATTCCTACGTTACTTCCGACCAGCGACCGGCCAACAGCAGGCGTTGTCCGCTCTGACCAGCATCCGACGGGGGGCCACGGAAGACCTCACCTCATATATTCAACGGTTCCAGATAGTCTGCACCCGCTACGTAGGAGGCCTTCTAAACGACGGTACCATATGACAATACTTTATCCAAGGAGTCGACTCGGCTTCAACTATCCGGGAGATCTTGTCCCGACGTCCCATAACCTTGGACGACGCCATCCGCGTTGCGCTAGAGATCGAGATCATTGACAAAGAAAACGAACGAATGATTCGTCGGGAGCACGACACGATACCAGCTTTCATTCCCGTACATCACCAAGAGCCCGCCCTAGCACCATATCGCTCGTCTCCCACTCAGCGGGACAGCTTACATCTGACCCCCTTGTCTTCGCAGGAACCAATGTTAATGCTAACCGCGCCTGTTGAACAGATTAGGACAGAAATGCGGCAGGCATCCAATGACATGGCCCGGGCAGTACGCGAACTGACCGAGCAAATGGCGTGCTTCATCAAAGGACAAGGGCAACAAGCCCCACCCCGATATCATGAATCGGGATCTCATTCCACGGGAGTTTGGTGCAACCACTGTGGCCAGCCCAACCACACGCCTCCGTTTTGCCCCCTGCTCAAGGACAACCCACCTCGATCGCGACCTCGAGGGCCAGGACAACCTTACCGACACCCTAACACCCAAGCTCAGGTACGTAACAACAATTCGTTTGATAGGCCCCTCATGTCCTATTGCGCCGTGTGCAAGAGGACACATGGTCCTGGCCAATGTTGGGTAGAAAACAATGTGGTTTGCGAACGCTGTGGGGATCAGGGTTGTTCGCTGCGACAGCGCGACACCGCGACAAATAGACGTCGCGCGACGTCTAGTAGAGCCCGCGCGACGTCACGAAAAGTCAAATTTACCTTTGACTTTACAGGAAATTACCCCCCTCTAGATGGATGCCACATGGCATCCACTTGGCAAACTGGAGGGCGCGTACGGGTAGGAGAGTGCGGGTAGGGGCGACTGAGGGTGGGCGACTGCGGGACGACGAGGGCGACTGCGGGTGGGCGACTGCGGGTGGAAGAGGGCGACTGCGGGTGGACGAGGGCGACTGCGGGTGGGCGACTGCGGATTTCTGAGGGAGACTGCGGGTTCAGGAAGTGTTCTTGGATGGGCGACCGCGGGTTCAGGAAGTGTTCTTGGGTGGGCGACCGCGGGTGCGCAAAAGGTACCTAGACCCGGTGGTGGATCCGAAGTCGCCCAATTTGGACCCGCTGTCGCCCTCTCGAGACCCGCTGTCGCCCACGTCGGACCCGCAGTTGCCCCATCCGTACTCGCCCCCCTAGACCGAAGTCACTCGCCCTATATAGCCAATAGCCCATTATCATGCTATCACCTTCATTTTCCATTGAGGCTTTCTGTCTTGCAACCTTTGTTGGCTGCATGCGTGACCCTTTTGGATAATATATATACTATTTTTTGCTATCATTTGGTTCTTAGAATTTTGCGACGTCCGCAAATCTCATGGCAACTAGAGGTAGCAGTGATGGATCCCTTCCAATTTTTTCCACTGTACGCACTCCTGGTGCAATTAGGAAGGCTGCCAAAGACAAGACTAGAAAAAGGAGGGGTAACATTCACAAGAAGCGATGGCATGTGTTGAACAATGATAACCACCTAGCTTTCAAAGAGTGGAACGAGGAGCCAGAGCCTTGGAGTATGCAGGTGTGCGAAGACTACATTGAATGGTGTCACATCGAGAAGTTCTTTCCGGCATGGCGCCATCATCACAACCGACACAATAACAAGGCAAATTTGAAGTATTGTGAAAATCCAGCTTTCATACGAAGGTGTTTAGAATTGTGGCAGGTCCTCTACAAAACCCCTTTTGTAGATAGGAATGAGGCCCCTTTGTTCATTGCTAGAGGTGCCTATGCTGAGGTCGCCTTGAACAAACAAGTTGACTGGACCACGATCAAAGAAAGTACCTACGTGGAGCGTCCAGAAGTTGGAATAATTCCAAGAGGGGTTCTCAAATTTCCGGAGGGTGGACTTGGGCCTTTTCGAAGTGATCCACAAAACAAAGAAACTCAAGAGGTGGACACGGAAGAATCAGAAGAGGATAATGATTCAGATGGCACACGGATTCCTAAGCTTGTACGAGTGAAGGAGCAGATTATCACCCCCGTCCAAGTTCCAGTTCCAGTTCCAGATCCAAATGTTCAAGCCGCTTCATCATCATGGGGAAAGAAGATGAAACATCCTACCAAGGTGCGACGGTCCACCACGAAAATTAGATTGGCATCAGTCTCAACCACAATTGCGACTCCAATCTTGCCACCACAAGACGCCAGCAACGTCTTCGACTTTGCTTTAAGTGACGACTCACCCGTATGTGCCACAAGTCACATTCCCATTCCACAGTCTGAATCTGATGTTGTTCACAATGCGATGACGTTGGCGAAGGCTCTCGACCTCTTGAAGACCAAGGATGCACAAATTGCAACCTTAGAAGGTGATGTGAAGAAATGGCGGTCTACATGTGAACAAAAAAATGCTCTCATTTCTCAACAATCCAAAGAATTACAAGGCCTTCGAGAAAAAGAGCGTCAGACTTTCACATTGTTGGACATGGACGAAACTTTTGTTGAGCAGGATCCACATCACTTGGACAAGCTTGTTGGGGACCTCACCAGCGATGTCATTCACCTTTCTCCCCCTGCCAAGCGTACGAAGCGTTCTTCAATTCTTCCAATGGCACCACTTCCGTTCGTCTCAAGAGATTCTAGCAATCCGCACGTTGATGGTTTGCAAGGGACTCAGGATTCACTTTCGTTTCCTGCCATTCCACATCTACAATCATCAAAGGAACTTGATTTGGCTGAGGAAAATAGAATGCTTCGAGAGAAGTTGGCAGTGTTGGCAGCGACATACTATCATTGGAAGGTCGCGTGCATTCTCTCCGTGGATCGATCTCAACAAGTTGCGAAAGAGCTAGACAAAGTTTCGAAGAACTTTGTAGCAAATGCCCCTAAACGAGAGAATGGATTGACATCATGGGCATTGATGGAGGACATGTTTCCGGATAACATGTCCATGCTTGACGTGGCGGAAAAAAATGTCATAGACTGGGCACAAAATGGTTGGGACCATGGAAATCAGATGTCTAGTCACTTCAACGAAAAAGACCAAAGTCTATTGTGGCCAAAGCCAGCTCATTTCATCTTGGATCATACCAAATGCCCCATATGTCTAGAACAATTTGGGCCAGAAGGAGGATGGGCACTTGGATCATGTACACATGTGTACCATCCTCAGTGTCTCATCACTCAATGTCTGATTAGACGACAATGTGTGATTTGTGCAGCACCATTCTAAGATCGCTTGTATACCATGTTCAACTTGATGACTTACATGCCACCTTCTTGGGAACACAATAGAGACACGATGGCAGAGACACGATTTTGGGGACGAGACTTGCTTTGGAGTTGGCGAGAAGGCCTACATGATCAAGAAATGGGAGCTGCTACCTCACAATTGAATTGGGAAACGGACCCGCGTGAAATTCTAAGAGTGGCATTCAACCTTATGGGAAAAGGAGCTCACAATGCAGGGAAGAGGGCGTTTTTTTTTCAATGCCTTGGTGGATATTTTGATAAGACATCCCAAACCTTCAAGTGGAGTGCTCATCCGGAAGGACACCGTTGGAATTTTGAAGGTGAACAAGGGGCTAATCGTGATGAAAATGCCACTCCAGAAGACTTGAATAGTATGGCTTACCTCGACTCAACATACGGGCCTTATTATCAAAGCCAAGCACTCGATTATCTATTGGAGTTACACTCTCCGCAAACTAAAAGGACACTTGAAGCTCTCAAGAACTCCAATGTCTTGGAATCTATTTTAGAAGCAGATGGACCTGCTTCAAGGACTCGTGCTAAGAAGAAACTCGTTGTTGGAGAGTCCAATGATTACGAACAAGGTGCAACGAGTGGTTCTCATAACAATCCAATGGACTTGAACTAAATATTTCTATGAGATACTTACTTCAACGGTGGTTCTAGTTAATCGTAGTAGTATACAAGATGTAAGGCCCATAGTATAAGGGCCATAGTATATCCATACTCGCACAATGTAGTACTCTAGCAAAAGTTAGGGTTCAGATGTTGGCTTCTAAAACTATACCGCCTTGGCTGTGTATTGTACTACTATGCTTATGGACAACAACCTTCTATTGCTTTGGTTTTGAAGGTTTGGGCATACTTATACATTTGTAGCCTAAAATGTAATTGGTGAAATGCAAATACATTTGTTGTAATGCCTCGCACAATGATTCCATACACGGTCCCCACAAAATTGCTATCTTCAAATCTTTTAATGAATTTTTTCCTTTTGGATTTTTTTCTCATACAACATGTTTTTGTTTACATGGAAAAATTTGATTCATTCCATTCAGATTTTTTATGAGAAAGTTATGGACCATTTTGTTTGGCGGGCAACTTGAGTCTACAGCTTCTTCTTTTAAAAGTTGCTTGTAGGATTTGTTTCTCCAAGCAATTTCTACAATCTAAAAAAAAATTAGGTCCGGTCACATAGTTAACTTCACTTGATAGCACACTCTCACCATTTTCATTTCATTTTAGAGATATTCATTATTTAAATTCTACAACTACATCTTACCTACTTCTACTCAACAATTTCTTAAAGTATCCAAAATTGTTTTTGAAAATTGTTTTTTTCCCACACATAACCATAGGATCTTACACCTTACTAGTATGAGAATGTGTGGAAAAAATTTCAGAATTTTTCATCTTACAAATTGCAAGATATCCGCATTTAGAGTGAAAAAAACAATTTTTTCAGCACATTGCTGGACTACATTATTTGACTTTTAACATTTTTCACTTTAATTTCTTGCACTACAGAGTTTTGAGCTTTAAACAAATATAGTGGAGAATTGAGTTGAGAGTCTAAATAAAAAAAAGGTTTTCAAAAAAACTTAATTTTCATTCTTAAAAAACTTGTAGAATAGAAGTACATATGAGATTGAATGAAAATCTATTTTCTGTCTAAGATAGAATTAAAATGCACTAATCCCCACGGTCAAATTGTTGTTGCAAGCAAACTAAACCATGTCAAACTTCTTTTCTTGAACAATTGCCAAAATTGCGTTCCTAAATTAATCTTACAAGGTATTTTTCCCACCAGAAGCTCTAATTGCCCAATAAACAAGATTGTCCATAACTTTCTCATAAAATATCCAAATGAAATGAAAAAAAGCTTTCCGGATAGACAAAATTATAATCTATGAGGGAAAAAAACTTAGAAAAATAAATTCAAATGCTTGTCATATTTTTTTGCTGCCCATTCTCCCCTGCTTTGGAGTTTGGACTATATGGGCATAACTTTTGTTCCCGGGCACCGATTGGAAAAAAAGTTATATTACCACAAAGGTAATCGTTTTTTCTATCTTCAAATAAAGTTTCAAAAATTCAGTCCCAAATTTCAGCCCGTAGGTACCATCTCTGACATCCATTCTTGCAAAGACACCAAATTCATAGCCCTCGTATTCAAAATATAATAAAAACATATGTACATTTCAAAAACAAAGGTGTGAATTTCTTTATTCCACAAAACCTTTGGAAAATCAAAAATTGGAAGGCCAAATTGTTTTTTTCTACCACACTAGATCCAACCACTAAGCATTTTTTTCACTATTCACAAAGTCACTTTCTTTGGGCTCCGGTCTCATTCTTTGAAGTTCCGCACGGGTGGCACCTATGCCTTCATAGGCCCACTTGCGCCATTCCTTAAAATAAAAGATGTGGCGCTCCAAGTCCAATATGCCCTCGTGCAACAACTCTTGTTTTTTCTCCAGTAGCTTCACCAAATAAAAAAGCGTTGCTCTTTCTTCTGTATTGCTACCATAATCCGGAGCTAAAGCCAAGATGCCCTCTTTTTTGGCTTCTTTTAAGGCATCATCATAATATTCCATCTCTAGCTCACGTATTTGAAGATTCAAGCTTCTCCTTTCGCTTTGATGGGACCATTTATCACGTTGCAAAAGATCAAGTTTATTTTGAAGCACCGCTAAATCATCGGAAATGTGTGCTCGCCCGTCTTCGATCTTCTTGAAATAATTTACTCTACTTTTGTTTAACTTAGAGTAAATCTTCTCATTTTCAGCAACGGCGTTTTCAGTCGCCTCTAACTCCTTCTTCAACCCATCCACAACAGTTGGATTCACTGGAAGATGTTGTACCTTCTCTTTCAAATTCATAAGATCCGCTACTGTTGAAGTCAAAGCTGCTCGTGCACTTTCGATCTTAGTGCCCAACATCTCCAAATTGTCTTCCGAATCATTGTCACTACTTCCGCTAGACCCAATGTCTGCACTAGAACGGTCCACATTGATCGGTACATGAACATCTTCGCTTTGTTTTTGAATCTTGGACAATGATTGCGGCTCCTCAAGCTTCCTCTTGCCCTTCTTGTCAACTTGAACGTCTTCAGCCGCCTCTTGTTTTTCTTTGCCAATGTCTTCGTCGTCACTCTCAAAAGAATATCCATCGTATTCGTGAGTGTGCTCATCTGAGCTAGAAGTTGAAGACCATTGAACTTGGTCATCACCAACAGCCAACTTGCCAGGCTTTGCCTCTAAAAGCTTCTGATTTGCTTGAAGAAGTCCTTCTTCATCCAGCACTATCGGTCTGTCCGGGCGGTCACCGATAGGAAGCTCCTTCAAGGTTGTCCAATCTACCTTTTTCTTCAATTGAACTTCAACGTACACCATTTGCACAAGATAGAAAGAGAAGTTGTCATTTCGATAAGGCTGGGACTCCAAATAGAGTTGCTGCCATACCTCCAAATACCTTCGCTGGAAGACAACACTCTTGCAGTAAGCCAAATTTGCCTTATTAGACTTCACGTGCAAAGGGTGTCGCCAAAACGGGAACAACTTGTTGATGTGGCACCAATCCACATATTTGTTTACAGTTTCATATGTCCAAGGCTCTGGTTCTACTTCCCATCCCAAAAAGGCCTTCATCTTTGGATGCAACAAGATGGGTACACGCTTCTTGCGAGGTTTGCCGCTCTTTTTACGATCCTTGTCACGAACCGCCTTTTTGTTGAGCCGAAGTCGGTATCTTGACATACCGTGTGGCGGTTGAGAGTCCTCGCCCTCCATAACGATCACTTCGTCTCAAAAGTAGCCAACTAAGTACTATGCGGTTTAGGGTTGCAAGCCTAAACCGTAGGTGTAAAAAATGCTAAACGTAATCCTATCACATTTAACATTTACAAAAATACAATGTTCTCGTGAAACACCCTATGTCATCCAAGCGTGAATAAAATGAGCCGTGCAAAGGGACAAAAATCCCCCCCCACAACTCAAACCCCTAGCTTCTGTACACGCATTCAGCCACGTCAGCAGGTGAAAGACAGTGCGCAGAATGCCAGGGAAAATTTAATGGCGACTGCGGGTGGAGGAGAACGCTGATGTACTCGAGGTCGCCCTGGGGCGCGTGCGGGTCCTGAAGTGGGGCGAGTGCGGGTCAGTCCAGTGCTCCAGGGCGACCGCGGGTCCTAGAGTGGGGCGACTGCGGGTCTGGACAGGTGCTCCAACGCGACCGCGGGTCGAAGGAGCCCGGGCGAGTGGGCGACCACGGGTCCAGGGCGACTGCGGGTCCTAGGCGACCGCGGGTCCAGGACGACCACGGGTCCACTTTGCGAAGGCGACCACGGGTCCTGGGCGACCTCGGGTCCCAGGCAACCGCGGGTCCATCTATTAATGCATGGACTTTTCTTTTCTTTCTTAGTACATGTTTATAGATTGTGATATTTTTTTCCATTTTTCCTTGCGCTGGGAAAGTGGCGATACTAAATGTTACAGAGGGGCTCCAAGCTTCAACATTCATCCACGTACTGGATAGAAAATGTGATACTAAGTATCTAAAATTCTATTTTCATTTACATTGTGGCGATTTCATCGAAGACTTTTCTAGAAGTTGAAGTTTTTCTAGCAATTTCATCCAAAATTTTCCTAAAAAATTCCTATAGCTTATAGCTAGCCTAAATTTTTTGTTGCTTTTGAGCACCAAATCTCAAGGGAAAAAAAAAGGATTGTGAGCTCAATCCCATTTGTGTTGCAAAATTTATGGAATACTAGTTTATACTTTATACTATATTTGGGGAGCCATTAGGGTTGAGGTCGGTTGTGGTACAAATGGATTCCTTATTGATTATCTGAACAAAAGTTAAATCTTTGCAATTGTTTTAGAAGAAGTTCTTGTTAACTAATTTTTTTCTTATTAATTAATTTCATTGTTAATTCTTAATTTTATTGTAAATGACTTATTTCATTGTTAATTCTTAATTTTATTGTTAATAACTAATTCAATTGTTAATAACCAATGTTATGATTATTAAGTATTAACCATTGCAATTGTAACAATAATGTCTTTGTAATTGTTTTGCCATGAGATGTTCATTATGTATTTTTGGATGTAGACTCAAATTACATACTATGTTACACACACTAATTTTGGTAAATTACATGCCTAATAACTAAATTTCTTGTACGGACACAAATCTATAAATGAAAGTCATTGTTGGACTTATATCATACTCCAACCATCTATGAAAGAATGTGTGTTTTTATCAATTTGGATGACATATACCAAAAAAAAGAATATGGTAGGAAAACATTATGCTACTAGGAATAATATATATGGTAAAACCAGATTTACATTTATTATTGAATTCATCCAAGTTTTCTCGAATTGCGTGTTTAATAAATGACAAAGATTATGGCTACATATCTTTTTTGCAATATCCACTCTTGTTTCATTGTCTCAAAAAAAAAAAGGGGTCGCAAGAAGTCAATGAACTTCCTTTTTCCAAATAAAATAAATAGGAAGAGAGCGAAAAAGGTTAAATAAATAAATAAAAACATCTCTCATCTATTTTGAAATAGGTAAAGTACGAATAAAAAGGAAAAGTCTAAAAAAGTCTAAAATGTATGTTTCCTATATTTGAATTAGAATAAATAGGAAAAAAAACCCAACTTGCTTTTATTTTTGGAAATAGAAAAAATAATAAGAGAATGTAAATGATGTATGACTTACATTTTTTTAGGGATTGAAAAAACAACTATTTGAATTCAATGACCATGAAAGTAAAACTCCTTTCAAGTGCATACTAGCACATTTTATTCAAGAAATAATACAAGTCTTCAACATCAATTACCAACTAATTTATTTTCATTTTCTTATTTTCCTTGCGTCCATTATATACTACGGAATCAAAAAGGACCAAGAACATTTGAATTCAAAAGTTGTTATACTTTGCATAACAATGTGTAAAAGGCCATATTCAATATATACAATTTGACAAATAGCCCATTGAGTAATTGTTTTTCTAAAGACAAGGCGCGTAGCATAAAATTCCTTCATATATTATAGGAAAATATTACAAAGTAAGCAACACATAATTGGCCACCAAGCTCATTGCTTGCACCACTAAACTCTTGCTCTAGACTATCCTATTACAAAGGTGAGTCTCGGAACACCAATTCGGGGGGCATCATGGACCATGGTGGAGACATAAGGGAATTTGTGATCTCTATACACGTTGGTCTCTTCTTTGGGTCAGTGTTCACGAGTTCACGCAACTTCATTCCAAAGTACATTGATCCCTCGCGGTTCTTGAACAAATCCTTGTCCCAATCGTCCATATCACCAATTCTCATCCATTCGGTCAACTTCCCAATAGAATACGAGTCTGACTGTTGCGTATATTTATACCGTTGTTGCATGATCGGTATGCTTGTATCGGAATTTGGAGGTCCATATGCATAAAACAACTCCGGGGCAACCCACCAACGACCTTCTCGGTATTGATCCCTCTCGGCCTCAGATGGCTTTCCAAAATGTGAAGGCGCGTTTTCGTCAAAACGACTTGATATTCCAAAATCACAAATTCCAATGTTGATTATGTCGTTTGAATAATCCGGAAAATGCAACATGATGTTCATGGGAGACAAGTCATTGTGTAGCACGCGGCACTTGTGCATGAGATTTGTCACATATACTAAAGCCCATGCCAACTTTGCCTTGTGCCTTCGGAAGAGACCAAGTTCTTTTTGTTTCTCTTCAGGAAGTCTTGTGGCTTTTTGCATTTCATGCCAGTCAATGGTTGGTGATACAGAACGATCTAAATGCCTCAACTCATTCAAATGGCCCCCATTCCACCACAAAGTGTACGCTTCATTCGTGCGAGAATGAATGGCAAAAAACTTAATGATGCCAGGATGGTTCAAGGGGCATGCAAGGGCCTCCATGGATCGTTGCGCTCTCCCCTCGCGCGGGTTTATTGCCTTGGATACTTTCCCAGCAAAAGCGATGTAGCTTGGAATTGTATCCATTCCTTCAATGCGTACCTTACGCACTTTTGCATACCCCCCTTCACATTCAAAAGCACTAAGGGGCACCACTTTCGCCGTATCGAGGATCCACGTGATACACAATCCACCATCTCATGCAAATGCTGCCTGCACCGTTGCATTTTTCCACTTAAAACCCCTTGCCGAGCCTCTTGCCAATTTCTTCATTGCGTTGGACCACCACTCCATTTTTTGGCGGAATGCCTTGATGTCTTCTGATTCCTCTACTATCGGAAGAAACGGTCGATGTTCCTCCATCAATTTCTTGGTATTGAACATCACCGCTTTCAATGTATTATCAAGCCATTCAAATAGTCTCGAAGAATATGTCAAGTCAATGTCTGCGAAATCATCGGATCCCTTTAGCTTGGTTAAAATCCGTGCTTGTAAATCGTTTGGCAAGGCCACACTACTAGTTGTAGGACACCTCAAATAGCTTGCCTCCAAGAATTGTACACTTTTCCCTGCGTACCACTGGAGACACGCTTCGTATGCATATCGGGTATAACTCGGGGGAGGATAGTTGGAGTCCTTGTCATGTGCTGACTTTTGCTTCTTGCCCTTCCGTCGCTCTTGACTCCCTCCTTCTTCGTTTTCATTTACAGCTATCGGAACTTCGAAAAAAATTGGATCATCGAGGTCCAGATCCCATAAAGACTTTCTCCTTGTAGTGTTGCCTTCATGTGGAAAAGCCATGTTGTACTTAAAAACAATTCAAAACCGTAGTTTAAAATTCGTAGATTGAAAGGGTAAAAATTCCCCCCCCAATTGAAACCCCAGCCCACGGGCACACATCCAGCCACCTAAAGGTAGGTGAAAGACAGTGCGCAAGGCTAAAGTAAGGTGAGAATCGGAAGTGGGGCTAACGCTTAAGTACCTGAAGTCGCCTCAGGGCGCGTGCGTTTGGGTGACTGCGGGTCGGGAGGGGGCGACTGCGGGTCTGAAGTGGGGTGACTGCGGGTCTGAGGAGGGGCGACTGCGGGTCTGAAGACAGCGGGAATGGACGACTGCGCGTTTTTGGAGCGCTGAAATGGACGACTGCGCATCAAGGGCGATTGCGGATCGTAGGCGACCGCGGGTACCAACTAAACCATCCCGAAACTTGCACACGCGGTTGCCCACAAAGAAGTCTCTTCGACCCGCAGTCGCCCCCTACGCGCAGTCGCCCCACTGGAGATTGAGTTTGCATTTTCCAGAAAATTAGTCTCCCTCCTTGACCCGCAGTCGCCCCCTACGCGCAGTCGCCCTGATTCAAATGTGTTTTTTGCTTCGTCGATGACCCGCGGTCGCCCCTGATCCGAGGTCGCCCTAAACCAACAACCAATCTGACCCAACACTAATTAGCATCTGCAGCATATTCTAATTGATTTTTCCTTATCTCACATCCAAAATTGGTAATAAATGTTAGGCGTCAGTTCATATCAAAGACATAGCAAGGCAATGGAAGAATTATTCTCACAATGTGAAGGGTTTCCCAAACCCTAAACCCTAGACCCTAGACCTTGGAAAACAATAATACAACTTTTATCTAGAATCAAATCCTTAAACCTACATAAAATACTTACACATCCTACACGAGATGTAGTGTTTTAGACCTAAA